>CM042153.1:96782202-96794702 GCA_023376005.1 Doryteuthis pealeii | reverse complement strand
TTAACCACCTGACACTCAGCTGTTTACCTTATATCAGATTGACCTTTTTGTTGTGACCGACTAAACTTTATTTTATTTAATTATTTTTTTTCTTCTAAATGTATTCTTTCCCTGTTGTTGTTTAGTCGTCTGGCATATATTTCAAACTAGCTGATCTACTCGCAAAAGGTGGGTTTTGTATGTTGAGTGACCAGATGTACGTGTAGATATTTGTATAGTGTTATTATTGGCATTTCAGTCTCGGAAGACTATAATTAAGTTTTTTTTGTGCCCCTGAAGTTACAGTGCCTCCTGTGACTATAAAGTCCAATGTTTGAAAAAACATTCACGACCACAGATGTCGCATGTCCCTGAAGATGTTGATGTGCCGGTGCTTTGTTGCCGCTGCTTTCTTCTGGGCCTCTTAGCTTCATGGTGTTGCGCTAGGGTGACTTCAGACATGAACAGTCCTCTACGGAGTTATATAGTGTTATATCTAGACGATTTTGGTAGTAGTATGTGCCTTTAGCGTCTTATTAAAAAAATGGAAATGATAGGATGATTGGGGGGGGCATTTTATCCCATTTTCAATTGTGACCATCTTGGACCTTTAAACAATTGGATATAAAATGCGGCTTATATAGTGTCCACCTTGGACTTTGAAAGATTGGAGAAAAGATGGGCATAGATGTATCAACTGATTTTAATGAAAACTATATTATACCGCCAATCCAATTGGTTAATATATTTACAGCTTTGCTCTCACATCTGTTCCCAATCGGTTTCGACCTCAACTTCTTTCTTTGAAATATCACTTTGCTCAATAAGCGAGGTTTAAAGTTCAAGGTTCATTCACAACACAACTACAATGTATATTCAAAAAGGATCGAAACAGAAGCTGTATTTACCGAAACAGAAATGAAAAATGAATTAGATGTTAATTTGATTTAAAATAACTCCCTTGGCATTTAGCAAAATCATTCCAATAAGTTTTTAATAGGTCGAAGCACCCTTAAAACTACTATTTTGATATGGTGTCACTATTTCTTTTACTGTCAAAATCCTCAGATGAATTTGTTACATAGTTTGTAGGTAGCCTACGAATTATACATGTAAGTGTAAGAAAATTTTAAATGGAAAATTACCGTTAGCCGGTAAAGTTATTGACAGCATTTAACCTCTCGCTTACTTGTACACCGACTTCTGATTGGCTGAAAGAAAAGCGAGAGAACAGAAATTAAGTTAGTTAAGCAGACTTCGTCAGTCAGTCAGCAGGAGCAGTCGTTAGGGCCCTCGCTCCCAAGATGCCGACCTCTTAGCGCTCGGTTAGAACCTTTTGGGCTTTGGGCTCTTAATAAAGAATTTTTTTTAAAAACAGTCTTACTTAGTTATTAAACAATAAATGAGCAGACACCCAGCCCAACGAAGAAATCAGCCCAGAGAAAACGCCAGGAAGAAGAACAAGCAGACAAATATGAACTCATTCCCTCATCTCTTCTCTTTCCTTTCGTCCATTTATAAACCCGATATGCAAAGGGTTATATAACAAATGTTCAATTTAGGAAATAAGAAAAGACAGCACTGAGTTGGGTGTGATGACCATATTCACTACACCTAGGTATGTGCGATATTTTGGCGGCACTTGCACTAACCGGTGTTTCATCCAAAATTTCGTTCAAGATGTATAATTTTTTTTAAATTGACATTGATGCGTCTTAACTTCGGTTAGATACCCAGACAGCAGTCTAGACATCTAGACATCGTCCTTTTATCATACAAACTGATCAACTGTGCACACGTTTTTATTTAAAATTTATTACAGATAAATTAAAAAATTCGGTCCTGATAGTTTGATCACATTTGCTTGCAAATTATTGAAACCATGTTGAAACCATGGACAGGCAAATTATTTGACTCCATAAAAGTTCTTCACACCCGCCTTAGCTGATGGTTCACTGGGGGTGGAATTCTTCCTCTGATTTCCAATTCCTTAAATCTGTTTTCTAAACTCTTGGGGATCTTTCCAAGGGTACCAATAGCAATTGGTATCACTTTGACTCTCATATTCCACAGGTTTTTTTGTTGTTGTTGCTGTTGCTTTTTGTTTTTTTTAATTCTCTGGCAAGGTCCAAGTATTGGTCTATTTTTTCGTTTTCTTTCATCTTCACTCTGTGAACTGCTGGGAGTGCAAAACCTACCAGTTAACAAGTTCACTTTTTCTTTATTATTATTATTATTATTATTATTATTATTATTATTATATCACAACATGCGAGTATTTCCCACCAGCGTTAGTTGGGGGTCTCTCACTGTGTCTGGGTGACAGCAAGTCTCCTCGGTTTACATGGGCTCTTCTGAGTATTCTAGCCGAACCGGAACCTCATGATCAGGAGTAGTTTAGTGTCATACTCAAGACACCCCCTTTTTTGGTGGGAGAGGCTCTTATACCTCTGAAGTGGGTAGAGTCAACTTATTCTATGCGCCTCTAGAAGAATGTTTAGAACTCATAAAATATTATTTTGAATGAACAATTGTTTTTTTTGTCGTGTGAAGTGAAATGGAATTGTTTTACGTAAGTAAAGTCAGCGGAGTGGCCTATTGTCGGTATCAGCCAGATGACGAGGGAGTCTATTCTCTTTTCACTAGCGCTAGACCAGGGAGATTATTCTTTGCGTCTGAGGTGAAGCGCTACACCTACCATCAGCTCTCCACTTTACTGCACAGATTCAAGCTGAGTTGGCGATGACAGGTATTGAACCTGGAACCTTGTTGTTCCGTAACAGATGCTCTACCGAATTGAATAGAAATCTCGATATATGACATTTTCGACGTTGTTTCCTTACTCTTTCATTGAAAGCAGAATGTATAAAAAATAAAATAAAAATTCTTTTTCAAAGAACACAAACTAAAAATCGGCCAATAAAAACCTTTTCTCAATATTTTACCCGAGGACAGAGAGGGAAAGAGAGTGAAAGAGTTCAGTAACAGAGAGGGAAAGAGAAGGAAAGGGAATAGCGGGAGGATATAAATGAAGTGTAAAGAATAAAATGA
Source organism: Doryteuthis pealeii (assembly GCA_023376005.1). NCBI lineage: Eukaryota > Metazoa > Mollusca > Cephalopoda > Myopsida > Loliginidae > Doryteuthis > Doryteuthis pealeii. Next base: position 96,791,672 of record CM042153.1, on the reverse strand, counting down.
AAAAGAAGAAGAAGACAGAGAGTGGGAAGAAAAAGAAAAAAACAAATAGACAATCAGAGGAATGGGCAGAGGAAAGATCCTGAGAAAATTAAGAGAGTGTGGGTGGAGTCAGAGGATCATATATCGAATTCTTTTTTTATTTAAATGTTCAACATAAAAATGTTAATCAATAAAAGCTTTTGGTATAGTGTATCCGCTGATTGGCTTCCCTCTCAATGTAGCAGTCTAAAGCAGATGAATCTCAATGGGGAGCCATATCCCCCCCCCCCGGTAACTATATAACATTTTTTCGATCCTGGTAAACAAAAAATCCCCTTTAATCAATTCGACATATGACGCAACGGATCTAAGGGTTGAATTAATCTTTTATCTACCACTGCCATCCGCAATAGTCATGTTCCAAATAGTTGATCCTTTACTAAAAGAATAAAAACGGATTCATTTAATTCATTTCTCTTTTTTATCTCTAACCCATTTTCTAACAGCTGACGATCTCGGGCGTTTTCAGTTGGTTCGACATTTTGATTGTCGGGTGGTTGGAGGCGCTTTGGTCATTAAAGGGTTATTACAGTAAAGGGCCGGGTTAGCTCAGTCGGTAGAACGTTCGACTAGAAACCACAAGGTTCCTAGTTCGATACCGGCCCTCGCCAACTCAGCGTATGAGTAGCACAGGGATCTGTGCGGTAAAGCAAGGAGCTGATGGTAGGCGTGGAGCACCACCTCAGACAAAAAACATCTCCTTGGCCTAGCGCTAGTGAAAAGGGATAGACTCCTTCGCTGATTGGCTGATACCGACTTTAGGCCACCCCAACGACTTTACTTACTTACAGATGTAAGTGACAATAATCTGTAGGTTGCAGGTTCAATCATGACTACGGACGAAAATAACATAGAATACTTATTAACATAGCTTAACACTTGTACCCGGTCATGATTAACAGAATGAGAATAATCTACCCCAATGGATTAAATAAAGGGTTCGGTTCGAAGTTCCGTGAATGTTCCTGATTACTACATGAATGCTCCCTTGTTCGGCAAGAAGGGTCATGAGTTTGACAAGAAACACTTGAAGAAGGTCGGAGGGCACATCGACTGAAACGTTGTGTATATGATAATAAAGATGAGGACAACAGTCGGAAATATCTAAATAATGCAAAATAACAAACCTCATCTCAAAAATTCAGACAAATTGGCCATCGTATTTATAACTATGAATAAAAACTTGATTATCTTATCTAGTAGCCTTTATTTAGGCATAGGTTTATTCACTGCGTTTCAATTTATCAACAAGGTGACATTTTCTTTCATTTTATCCCAAAACTAATAGTTGGAATTTAACAAAACCTTCGCGGTATAATGGGAATAGATGTATGCGTAGACTGTATAAAAACTGTATTGTTATGTGCAATAGGAACCAAACGGTGCCCAATTGTGATATTAATTTGATATAGAAGTGTTCCGGGCTATAAACGAGTGTCATTATAATCGTGAAATTATGGGTCGCAAATTTGACTTGACCCTTTCTGAGAAAGATATTATAGTATGAACTTTCCAAAGGCAAATCTACATAAAAAAAAAGATATCCAAAATAATTAGAAGATATCACCAAAAAGTAAAAATAATTGTTGAAGCTCCTACGAAGATACGTAAGTGTGTCGATAAGGGTCACTCGGGGTTGTTTCCCGAGGTTATGTGTCAAGAATGAAACTTGAAGCTGTAAATAACCCAGGCCTGACCCGTGGGACACTTGTTAGGATTATTGAAGAAACAACAGTGTCCACAAGTACTAGCTATTGTTTTATAAAAAAAGGTTGGGATATCCGTGAGATCAGTGACAAAACCTCAATTAACAAAGGCACTCATACAACTGCGTTTGAAATGGGCAAAGGGGAACATGAAGGTCGATTTCTCGAAAGTTCTGTACACAGATAAATTTGTGCAACACTTGATGGCCCTGATGGCTTGAGCAAAGTTTGTGTCATAAATGGACGAGATCGTCATCAAAGCTTGAGGCGCCAGGAGGAGGTATTATGGTTTGGGCTGGTATTATGGTTGGTTCGTGAAGGGTGATTGATGGTATAAAAATAACCGCAGATGCTTATATAGCCTTTCTCAAAGATCACTTGAATCATGGATGAAAAAGCAAAGAATCATCTTTAGGAGAATTATCATGATTATGCAAGATAATGTTCCTTCGCATTCAGCATATAAAACTATGGAGTATCTGCAAAAATAAGGCTTCTGTGGACCTCGGAAGATGACGTGGCCGACCAATTCCCCAGACTTAAGTCCAATTGAAAACTTGTGGAGTGTTCTGACACGACTTGTTTATGAGAATGGACTCCAATATGAGAATGCCGACAATAGGCCATTCCACCGACAATAGGCGCTCTGATGACTTTTCTTTTTACTGTAGATGGTTAATTAGTGACAAGCTCTGATTGGTTGTTGCATATCCCCGAGCCATTATATGAGGGATCCTAAACTATTCTTTAGATTACACAGAGCGAATCACGAGAAGAGGCGGGGTTACCGGAGGAATAGATCTGATGTTGCAAAACCCGAAATCTGTAATAAATCCGGTGTGACATCACTGACGACCTCCTTTATTGCATATTAGCGATGTTTAACAAGAGAATATCAAAGGAAAGAAATTTAATTTATTTAGATATTAAATTTCTTTATGCAATATGCATGTGTGCCTAATCAAAATCGTTAAATTTTCAAGCAAATAAACATATTAAGTAAATCCGTGGCGGAAATTAATCAGAAAATTTTAATGTCAGTTTCGTTTCTAAAAATAAATAATCACCTTGAGCGTTTCCTTATTGAATTCCTTCCCGCTACAAGAAGATAAGTTTGCTTACTTATTTTTGCAAACATTAAAAAAGACCAAATCAAATTACACGAAGCAGACATTTTCATATCTACCATTAAAAAAAATAAACAGTCCAGTCATCGTGCAATTATCTACATGTATATTAGCTAATTGCACGGCATTTAATTTAACATTCAATTACAAACCGGTGCTATGGTATTAGATTCATCCCAGATCCCTGCCCTTAATAACGCTATGTTACTTGCTTTTTTTTTCTTTTCCGGTTACCGGCGTAAAAATGTACCTCCTTAAAAATGTACATTGCGCTCCAACAAAGTTACAAATCCATCTATTCTCCCCTCAGCTATGGTTAAATAGAAGGGCGGACTGGGCTCTTTAACCTTGGTTAGGCAACTAGTCTAGGAGAAATAAAACTGAATTCAAACCTGTTAAACTCCTCTTGAGAAATTAACCTTGTGTCACATCCTGTTCGAGCAGAGGGGTTGGTATATATATATATATATATATATATATATATATATATATATAAATGTAAACTTTGCATTGTTAGGAATTGATTTAGAGCCAAAATTATTTTCATCTCAGCAAAATATTTCTTTTGAGTCTATTCAAAATGGCGGAAAATCAAACAGATTGCCAGAGGTTTGAACAGAGGTGTATGATCCAATTTTTGGAGATTTGGGAAGGGAAAGGCAAATGAAATTTACAAGAAAATGTGTCACGTGTTCGGAGAATCATTTTTTTTTTTTTTGGCAAAAAAGGGTTTTAAAATGGTCTAGACATGTGTCCTCCATTGCCACTGCCAATCCATCTCTCTCTCTCTCTCTCTCTCTCTCTCTCTCTCTCTCTCTCTCTCTCTCTCTCTCTCTTATACATTCTTTTGGTCTTCTGTTTATTCGAGTTATGCCTAGGGCTTCCATAACGGAATTTCCTAAAACTCAGTAGTAAAACCAGGTTGTATTCCCAATAAATATATTAATAAAGTTAAACCCAAATACCAAATACCCACCCGCCCACACCTATATATATATATATATGTGTGTGTGTGTGTGTGTGTGTGTGTGTGTGTGTGTGCTTGTTCGCCTTCTATTCCTAACTTCTCTTTCTCTTTCCTTACCTATTCATTCTTTCACTTCTCTTGTCGATCTATCCTATCATCTCTTCTTCTTCTTCTTCTTCTTCTTCTTCTTCTTCTTCTTCTTCTCGTTTTTCTTCTTCTTCTTCTTCTTCTCTCCGTTTTTCTTCTTCTTCTTGATTCGTCCACGATAACAAGAACTACAAAAACCGAGCTATCGCCTCCTGTCTAAAATGGACCTCTTCAACACCGGAAGCCACCATTATTACCTCCCTTTGCTTTCAAACCTAGAAGATAAAAAAAATCAATAACGTTGTCGATCTTTCAGCGTTCCTTGAATCTGCACCTGGCTAAGGTCGACAGAAAATGTTAAAGTTTTTGACATCCTGTGGGAACATTATGACCTTTCCTCACAAATCACAAATCAATTTCGAGAAGGATAATAGACAGTTGTCCAACGCTGAATGTTACAACTATCAGATTATCAATGGAGAAAAAAAAAAAAGAAGCCGCTGTTTCAAGATTTGATATTTAGAATTTTATCACATATGGAAAAATATCAAATATATCGACACTGACGCCATCTGCACGAAGTATTTGTGTCAGGGTTTCGGTTTCATGCCTGAGTAAGTTTCTTAAACAGCTAGTTTCCATTCTTCGTGCCAACCTATGTTGTCCAAAGATAGAGCAAGATCCTAGTACCAATAGGTTGGGTGCTTTGTTTTACGGCATACCAACTCTTTTTGGGTCATTTAATGCCGAATCACGTCATTTTGATATCAGGTTGCTTACAGTACCTGCTGTTGTTTAGACCTGGTACCAGTCTCGCCACAAACATTGCCAGAACAACATTGAACACAACGTCAGACAAGGTTTCTTACAGTGGTCCATGTAGACTCCTAGGGATGAATAAGATTTTTTTTTTTGGAGGGGCGGGTTAAAGTATAGGGGTCCATAGGGGTTTCTTGGTTCGTTGATTTTACGACATATCAACCTTTTACTGGTTATTTAATGCCGAATCAATTCATATTGATAAACAAAGAACTCAGGCTGCTTACAGAACATGCTGTTGCTTAAGTGGTCTACAGGCAGGGTCTAGGTTATATTATTGTACATTATCTCTCTCTCTCTCTCTCTCTCTATATATATATATATATATATATATATATATATATATATATATATATACTTTCTTTGGTGCGGTACCAAGTTTCTTGGTACAAGGTGATTCTAGACTGGAGGCGGGGAAAATGTATGAATATAAGATGAGTTTGGCCATGTGCCTGTCTAAATAAAAGATATCAGTGGTCTGAAGAAGCTCGTGGGCATACTCACGAGTGGAAATGGTCCATAACCACGATACCCATGGTATTTAGGGCTTTTTATACACAAATATATATATATATATATATATAGTAAGTAAAGTAAAGTCGACGGGGCGGCCTAAAGTCGGTATCAGCCAATCAGCGAGGGAGTCTATCCCCTTTTCAATAGCGCTAGACCAAGGAGATTGTTTTTAGCATTTGAGGTGGAGCGCCACACCTACCATCAGCTCCTTACTTTACCGCACAGATCCCTGTGCTACTCATACGCTGAGTTGGCGAGGACCGGTATCAAACTAGGAACCTTGTGGTTTCTAGCCGAAAGCTTTACCGACTGAGCTAACCTGGCCATATATATAAGATGCTTGTTTGTTGGTCGTTCGGTCTGGCGACATATCAACCCTTTTCGGGTCATTTAATGTTGAATCAAGTCATTTTGACATTTGCTTTCTTACAGTACCTGCTGTTGCTTAAATAGTCACCCATTTAAATAATGAACAGGCCCATTGATGCTTAACTTCGATGATCTTGCTGGAACCGGTACCTTCTCTGTAATTTGAATTTATTTGTTTGTATATATAAATCCCTTTATAAGAGGAGAAAAATCTCTGGATTATGTAGACTAGTTGTCTACATGTACACTTAGCAGAATGTCTGACTGGATTTGATGATCGCGTGTGATGTGTTGTTCACATTTGACCCGTTCAAAACATTACGGGTCATTTAAATAAACCTGGCTCTGACCTAAAAGATCCGGAAAGATAGATAGATACGAACAGACTGAGATAGATAGATAGATAGATAGATAGATAGATATGAATAGACTGAGACAGATCGATAGATATGAACAGACTGAGATAGATAGATAGATAAATAGATAGATAGATATTAATAGACTGAGATAGATAGATAGATAGATAGATAGATAATGAATATACCGGCTATAGATAGATAGATAGATAGATAGATATGAATATAGATAGATAGATAGATAGATAGATAGATATGAATAGACTGAGATAGATAGATAGATAGATAGATAGATATTAATAGACTGAGATATATAGATAGATATGAATAGACTGAGATAGATAGATAGATAGATAGATAGATATTAATAGACTGAATATATAGATAGATAGATAGATAGATAGAGATAGATAGATATGAATAGACTGAGATAGATAGATAGATAGAGATAGATAGATAGATATGAATAGACCTAGATAGATATAGAAAATCGTTTAAAAACGCTTATTAATAAATCAATAGAGTGCTCAAAAACTGGTCTGTAGAGCAGGATAACGCTTAAAAGGAATGAACGTTTCTTCACTTCTCTGTGGCAGTCTCATTACTGCTAGTTTGATCTGCCTAAAAACAAAGTACATTCATCAGATGAGACTTGCTTCATCCAATGTATTTTCCCAACCCCTCCGCACGAACAGGATGCGACAAAATTTTAAAGCGGAATTTAACAGGTTTGAATTAAAAGTATTCTTTCTCCTAGACCGACTGATACCGACAATCGGTCATTCCATCGGCTTTACTTGGCCAAGTAACATTTTTCTGTTCGTCCGTTAGATGGCGCTGTACAATCTTTTGAATCGAGAAATAAAAAAGGTTATCGCGTAGAAAGAGCAGGTTGCCATGGTTTTTAGACAAAGCAAAAGCTTTGCAAATTCAAAGAAATGGAAAAAGTTTTGTGTCCTGATTGTAAGAATTTTTATGGACATTTTTGAGCTTCGAAAACGAACACAGGAATAAATCACGCACATTAACGTCAAAATTATGACCAAACTCGACAGAAGAATTAAAGTCTGCAATGCGTTCAAATAACCCCTGGCTTCCATGTTGATCGATTTTTTTAAAGAATCACCTTCGAGCTGTTTACAACGGAATCGATTTCTTCTTCTTCTTCTTCTTCTTCTTCTTCTTCTTCTTCTTCTTCTTCTTCTTCTTTGTTTAAAGAAGGGTTTCTACGTCAGTCGGAAGTGACTCTTCTTTCTTTTCTCGCTGAGTTGTGGCTAAGAAGTTTTCTTTGTCCAGTCATGGTGAAAACTTTTCACCTTTGAACCGACAAAACATCTTTCCACGGATCTTTCCAGATGCTGGTCAGTCTAGCAAAAGAAAAATCAATTTCCATGTATTTTCTTCGGAATTATTCTTAACAAAGAATCTTGTTGAGGCCAATATTCCCGGGGGTGGGGGATAGTCCCTGTGGCGTAGTGGCTAACCTACTAGACTGCGAGATCGTAGTAAGCGAGTTCGAATTTCAGTCGTGCTATTGTTCACTTTCGGACTAATACTTTTGGCAAACGTATCAACCGCCTCATATCCAGCAATGGGTAAATAGTAGGGCAGACTGGGCTTTTTAACCTTTGATAAGTAACCAGTCTAGGAGAAGGAAAACTCTGAATTCAAACCTGTTAAACTCCGCTTAAGAAATTGACCTTATGTCGTATCCTGCTCGTGCAGAGGGATTGGTTAATATATATATACCGGCTATGAATTATATAGTACCACTACTGTTCTTCTACGAGGATAGATTTGGAATTAGATAACCCACAAATGATGATATGCCATTAAACAACAAAAACCAAAGAAAGCAAATATTCTATGATAATCTTATTTTATCTAAACTTTTCGCCGTGAGTGTAGGGAAATAGTAGGGTAAACTGGGCTCTTAAACCTTGGTTAGACTAGGGGGTGAAAAACTCTGAATTCAAACCCGATAAACCTCCACTTAAGAAATTAATCTTGTATCACAAATAAAATCATGATACTAATGCAGAATAGTTCGCAAGAGATAATACCATTAGATTACCTAATACATTTCACGGAAATACCTGAAAACTCAAATTGTTATCAAATTTATAGTATAGTATACTATAATAATTTGACATTCCATACGCTTATTCATCGTTTTACATAAATTTGTTTCGCAAATCGGTTAATCATTGAATTAAAATTTCTTACCAAATCATTATGTGATGTCATTCCCTCAAATCTGACGAAAAGAAAATTCCCTGACCTCCCACCAGGCCAAATTAAATTAAGATCTTTTTATGTGGTGATTTTTATGGGTCATCCTGCGAGGATCGAACTCGCTATTCAGTAGTAATAGATCTGCAAACGATTATTAAACCATGTTTTTTCTCTCTACCCGTTTTTGCCGGGTAGCCGCTGCTAATATATATATATATATATATATATATATATATATATATATATATATATATATATATATATATATATATATATATATATATATATATATATCATCGTAACCATGGTGATTCTCTTGAGATGGGGAATTAGAACTTTCCTGTGAATAATGGAGGAACAAATTTTCTATGGAATTTCACGTGTGTAAGAATATATTGAAAGATTCGGTCGTAGATTGATAATTCGAAACTGTATCTAAAAGTGCTGCATCGACTTCGACATGAGTAACACGTTAGTAAACAAAACGTGCACAGTCATTGTTGTAACACGTCCGTGTATCCGAACCTTACAAGTTTGGGGATATCGAACGTTTGAATCGATTGCCTTTACTCTTCACTTGGAGCACCTTACTCTCCTTTATCGATCTACACAGTCTTCTCGAATAATTTCCGCTTCCTCGCCAGTAAACCCGTTTCGAAAGGAGAGCAACTATGGATGTGTGTTGGTGACCTGTTCACATAGAAATGAAGAAATTGATATCTACTTAAACGACCGTCGCATTAGAATATGCACACACAGATTAAAAGAGATGCTATTTATACACACAGACGTTTGTATAGGGGGAAACGCGGTGGTGTACTGGTTAGAGTAGCAGGAAATGGACTCGTCGACCCGAGTTCAATTCCTGGACGAAGTCACAGTTTACTTAGTGCTAATACCCTTGGGAAAGGTATGAATCCAACTATTCTCCCTCCAATTATGGGTAAATAGTAGGCAGACTGATCTCTTTAACCTTGGTTAGGCAACCAGTCTAGGCGAAAGAAAACTCTGAATTCAAACTTGGTCACTACTGAAAAAAGGCTCAGGCCTACTTAGTGATCTATTTAAATTTATTTATAAGTCTTTAGCACTCGCTGTCAAAGTAGCTTCGTTTAGATTCATTACAATTGGCATAGGTGGAGAAAATTAGGTATATATATATATATATATATATATATATATATATATATATATATATATATATGTGTGTGTGTGTGTGTGTGTGTGTGTGTAGAAAAATATAGAAAAA
>CM042153.1:96769702-96779702 GCA_023376005.1 Doryteuthis pealeii | reverse complement strand
TCAAGAGAGAGAGAGGGGCACGAGGAATTGCAATTGAATGTTCACCAACATCACGTACACCAAAAACGAATGGACTTGTAAAGATAACGACATATACGAACCATGTGACGGGACACACCTATTTTAAAATGAATAAATAAATAAACTTGGATATCTTCGAGAGAGAGAGAGAGAGAGAGAGAGAGAGAGAGAGAGAGAGAGAGACACTCTTTTGTATATGCACGCACATACACGTGCACATTATATACACAAGCTTAAAGGCTGATTGTGGTGGCCCTTACCTTCTATTACGAGTCACGTCCTATTTATAAACTAATAATTAATTACAATTAAATAAATATATAAAGGCGCTCGTACAATAACGGTTATCGTTGTAAGAAATGGACCTAAGTTCAAATCCTGGATGGAGCTGTTTGCATTTCACATTGAGATAATACCCTTGAGAAAGGTAAGAATCCAATTATTCTCCCTTCAGCTATGGATAAGACAGTAAATCAGACTCGTCTCTTTAACATTGGCATGACAACTGGTCTAGGAGGAGGAAATCTCTGTATTCAAATCCCCTAAAGTTCACTTAAGAAATTGACCTTGTGTCATACCCTTAAGAAACTATACAAAAATCTACAGTGTGCACAAATCCCTAACCTCTCGGCATGAAATAACCCCAGACGGGTTGACATACCGTAAAATTAATCAATCAGCATTGAAAGCAAAAGGTTTTTTTTTTTTTTTTTTTTTTTTTTTGTCATCAGTGAGTAAAAATACCAGAGTGGTAATAATTGTTACGGTCCCATGTAAATGTCAAATAGATCTGTTTAGAATTTTGTTTCTCTCTCTCCAGCTATGAGTAAAATAGAAGAGCAGACTGAACTCTTCAGCCTTGACATGTCAACTTATCTAGGAGAAGGAAAACTCTGAATTCAAATCCGTTAAACTTCGCTCGAAAAATTGACCTGGTATCGCCCCTTGCTCGTGTGAAGGGTTTCGTTAAATACATTGAATAGATAAATAATGTATGGGTAATATAGAATGGGTAATAACAAGCTAGTCACTCAGATCGTTTCCTACTGAAAAACGACTTCGATCCTCACTGGGTGCCCCATACTTCCGACCTTGTGTCACATCCTACCCGTGGCGAACGGGTTGGGTAAAAGTGGCGTCCCATCGTTGTGTAATGGACAGCAAGTTAATCTCGCAGATCCATTACTACTGAATAGCGACTTCGATCCTTGCTGGATGTCCAAATTCGCAACCTTATGACACATCGTACCCGTGGCAGTATCTCTTGGGGGATGCGGGGTCTTACCTCTCTACACTGGATACAGTCGGCGTATTCAACAGGATTATAGAAATATTATTTTGAATAATTCTAGGAAGAATAATCTGCGATGTCGAATTAAATGAAAGATTTTTTTTCTTTTGAGTTGCTAAAAGGCAAAATATCAAACTGGACAAGTAACATTTTTCTGTGTCTTTGGTTCGTTAATTTGTTTGACAGAAACGGCATTTGTTTCAGAAGAATATGTGTTGCTTTAATCATGTTGCCCTTCTGCTGTGATCTGGGCCAAGCAAACCTGCAGAAAAGCGAAGCTATCATAGAATGCCGTGCCTCATCGAAATGACAGCGATATTCTCGATGCTTCGTTGGGGCGGACGTGACTTCACTCACATAGAGAAACCTTTGAAGAAAGTTGCATTGTTTAAACCAGCGGTCACAACCACCACAGTGCATAGAACGGGTTATGACGTCATAGACGCTGTCAGGACAATTTGCAAATATTCCTTAACAAGAAAACGGATATGTTAAATTACAATGACGGTCACCTTGACACACTCAGCAAAGATGCTGGATTTAACGCCGAGATCTTGAAGTCAATACAGCCCCGTCGGCTGGACTTATAGATACGCCGACTGTATCTCCTGTAGACGGCTAAGTCTCCCTACCACCCCCATAAAAGGAGTGTCTTCGGTATGGCGCTGAAGTACATCTGGTCGTGAGGCTCCAGTTCTGGAGCTATGTAGAGTACCCCATCTCTGTCATTATTCCCAGGTCCACTCAATAAAGATACTAGACTTAACACCGAGGCCTCGAAGATGATACAGCCCTGTCGGTCGAGCTTTTAAATGTCGACTGTATCATTTGCATTCATATAGCGCTAATACCATTGGGAAAAGTATACATCCAACAACACTCCCTCCAGCTATGGGGGGAGACCTTTAACCTTGGTTAGGTAACCAGTTTAGGAGAAGGAAAACCTGTTAAAATCCGCTGAAATTGACCTTGTGTCGCATCCTGCTTGTGTGGAGGGGTAGTATATATATATATATATATATATATATATATATATATGGTTACAAGCTTGAGCACCACTACTTTTAAAGAGTTATACAAGAAAGGAATCTATATGTCCACGTATATCTACGTGGGAAATAGTGAATGAGATTATCTAGACCTTTCAGTGTCTGAAGAGATCAGTCTCCTCCTCCTACTTCTACTCCTACTCCTCCTACTCCTCCTCCCTCCTCCTCCTCCTTCCCGTTGGTGAAATTCGCACTGTCTGCTAACTCTGCCTTTCAAATCGGACACCAATGTCACGTGGCCATCGGGCTTGTTTGCAGTTGGCTCTTAAAGAGTCAGTGATCGATTTTATCGGCTGGTTGTCAATGTTGGTAATTAGCCGGTGCAGCCAACTTGGTGCTGGTCGTGCTGGAAGACTCAACTTCAAACAAGAATAGTTTTTAAACCTACAGTTGCTTCTAAGACAAACGGCCATCATCATCATCATCATCATTAACAGCAGTAGCGCCAGCAGCAGCAGCAGCAGTAGCCAATTTGGGTCCACGGCTGGAAGAAGAAAACAAAAACCTTTCCCGTTTTCCTTCCACGACGACCATGATTGTGTTAATGACCTGTGCCATCTTTTATCTCTGATTCTCTTTTTGTAACCCTAAAAAATGTTTCTTCTGTTTTACGGCAGTTAATGCTGAATCTAAAAATGTGACAATATTGTAATTGTTATAAGAAATAAATCCTTATAAGACAAAAAATGTGTAATAGTTAGAGTCGTAAGAAACGAACTCGTCGACCAGAGTTCAAATCCTGGATTTGCATTTCACAGAGCGTTAATAATATTGGGAAAGGTATGCATCCAACTACCCTCCCTCCAGCTATGGGTAAATAGTAGGGCAAACTGTGCTCTTTAACCTTGGCTAGGTAACAACTCTGAATTCAAATGTGTTAAATTCCGCTTAAGAAATTAAACTTGTCTCTCATCCTGCTCGTGTGGATGGGTTGGTATATATATATATATATATATATATATATATATATATATATATAACAAAAATGTAAGTTAGTTTCTCAATTGGCTGTTGAGTTTCAGGGAAAAGAAATGTATTCATATTTACATACATTTGTTTCTTCCTTTTTTTGTTTGCTTACTTATGAATTGCTTTAGAGAATTTCACAAATCGATTGATAATTAATCATTTAATTCGATATTTAATCAGTAAAAATCAAAACTAGACTTTGCGCTTTTCCTAATTGTAAACATATAAAAGTGTATGCGTGATTTTAATGCTCAATAACATCTCTTTTCTGAGTTATAAGTCGACACATACACACCAAAATACACGCGACTCCTTTATAAATTGGTATTATTCCCAAGTCCAAGTTTGTTTTTGTTTTTTGTTTTCTTTTTGTTTTTGTTTTTTAGTAGGGGTACATTTCAGTTAATTTCAATGGGGAAACTTGATTTGATATACGAGGAAATTGAGTTATGAGCGGAACGAATTAAACTCATAAATAAAGGTACCACAGTATATGAATTAATTATGATAGGATCGAAACATTTCATCTTTGTCTCGGGAAGCAATTTGCACAAATTGCATTAGCTTCACCTTCTGAATGATTCAATAGAAAGAGATGGACGTGACTTCGGGTAGAGTCACGTTTAAATCAATGCTTGCCGCGAGATCACAGAAGTTTAGCAACGTTGAGTCTGTTTAAGACTAAAATGAGTGAGCACTTTAAGATCAACAGAATCGTCGAAGTAAATCGGGAACAGAAAAGTCAGATGAAGTAATGATTAGGGAATTGTCAAATGAAGACATTTGCAAATAGGAATATATTTTCACTTTTCGATAAAGCTGACGACGATGCAAATATTGAGCAAATCTATCTATCTTACTTTGTTCATATCTATCTATCTATCTATCTATCTAGTTTATTCATGGGCAATTCCATGTCAAATCATCCAGAAAAAAGTAAAATTGTCACCCACCCCTTTCAATTTTTCTGAAATTTTGTACAGGTGTGGACTGTGTTAAAGTCGGGATATTGATCTTGCTATGAAAAAATCAAAAAATCATCAATAACTTAAAATTGGTTGACCTTCAGACTTTTTCAATAGCATTTTCGGATTCCCTGGACAAAAATGCTTTTATAAACCAATTTTTAGGGGTAAGGAAGCTCTAGAATTCATTTTACAGACAAAAATAGATTACAAAAGGTCGCCATTTTTCGCGACCCCCCTCTAATTTGGAGAGCTAAAAATTGACATAAATCTGCCAATTCTTAGAATTGGAAGCTCAAATTTTGGAGAATGTCTAACTTTAACACAGTCCACACCTCTACAAAATTTCAGAAAAATTGAAAGGGGGTGGTGACATGGGCTGGGTGATTTGACATGGAATTACCCTCATATCTATCTATCTATCTATCTATCTATCTTAGTATGTTCATATGTGTCTACCTCTCTATCTATCTTAGTATTTTTGTAGTTATATATATAGAGAGACAGACAGACAGACAGACAGATAAACAGACAGAGACAAGGACAGAGAGAGATTATATACTATTAAATGATAACGACGAGCAAATTCAGCGAACAACGCGTGTGAGATGCGGAAACATTGGACAGCTGTTTCCATCTATTAAGTCTCATCAGCTGTGTATGCTAATAAGAGCTAATGGGTCGAAACAGTTGTCCACTGTTTCCGCATCTCACACGCATTGTTCGCTGAATTTTCTGATCGTGATTAATTAAATTAAGATCTTTTTATGTGGTGATTTTTATGGGTCATCATGCGAGGATCGAACTCGCTATTCAGTAGTAATAGATCTGCAAACGATTATTAAACCATGTTTTTTCTCCTCTACCCGTTTTTGCCGGGTAGCCGCTGCTAATATATATATATATATATATATATATATATATATATATATATATATATATATATATATATATATATATATATAATATATATCATTGTATTGTAAAATAAATTTGGACGATGTCTTCTAACTTTTACTAATTAGTGATTATGTGCATTATTGTCCTGAAAATTACTTCATCGTCACCAAACCAATTTGGTTCGGGTAGTAGAACACGCCGACTGCACTTCTGGAGAGGGGTAAAATCCCCCCCCCCCATGTGGGTTATGAGTGGCGACCCGTGATGTTGGTCGTAGGTGGCGACCGTGAGTGGCGACCCGTGATGCTTAAAAACGGAATCCTGGTGGCTGAACAGTCTATGACTTGCAACACTTCCCCCCCCCTTTAACCCTTACTAAATTAAACGGGAAGTCGAAGAAGCCCGCTAGTCATGTCAAGCCCTAACACCTATATGATTGTCCCAACTCTATTACTTTTATGGCAGTCCCAAAACCTTTTAATATGTGTTTTTAAAAATGTGTTTCAAAAAAAAATTGAGTTTCAGAAAATATATCCAACAAGAACGAATAAAACAAAAAGTCTTCGGCATAAAATTACCCAATAAGGGTTGACATGCCGTATAACCAAACCAAACCAAACAAATAAACCAATTTTCTATCGACAGATTAAGAGAAAATTATCAATTTTTTCTAATGAATTCCATAATTTTTTTCTTGTTTATTCTATATTTTCTTCTGTATCATTCGTAAAACAAGATTATACCATTAATTATTTTATTTAATTTGCTTAAGGCATTTTTTAGCTTTAAATAAAGAATATTTTGAATCTTATTATTATTGGTTTATTTACTGCTAATTATAAAAAAAAAACGAAGGTTAATGTCCTCTAAATGTATTAATCTGCAACTGTGAGAAGGGTGTGGCACATCTTGTTTGGTTGATGGGTGGGTGGCTGGTTGGTTGGTTGGTTGGTTGGTGGGTGGTTTTACGGTACATTAACTCTTGTTAAGCTATTCAATGCCGAAGTCAGTCTTTTTCAATCTTAGCTGAGTCGGTATAGCGTCCGACTATGAACCATAAGGTTCCGGGCTTGATATTGTCCCTCTCCAACTCAGACCCCAAAACAATCTCCTTTGTCTAGCGCAAGTGAAAATGGGATAGACTCACTCGCTGTCTGGCTGATACCGACTTTAGGCCACCCCGACGAGTTTAATTTTTACTTTTATATCGTTTCAAGTAACTGACAATAATTATCATTTATAATCAATTATATCTTCAAGTATTCTTGATGCAAATAATTTGGACATAGTGATATACTTTTAAGTTTATCTAACTTTCATATCCTAAATTTTATAAGATTTACACATACTGGCTACAAGAAAAAACCTGTTAGGGTTCCGTCTATGGGTCAAATACATTTCAAATTATTAGTATTCGATAGAACCGTGTGCAAAAGCAAAAATAAAAAAGAAACCTTTAAAAAAAAACATTATACAAAACTGTAAATGGGAACGTGCAATGAACTGATTCCCTAACCTATAGGCATAAAAGAACTAGACGGGTTGGCATGCCGTTAAGAAATCAATCAATCACATTCAACTTTTTCTGTTTTATCGATATTGTTGGTTAATTATTAATAGTTATTTACTAAGCTTAGCTTAGTATGGCACAAGGCCTGAACAATGAGACACTCAGTGAGGATCGAACTCACTACCAATGGTCTGCTACAACAGCTTGCTAACCATTACACAACACGAGGTGCCCTGGTTAGTTGTTAATTGCACCAGATATATCATCATCATCATCATCATCATCATCATCATCAAAGCGGGATAACAACACGGATTCCTTCCCCATCCGTCCCTGTTGGCAATCGCATTTGTTAAGAACTCTAGATGGCACCCAGTATCCGTACAGAGCTGATAAATTTTTCTTTTTGTTTTTTTTTTTTGCCGGTGTGTCCATGTCCATAAAAGAATGTCACTTATATGTTCGTTCTTACTTCACCAGCAGTGCCCAGCACCTCTTGCTCGCCTTTCTTGGAGGGTTTGTGAGATGGGAGGTAAATGGCCGTACAACTGCTGTTTTATAGCCTGTTGCTTCCAGGATTTGTTCAAAACAGCACGCAGCATCCTTGTGTAAATGTCATCTAATGCTTTTTTTCTCCAAGCACTTCGTTAAAGTCCAAGTGGTGTAATTCCGGTTTAATTTTATTAGAAGGATCAGAATTCCATATGGTCTATAACATGTCCATAGCATTCCATGCTTTATCCATGCTTATATCAACATCAATTTCAGTAGATGAGATATTGCTACCGAGGTTTATGAACTGGTCTGTAACCTGTCCTGGTCAAGAACCTGTCCATTGCACTCCATGCCATATCCATTTGTATATTAACATCACTTTCAGTAGATGAGATATTGCTACCGAGGTTTATGAACTGGTCTGTAACCTGTCCTGGTCAAGAACCTGTCCATTGCACTCCATTCCATATCCATTTGTATATTAACATCAATTTCAGTAGATGAGATATTGCTACCGAGGTTTATGAACTGGTCTGTAACCTGTCCTGGTCAAGGACCTGTCCATTGCACTCCATTCCATATCCATTTGTATATTAACATCACTTTCAGTAGATGAGATGTTGCTACTGAGGTTTATGAACTGGTCTATAACCTGTCTATAGCACCCTATGCTTTACTCATGCGTATATTAACATCACTTTCAGTAGATGAGATATTGCAACCGAGGTATATGTACTGGTCTACTCATGTCAGTAATTTGCTGTTTTGTAGAGGGTTGTTTTCTGGATTTGTTTAAAAGCCCATCCTAGTGTAGTTCCCATCAAGCTTCTTTTTTTTTTTGTTAAGTGAGTGAATTATTCTCTACCTACAAATTTACTTCATCTCCCCCACCCCCACCCCACCCTCTTTCGGGCTGCTGGGCATTTGAACAAAATCAAAATAAAACGAATATTGATTTCATTTTTTTTTCCTTTTCTTTTTTTTTTTTTTTTGTCCATTGTTTTTGGCCCTGTTTGTGTTATCAACAACACTACAATGATTTTGAAAATATATTCGAACAGATCATCCTTATCATATTGTTTATTATAAAAACATTATTAGTTACGACGCAGTCGGCAACTTCAATGGTTTCTCTCTCTCTCTCTCTCTCTCTCTCTCTCTCTCTCTCTCTCTCTCTCTCTCTCTCTCTCTCTCTCTCTCTCTCTCTCTACCACTGTCCCTTCTTTTTCCCTCTGTCTCTGTCTTCGTGTTTTTTCTTGCTTTCTTTCTTGTTCTTTTTTTCCTATTACTTTCTTTCTTTCTCTCTCTTTCTCTTCTAAGTGTATTAGACCGAAAGTGAACGTAATAGCACGATTGGAATTCGAACTCGCTTACTACAAATGTCACAGTCTAAAAATATTGTCCGAAATAGATTTCGTTGATATTGTTCATAATAAAGAAGAAGAAAAAGAAGAAAAGAACAAATAAAGAAATAAAAAAAGAATGAAAAAAAAAATAACTTTGTTAGATGGGTTCGAGAGATCGAAACTCTATCAAGCCGGAAACATATTTAGACAATAATATATTTCTTGTTTTAATTTTAAAGAGAAACTTTTAAAAATCTTTACAGGCATTTATGCTCTATTTTTTAAAAAAAAAACACATTTTTATTTCAATTTATTGTTTTCAATCTTTACCTACTCCCACCACTGCGATTCGATCGTACAAAATAGTTAGTTCATTATAATTGAGCAGAAAGACTCAGATTACAATAATCATAGGAATTTATTTAAATAGAATGAGTTTTTAGGTGAATAGATAGTGAACTTTGAAATATTCCATCATATAGGTAAAAAAAATACCAAGGAAATTTGGTACAGCCGAGGGAGGGAGATTTGGTAGGTTAAGAGTTAATGGCATATCAATCTTCATGGATTATTTATTACCTAGGGCATCCTTTTCGAAGAACAGTAGTTTATTAGATTATTTAACTCTTTGCCCACTTTAAACCGCTCACAGCAGCTCTATATGTAAGAAAATGTTTCTACGCATGCGTTACTCAAGCAAAGTACAAACTATTTTCGTTAGTTCATTATTATTTAGAAGCACTCATATCACAATAATAATGGGATTTTATCTAAATAGAATGAGTCCTGAAGTGAATAGATTTGAACTTTGAAATATCTCACCATCCAGGTCAAAAGAATTTGGTAGAGCCGTGGTGGAAATTTGGTCGGCAAAGAGTTAAACTGGTAAATTCCCCCCCCCCCCTCTGTGTGGACCCCTATATTTTTATTGAAACTTTTAAAAGTTTTATTAACTCTGAAATTTATAAGGACCATTTTGAGAAACCCGGATGGAATTGAACTCACCTTTACCAACGTGTAATTGTAAATTGCTGTCTTTCTGAAAGAAATTCCAAGGTCTTTATTTGAATAGAATGAGTTCTGAGGTGAATAAATGGTGAACCTTTGAAATATCTCATCATAGAGGTTTTAAAAAATACCAAGAAAATTTGGCATAGCCGTGACGCAATTTTGATCGGCAAAGAGTTAAATAATTTCTAAATAAGTTTTTAGCGGAATGTTTCAATTGAAAAAAAAAAGGGCCGATTAAAATTTGCCCGCTTATTTGTGTGTTCTGTTTTTTAATGAATAACAAAAGAACTGATTCTCCGTTCAAATCTCATCCCGGGTCGAATAAGTGCATATTCCAAATTCTTGTAGCTCTAAACTGAATTGTTGGCTTATCTAGAGAGGACAGACAAACAAACTCATCCCGATGATTGATATAGATCTATCGGTACAGTTTTTTCGTTTTC
>CM042153.1:96734702-96767202 GCA_023376005.1 Doryteuthis pealeii | reverse complement strand
CAAAGCATCTGAGATCATTCTTGCAGACATCCTTGAAACGCAACTGGAGGCGACAAATCTGTCTCTTACCAGACGAAAGCTCAGCATAGACGGTGTCCTTTGGGATTCGTCCATCATCCATCCGGCAGACATGACCCAGCCATCGGAGACGGCGCTGTCTCAGTAGAGAACACAAGCTGGGAAGTTGTGCTCTCTCTAGAAGTACTGTGTTAGCGACCCTGTCCCTCCAGGTGATGCCCAGTATACATCTAAGGCAGCGAAAGTAGAAGCTATTTAACCACCGCTCTTGGTGAGAGTGCAGAGTCCATATTTCACTTCCATACATGAGGGTGCTGATAACACATGTATCTTTGTACGGATAGTGAGTCGTACAAAAACACAAGTATATATATATATATATAGAGAGAGACAGACAGACAGACAGACAGAGATGGGGGATATGGAGAGAGAGACAGAGAGAGAGATAGTCATCCACATACAGTCCTGTTTCGATGCATCACGTCTCTTCAGTGCGGCTAGACTTTGTAAGCTGCTTCAAGCAGGAATCGAAATGACCGATTTTTTATCAGTTATAGTCTCTAACCACAGGGCTATAAGTACACCCAGTAGAAGAAGATAATTTTTACATATAAATGCATACATATATAAAGGCTACTAAAGAGAGCTCTATCCGTTTTAAGGAGAGCTTTGGAATTTTAGAGAGAGGGGGGAGAGAGATTTAGACACTTTTGTGTTCATGTGCAGCTGGTTCACACACACACACAGCACACACACACACACACACACACAGCACATACACACACACAGCACACACACACAAAGTACACAGAGAGTAAGAGACAGGCAGGCAGACAGACAAGCACAAAGAGAAAGACAGAAACAGATTATGAGAGGGAGGAGGAGAGAGAGAGAGAGAGAGAGAGAGAGAGACGTACACACAAGCACAACCACAGAGAGAGGGGGAGATAAACTGAGAAAGAAACACAAGCAGAGAGGAGAGAGAGATAGACAGAGAATGGGCGAGGGAGAGGAAGAAAGAGAGAGAGATACATACACATAATCACTGAGAGAGGGGAGAGGGGAGAGAAGAAAGAGAAGATACACACGCTCAAACACAAGCGCACGCACACATATGCACACGCACACACAAACAAGTAGAGAGAGATAGTGGGAAAGAGAGCAAGAGAGAGGAGACAGAGAGAGAGGGAGAAGGAGAGAGAGAGGGAGGGAGAGAGAACGCACACTCAGAATGAAAGAACCTGTAGAATTAGTGTGAAGGCGATGCTAGCGGAAACAGGAAAACTAATGACGTCACCCGGTAGCCAGGGGGGGAGGCGGGTAAAGAATCTGGATGTGTCGGGTAGGGGAAGTCCAAGGGGGGTAAAGAAAGTGGAGGGCGGGAGTGGTTCTGCCAGGCTGCTATCTATAAGGAAGCACACTTCGCTGATGTCGTTTGTGGATTCTTCGAAAAGACACCCGTACTCCGGTCCGCCCCTCTCGCACCCCAGTATTCGCTCGAGATCTGTGGGCAGCCTGATAACAACCCCACCAAAGAACCTGGTCGGGGTGGTCTGAGGACGCTGTTGGGAGAGGCGGGGTAGAGGAAGATGTTCAGGCTTAAAGATTTCAATAGGGTTTGTATTTTGTAGCGGAAGAGATGGATCACATGTAACTCTTCAGCTTCAGAAATAACATACAACCCCTTTTTTGTTAATCAAAAACTATATATATATATATATATATATATATATATATATATATATATATATATATATATATATATATATATATATATATATAATATATATATACACACTATTGGAATATATATATATATATATATATATATATATATATATATATATATATATATACACTATTGGAATATATATATATATATATATATATATATATATATATTGCAATAGTATGTATATATATATATATATATATATATATATACACTATTGCAATATATATATATATATATATATATATATATATATATATTGGAATATATATATATATATATATATATATATATTATATATATATATATATATATATATATATATATATATATATATACACTATTGGAATATATATATATATATATATATATATATATACTAATGGAATATATATATATATAAATGTATATATATATATATATATATATATATATATATATATATATATATATATATATATATATATATATATATATATATATATATAATATGTATATATATATATATATATATATATATATATATACACTATTGGAATATATATATATATATATATATATATATATATATATAGCAATATATATATATATGTGTGTGTGTGTGTGTATATATATATATGTGTGTATATATATATATATATATATATATATATATATATATATATATATATATATATAGTGTATGGTTATCACTATCTTACTTGGTGAGTTAGTGCTGGGCCAATTTTTGCGGTAATATTAGGACAGTGCTCAATATCTGTGAAGGAGCTTCCATGTATAGGAGGAAGTGTACCTAAGTGGTATGCGTGGCCGCACGTATATATGCATGCAAACGCTATAATACTTACACATATATACAAATTAATAAACCCAAAGGCCGACGCACACTGATACGCAAATCAATATCCTAACGTTAATAAAATTTGACCATATTTTCAAAAGATATTTTCGTTCTGCCTGATGAAATCCGCGGGGTTGCAGTTAAAACATCTTTGTAATTAAATATATATACACAAACTAATATATATATTGGTTTGTTGGTTGGTTTTGAAGGCTGTCACAATGCGAGTGTAAAGAAAAAAGAAGGTAACTATGATGTTTTTTATTAACCTGTCATTTATTTCTCAATATTTCGGGAACTCAGACACATAGCAATAAAAAAGAGATCAGATGATCCTGTTAATAAACAAACAAACAAAAAAATAAATAACTAAAATAAAATAAAAATAAAACCTTGCTTAGAGGCGAATCAAATCTGGAATAATAATAAAATAAAATAAAAAGAAATGATCAGACACAGACATGCACACACACATACGCTTACATTTACACACACAAGCACGCGCACACACACACTTATACATAAGCAAGCACCCCAACCATACACATACACACACAGAATTTGGAAGACCCAAGGCAGAACGAATGTAGCAGCCGCTAAGACAACTTCAGTTCCAGTATTCTTCTGAGGATGGGAATTTCTTCCCGAAATATTGAGAAATAAATGACAGGTTAACAAAAAACATCATAGTTACCTTCTTCTTTTCTTTACACTCGCATTGTGACAGCCTTCAAAACCAACCAACAAACAATATATACACAATGCTTCAAGCAAATTACAAAACCCTTTTATTAAATATATATATATATATATATATATATATATATATATATTGTTAATCAAAAAACCGTTTTAGTCTTATTTTTATTGCTATAAGTTTTATGTAAATGAAACCCATTAAATGTTATATTCTACCCCCCTCCCCCCAAAAAACTCTTCGCCTTGTGGTGGGGCTTAAAGTGTAGCCTTTGTAGAGAGGTGTCCAGAGTATGACATTAATCTGCATCTGATTTTGAATATCCCCTATCAAGTATTCCTAATTAACAATAGTCTCTTGTTTGGTCACCGTTATACTGTTTCAACTAAATAATCATAATCTTTGGTAAACAATCATATCTTCAACTAACGAATAATTTATAAACAGATTCTGTTTTACCCTTATATAAGTAGAATAGAGTAATATGTCCCTGTATCTAGACTGAACAGAGTGATCTGCCCTTGGTCAGATACACTACAGATATACAGAGGTAACTATTTGCATTATACTCTGGACGTCTTGGGCACCTCAAGTTCTGTAATGGTTAACAAGCTAGATTTGCCGATCATTGTTAGTGAGTTCGATTCTCATTGGGCGCCCCATACTTCTAGCCTTGTGCCACATCTATGTCTAGTAAATGATTGTACTCAATAACCTTTAGATGAGACCCTAAAAGCTACTAACACTCCAGGTCAGAGTAGACCTGGGATTAATTGTAATGAAGAGAAACTGCAGCTTCACCATTAGATGCATTTAGTGCTAAACCCAAGACACTCCGTTTTATTCTGTTTTTAACCCTCTACAGGGGATACCGTCAGTGTATTCAGAGTCCTGCCGACGGGGCTACAAAAAAGTCAAAGTATTGGAAAGGAAGAGACTCAAATGCGAACAACTGTGTTGAAGATAGGTGTTTACTAAATTTAGCTTATCTTAGTCTGACACAAGGCCACAATGCCGGGTCACTCAGTGAGTATCAAACTCACTACCCATTAACAGTGATCTGCTATACTAGCTCATTAACCATTACGTCATAGCAAAAGGGCTTTATTCATTATTGCTTAACTTGCCATTGTGGCTACAAAGGAACCCAGTGAGGATTGAACTCACTTCATGAGCAATAATCAAGCGAGATTAACTTGCAAACCATATCATATACCTACCTGGTTCTTTGGAACTATGTGTCCAGTGGCTTCGGTCATTGGACCAGTAACGAACTAAATAACAGTGATCCCCGGGGGCCACCCGCAGGCAATAACTACCACCTAGATTTAAATGGACAGGGCTGGGTTTATTGTCCAGTGCATGAGGCGCCTCAATAGAGGGATGCCGAGGGGATCCACACATTTTTTTGTTCTAGCCATTCGCGTGACCTCCCCACGTTAATGGTCCTTGTGTCGAACTTGGCATGGTGGGGGGTGCCAGTAAATATCATTAACTTGCAAACTATTTCTCTCAAGCTGGCACACAGTTTGGTTAAAGGCAGTCATTGAATGGAGGCGGGAAAATGGTGCAAGGTAGGGATGGAATGAAAGTGGGTAGGCGGGGGGTCAGTGAAAAGTTCGGGGTTGGGAGTGTCCATGGTAACCTGACAACTAACGATTTATTTGAGAAGAACAGGGATATGTCTGTTTAAGATGTCAAACACGAATACGCAATGAACGATGGCCGTTGTCGCCGATGTGACTTTTTTGGTCAAATGGCATCAATTTAAAAGAAATGAGTTCGTTGTTTACTGTGCGGAAGTATATGAGGCGTGCTGTGTCTTAGACAGATAGACGTGAACCCACAGAAAACGCCGGATGAAGAAGAGGAATAGATTTTTGTATAACTACACCCACGAGTCGAACAGATGAGCTTAGTCAAGGAAAGAGTATAATTTAGGAAAGTCTTTTCGTTTTTCTCTGATTCTTTATAAACATTATAAATGTAAACATCTTAATCCAACATTTCACCCTTCATTTCAACGATAAAATTACTTGTATGGTACTTTTGTATGAAATGAGTACGGTGATCCGAGTTCAAATCAAGGTCGAGGCTGTTTGCACTTCAGATATTGCTAATAACCCCGGGAAAAGCTATGCCTACAACTATCGCCCCAGATATGGGTTAAATAGTAGGGCAGACTGGGTTCTTTAATCTTGATATGGCAACAAGTCTAGCCGCGTCGTGTAATATTTATCGTCGTAGGAAATTGACACGATGAGACGTGTTCAAATCTTGGACGAGGCTATTTGCGCTTCAAATAACACTAATAACCTCAGGAAAGCTATGCATACAACTATCCTCCCAGCTATGGATAAAATAGTAGGGCAGACTGGGTTCTTTAAGCTTGGTATAGCAACAGGTCTAGATTTGTCTCTCAAAATTCCAAATAAGTTTTTACTTTAGACAAACTTTTATGAAATCGTGCTCGAACCAAACTTTTTATTTAATCCATTGGGGTGGATTTTTCTCATTCCGTTTACCATAGCCGGGTACAAGTGTTAAACTATGTTAAATATTCTATGTTATTTTCGCTCGGGGTTAGGATTAAACCTTCAGCCTACAGATGACTGTGACTTAGAACTGTGTCCAACTGGTTCGAAATTCCGTGATGGCTCCTGATTACACTATGAAGGCTCTCGAGTTTAACAAGAAAAAAAAACTACAGAAGGCCGGAGGGAACATCAGTTGAAACGTTGTGTATATAACAATAAAGATGAGGACAACAGTTTGAAAAATCTATATAATACAAGTTAGACTTTGATTTTTCATAACAGCTTTTTACAAATAAAATCAAAGGAAAGTAGAGCGGTATATATATATATATATATATATATATATATATATATATATACGAGTAGGATGTGACACAAGGAAGGTCAATTTCTTAAGCTGAGTTTTACAGGCTTTCCATTTCCTAGACTGATTGCCTAACCGAGTTTAAAGAGCCCAGACTGCTCTATTATCTACCCATAGCTGGAGGGTGAAATTTTCGATTCATACCTTTCCCAAAAGTATTAGCGTTATGTGAAATGTAAACAGCCTAGTCCAGAATTTGACCTCGCCTTGTCGTGTCCATTTCCTATGACGATAACCATTACACCACGCACCTACCTAATGAATAAGTAGTGCGGTATAACATTCAGATTTGAATTTTGACAGCAAAACTATTTTTATGTCTATTATTTCTTTTTTAATTCAGATTTCAAAGATCTATTTACATTTTTTTTTTTTTTTTACGAAAGAGTATCGTCGCAAAAAGTCTTTTAGGTAATTCTGAACGTCGATAAAATCGACATAAAAAATTTTTTAAAGTATACATTTTTACACTAAATTAAAATATTCGTTCAATTTTAATAAAATTTTGTAGATTTATGTAAAAATGGGTGTATTAAAAAAATTGTCTTCTGTCGTAATACAAGACAAATATCTCAGTTGATGATGCTTTTCAAGTAAGTATTTTTAGATATTAAATGTTTTATTTATTAATTATTATCTAGGCAATATATTTCGAAAATTAATTTTTACACAGGCCGGAGGGTAGATTTTTATTTCTAGTATAGATAATGAATAAACGAAATAGAATAAAAGCGAATTTTTAATTCTCCTCCACGCAGCATCCAGAATCCGCACAGAGATGATTGATGTAGGTCTTTGCTGGTTGGCCTACACTTGTGTATTCATTGGTATCATAAAATTCTACACCCCCAAAATATCTTTCAATATATATATATATATATATATATATATATATATATATATATATATATAGTACATACACGTGGGTATCAATGTGTCGTTCTATTAGAGAATTTATAACAAAGTTTCGTTGTTTATGGATGACTTTTTTAAAATATTATTATTAGTATTATTATTATCATTATTATTATTGTTGTGTTGTTGTTGTTGTTTCTCTTACTTTTTTTTTTTTTTTTTTTTTGTTTATTGGTTGAGTTATCTTCGTGTTCAGTCCACAAGTTTTTCTCCTAACGGGGACATTGATGTGACCGCCATAACAGTCCATCGACTGTCCTCCACAACCATTCATTGCTCATGAGGCCAACAGACAGAGAGAAAAGGCCATCTACAGTTTTATGTATCAACAATTTGCAAGAAATCCCGTTTGCTTTTTTGCTTTTTTTTTGTTGCTTTCTTTTTTCTTTTTTTTTTTTTTTTTTTTTTTTTTCTTTTTTCTTGTTTTTTGTTCACATCCACGAGAACAGGTCACACAGAATCCTCTGTATCGACATCTCCCTACGACATATGGCACTAACACAAAAGTGACACTGTATTTTCATACACACACACAAACACACACACACACACATACATACATACATATATACATACACACACACACACATATATATATATATATATATATATATATATATATATATATATATATATATATATATTGATAACGTGCGTGTTTTCTGGTGAGGTAGTGATTATCGGCACGAAAAATGAAATTAGTAAGTTAAGTTCAAATTCGGGGCGAGGCTATCAACTTTTATTGTTCTTCTCTTCAATAGAAATAAGGACACACGTGATTTGCAATGAAAAATAAATTAAGATTAAATGCAAAAAAAAAAACAAGTCAAAATTAATTATACATCCTTAAAGAGGTTAAAACTAGGTGCAAAATTCTCGCAAAAATCTCGACTACAAAAACGCCTATGACATGGTCCCGCAAACTTGCATTTTAGAATATTTAAAATGTATAAAATATCCGAAAAGGTCGTAAATTTTACTAAAAAAGTTATGGAAAACTGGAAAGTACAATTAACAGCAGATGGCAATCCTTGGCAGAATTAAAAATTCAAAAAGGCATTTTCCAAAGAGACACACCAACCAACTATAGAAATGATACCTCGCTATCACAACAATGATGCCACTCAACTATAAAGTTAGAAAATATTCAGGGGCTATAAATGTACAAAATCAGAAGAAAAAATAAACCACCTTATGAACATGAATGATATCAAGATTTAAACTAAAAATGAAAAAGAAGTGAAAACCCTTGTAGAAAACCATAAGAATATACAGCCAGAATATTGGAATTGAATTTGGCATCGAAAAATGTTGCCAATTGATAATCAAATTATCATTTTTTGTTTGTTAATATACACAGGGTGTTCGGGATAAATTTGACATATTTATATTTGGTTATTTTTCACACTACGCATCATTTAAGAGCTTAGACCCTTCTACCTTCATATACGTGATGACAGATAGAATCGATGACTGGATCCCACCTGAAAGATGGAAGAGAATAACTTATATCATGATGACCTGCGCCGGCCATCAAAATAAGGAGATTATGCTTGCTGCCCAATGCTCCCTGAACACTGTAAAAACAATCAGAGGCTGTGGCTAGAAGAAAGCAACATAACACACGATCTGATTGCGTTCGTACAGCAGAATTCCTCGAAAATCTGCAGAAAAACTGTTGGATGACCCAGGCATTGGAATTCGGGCTTTGTCACGTGAATTGAATGTTCAGCCTCTACCATGAAGCTTGCACCTACTGCTGAACCGCAAACAATCTGGTTCTTCTCCAATTAAAAAACCTTTTGCCAAGATCAAAAGCACAACACGCAGAACAAAAGATGGCTTGCATACAGTCCAATGGACATTCCTACTGTCATACAGACTAAATTTCCCCAAACTGTGATGGTTTTCGGATGTGTGTCCTCTGAGGGTTATGTGATGCCTCCGCATTTTTCAGAGAGGGTATAAGGTTGAATTCAGATGCCTACATGGAGTTGCTAAACACTGTAGTCAAGCCCTAGAAAACAAGAGTAGCCAATGGTAGGCCATATGTATGGCAGCAGGATTAGGCCCCCTGCCACACCTCTGGGAAAAGTCAAAAATGGTTGTCGACGAATTTTTGCGACTACACCAGTCCCAATGATAAATTGATAATCCAGAGGAAAAATAAAATGTCTTTTTATTGATTGAACGTTTTAAAAATAAATTCATAACAAAAAAGAGCAAATATCCCAATAGGTATTTTTAAAAAAACACTTTTGCAGGCAGACTGACATCTTTATCTTATCGGTAGCTCAGTGTAAGGCATTTTCCGTTTGCTAACTCATTGACCAATTCAATGTTAATGTATAGAAAACATCACCGAGGTGTAGGATAGTGTAAAGGTTGTTTTGACAAAATATTATAATTAAAATTGAGTGTTTTATTGTTTCCAATCCTATTCTACTATGACACACAATTGCTGATGAAATTGTTTGGGGTTTTTTTTAGTTGTGTTTTGTTTATATATGGGTCTTTTTGTTTTCTTTTTTTTCTGTGTTTTTTATATATGATTAACTGGCTTGTTTGTCACCTTCTATTTTGCAAATTTTCTGAAATAATTCGCCCACTTTACAAGGATTAAAAAAAAAAAGATCTACCCGCGAAAGAGTTAATCGAACATAATTCTAATTATTTATTAATTTCATTTGTCTTTGCAGGTGTTGTTAGACGTACGGAAACAACCGGTTTTTGCGACCGGAGATTCTTTGACCAAAACCAGCACCTCAGAAATTCAAGTTCGAGATTTGTATTAAAGGAGAAAAGAAAAAAAATTACATCGTTTGGCACAAACAACAAAAAAAGATCTGCGATGCTTCTTTTAATTTTAAATTTTTTTTGGTAGAAAATGACCATTCAAGAAGGAAGATTTTTTTAAACTTGAGAATCAATTCAATTTCCTAGTAAAAGAAAAAAAAAAGAAATATATATTTATATATATATATATATATTTAGGGAGACAAATAATTCAAAATTAAGAACGACATTTAATTTTTTTTAAGATTTGCCAAAGAAGTAAATAAAGAATTTAAAAACGGTTGCACAAGTGAGATAAAAAAAAAACAAGAACAAAAAAAAACAATGATTATTGTATTCAATTTAGTTGCTTTTCTGCAACAAAATTTGAATTGGTAGAAGGTGTTTATATTGTGGAATCTGTTAATATGTCTGATTCCGATAATCGTGTCATTTTGAATGTAGGTGGCATTCGCCACGAAACCTACAAAGCAACTCTCAAGAAAATTCCAGCTACACGTTTGTCACGTCTGACTGAAGCGTTGGCTAATTACGATCCGGTTTTAAATGAGTATTTCTTCGACAGACATCCGGGCGTTTTCGCCCAGATCCTCAATTACTACCGCACGGGGAAGCTACACTATCCCACCGACGTGTGCGGACCCCTCTTTGAGGAAGAATTAGAATTTTGGGGTCTTGACTCCAACCAAGTGGAACCCTGTTGTTGGATGACGTACACTCAGCACAGGGACACACAAGATGTGCTCACCATTTTGGATCGACTTGATCTGGACACCGACAAACCGACGGAAGAAGATATTATGAAGAAATTCGGATTGGAGGATAGGTATAAGGCTGGAGATCTCAATTGTTGGCAAAGAGTTCAACCCAAGATTTGGGCTCTCTTCGACGAGCCATATTCTTCGACACCTGCAAAGGTAAGAACAGTTTTTTCTCTTTTTCATTATTTGGTCTCTCTCTCTCTCTCTCTCTCTCTCTCTCTCTCTCTCTCTCTCTCTCTCTCTCTCTCTCTCTCTCTCTCTCTCTCTCTACTAGCCATATTCTTCGACACCTGCAAAGGTAAGAAGGGTTTTCTCTATAATTTAATTTTTCATAATTTGGTCTCTCTCTCTCTCTCTCTCTCTCTCTCTCTCTCTCCTCTCTCTCTCTCTCTCTCTCTCTTCTCTCTCTCTCTCTCTCTTAGCCATATTCTTCGAGACACCTGCAAAGGTAAGAAGGTTTTAGTCATTTTCTCTTTTTCAGGATCCTCTCTCTCTCGGATAGAGCCCAGTCTATCCTACTATTTACCCATAGTTAGAGAGAGGATAGTTTATACCTTCGTCAATTGTATTAGCGCTATGTGAAATGCAGATATCCTCGTCCAGGATTTGAACTCAAGTCGCCGTGTCCATTTCATACGACGATAACCGTTACACATCAACCGCCTCCTTATTAATTTCAATAAGAATGCATAAAGAATATCCTGCGCAATACTGTTCATGTGTGTATAATTGATTGATTGATTTTAACGGCACATCAATCCATCAGGGGTTATTTTGTACTTTGTGATTAAGTATTTGCGTTCAATGTCAGTTCATATATTTTTGGAGATTTTGTGTGAAGCATTGGTGTGAAATAAATGAAAAACTCCGTTAGATCTTATGTGTTAAGTTTAATTTTATTTCATTCAATATTTCTAAGATATGAGTCTTCTTCCTCGTGAATGTTCTAGACTCTTGAGAAAGAAGGCTAGACATTCTGGAGAAATATTAAATGAAATAAAATTAAACTTTACACATAAGATCTAACGGAGTTTCTCATTTATTTCACACCCATGCTTCACACAATATATATATATATATATATATATATATATATATATACCTCCTTCCACTATACCCTCCCCTTCTCACAACTTGAGCCCCCCCCTCCCACAAAAAATCACTACTGCATCGCTCGCTCGAACCACTACCATTCCTACAACCTCCTACTACCAATTGTTATTACCTCCCACTTCTAATTCCTTGCTACAACTCGTTCTCGTAAAAACGAGACACGAAACCATACCATTGTTTCCTACCTGATGATGGCAAACTGTATTGCCGAAAGCGCTCGTTTTGAAACCTTTGGTGGATGTTACACCAGTTTCACCCCGACACCAAAAAGATGGCCCGAAAATTAGAAAGGATCAACCAAAAACTTGTCCGACAAGAATTGTCTGTACAGTTCAACAAAACGTGTATACAAGAAAAAATGCTGCCAAAATACACATATATATATATATATATATATATATATATATATATATATATATGGGGGGGGGGGGAATAAAAGGCCTTAAATACCATGGGTATCGTAGTTATGGACCATTTCCACTCGCGAGTATGCTCACGAGGCTTCTTCAGACCACTGATATATTTTATTTAGACAGGCACATATCATTGGTCTGAAGAAGCTCGTGAGCATACTCGCGAGTGGAAATGGTCCATAACCACGATACCCATGGTATTTAAGGCCTTTTATTCACAAATAACTTTGCTCTGTTTACAATAATTAAACATTGAGCTCTCATACGGAACCTGAACTCTACAACAAACTACTGGTAGAGAATTAGGACCACCGAGAATCACCTTGTACCAAGAAACTTGGTACCGCACCAAAGTATATATATATATATATATATATATATATATATATATATATATACACTGAGAACTAGACTCACCAGACACACACACACACATATATATATATATATATATATATATATATTATATATATATATAATACTTTATATACATATATATATATATATATATATATATGTAAGGTATCCAAAAACTGGTAGTAAGGGATGATTCTACATGGGATCTTCAAAATCTCACTGTACAATAATTGCATGTTTTAGTAGGTGCAAATCCAAGGAGTTTTTTTATAAATCCCTAAAGAGAGCTCAATATATGATAATCTATTTTAGATTAAATACAGAGCAATACTTACCTTTGAAAGAAAGGAAAAACTCATTAAACCGTCATCCTGTAATAAATTTATTTCGACAAAAACTTAAAAGGCTTTGAGAAATTTAAATAAATTTCTAAAACTCCCTAAAATTTCAGTCTCATCAGACAGGCGGCACAGATAAAAATGAATTGAAAACCTGAAAAAAAAATTACCAGAATCTTTCAAATGTGTGTCAAACAGCAAATATGAGTTTACAAATTCAAGCAAGGTAGCAAGGTTACAATGTATCTTTTGAATTTCATTTTTAACCGGATATATTCAAAATATATATGTTTGAATATCTAAAATAGAACAAAAAATAGAACAAAAATTGTCAGACTATATTAAAAAGGTTTAAAATGATTAAGGAGAGGCTGTTATTACCTTCGACTAATCTAAGTAGAATTCAAAATAGAATCAATTTTTATAAAAAATTTGAATAAATTTGAATAAGAAAACCAAACAAATAATAAAACATAGTAAAAACAATAAAAAATAAATAATATATAGATTGATAAAAATAAAAATAAAATAATATATATATATATATATATATATATATATATATATAATATATATATATATATACCAAGCGTGTTGGTAGATCCTTGCGGAAAGAAAAACCCGGCAGAGAGTTTGATTGTAAAAATATACTACAAACATCAACCAGGAAGAAAAAAATTTTTGAAAAAAAGAAAAGACCAAGATATTCGTACCAACAAAAAAATAATCTATTGGTATAGTATTTGGCCAAAAGAAAAAACAATTTATATGTATATATATGTATATAAGATATATATATATATTCATATAACCGCTAGGAGAAGCTAATTTGTAAAAAGTGCTCGATACCTAAGTAGAGCCAAGTAATAAAGATAATCTACTGAGTCAGACGAACCTACTATTAGTTTCGCAATAAAGCTCTTCAGGGCTAAAAATTAGTCAGATTTTAGCCCTGAAGAGCTTTATTGCGAAACTAATAATAGGTTCGTCTGACTCAGTAGATTATCTATATATATATATATATATATATATATATATATATATATATATATATATATATATATAAAACCATATTAAACGAGGTTTTCTAAACAACGCCCTAGCTAAACATTTGATTTTAAAGGTGCCAAAATATTAACTCACATACACAATAGAACACTACGTAGAATTATGGAATCTTGCGTTATTCTCACCCATCAAACCATCCCCCAATGACAAGGCTTTTTTAATATATCCCCTTATTTAGCGACACTTTTACTCAGAAATCATTTTAAAAAACCCTGCATTTTAGACATACACTTCCTAACAAATTTAAATTTCACGTTATCCCAATAAACCCTTTTTACATAAAAAAAAGTTTTTTTTAATATTTAAATAAACATTTCTTTTCTGAAAAAAATCCGTTACTAACCGACCATGAACGGGTTAAAACTCTTCTTTTTTTCTTTTTTTTTCTTTTTTGAAAAGGAGAATTTTTCTATTTTTGAATTTGAAATATGTCTTTTTCTTTCAAAAACTGTTACACTGAAGATATACAATGTAGCAACATGTTCATGACGTTAGTGGAAAAACACGCAGCGGGTGTACAAATGACAAAGCGATCGCATAGCTTACACGCTTTTTGGAACAACAATGCTTCCGGTTTGATTTAAATTATTTTCTGCTTCTCTCTCGATGAGTCTGGATTAAAAACAAGCTCTCATTATGCTTTTTTATAAATCGAAATATTGTTCAATATTAACTATGAAAATGATATAAAATATTTTCATTTTAACAGTATTGTGTGTTTTCATACCCTCTTGTCTATACATATACATACAATATATATATATATAATATATATATATATATATATATATATATATATATATATAACTTTCAAAGAAAGAAAAACTTGACAAACCGTCATTTAACTATTCTCTATAATATCTAAATATTGATCTGTATATAATTAATTAATTAGTTATTATACACTGAGCTCTCTTAAGGATTTATAAAAATCCTTATATGAGTCTATAAGTTTGCACATACAAGAGCATACAGTATGGTGGATGTACAATAAGATTTTGATGATCCCAAATAGAATCATCCTTGCTTACCAGTCATTTGGATTATCTTACACACACACACACACACACACACACACACACACATATATATATATATATATATATATATATATATATATATATATATATATAACAAACTGAGATAGATAGATAGATAGATAGATAGATAGATGGGAATAATAATCAAATTCCGATAAAAGAAGAAATCAAAATCTTTAGAAGCTTTGTAGTAGTCGTGTGAACAAACTAATCCTGACTAAAAAGAAGCTGATCTTTGCCCCCCCCTGTCCCCCCTTCCCTCTCTCCCCCGGGGTGATTCATAATTTCTCCCAGTTGTGTAAATAGTTTCTTACTGGAATGGCTTAGTCCGATGGGGGGAGAGGCGATGGAAATGTAACCCGGATAATACGAGCGTAGGGAGAATGTTGTTGTTCACTCGAGGTTCATGACAACGTAAGAATCTACTCACGTGGTTGGGGGAGAGTGGGGACAAAGAGAGAAAGAGAGGGTGAGAGAAATGAGAGAGAGAGAGAGAGTGATCGATAGAGAGAAAGAAAGATGGGGAAAAAAGAAAGAAAAGGATTAGTATAATCCAATCCCGTTGTAATTGCTGCTGTTGCTGCTGCTGCCGCTGCTGTTGAGTACGATAAAAGCAGAAAAGGGTTGAAAATCTGCGATAAAAAGGTCAAAGGGAATATATATA
Organism: Doryteuthis pealeii; assembly: GCA_023376005.1. Classification (NCBI taxonomy): domain Eukaryota; kingdom Metazoa; phylum Mollusca; class Cephalopoda; order Myopsida; family Loliginidae; genus Doryteuthis; species Doryteuthis pealeii. The sequence continues at coordinate 96,751,548 of CM042153.1, read as the reverse complement.
TATATATTATATATATATATATATATATATATATATATATATATATATATACATGGTTTGAAAATCGCATATGCGAGAAACTGTCAGTTACCAACCACCTTTGACTTCATGTCTTCACTACCCTAACTTAGATATACATGCTCTATCGATATTGAGCACTCTTTACTAATGAATATAGCACACACACACACACACACACACAACATATATATATATATATTATATATAATATATATTGCTCCTGGAGAAGATGTACCTTGAACACCGAAACCGTGGTAGAGAGAAAAACTTTTCTACAACTATATATATATATATGTGTGTGTGTGTGTGTGTGTGTGTGTGTGTGTGTGTCGCACTAAACAAACAACTAAAACCAAAAATCCCACATGAGGATGACCGGTGAAATGGTTAAAAGCGCTTTGGTAAAAAAAAAAAGATATGTGATTCTTTCTTTCGCATCTGGATCCCGATGTACGAAAATGATTCTTTAAAAATCGTCCATTAAACGAGTATACATATTTCATTATGAATATAGGTCCGGTTAGTTGAGTCTGTAAAGCATTCGCTAAGAAATTGCAGGGTTCCTGGTTCGATGCCGGTCTTCGCCAACTCAGCGAAATAATCTTGGTAAACATTGCCGAAATGCAATAAAGGAGGTCATCAGTGATGTCACACCGGATTCATTACAGATTTCGGGTTTTGCAACATCAGATCTATTCCTCCGGTAACCCCGCCTCTTCTCGTGATTCGCTCTGTATAATCTAAAGAATAGTTTAGGATCCCTCATATAATGGCCCGAGGATATGCAACAACCAATCAGAAACTTGTCACTAATTAACCATCTACAGTAAAAAGAAAGTCAGCAGAGGCGACTATTGTCGGTGGAATGGCCTATTGTCGGCATTCTCATATTGGAGTCCATTCTCATAAACAAGTCGTGCCAGAACGCTCCACAAGTTTTCAATTGGACTTAAGTCTGGGGAATTGGTCGGCCACATCATCTTCTTTTTAAACATTGCCGAAATGCAATGAAGGAGATCGTCAGTGATGTCACACCGAATTTATTACAGATTTCGTGTTTCACAACATCAGATCTGTTCCACCGGTAACTCCTACCCGTTCTCAGTCCACATTCTAACATTGTTTGGCTCTTTGTAATCTAAAGTTCAGGAGTCCTTATATAATGGCCCGGAGATTCACAACAACCAATCAAAGACATTCGCCGCATGTATAAAGTAGGTGATTCTATTTCGTATTTGCAACTACTACTCCTGCGTCAATACTAAGGTAAGTTGCTTCCTTTTCATTAAAAATCCAATAAACTTAAGTAGCACAGCTGAAGTAATCTGATCTGTGCCGTAAAGCATCTGGGAGGTGACGGTAGGTGTGGCGCAGACTTTACTACTTTTTCTATATTTGTATTAATATTGATAATATAGTTTGCAATATTTATAAGTAAAGAATGATCGATATCAGTGATAGAGCATATATATCTGCGTTAGGATAGCGAAGACATAGAATCAAGGGCGCTTAGTAGCCGTCAGTTTCTTGCCTAAGCGTTTTTCAATCTAATAATCACATAGGCGAGAAACTGACAGTTATCAACTGCCGTTGGTTCTATGTCTATGCTTTCCTACCTTATATATATATATATATATAATATATATATATATATATATATATATATATATATGAGTAGTGGTTAGACCACCAAAATGCAAGATTGGAAGCCCTAAGATCTGACGAGTGACTGAGGGAGATAAGTACCCTCACAAAGGAAAGGACAGGGTGGTTTCAAATGAAGAAGGACTGAATGCTGCTGTAGGATGTTTCAAATTACTAAAGCGGTAGCATACAGTTTGTTTTCTTTTACGGCATACCAACCTCAGTGGATCATTAAAGTTTTGAAAGATTCATAGCGATAGTTTGAAAGAAAATACTATAAGCTCAATTTTTTTTGTAAACAAATTTTCTATTTACCCCTTAGATGGGACCCTAACAGGTACTACCACTCCGGGTCAGAGTAGACCAGGGAGCAATGAACTGGAACCTCACCATCAGATAGAGTTTAAGGTCATTCTCAGGACATGAATACTCTCAGCCACTGACTTCTAGGACATATATGATAAAAATGGTTGAAGCTTGCCATAAGGGCAATAGGGTTGGGACAATCATATAGGTGCTAGGGCTTGACATTGCCAGCCGATTGATCAGGGGGGATTCACCGACCGACCGTCAACCCTAAGTAAGGGTCTAAATGGAGTGTTTCATGTCATGGACTGCTCATCCCCCAGAGCAGAATACAGTAGATGATGATGATCATGATGATGATGAGGAGGAGGATGATGATGATGATATATTCGTTACATCTGCAGTTGATATTTGCCTCAATTTAGGACAAAATGTATTGGATGTTATTTTAACGATAGCAACAATTCTCTTTTGCTTTATTTTCTTTCTAGAAACACTCAGCCAACTGTTTTAGATTTGATTTTTATATCAAAGAATTCTTGTGGATATGTGATGACGTAATAAAAATGGAATCGGTAAACTTAGTATTCATCATCCTCAAGGCGTGCCGACAGCCCAGATGCCCTCTCTCTCTCTCTCTCTCTCTCTCTCTCTCTCTCCTCTCTCTCTCTCTCTCTCTCTCTCTCTCTCTCTCTTGGAGTATTTTTAGTATAAGATGTGCTAATGAACACGGCTTATACATATAGATTGTTCTAAAACAGCTGAATCGGCCAATCAAAAACGCCCAAATATGTATTTAATTTACTATTCAAAGGCGTTGATAAATTGTCATATAATTGCTCGCTGGGGGCACAGACAAGTAGACGAGGATTGTTCAACTCTCTACTTCAATACAGGATAAACTCTGATACAACTAAGCACGGATCAGCGGACAAGGATTAAAAGCTAATACTACATCTTTCTAGAAAGGATAAAACTTTATGCTACAAGGGATCTCCGCTGTAAAACTACTTTCAACTACAACCCTAACATGGCTACACAAACCCCCTCTCTCTCTCTCTCTCTCTCTCTCTCTCTCTCTCTCTCTCTCTCTCTCTCTCTCTCTCTTCAACTGTCCCTATCAGCCATCGCTCTTGGCATATCCTCTGGACGTCATTCAGTGTCTGCATAAAGCCGATGAATATACGTTTTTGCTGGTCGGCTAGCACTGGTGTGTCCATGTGTAGGAGTCCATATCTTGTCCATGTTTTGTTCATCTTGGACGCTTTGTGAGATAGCAGATAATTATCCGTACAGCTACTGTTTTGACATTTACAGCTTCTAGGATTTGTTTCAAACACTATATTCTTTTATAGTAACCATTTAGCTTTTTTCTGCTTTCAATAAATGAGATGATACTACCAAGGTATGTGTGCGATTAAATTTGCTAGTGTTTATCTTAATTTCATTTGAAAATACAGGTATGAAAATACAGGTATGCTGCTCTCAGTCCCATAATCAAATATCTTATTTCTAAAATTCACATAACTGGTATGCCATGAAGATTGAAAAGATAGATTATCTGGTGTTGCTCAGCTACCAAATTTTTTATTTTTTTATGAGTGTCGTCACCTCAGTTAAATGATGGACCCTTCCGTTTTTATTATAAAGAAAGAAAGGAAAGGAAATTGACATGAAATACAGAAAAATAAAATAAGAAAGAAAGAAAGAGTGTGGGAGGGGAGACATAGAGAGGGGATGAGTGCGAGGAAGTGATAACGCTAATCTGTTTCAATCGAAAATAACGAAAAGATGAAAAGAGATCAAGTATGTCAAGTTGGACGATATGTTCAACTCGTCTTTCTTCTGGCTGTTGGCTTTTTTGATAACTTATCTATTTACACAGTCTATTTGCTGTCTCTCTTAATATATATATATATATATATATATATATATATATATATATGGGGTGGGGTATGTGTATGGGTGGGTGTGTGGTGTAAAATAGAAAAACATGAAGAGTTCCAAAAAGATAAACAAATTCATCTTTTTGGAATACTTCGTGTTTTTCTATTTTCTACATACTGTTGAATTTATATATAATATATATATATATATATATATATATATATATATATATAACATACTTTTATTATATTTTGGTATGTGATAGTTTCGGTGGTGATGTGTATCCTGTGACTGAAGCAGTTGAATCAATAGTGAAAGGTACCCACTGTGGATGGTAGTGTCATGGTAGTTGGTGCGCTGACACGTTGTGCATTGCTTCACTTGATTGATTTGAAAGCCTCACAGATGAACGTGCAGTCTAATTCGAGTTCAAACTGGACCATAACATTGTGGTAGTGACCAAAGACTTTTCTTCTGAAGGTGAAGTTGATCATAGTACAGTAAGGAGGTGGTTTAAGAAATTTTGTTCAGGCTGCAATAACTTTTTTTTACTAGGCAAAGTCAGGTAGACCGAAAATTGTTGATTCCGAGGCCGTGTTCACACCATAAAGGCAAATCTGGCGAGTATCACGCAGAGAGTATTAGGTGAACTGGGCATCTTACAGTCTAGTGTGGGTCATCACCTTCACGACCTTGACAAACTGTGCCTCACGTTATCAAAATATTGCACTGCTTCGTCTTTGAAAAAAAAAATCTGAGAAATATTTTCTGTAATTGAAGCAGTATCAAAGCATGAACGAGGAAATGTATTCGGAGAATTCGACAATCGATTTGAAAAATGTTTCTGAAATATTCTGATATCATGGCAGTAGTTTTGATGTTTGATAATTAAAAATCCATCGTGAATAAAAAAAATTTAAGAATTAAACTCTTATGAAGTCTAGAAGTCCGTTATTTAAAGTTTCACGTAGGACAAACACTTGCGCCTCACATGGAACTTTAAGTAGCGGACTTCAAGGGTTCCCAATTCGAATATTTTAGGTTTTATACCTGCTCTGCCATGAAAGCATTGGATATTTTTATGCAAAAACTTTTCCTATTTGAATTTCTTATATATATATATATATATATATATATATATATATATATATATCAAAAATGAGTAAGAGTGAAAAATAAGAAAATGAGGACGATGTATTGATATTAGGTAAAATATTCCGACACTGAGTGTTTCGATTAATGGATCCACAGTATTAAAACATATTTGAAATAAATATGTATTTAGTATGTGTTTCTAATCTTCTTCATGGTAATAAATATCATGTGTTGATTTTGGTTTCTTTTCGGGAAATATACATCAGCGATTCTGTTTTAAAAGTGTATGTTTTAATAATGTGGATCCATTAATCGAAACACTCACTCACAAAATATCAATAAAGCATCCTAATTGCCTAATTTCACTCTTACTCATTTTTCAACGTATGTTCGGATCCATTTCCATTTTTTTTCTTTCATATATATATATACAATTCAACAATTGTTTAACATTTTCTCATTGGCATCTTTTTTCTTTTCTTTTTCTCTTTCTTTTATATTTTTCAGGTTATCTCCATTGTGTCTGTTTTCTTCATCGTTATATCAATATTATCCTTCTGCCTTAAGACTCATCCTGAGATGCGAGTTCCGGTCTTGCGCAATGCAACAAATTCAACCCCTTGGCAATTGCTGAAGAAGACGACGGAACCGCACGAGGCCTTCTTCTATATCGAGTGCGCATGCAATGCATGGTTCACCTTCGAGATTATTATCCGCTTAATTGTTGCACCAAATAAATTCTACTTCATGAAGGCCCCAGTCAACATCATCGACATTGTGGCCACATTGTCGTTCTATCTTGACTTTTTGCTCACCAAACTAAAGCAGGAAAGCGACATTCTCGAGTTTTTCAGTATTATTCGTATCCTTCGTTTATTCAAACTGACCCGGCATTCAGCCGGGCTAAAAATTCTCATCCACACTTTCAAAGCCAGTGCCAAGGAATTATCTCTTCTAATCTTTTTCTTGGTTCTGGGTATTGTAATTTTCGCTGCCCTTATATTTTACGCTGAACGGATAGGATTCAACCCGAACAATGACTTTGATAGCATACCTGTTGGTCTGTGGTGGGCAATTGTGACGATGACCACCGTAGGATATGGGGATATGGCCCCCAAGACGTATGTAGGTATGTTTGTGGGGGCATTATGTGCTCTAGCTGGTGTGTTGACGATAGCTCTACCGGTCCCAGTTATAGTAAGCAACTTCGCGCTTTTTTATTCACACACACAGGCTCGATCGAAACTGCCCAAGAAACGACGACGAGTGTTACCAGTGGAAGCCCCCAGACCAAAAGTACCGAAAGGACCTGGTGCCCCAGGAGGAGGTGTGGGCCCAGCAAATAGGAGGATGAACGCCATAAAACATAACCATCCTCCCGGGTCGCTGGACGCTAAGATGGCCCGTATAGGTAAGTATTTTATACCTTTGACGGATATTCATTTAGGATCGAAAAAGTAAATTATATATATATATATATATATATATATATATATATATATAACTTATTAAGTTACAGGGTGGGGTTGTAAATAATTTTCGAAGAAATAAAAAGTACAGTTGATAGATATTTATTTAGGATCGTGAATTTGAGTACAAAAAAGGGGGATGATTGATATTGTGTTAAGGAAACGAACGCGAAATATTTAGGATTTAAAGGGTAACATTTTGTTTTTAAAAAAAGGACTGTTGACAGGAAAAATAGTGGGTTGTGATGTTTGGAAGATAAAGGATAGGGAAATTCATCTATGAAAAGGGATTTTTTTTTCAAATTTTTGAAATTATAAAGAAACAATCCGAGATTGAAGGAGTTGAAGAGTTCAATCCTTTCTACACGAATGAAGTTCCGAGACTTCATCAGGAATCCCCCCCACAAAAAAAAACGATAAATAGCGTTTGTTTTATTTTTATGTGAAATATTCGCTAATATTTTCCTTAAATTCTTGTTATTACAAGAAAACTGCTTTTCAACTCCATTATAGTCAGGCGTGATTCTAAAATATCCCGGGGGTGGGGTGAAAAAAAAAACTCACACTTAATTTTTCTTTTTATCCTTTTCATAATAAAATCGTGAGAACCCCCGGCTTCATACTTGTAAAATCTCAAGGTTACCGTTGCTATGAAAAAAAAACGCCAATTCCGGTGATGTTCAAAATTTACCAGGTATTGTTTCTTCATATCTCAACAAAATTTGATAATGACCCTAGATTTGTTTTAGAGGGGGTGACTTTTTCTTTTCATTTGTCTATAATTGCCCCCCCCCCCTTTCGATCTATTCAATAAATAACCAAATTAATTAGTTTAAAAGTGTGTGTGTTTTTCCCTCTGAAATCCAAAGTGACAAAACTCACACGAAAAAAAGAAAACTTAGAATTATATTCTTCAATCGAGTTAGGAGGTAAAGAGGATATCTGAAAAGTAAAAAAAAATATTTTTTTAAAAAACATTACTGATGGAATATTACTAGAGTTCAGTTTCTACATTCAATCATCTTTTAAAATTCTTTGCTTCTTTCTTTTGCGCCCGAAGCATCGACAAAATTCCCCTTTCTTCTCTCCTTTTCTCTCTTGCTTTTTTACCTTCTTCTTCTTCTTCTTCTTCTTCTTTCTTCTTCTTCTTCTTCTTCTTTCTTTCTTTCTTTCTTTCTTTCTTTCTTTCTTAATCTCCCTCTCTCGTTTTATCTCACTTTCTTTTCTTTCTTCGTCTTCTTTCTTCTTTTTCTTCTTTCTCTTCCCTCTTTTTTATCTTTCCCACTCTTTCTTTCTTCTTTTCTTCTTTTATTCTCCCACTCTTCTTCTTTTTTCTTCTTCTTCTTCTTCTTCTTCTTCTTCTTCTTCTTTTCTATTACTCTACTACTACTACTACTATCCCCATTTTCTTTTCTTTTTCTTTTTCTTTTCCGAGTCTATTTTTCAAATGCTCGGATATTTGCAACAATTTCTGCGTTCGATAATTCTTTTTTCTTTCAATTTACGATTTTTCCTATAAGTATCGTGGGCGTCTAATTCTTTTGTAGATATTGGAAAAGTAATAGGGACATCTTCTTCTTCTTCTTCTTCTTCTTCTTCTTCTTCTTCTTCTAGACATGGACCATTAACTGTAGGTCTTGGATTGTTAGAATTCTAGTTTTGATTTTCTCTGTTGCTGTTGTCATTACTGTCAAACGTTTGAGAGATGTAATTTATTCTTAATATAAACATTTTATGTAGAATGTTCGGTTATCTTCAAGATACGCACTGCCGAATTTTTCAGCTTTTTTTTAAGGAATGCCCCCCCCCCATCAAATTAGCAGCAGGAGCCAGCGTTCCTTTATCCGCTTTTTTTTTTTCGGTTAAATAATTTGTTGTCTTTCATCTGAAATAATTTTATTTTACAATAAATCATTCTTGATGTTTTTTTGTTTTTTTCCCCCCAATAATAGAATTTGAAAATTTTCATTAAGACACATTTATTGAAAAATACCCAAAATAATTTATTGTGAAATAAAATTATTCAAGAATTCAGATGAAAAATGTTTATTTTCCCAAAAACAAAACAGATCAAAGGAACATACACGGTTGGCTCCCGCTGATAATTTTAAAGTAGCATTCCTTTAAAGAAAAAGAAAAAGGTGAAAAATTCGGGAGTGCATATCTTGAAGATGAGCGAATTTTCTTTTTAAGAGACGTGGCGATTTGCCAAAGAATGTCGGTAAAGTTCACAGTAGAAATGGTGATTTTGATGAGTCAAATTATTAAAAAGAATTAGATAATTTATTAGTGATTAAAAAGAATTACATTTAAACAAATCCTCGGACAATTTATGATTAACAAAGTCAAAAAAACAACAGGGAAATACAGTGAGACAAGTGTATATATTATTTGATAAAAGTTTTTTCAATAATCAATCAATGTAAGTTCATCGATACCTTGATCAAAAATTGTTTCTCAAATTTATAAACGATTCAATAGATCAAGGGATCAACCCAACGTAACTGACTGGTCTTTTTTATTGTTTTCGATTTAGAAAATGTTAGGGGTGTAGCTATATATTTAGGGTGTCTGAGGTGGGGGGGTAGCTGGCTTCTTAAAAATCATGATACCCTTTGTAATATTTAGTGGAATTTATTATCAGATAAAGCCAATATGAAAATCAAAAGATAAACTAGTATTTATAAAACTTATACAACCCCCTTTCATTTTGGGGAACCCGGAAGCGTTTTCAAATAGCCCTCTTTTATCCCAAATCAGACCCGCTTCTCGGAATTGTAAGTTATCAATTTGGGATAACATTATTCTCTGAGTGTGTTCACATTCTAAAGCAAAACCGTCATGTTTCGGCATAGAATCTTCACGTTTCGTTTTTGGAACGATCGAATTCAAATTTGAAATCCTGAAGTGAAAGAACTACAAATTCTATTTAAAGAATGTTTTTGAATTAAAGTTTCTCATAAAAATAAATTTAATATTCCAGAGAAATAATTTAAAATTATTTCGCTGGTAATTTTTGTATTGGCTTGCGTGTTTTAGCAGCGTAATATTCCGGATAATCTAAGGAACTGTCGTCCAATTTTTCTACTTAGAAGGGCCGGCAAGAAAAACTAGCCGATATTTGAGGACTTATTGGACAGTTCCTTAAAGAAAATAAATTTTAACAGAAAAAAAATATTTGTAAATACGATGTTAATATTCTTCTGACCACTCATGCGATCAGTAACAGATTTTTCAGTAATAAATATTTGTATATATTTTCTTCTTGATAATTGAGAACTGTATTGTTGCCGGACTGTCAACCACAATAACAGTACCGTCAACAGTTGGGAATAAAATCAATATATAATATCCTTTTTAAGATGAATTTTTAACGAATTTGATGTATTTCCTGGAACCAAAGACGCGTTTATCTTCAAAATATAACGCCAAAAATGACCCTACCAGGGTATCAACGGTTATGTACCAGCCATGTTTACCGAAAAAAGAAGGGGTCCCCTGAAAGAAAAACTGTGATATTGTAAAAAGTACCTGGTACCTCTAAAAATGGACAAGTCATTCCTAAAATGAGGTAACCAAGCGAGTACCCGGTATTGTTAGTATTTTTTGTAATTTAACCATTGTAGTTCTTTCAGAAAATAACAAAATAAATAAAATTATTCTAATTAATCTTTATTCGATTAACTCAATTGCAATTTATTAAATTTCAATCGGCCACAGTTGAATGGGCCTGTCTATCTTTATTAAATTCTAAAATGACTTTGATTAATTAAGTTAAAATTCAAAGAAAAAATGACATGCGTTTTAAAAAATTCAAAATAATTTATTATAGATTATTTTAATTTATTGTCTAGATATATAAACAATAATAAGTAATAAGTACCAGGTACTTTTTAGAATATCACAATTTTACCTTAAACCCCCCCCCCCGGCTTCTTTTTGACATCCATGTCTAAAACTGTGACAACACCCACCCCCTGACTCTCTATTTGCAGAGCTAAATGTTACATTACTTACTTATCAGAAGAGAATAGGAGTTCGTTTTGAAAATTAATGCATCTTTAACGCCAGAAAATATAGCTGTTGTTTTCTTATCATAATTAGTGTTGTCTTTTTCATTAAAAAAGAAAGAAAGAAAGAAAAACAAATAAATCCTGGGCTGTAGACTTTCATATGTCGTATCCTTCTTCTCTTTGCTGTGGCAACATCTCTTGAATAGAGACATTTTCATTTCCTGGTATTAAAAAAAAACACAATGTACATACATATAAAAACAAACAAATAATCGTGCATTAAATATGTTTAAATACAAAAACAATCACATTAATTTGTTCCTGCTTATGTAAATATATCTATCATTGGTAATTATTGGTAATCATTACTATTTCTCGTAAAAAAATATACATTTTATATATACGTATATATGTATATGATTGCAGAAGCATACTCACGTTAACAAATCTATCTATCTATCTCATCTTATCTTATCTTATCTTATCTAATCGCTAAGAAAAGATTCCACATTACATATGATCTTATAATCTCTGAACAGTTACGTCATAAACCATAATTTCCGTTCGTTAATATTACAATGAAGTCATGCCAAAAGCACTGGTTCCCGCTTGATCACTGAAGTTAAGCAGCGATGAGCCTGTTCAAATACTTAATACTTAAGTAACAACAGGTACTGTAAGCAACCTGGGTCTTTTGTTTATCAAAATGACTTGATTCGGTATTAAGTGACCCGAAAACGGTTGAGATGCCGTTAAACAAAACAACCGAACTAAGAAAAATAAAAAAAAATAAAAACAGTTATTTATTCATGATGTAAAGTGAGGGATCATTTTAGTATTATAACCAAGTTGTAAATTGATCCAACTTTTCGTAACCATATTAAATTCATAAGGAGTTATGCTGTCCAAAAATCATTGTCAAGTCACGCTGAAAGCACTGTAACCACAAGATAACCGAAGTTAAGAAGTGATGAGCTTGTTCAATACTTAACTGGGAGACCAACCTAGCAAACTGAGTCCTTCGTTTATAAAAATGACTTGATTTGACATTAAATTGGGAAAAAATGGTTAATATGCCGTAAAAGCACAACAATCTATTTTCTCTTTTTGTGTAATAAAAGTTAATTTAACTCTTTGCCAACTAAATTTCCACGTGCGGCTGTACCAATTTTTTTGGTATTGTTTACCTGTACGATGGGGATATTTTAAAGTTCACTATCTATTCACCTCAGAACTGATTCTATTCAAATAAATTTCTATTATTATTGTAATCTGGCTCCTTCTGTTCAATTAAAATGAACTAACCATCAGTTTTTGTAGGAGAGCCGCTGTGATCGGTTTAAAGTCGGCAAAGAGTTAAATTCAAGGTTTCTTGTGAATGTCGGCCAACATTCTTGCAAATTTATCAATCGAATTATTGCTGATCTAAATGAGAAAGCAATAAACAAGAATCTATAGAGATTGACATCGACTTAAATGTAGATAAAAATATATCACACACTGACAAGTCTCTGCATATCTGTGTGAATGTTATGTAGCATGGGGTGGGGTGGCGGGGGTGGTAGGGGTTATAAAATCTATGAACGAATGAAGAGTTGACATTTATGTCACGTGACTACTACTGAACAAGCGAGTCTATTGACTGACTAAATGTATACCTCTTGTGAGAATGCGTGTAGGTGGTATTTTAAAGGTTATGCCTTTTTTCCAAGGAGAATCGTATGAAGTTAACTTCACTAGGCATAGAGACGACTCATTTGGGGGAGGGGGGGTAGCAATGACTCACTATAGGGATTGAAACTATCTTGTCGCTATTAACTTATCGCATGAAGCAAACTTCAATTGGAATAAAGACGACTCAGTAGGGGTAGATATTATCATGCTGGCAGTAAATTATCGTATGATGCAAACTTCACTAGGGATAGAAACGACTTACTGGGGGTAGAAATGACTCACTGGGGGTAGAAATGACTCACTAGGGATAGAAACGACTTACTGGGAGTAGAAATGACTCACTGGGGGTAGATGACTCACTAGGGATAGAAACGACTTACTGGGGTAGAGGATAGAAACGACTTACTGGGAGTAGAAATGACTCACTGGGGGTAGAAATGCTCATAGGATAGAAACGACTTACTGGGGTAGAAAGGACTCACTGGGGGTAGAAATGACTCACTAGGGATAGAAACGACTTACTGGGGGTCAGTAGAAAGAAACTATCCGGTCGCTATCAAATTATCGTAGATATCAACACTGTCCATTTAAAATTTAGACAAGGGTTCGATATACAAAGTTCTTTTTAATTTGAATAATCTTTCAGACGAAGCATAGATGTAGAAGGCGGAAGATATTTGGGGGGGGGGTAATAGTTGAATTAACTGTGCAGACTCAAGATTTATTTGAAGAAAAAATATATATATACAATTACTAATGTTTCTAAATGTCACCTTAACGCTTTATGGTCACTGATCAAAATTTCTTCGGTATCGTAGCATAACGGTTATCGCCGTAGAAAATGGACTCGGCGACCCGAGTTCAAATACTCGACGAGATTGTTGGCATTTCACATGGCGCTAATACACTTGGGAAATATATTATTGTTTCCTTATACGGTATAAATATAAGAATAATTCACGACAAAGTGATATTATATTGCCTGGAGGTCCAAATAGACACGGCGAGACGAGTTCAAATACTGGACGAGACTGATTGCATTTCACATAGCGGTAATACCCTAGTGAAAGGTATGCATCCAGATATTCTCCTTCCAGCAACGGGTAAATAGTAGAGAATACATTTGTATGACAACCAGTATCTCTTTAACTTTATTATGGCAACCAGTCTAGGAGAAGGAAAACTGAATTCAAACCTGTTAACCTCCGCTTAAGAAATTAACATCCTGCTTGTGATGAGGAGGGGTTGGGGAATATGTATTATATTGCCTGGGTAAACTTAATAGAAGAGAATACAAATAGGATAGAAGATAGAGAGAAGAGTTTGTACATAGTTGTATAAGAGAATTGTCCTAATAAGCCTGTATTTTAGTCTTAAGGCTGCTGGTAAAAATGGAAGTATAAGCAGTTACATGTTGAGCATGGGACATGAAATGCTGTGGGCATAAAGCTCCTCTGTCTGTAGACAGGAAATGCAATTGGTGCGTGTTACCTCTGTGAAGTCTGGAGGGTCTAAGAGACTTTTAACTTTGGTGTTTCCACTTTTATAAGTCTGGTTGCTACGCTACCTAGCGCCTACTGGCAGATACACGAGCCGCCCCCCCCTATTAGTCAAGACATGTAATACTTACACTATGAATGCAAGTATTCTACCCACACTATGTGCTAAATGTATAAATCACTAAGTAGCATAGTAAGCATAAATTATTGTATACTAGTTTTGCTGAAGGTTGCCAAATGCTGAAAAGGAAAGAGGAAAAAGTGCTCCAAGAGCTCCTCGGCACGAGCAATACTTTTATCCACAAAATAGAATACACAACTATATATTAATCGTGTAGTTTCGGTTGAATTAAATACTAACAAATGATATGTCTATTAAGTATTACTAACAAAAAAAAAAAACACCTTCTGGGCAGTGTAAAAATTAGTCTTTGAAAGATATTGGCTGGGGGGGGGGGGTAAAAATTCAATGTTAGAGGTTTGTACCATAAGTAAGTAAAATAGTCAAATTTATAAAAGGAGTCAAAAAAATGAAACAATTTGAAATGGAAACTTAATTCTCTCCCCACGCGGCCATCAATTAATTATTAATTAAATAATTATTTTTAATATTTTCCACATCAATTTTACTCAAAATCTTAAGTATTTATTTATTTGTAAACTTTTTAGTTAACTTGTTGTAACTGAAAAAAGGACGAGACTAGAAAATAACAGCTTTTATTCATATTAATTGTTCTTTATTCTACATATTGACGATTTGGGGTAAGCAGTGACGTAGTTTCGGTTACAGACAAATAGAGATCGAATCTATATTATTAATAAAATATATACTGTTATTGTAGTGGCCGGCATAGCGAATCACAAGGTTTCGCGTTCGATGCCGGTCCCCACTAACTCAGCGCATGAGTAGCATAGATTGGGTAATCTGATCGGTGTGGTAAAGTATCTGGGATCTGACGGTAGGTGTGGCGTCCCGCCTAAAAAAAACAATCTTCCTGTGCTAGCGAAAAGGGGATAGAGTCCCTCTCAGTTTTGCTGATACCGACAATTGGCCACTGTGCATATTTTAATTTACTTACTATTGCAAAGGCAACAATAAGTTTTATATGGAATAAAATGATTAATCAGGATTTATTGATTGAATTGATTCTCTTGATTTGTTCTGTGGAATGAATAAAGAAAGAAAGAAAGAAAGAAAGAAAGAAAGAAAGAAAGAGTTATACAGAATTGAGAGAAAGAAGAAAGAAAGAAAGAAAGAAAGAAAGAGTTATACAGAATTGAGAAAGAAAGAAAGAAAGAAAAAAAGAAAGAAAGAAAGAAAGAAAGAGTTATACAGAATTGAGAGAAGAAAGAAAGAAAGAAAAAGAAGAAAGAAGAGAGAAGAAAGAAAAAGAAAGAAAAAAGAAAGAAAGAAAGAGTTATACAGAAAGAAAGAAAGAAAGAGTTATACAGAATTGAGAAGAAAGAAAGAAAGAAAAAAGAAAGAAAGAAGAAGAAAGAAAGAGTTATACAGAATTGAGAAGAAGAAAGAAAGAAAAAAAGAAAGAAGAAAGAAAGAAAGAAAGAGTTATACAGAATTGAGAAGAAAGAAAAGAAAGAAAGAAAAGAAAGAAAAGAAAGAAAGAAAGAGTTATACAGAATTGAGAAGAAAGAAAGAAAGAAAAAAGAAAGAAAGAAAGAAAGAAAGAAAGAGTTATACAGAATTTGAAGAAAGAAAGAAAGAAAGAAAAAAAGAAAGAAAGAAAGAGTTATACAGAATTGAGAAGAAAGAAAGAAAGAAAAAAAGAAAGAAAGAAAGAAAGAAAGAAGAGTTATACAGAATTGAGAAGAAAGAAAGAAGAAAAAAAGAAAGAAAGAAAGAAAGAAAGAAAGAGTTATACAGAATTGAGAAGAAAGAAAGAAAGAAAAAAAGAAAGAAAGAAAGAAAGAAAGAAAGAGTTATACAGAATTGAGAAGAAAGAAAGAAAGAGAAAGAAACAGTGATACAGAATTGAGAAGAAAGAAAGAGACAAACGGAAAGAAAGAAAGAAAGAAAAAGAAAGAAAGAAAGGCATATAGGCTATAAACAAATGAAAACGTAATTAAAAAAAACTACAGGATTGAAAAAGAAGAATGAAAAAAGAAAGAAAGGTGAGAAAGAAACAAATGGAAAGCAAAGAAAACAAACAAACAAACAAATTGCTAGTAATTAATAATTCAGAAGTCCAGAAATAGAACCCCCCCCCTCCTTAAAATTCTCAAGTATCTGTTCTTTGGCAAATATGCAATAAATAATCTTTAAACGATTATGTTTGTTGTATTTGGGATTATTTGGAGTCCCCAATGAGGATTGAGATAACACACAACTTATAACCATCCATCTTTTAAAAGCTCCCTTGCTCCAATAAGCACTTGGCTTAGGCTTATAACATTTATACGCAATGGGAAAGAGATCAGTAGATTCTCTTATTCTTAAAACCCTTGATGCAACACAATGAAAATATGCGTCGTAATTTTCACGCAAGCGTATCCAGCATCCCCTCCCCCAGGGCATTCCATCGTGGTGCAATGGTTAGCAAGCTAGTTTCGCAGATCGATTACAACTGAGTAGCGAGTTCGATTCTCGCTGGATGTCCCATAATTGTGATCTTGTGTCACATCCTACCCGTGGCGAACTGGTTAAACAACATCCCCCCACCACTTTCTATGAAAAGAAATTACAGGAACATGAAGAGACTGTTTTAGTGATATAGGCTAGCTCTACAATTAAAATATCTATTTGTAATATTAAGTGTTTATTATTAATCTTAGATGCAAAGGATTATTATTATTATTTTTATTATTATTATTATCATTTACTCCTTTTGAGTTTTCACATCAGCGTTAGCTGATGGTCTTTCACTGGAGTCTGAGTGACAGCAAGTCTCCTCAGGTCTCCAGGACTCTTCTGAGATTATTATTATTATTATTATTATTATTTCACTCTTTGGGAGTTTTTTTTTTACACTGGCCTTTGCTGGTTGTCCTTCACTGGAGGCTGAGTTACAGCAATTCTCCCCAGGTCTCTATGACTCTTCTGGGTATTCTAGTAGATCTTAACAATGTTGTTCCTCTGATTTCTAATTCATCCAGACTGTTTAGAAAAACCCAACCGTTCCAATGGCTCCAATTACAATTGGTACGACCCTTACTATCATGTTCCACAGTTGTTTTCTTTTTCAGTTCTCTAGCAGGGTCCAAGTATTTGTATATTATTTGA
>CM042153.1:96709702-96729702 GCA_023376005.1 Doryteuthis pealeii | reverse complement strand
GTTTCCCAATATCCATCATATATATATATATATATATATATATATATATATATATATGTGTGTGTGTGTGTGTGTGTGTGTGTGTGTGTGAATATAAAGATAAGAAAAACAGAATATTCAGAGGATCTATTTTTTATATGATAATATGCCAAGGTTGCTTTTTTTTTTTTATTAAACCATCTTCACGGTGATTTATAGCAGATGTTAAAATTCTTCATCTGAAAATGTTTTCAAATAAAAAAAAGGAAACGGAAAAAATTGTTTAACAAAAACGAAATGTTGACATATTATCATATATTGAAAAAATACATCCTCTGAATATTTTATTTGGTCCTATTTTTATATTTATATATTGCCAGACTTATTTTCAGTTTTCTCTAATATATATATATATATATATATATATATATATATATATATATATATATATATATATATATATAAAGTGATTAAGTGTATTTGATGTTTAAAAGATTGGTATTGTTATAGTAGTTGCATATTAGTCATTGTTGTAATCGTAGTGAATATTGTCTTTTTTCTATCTCTAATTTTGTTCGAACTGTTGTAATATCTTTCAACTCTGTTTCTCTTGCTTCATTGTCGCCTTATTATTCTTGATACGAAACGTTAGACTCATATTTTGTGTCTTTTGCATTAATCACTGGCAATTTCACGAAACATAAAATACCTCTGTGGCCAGAAGCCGGGAATTCTGAATTTCTGTCTCCTTCTTCTGAGGCTAGCAACGAGTACACATGGTTTAGGCGGTTTTGCCCCCTACCAGCTACTAGTAAGTGACATTCCTTACGACACGAGTCCTACACCTATTTCCTTTGTAAAAGGATATTAATTCCCATCAGGAACTGTAGCTGCTTAAATAACTGAAGTGTTTTCTCTTTAAGTTGTCTCCCCTTGGGTTGGGAACTCTTTTTGGTGAGAAAGAAGAAAAGGAGAAGCCAATAAGTTTTCATAGTTTTCCCTAGTAAAATAAAAGAAAAAGACTTTGAATGTCTATTCGTACGAGGACGACAGGTTTTGTCTTGTAGCAGAAATGTACTTTTATGATAGTTTCTCGAAGATATTCAAACCATGTTATATATCTATTTTGTAAACAGCTTAATATGGAGCTGCACGGTAATTTAACTTATAATTCTTGCAATTTGTTGAACAGTGCCGTGACATTCCATACTGTAACTTTCAGTTCAAAAATGGCAGATATGTCCTTATGGTAGATGGAGAATCAGCTAATAATGTCTTTTTTTGCTTTTAGAAAGGAAAAAAGATTCGAAGAATTTAACCCTAAACAAAAATCAGTATGATCGGGGGGAGGGGGATAGAAAAGGAAATAAAAACATGTTAACATCAATTTTCGTGTTATTAATATTAAAATGAATCGCGAGAAATGCCGAGAATTACCGAGAATTGTCGAGATGTAACTTCTAAGTGATGACACTTCTCCAGGGGCAGACAACTCCGATATTTAAAGCGATGTTACTCAATTCCAAACTCGTTGGAAGCGACAAGTTAACAAGACATACACCTTCGCGCCAAAATGAACCCACATTCTTGCATGGGGGCTGGAACTTAACAAACACTTACCTATATTGTTACCTATACTTTGGACAGGTATTCGTACAGGTAACACCCTCTACGGTCTAATTTTGACCCCCACCCCCCTCTTTAGGCTATCTTAAACTCACAAAAAAATGTCTTACCTTGTAATAGTTCATAAATTATCAGGAACTTGTTTCATTACGAGGTTGGGGGGTAGTTCACGTGGCATAGTGGTTAACGTGGTGGACTGTGACATCACAGTAAGTGGGTTCGAACTCCAGTCTCGCTACCACGTTCAGCTTCGGACTAATACCTTTGGGAAAGGTACACCCCCCCTCATCTACCCAGTTATGTGCTAAATAGTCCCACTACTTGTCTTCTAGAATTATTGCTTTGGCATTAAATAACCATAGGGTGAATTGATAAGGTGTCTATGAACAATGAAGGGTACTTGCCTCTGCCCATCTCCTCTCAAAAGGGTATACGATAAATTGTATTAGGTTTCGTGGTACCAGTCACAGAGATCGATCTCTGATTAACGAATGACCAAGATGTATAACCTTTTACAAAACTCTTCTTCATTAGGCTAACCACGCTTCCAGTAGGATTACGATCAAGTCATCCTGTAAGCACCGGTTCCCGATAGGTCACCAAAGTTAAGCAGCGATGAGTCTGTTCAATACTTAATTGGGTGACCACTTATGCAACAGAAGGTACTGTAAGCAACCCGCATCCTTTTGTTTATCAAAATGACTTGATTCCGCATTAGATAATCCGAAAAGTGTTGATATGCAGTAAAACAAAACAACCTAAATTAAGCTATTTTCGTTCTTAACCATTTGTGTTTTTGGATATAAATGAGGGATCATTTTGGTATTATAAACTAATTGTAAAATGATCCCCCATTTCTTACATTCCATTCATTTTTATAGTTAAATATAATTGAAAACTAATTGAGATCAAGCTTGATCACCGAAGTTAAGATTCGAATACTTCATTTGATGACCACTTAAGCAACAGCAGGTACTGTAAGCAACTTCAGTCATTTGTTCATTAAAAGGACTTGATTTAGCATTAAATGACCAGACGAGGTTTGATATACCGTAAAACAAAACAACCAATACTTCCAGGATTGGAACTATCAATCTTCTCTTTTTTTTTTTAATGGCATGGCTCCTGACTTTTCTGCAGAGTGTTTTTGGAAAGATTAAATTCAAATCAAATAATCTGCTTCCCTCTGCAATTTCCTGTATGACTTCACAATAAATAAGCGTTTATTTCCTTAAAGGAAACTAATATATAATATATATATATATATATATATATATATATATAAACAGGAAGCAGCTTCCAAACATCTCTAAAAAATGTAACCGACGCCAAAAATGCAGTTTCGGGGAGTATATAATCCTAACATAATCAATCAACATCATCAAGACGTGCTGACAGCACAGATTCCCTCGACTCCCTCTCGACATCCGTTCCTATTGGTCATAGCTCTTGATAAGTCCTATATACGACATCCAGTGTCCGCATAGAGATTATGGGTGTAAGATTTTGCTGATCGGCCAACATAGGAGAATGTCACTGTTTCTCAAGCAGATCCCAACATGTCCTATTCGTCTTACTTGGATGATTTATGTGATGGGACGTAAGTGGCCGTATAACTACAAGGATTTGTTCAAAACCGGCTCAACCCACCCCGGATGAATCCCTCCCCTCCAAGACAAGAAAAAGATAGAAATAATACAGATTTGAACAAATTTCATTTGACAATGTCCTAGTTTTCGAAAACTTTTGAAAAGCTTTAAAAAATATAAAGAAATATTTTTCAAAAGAATATCAAGTGTAGGATCACACAGAGGATCGATTTGATGATACGTGACTGTGTTCTGGCCCCGCAACCGTTGCTGAACGAAAACTGAAATATATGCTAGCCATTTTGATTTACTTTTTTTTTTTTCTTTTTTTTTTTTTGCTTTGGTCGGTCTTTCGGGGGGGGGTTATCTTATGTCTTCATGGATTGTGTGTGCTTGTGTCTAACCATTTGTAATCAAGTTGCACGAGCATTGTATGTTGCATCCACGTATACAGATACGAAGTTAATCATATTGCTAGTCCAACTGAAAAATTCAAGAGCGGCAGTATGTATATCTTTTTTTTTCTTCTTTTTTTTTCTTTTCTTTTCTTTTCTTTTTCATTCGTATCTGTGTATCGTTATAAGTGTCGTTGTTTACTTGTTGTTGGTTTTTGTTTGTTTTGTTTTTTTTAGGGTTTTTTTTTGGCGGGGATAGAGTTAAAAATTTTTTTTAATTATCTTTTTATTTATTTACTTTCTTTTTTTTTTTCTTTGTTTGTTCTTATTTTTGCACATTCTCGATTCTCGAAAATTGTGAACGAAATAAAAATGTTCCTGGTTTGCGTCTCTTAAACCCACAACTACAGAAACTGCGTCTTTTGGCGTGCCATACCCCAATTCCATTCCCCAGTTCCATACAAGTATTCCCCATTCCATATCAGGTGTCTTCTAATTTCAAGAGTCATACCACGCCCAACAACCAACACATTTTATGCTGTTTTATTCCCACTGCCTTAAAAAGAAAAGAAAATAATGGCTGCTAAAAAGAAAAGAAATAGAATTTAAAAAAAAAAAAAAAAAAAAACTGCAGCGTTACACAATCGACGGACTTTGAAAAAAAAAAAAAAAAAAAAAAAGAAAAAAAGACTTTTCTGTGCTAAATTATATTTTCAGCATGTGAAATTATATTTTCAGCATGTGAAATGAAATGGAAAAAAAAAAACTAACAAAAACGATGTATACATTTTATTTATATTTGGTAGTCACAATGTTGCATAGTTTGAATAATTCAAAAACAAACTTTACAGTGAATTATTAGCACGCCAATATATATTTCAATCTACTTATATCCACACACATACACAAACACGCAAACACACACACACACACACACACACACACACACATAATATATATATATATATATATATATATATATATATATATATATATTGGATGCAATGAATATATAACACATTAATATATATTTATTCTTATATGCACAATAGCTCTATCACTGATATTGAGCACTCCACAAATAATACCGCAAAAATCTGGTCAACCACTAACTCACTAAGTGAGTTAGTGATAACCATATATATATATACTCACACAGGTGTGTGTGTGTGTGTGTGTGTGTGTGTGTGTGTGTGTGTGTGTTGTGTGTTGAAGAGAGCGAAAAGAAATACAATAGGGAAAATTAAATTGAAATATTTCGCTATAAGGATAGCGTCAGCGGAAGATTGTCTGATGAAACTATGGTTATGGTGAATTTTCCCTATTGCATTCCTTTCATTCCCACACTTACCTTTTATATGTATATATGTATGCGCGTGTGTGCGTGCGTGTAGGAAACTCTCGTTGTAACGGCACTCGTTCTAAACGCACTATTTAATGACACTCTCATTCTAACGGCACGTTTGTTTGTTTTCTTTTTTATATTCTAGCAAGACTATTGTCGAAGATTAGTCTGCAGGAACAGCACATTCAAATTTTAATACATTATCTAAAAAAAAAAATGTAAAAAATGATCAATAGTCCCTCAAAATAATGGCGCGCCAAATCACAAAGAGATCTGAAAACATTTTTGTGTTATTTCAACGCCATTATTCAAATGAAAACTTTAAATAATTATCAATGTATTTCGTATAAAAATCCACCCGTTATAACGGTAAATTCGTTATAACGGTAAATTCGTTTTAACAGCATTCTTAAATCTTTGAGAGTGCCGTAATAATTGTAGTCAATATATATATATATATATATATATAATTATATATATGTATATATGTGTGTGGTGTGTGTGTGTGTGTATGATTATTCACATATACCTATACACCGATGTGTTTGTATGTCTGTAGATGGTATGTTTTAAAACTTCATACTAATATTTTATTCTATTTCATTGATAAAACTGATTTGATTGAACAAATTGAATAATAATGATAATTATATTTTTTCTTTTCATTTTTTTTTTCTCCTAACAAACACACAGACACAAAGACACACAATTGTGATAAATGATGGCGTCCATTACGGCATCATGATTTCACCTTCGCGCTAAAAAAAACAAAAAAATAAATAAATAAATAAAAACGCACACACAGACACAAATTATAACCTGCACATAAGTCTTAACAATGAGACACGCGCACATCAGTGACGTCACCAGAAAAAGCCAAAATGGTTGTCATTTCCTCTTTTGTTTTTTTTGTTTTTGTTTTTTGTTTTTTTGTTGTTTGTTTTTTTTTTTACATTGGTGTGTATTGAGTTGATTAGCCCGACCCTAACGACTCATCTGACAACCAACTCACCTACCCCGCCACCTTCACACAACCCAGCCCCCAAGACATATTGCCGTAATAAATATCTAAATGTATCAACACATTCTTGACTGGTGATAATTTCTTTATGTATTCGAATCCAATAACGATGAGCCTCTTATTAATCAGGGGGGTGGGGGTTGAGATCCGGGGGGCGGGTATAGATCATCAAATATTTCAAGCCATTCCTCAAGTCTTCATGATGATGATGATGATGATTAACCCTCATCAAGATTTTGCTTCAAGTCACGGCGTGTTGATTACCGGCGTCATATATCAACTTTTCGCAATAAAGACAAAACTCAATCTTAAATAGAAAGGAAGTTTATAATTCATAAAGAAACAAGGATTCCAATAATGGTAAGGGTGGTTCTGGGTGCAATCTGTAGATCGTTTACTAATTGTTGGGGTGGGGGGTCCTACTATTCATAAATATGCAAGTCTATTCATATTCAATTATCAATTAAAATTCGGGTGACGAGCACAAAAAATATTAGCAAACTAAAAAAAGGGCTTCAAAAATACTTTTACACACACACACACACACACACACATATATATATATATATATATATATTCAACCAAAATTGAGAACTGAAACGTACATATAAAGGTTTATCTATTTTCTTAAGATCAGACTTGAAGAGGCAAAAGTTCCGAAATAAATTTATATCTGATGAACTAAAGTACTATATATATATATATATATATATATATATATATATATATATATATATATATATAATATATAAACTTTTATTGTGACCGAAATCATATGTATATATATATATATATATATATATATATGATTTCGGTCACAATAAAAGTTTTTTTTTAATATTTAAATAAAGTTTAAAATACAAATAAAAGATCACGTGGAATTAGGGGTTTGTTGAAAGTGTTTCTTCTTTCTTTTCTTTTTTTTTTTTTCTTCTAAAGAAAATGAATGCAGTCAGATGTTCGTGCAGAATAAGGTTTCACGCCGTAGAAATCTTTAATTTATATAAAATGAAGGCAAGGCAATTTAAATACAAGTAGAACATCATATGAATGAAATGTTTTTCATTTTTATTTATCTTTACTTACTTTCTTTTTAAGAGAATAAGGTTTAACCCCAATATACTCATTCTAACCTCTGATTTTCCAAGCTACAAGCTAAAACAAAGTTTATCAATAAACATCTGTACATATAGTGTCGGGGCAAAAGTGGTGAGGGAGCTGCAACTCCCCCTGAGCGCAGCTTCAGAGTGATGCAAAATCACCCTCACCCGAAAGTCTTTGCTTTGCTATAACATTGAAATATATTACCTACCTTTTGCCTCTATACTCCTGAACTATGAATGCGTAGAATTTGGAAGTGGGCTGGTTGGTGAAACTTTAAAAGATTTAAATCAATATTTATTGGCCAGTGGAGGGGCGCTGGGCCAAGTCCTTATCCTTACCCACCCATCGATCACGTTGGCACGTCATTGTATATATGATAATGACAGTGGCTTTGAAGGCAATGTGAAACGAATTCTTAAAGATGTGGTATCTATTATCTAAGAGAGAGACAAAGTTGCAAAAAATAACATTCGATATTTGGAATCAGCGCCCCATAATTACTCTTAAAAATGTTCTTAAGCCTTTTAGCAATAAAAAGTAAAATAAATGTTGACCAGTCAAATTTGGTTATATTATTGTCTATATCTATCACTGAACGAATTCCTTTGCAGAATTGTCGTCGTCTTTGAATCATCAGAATGTATACGACTTTTCTTTTCTAATGAAATTGTTATTTTAAACCAATAAACTGTCAGATTGAGACCTGTAATTTTTCAAGCTAAAAGCTAAAACCCGTTTTCTCTCAATACCCACCATTTACGATACCCGCATAGCTAAAACATACGATGTACATGAATTCGATCAGCAACTTTGGTCTACTACTACCCCAATCTGTACGAATGTAGTAGAAAATAGACCATGTGACCAAAACATACATTAAAGAATTCCAGAATTAAATCTAAAATCAGATAAGCAAAAACCAAAAGACAAGTGTAGTAACAAATGTCTGTACTATACACCAGGTTTTCTAAAGACGTTAATTGTTAAGTTGTTTAGTAAGGGAGTGGAACCAGAGGGTCTTATTGACAGTGGGAGCTAAGAGCTTTATCCGTCCGAACTTGATTAAGCGCCACTCTTTGAATATCTATTATTCGTCAGGAGCTTTTTTCATGGCATCAACCTCTCTATCTGTTCGGACGTCAGGGTCTTGTTTGGTAAACTTCAAAGCTGGCGGCCGAAATTATCTAGCAGTTTTGCCAAAATTATGTCCGATGTGTTTCATGGGAAATACTTCCAGGGAATGCACTGAAATATCGGCTGGGAATTGAGAGAGAGAGAAAAGGATGTTATCTGCGGACTAAATGCCTTAAAAGTCGGCCCACCTGAACTTTTTGCCAACCTTACGACTGATTGTTAACCCATACCTGCTATACCCCGCCGGAATTTGTTCGAGGATATAAGTCCACCTTTAAAAGTGATACCCCCCTCTAGATGTTATTATACATAAAAATTCCTCTTCTAACGGTACCAGATAACATAGTGTTTTATTTACTTCTAGGTGAAAACCTAGTTCGACCAGATAATAAGTTGTTTATGTCAAATGAATTCCAGAGGTTGTTGAAGGAAGGAGTAATAGAAGAGAGTACTTTTCATTGACGATCATTAATTTTGTTGTCATTAAACAAAAATTGACGATTATCCATTGATTATTCAAAGACTATCAATAAATTCAAAGTTCTTGTTGGCTACGTGAATTCTTTTAAAAAGAATTAATAGTTAGATAAATACTTGAGTGAGTCAAAAGTTTTGCAATATTCTAGAAGTAACGTGAATCATAATTCGGCTACACCGTGAATTCTTTTAAAAAGAATTAATAGTTAGATAAATACTTGAGTGAGTCAAAAGTTTTGCAATATTCTAGAAGTAACGTGAATCATAATTCGGCTACACCGAATGCTTTTGCTGAGGTCATAAAAATTAACAAACAACACTGGACTGTGAGATTCCGAGCTCGCCTGATACTCTCCGAGTGCTACTCGCCGGATTTGCCTCTATGGCTTGGAACACGGCCTCGGAATTTATGGCTTTAGGCCTACCTGTCTTTGCCTTGATCATCGAAGATCTGGAAACCAAAGCAAAATGTCTTGAATCAATTTCTTAAACTTTCCAATCTCTTGGATGACCAATTCCGCCATAACCGGTGCCATTTGATTATTTTATTGTTTATATTTTTTCCTTTGACCAATTCCATTATAGAACCGTCGTCGCTGTTTTTAAATTATAAAAACGATCTCTACAATCGCCGCTAAATAAAAAGCAGTTAAAATAAAATGTTAATTTACGCATCCCGAAATGTTAACTATGAAATTATGTAAAAAAGAATTCTTGTGTATAATACGCACAAACTTTTTAAAATTTGTCGCAGCTAAATTTAACGTTTGTTCAGCTTTTTACTGGTTATCTCGATCGATAGAGTATGGTCTTAGGTACCACAATTATGAAATACCATGAAATTAAAAAACATTTGTTACTATTGGTCTCAAAGCAGCGTATTAGCCGCTTATCTTCAGGACAAATTGCTTTGAGAAGACAAAGTAATTTGTCTTGAGGATAAGATAAATATATTTCTTACACCTGTAATTGAGCACTTTATTTTCCTTTTTACAATACAAAATAACTATATATATATATATATATATATATATATATATATATATATGAATTATCACACATAAATTACGAGGGTTTTTTTGGGGGTGGGGGTCAAGATTTAACTCTTTGATCTTATGCTTTAATATCTAAGCGTGGTCCTTATTATTTTAATACAATAAAGATGTTCTACAATTTGTCTGTCTATCTGATCCTTCTAAACCCGGAAATCGAGAGTTGATTCCATCTTCAAAGACCTGATTTTTAATAACTACTTACACATCCTTTGTCATTTCAGTATTGAATTCTTTTGAAGATCTCACCATCTCACATCACCTGAAGATGGCCGGAAAAAATGATAATTGAAAAACTTGTCAATTATCAATCTACGTAAATTAAGGTGTGAATTAAGTGCTTGATCAGATAACAATGGATCAAGTGGCAGGTTTGAATTTCAAGTGCTTGGTAGATGAGACTCATTAGCACATAATCCCTTTGGAGATTATAAACCCTGTTTCAAGTCTTTCTTTCGTATACTACGCAATATGTTTATAATATTCTCATTGTATAATACTATATAACATTGTCATATCCATGTAGAAATGAGTAGGTAACTGTGTATTTATGGAATTCTTCGAGAAAGAAAGAAAGAAAGAAAGAAAAAGAAAGAAAGAAAGAATATTGTAGATTAGCCTATCTTAACGTTTCTTAGTGAGTAAATGAACTGGCCCGAGACTACTTGTGTACTGCTGTTTAGAGCAATCAGGAGATCATTACAAGAACCATCTACTTACGACCTCAAATCTTAGCACTGTGTTGCATAAGTACTTTACTGTTAGCACAAACCCTTATTTGAATTTACTAGTATATCGAACATTCTACGTTTCAGTATACAACAAAGAAAAGACAACTCTGTGATGCTAGTCCGTCAATTTCGGTTTCTGCGTTGGTTTCTTGCAAATATGCATATCACTTTACTAAGGAGCATCACTAACTAAACAAAGTTTGAGTCTGGTCCGTAAATACAAAGCTCTGTAGTTTGCTCAACTCACGTAAATTTTTGACAACTCAACTTAAAACCCACAAGGGCTCGAATTACAAAAACAAAACAAAAAAATACTTGACGCATTACAATCTTATCTGATCGACCCTAAATTTCTGACTTCTAGAGTTTGTCTATTTATGAGTTCAGACACCACGTGATCGAAGACAAAACCACGTGATCGAATAGACAAATTCGATGCACCTATCAGCAGTGCCTATAACACTGTTTATTTATATATTTCAGGGTTTTCATATATTTTTCTTAAATTTGGCGATCCTTTCATGTTCCAAGTTTTTAACTGTTAATTTTAAATCTGTATTGGCAATCATTTTTTTTCTTTTTTTTTTTTTTTTTTTTTTGGAAGCAAGCCACAGGAGACATCGGGCTGGCCGTACTACTACTATTACTACTACTGCTGCTGCTGCTGCCACTACTAAAAAAAATAAAAATTTAAGATGATTTTCCGTTAAACCATTTTCACAACAAAAGACAATACGTATAATTATCCGCCTTAGAAATAGGGAAATGTTGGGTTTTTTCCTCTTCAGGGAATAAGATATTTTCTATATATATATATATATATATATATATATAAAAGAATCGAAGTCTTAGGAGGATCATTAAGAAAGTACCTAGAGTCGTATGTGGCCCGCGGGTCACATGTAACCCGTGGGTCGCATGTGGCCCGCGGGTCGCAGTTTGTCCATGACTGTTTTAAAATTTTACATTTTCTACCCCAGACATAAGATAAGGAATGTCACACTCGCTAGCAAATTCGAATTGAAAAAAAAAACGAAAATAAAAAACAAAACAAAAAAAGCACTGCCAATTCCTTTGCCGTCAGTGAATGATCGTTTTTATGTATCCTATTAATTTCTTGGGGGGGTGGGGTCCCTCTTTCTTTTCTTTTCTTTTTCGCGCTTCTAATGTCATCAAAGATTCCATTCCCCCAACCCCATTGCCCCCCAAAAAATATTCCCTTGGAAATTATCTCATTGGATATCCATTTGTTTTGGTTTTATGTTTTTTTTTTGCTCTCTCTCTCTCTCTCTCTCTCTCTCTCTCTCTCTCTCTCTCTCTCTCTCTCTCTCTCTCTCTCTACTCCCGCCTTTTAATTCGCGAATTGTATAGAAAAGCCGGTTAAATTTCTCCAGAATTTCCCAACGGAATCTCTTCATTTCAAAATTTCTTTAAATGTTTTTATTTCATTTTATTTTTTTATAAAGAAATGCTGAGATTCCAATATTACCCGTTCCTTTTGCCTCTCAAATCTCGATTTCTCCTTTACACAACCCCCCCACAGCTCCCCACCCTGCCACCCACTTTATCTCTCTTTTCACCCTGTAGGGGATGATCGTACCCACTTCCCACTCATCGTCGTTGTCGTCATCGTTGCCTCTTTTACATCTTTCTTCTTCTTCTTCTTCTTCTTCTTCTTCTTCTTCTTCTTCTTCTTCTTCTTCTTCTTCTCGAACGCCTTTCTTATACCTTCATCTTCTTTCATGGTGAAAGCAATCTCAAATCGGTTTCGCAATCGATTTACAAAAAGATTTTTCTATCTATCAATCTCAGGTTCTATCTATCTATCTATCTATCTATCTATCTCGGTTTCTCTTAATATATCTATTTATCTATCTATTTTGGTTTCTATCTCTCTATCTATGCCTGTATATTTCAGTCTCTCTCCCTCTCTCTATGTATCCCCATCTGTTCATATCTCTCTGTCTATCTATTTCAGTTTATTACCATCCTTTCTCTCTCTCTCTCTCTCTCTCTCTCTCTCTCTCTCTCTCTCTCTCTCTCTCTCTCTCTCTCTCTCTGTATATATATATATAATATATATATATGTGTGTGGTGTGTGTGTGTGTGTGAATATCTATCAATTTCTTTTCCAATCATAATCTCTCAAAATCAATCAGACAGACAGACAAACAGATAGATAGATAGATAATCTATTTATCTATCTATCTATCTGTCTATGTCAGTCATTCCTTACTCCCTTCCTTCTTACTCCCTTCCTTCCTCTACTCTTGTTTATCCCTTTCATCTTGATTACTTTTAATCCTAACTTTGACATGAGACTTTGTCAATTTATTATCTTTAACTTTTCTTTTCCTTTTCCTCTTCTTTCTTTTCTTCTTTCTTTTCTCCCTTCCTTCCTTTTTCTCCCTTCCTTCCTTTTTATTCCTAGTCACCAAATTTATTAAACCAATCTATTTAACAGTTTTATCTGTGTCAGCAATATGGAAGGCTTAACTTGACATCTCTACTAGTAACCATAATAGCATAGTTCATTGTCTTCACATTTATTGTTAATGGGGTGGATGTGCTTGGTGCAGGGACATCAGCTTCTCGACATCAGGCAAAAGAAGAAGTCATAGATCCCGATGTTCTGTAATTTTCAGTTAGTTTCTTTGCTCAAAAAGAAGTAAGGCGACTGCACTGAAGCCCTGTTCTACTAAATATGATGTTGGCAAGGCAATAAAGTTCATATTGACTTTTGTTCCACAAGACTAGATATTGGCAATCAGAGATTTCATTTTTCTTTTTCTTTTTTTTTTTTTTTTTTTTGTAACCAAAAATCTTCACATGACTTTTTGAACTTCAGCTCAATGTCAATTTAGATTTTATCAAAAATTAAAAATAACAAGTTATTTATTAAATGCTCCTAATGCCACTTTGTCGCTCCCCACCGCTATTTTTTGTCTCCTCGCCCCCTAGATCTTTCCACCGCCCCACGGGAGGTACCGCCCACTTTAGGAACAACTGCTCTAACATAACGCACTTTTATCTCTTCTTTTATTAACTGCCTTTTCAAAACCGAGTTGACATCCGTGGTCGTAATAACTGTATCTAGTCTTTAGTCTGTTGTCGTTATTAAGAAGCGATCTCTTAATGGGTCACGCCTACATGTCACTACTACAGAAATAGTCCGGCTTTATAAGCTTCTCTTGTACCGCCGCGGCCACAACTGCTATTTTTTTTATCTCCCTTCCACATCTGCACTCAGTTATAATGTTATTTGTAACATCTAAATAAGAATTAACAATTCTGTGCAAGCAACTTCTCTATGGCTAGCAGTGGACAGGCCGAATCATCGTGGCCATTTAATTCTAACCTAACTTCGAGAGAAAGAAAAGAAAAAAAAACAAAGTGCCAATTCTACTTTGGATAAATCAATAACCAATCGAGTCAATCGATCATTTTTATTTTCCTTAAACAATTCGTGCAGGGCTTTGAAAATTTAAAAGATAAAAATTTAAAACAAATACCGGATTGAAAAAAAAAAAATTCTGTTATTTTTGTGACGGCAAAATTCAGTCAAGAGAAATGAAAGATTCTCCCTTAAAAGAATTTCTCATAAAAATTCTTTGATTGAAACGAAAAATAGCTTGAATTTAATTTATGTACGTTGTTGAAACTCTTTCAACAATCTCTCTTCGATAATAGATTTTTTTTATCCTTACATTCTCCGGAAATTCTTTTATCATTTTTATTTATTGAATTTTCTTTTATTATTAATAATTTTCTTTTATTATTATATAAAGATAAAACAACAATCCTATATTTTAACATTGATTTTTTTAAAAACTGATTGAAAACGAACGACACGGTTGATCGACAAGTCAATGGGTCTTTCTTTTTTATTATCAGTGCCTTCCATCTCCTTCAAGGCTGTTGTTGTAAATATCTTGGCTGACAAAAACGTTTTTTCTTATACGTTGTTGGCAATCCAGGATTAAAGCTTGTTTCATTTGAATTAGTGATTTGTATTTAAATAGATTTTGTTTTAGCTCAAAATTACACATCAATATGTCTGGAAATAAAAACAATGTTTTCTTCTTCTTCTTTCATCATCATCATCATCATCAGGACGTGTCAATAATACGAATTCCCTTGACTCTCTCTCTCTCTCTCTCTCTTTCTCTCTCTCTCTCTCTCTCTCTCTCTCTATATATATATATATATAATATATATATATATATATATATATATTTGGGAATAAAAGGCCTTAAATACCATGGGTATCGTGGTTATGGACCATTTCCACTCGCGAGTATGGTCCATAACCACGATACCCATGGTATTTAAGGCCTTTTATTCACAAATAACTTTGCTCTGTTTACAATAATTAAACATTGAGCTCTCACACGGAACCTGAACTCTACAATAAACTACTGGTAGAGAACTAGGACCCGCCTAGAATCACCTTGTACCAAGAAACTTGGTACCGCACCAAAGTATATATATATATATCGCCATCCGTCCCTATCGGCCATCACTCTTGGTAGGTCCTTTAGACGGTATCCACTGTCCGCACACTGCTGATGAATGTTAGTTTTTGCTGGTCAGCCAATACTGGTGTGTCGATGTGTAGGAGTCCATAGGAGAACGTCGCTTATGAGTTCGTCCTTATTTCTCCAGCAGCGTCCAGCATGTTTTGTTTGGATGGTTTGTTTGGGTGAGTGTTAAGTTGATTGCTGTTTTCCGGATTTCTTTCCAAACAACACGCAGCATTATTTTGTAGTTCCCATCAGGACTTTCATCCAAACGTTTCTTTTAGAGTATCTAAGTGGTGCAACCATATATTAGTATTGACACGACTAGACTGGTAGAAAAAATTGACACCCGTTGACAAAGATGAATCCATTCATAAACAATGGGTTACCAATTTTTATTCATTTTTTTTATATGGATTTATCAAATATTATTAATTTGTTGATTTTTAGCAAATTCAAAATTACCAGGAAACACCAAAAGTTATCCAAGCTTTAATTTTGTATTTCAAGTATGGCAAGCTCCTGCGGAACGAAAAGAGACACCTTTCGTAATACCGTGGCGACACCGGTCGCGGTTCCGGCTTAGAAGCTTTCAGCCGTTATCGCGCGGAGGCAGCTTGGCACCGCCGCTCGTTCGAGCGAGCACGCGAACCGTTGCTCCGATCCCGCGGTTCCTCTTGTACTGGACGGGATAGCCGTGGCCACGGCCGACGTAACACACGTGCCGATCGGTAGGATAAAACTAACCTGTCTCACGACGGTCTAAGCTTACGGAGGTGTCGATTAATGGCGCTTTGTGAAGGACCTAGTCAGACATAAGGCCAGAAAGTATGAGGCATATATTGAATATAGAACTCATTAGCACTCGTCTCCTTATAAATTTATTATGCTCATAAGACCCAAGAAAAACGCAGGTAATTTCTATTCTGGTAATTTCTATTCAGGAAATAGACACGTCGGGACGAGCTCAAATCCTGGACAAGACTGTTTGCATTTCACAGAGCGCTAATACCATTGAGAAAGGTATGCATCCAACTAATCTCCCTCGAGTTATGGATAAATAGTAGAGCAGACTGGGCTCTTTAACCTTGGTATGACAACCACTCTAGGAGAAAGAAAACTCTGAATTCAAACCTGTTAAACTCCGTTTAAGAAACTGACCTTGTGTCACATCCTACTCGTGCGGCGGGGTTGATATATATATATATATATATATATATAATATACTGACGTTACATCCTGCAACTGTTTCTACTAACTTTGATATCTCTCACACCACACACACCTACCAATATGTGTATTTCTCTCTTTTTCTCAGTTATATTCATAAATAAACAGTGCTAAAAATCAGTGATAGAGCAAACATGTCTAAGTTAGCGTACATATAGTCAATGGTATTTGGTTTGGCTTCTTTGTTTAATGGCATATCAACCTTCGTGGGTTATTTAATGCCAAACCCACACTTATAGAAGAACTATCGTGGCATTAATCCATAGCTGGAGGATGAGAGAGTTCATACCTTTCCCAAGAGTATTAGTCCGAATGTGAACGTGATTGTACGACTAGAGTTCAAACTCGTTTTCTACGATGCACTTGGGTAAAGATATGAATCCATTTATTTTCCCTCCAGCAATGAGTAAATAGTAAGGCAGACTGGGCTTTTTAATCTTGGTATGGCAACCAGTTTAGGAGAAGGAAACACCGTTTTGTCAAGAGAAACTTGAGACACTGCGTTAGAATCAGTTGAGGCATAACTTTTTATCGTCAGAAGTCAACTCGGTTACCGAGTACAAACTCTGAATGAGGTTGTTTACATTTCACATAGCGCTAATACTCTTGGGAAAGGTCTGGCTCTTTGTCACTAGGAGAAGGAAACCTGAAAAAAAAACTTCGCTTAAAAATTTGACCATGTGTCGCGGGATTATCGCTCGATTTTTATTTTTGGCCTTGGACCCGACTAGGTTAAGCTTAGTAAATCAATAATGTTACTTGTTCAAATGCTCTATGCAATCCCTCAAAGATTTCAACTTAAGCTAATTTCATTTCTTTCAAGTCTTTGTCCGTGAGGGCCAAGAGGTTTCGTCATAGTGTAATGGTTTGAAAAGCTAGTCTCACAGATCCATTACTACAGAAAGGAGGGTAGACTGGGCTCTTTAACCTTGGTATGACAACCGGTCTTGGAGAAGAAAAACTCTGAATTCAAACCTGTTTTATACCTGGAGAGGGGGGGGCTCTACTTGCTTCATATACAAGCAAAGAGTATGAAAGCTGAAAGTTAGTTTGAGTTTCACGGACAGGACAAATGTTTTGCTTCGTAAAGATACGCCATTTTGAAACCTTGTATCATATCTCGCTGTGGAAAACGGCTAAGGTAAATACTTTCGGCTATGGACTTATCAATCATTCCTTGTGTAATGAGAATTATATTGTTGATGTTATTTGCATTCATATACTGAGAAATCAATTTGGAATCTAAATGTTTGTATCACGTTTCGTTGAAAGCCAAATATGAAATGTAGAACAGGGGGAAGGGCTGTTACCCTCGCACACGCACACGCATCTAATTTGTATTATTTAGATTTTTCGAACTGTTATCCTCATCTTTGTTGTTATATATAATATATACAACGTTTCGGCCGATGTGCCCTTCGACCTTTCTTGTCGAACTCGGGAACATTCTTATCAAACTCTGGAGCCTTCACAGAACTTCAAACCAAAACTTTTATTTAATCCTTTGGGATAAATCGTTCTCATTCTGTTAACCATGTATCGTCGTGGTAAAAGTGTTAAGCTATGTTAAGTATTTTATGTCATTTTCGCCTGTAGTCTGGATTGAACCTGCAACCTCCAGGTGATTGTCACTTAGAATTGTTGTAACTCAACCCTTATATCCGTTGCGCCATGTGTCTAACTGGAGAATACAGAGTGAATTTTTGCAACCCATAAACCTAATGCTCTTTTTTACGTAGAATTTTCACATTTATACTTATTATGTATGTTTGTTTTTTTTACCTTTATTCATATTTCGATTTTTTGAATGATAATCAAATCTAGCCTTTTTAATTACTGGTTCTCGTATTGTATTCATCTATATATTTGGTCTGAAAATATTCCTAATGTCTACACGCACAATTCTTTTTAAAAACCAATGAGAAATGAGAAAACCGCAAAATGAACAGATATAACATAAATCTCCTATGTAGACAGGATGGATTTTCGCACATTTTAAGACAACTCTCTTCCCAATGCAAATTAACTTTCTTTTACAGTGACACCCACCCCCACCCCCATCCCTCACTCTAACTTATTTACACCCAATGGCATTACCTGGTGACGTCACAAACAATATGACTACTCTTAACTTTTTTCTGATATCAGTTATTGGTTCTCTTGTGTGTGTGTGTGTGTGTGTGTGTGTGTGTGTGTGTGTGTGTTTTACAAGTTGTATGTATATAATACAATATTGGCCAGAATGGATGACTCACGTGATCGTTCCTGTACTTTTCTATCACACAGTGATTCATTCATTTCGCACGTGATAAACTCAAATTTGATTGGTCAAATTGGATGACACATTTTTTTTTTTTTTGGCCGATCAAAGAGGATTTCATTTTTATTGCACGTTCTCGTTCGGGTGGGGATTTAGCCGTGATTATAAAGTGTGATTTAGCTGTGAATTATAGTGATACAAAGTGTGGTAATTAATAGTGGCTATAATAGTGGTAAAAGAATTTCATCAGAGATGCATGCGCAGATCCAAATTCTCAGGCGAAGGAGGGTTCAGCACAGGCGAAATCGCTGGCAGATTGTGATTAAAACAACTAACAATTGCCAGGTCGAGAAATAATTTGAACATTTTTAATGATTATGGCTATCACGTGCAGTGTGAATGAAGAACATTGCGTGATGGAAAAGCACCAGAAAAATTCATGTGAGCCATCCATTCTGTCCAATACTGAATGTGTGTGTGTGAGTGTAAATATTTGTATCTATATTTCTGTGAGTGTGTATATATGTGTTTTTCTTTCTTTTGAATCTTTAAACAGGGACATAGACATTGTCACGTTTCATCCAATAAAAAACGATGACATTTTTTTTAATCATATGGGCGCCATTTTGAGCCCATGAGCGTGGACCTTGGGCATGTTCTTTTTTCTTTCTGTGCCCCCTGGGGTCAGTCTTGTACTGTTAAAAAAAATGCGATAAAACCCGAGTGGTATGACTATTTACAGACCGGAAGTAAAATAAGATATTACATTTTTTTTTTCTTTTGAAAAATATTTCAAAAATATTATCCTAACACAATTTTTTCAAAATTTGAATTTTTTGAATTTATCTCTACGATTTATATTGTCATGCTAAGCATTTTTTCAAAAAATATTTGTTGTTTGTCTTTCAAGCACGTTTCTGTGCCCCCACCCCCAACATTTTTCTAAATGACACACCAATTCCATTTGTATCATGAGAAGAAAGGAATAACTCGAGAGTGTAAAAAAAGAAAAAAAAAGAGAGAGCGATAAAGAAAATTGTATCGTTCTGTGACAGTCTCGACTTCAACTGCAAGAGGTGCTCTCAAATAAATATCCATATTTTTATCTTTACTTTATTTATTCATTTATTTATTGGTTTAACCCTTTCACTGTTCAAATTAGAGGTGTCAGCTCCCACGTTTTCACAAGATTTTAATCCTTTATTTTAAATGCAGTTTGAGGGTCACAATTCGACCCCCAAAACGTGTCACATATGACTTTCTAAATTGTGAAAGGGTTGAATTCAAGACAAGTCAACAACCTAAATTCAAATAAAATAATTTTCGAAATTTCCTTTTTTTTGTTTAAGTGACGTAACGCTTTTGTAAATATCAATAAGAATACACAAATCACTAAAGTTAAGCAAGGATGAGACTGTTCAGTACTTAGATGAGTGACCACTTAGTAACAGTAAGTACTGTAAGCAACCTAAGGCATGTATACCAGATTTAATCAAACTTGAATAAATAATAAGAAGAATGTACTGATCAGTGAAGT
>CM042153.1:96702202-96707202 GCA_023376005.1 Doryteuthis pealeii | reverse complement strand
TATTATAATATAATATAATATAATATAATAAGATAAATATATAAAGGTTTTACATATCTATTTATTAGGTAACAAAGGAACATTCACGACGATATTGGTTTCATGCAATGCAATGGAACCTGATGATTGCATCACATGAAACCAATATGGTCGTGAATGTTCCTTTGTTACCTAATAAATAGATATGTAAAACCTTTATATATTTATCTTATTATATTATATAACAGCTTTATTTTATATTGAGCACTCTACCAATAATACTGCCTTTGGTACACCATTCCAGCAAAAGCTGAAACAGTGACCATCTCACACTATATATATATATATATATATATATATATATATATATATATATATATAACTCACAATCCCAATCCAGCTAAGATTAATTTCTGGTCATATGCTTCATTTTTTACTGAACAGTTAAGTTCCAAAATTCAATTGGCCATATTTCTTTAGTCTTTCTCTCTTACCCAAAAACTAAGTAGTCAACAGCCAATTTGTAATTTTAGAACCAAATTGAAACTGTTTGATAACAAAAAATGAAACAAATTATTTGTTAATTTGTTTGTTTGTTAGGCCTCCTAGGGCATCTTCCATTTTTACCATCTTCTTACATCTACCTTTTTAAAGAAAAAAATTCCTTGCACAGAACATATATAATACCAATACAATATTAATAGACAGATCAAATTTTGTTAAATTTTTCATCTGAAAAAATCTCCTCTTAATTCATTCTTCTTACTAATATTTCTGAATTCGTCCAATTCAATCTTTAAATTTTCCTTGCTATCATTGTTCTTAATCTTAGGTAATTAGTTACAAAAATATATTTCTCTTTTAGCAAAATATCCAGTTCATTAAATTTAACTTATTTTTTTTAAATTTGATTAAACAGTAAATTTCCTGTTCAAGGATAAATATTAAAGTGTCTACCATAATTAGTAATTCCATTAATTATTTTGAAAGTTTCAATTAGATCACCTCTCATTCTTCTTTCTAGTAAAGTAGTTAATCATAATTTCTCCAATCTTTCCCTGTAATTGTAATCTTTTTATTAGTTTTGTCACTCTTCTTAGTATGGCATCCAATCTTAATAATACACTCCAATTTTCATGTCTAGACATTGGAACTTAAATTATTCTTATCTGAATTATAGATATGAATGTTACAAAACACATTGGCATTCCCCTTTGTGGGGTGCCTCAGACATTAGGGAATAACTTTGACCCTTACCCTTTTTAGTTCAATGGGTTAGAAAATTAAATCTCATAAAATTAGTATCAAATAAGTTTTTTGATCTACTAAAATCCTTGAATTCATCTCCAGTTGCAAATGGAGTTACTTGTTGAAACTGCAAATATTGTGAACCAAGTAGTGATAGGTTACATGGTACAAGTAGCAAGAAAAGAATCCTTGATTTTTACTGTTAGATATTAGATGTATATTTGTAGAGTAATTCAAGACTTAGTTGATCACAGATTTTTTTTTTTTTTTGTTCTTTTCGTATCCCTCTTGCATGAGATTTCGAGACCTGTTAAAAATGGAGAATCATTTTAATAAAGAATCCCATCTCTCTCAGAGTTATACCTTTCATCTTTATCTACACATTTTACATTCCAATAATGATACGCTCCCCAAAATTTGTTATTAATTTTTAACTCTTGTTCCTCCTCCAAGTGAAATGATCTCCGTATTTGAACTCTTTTCAACAAAGACAAATCACTGAAAACATTTTCATTGATTTAGCATTGATTTTTTTTTTCCTACTTTTTAATTCTACAGATCTTTTTTTTTTTCTTTTAAGATTCTAAGTTATTAATTTATAGATTTGTTTTTCCTAAAAAGAAAGAAAGCAAAGTGTGTGCAATATCAAGGGTAACTTATTTTCTTAAATACAACTGACATTTATTTCACATAAGATATTTTTATATCTATCTTAATCATTTTATATATATTTTTAAGAAATAGATACAAAAAAAAACAGATATCTCATCAACATAATCAGCTTATCTTTCTAAATCAGATTTAATCAGTTCTTTTTTGCATACACACAAACACACATACATACACACACACACACACTCATATATATATATATATATATATATATATATATATATATATATATATATATATGAGTGTGTGTGTGTGTGTGTGTGTGTGTGTGAATTTGTGTGTGTGTAAGTATATAAAAAGTTAAGAAAACAACAAGAAGTTCAGATGGATGTAATAACGTTTTTAGCAAACCCTCATCAGGCCATTAATTTATATGGGAAAAAAACTTTAAAAGTCAGTGGTTTGCAAGTTTTGTTTTTTAGTGTACTACAGCTCCTAAACGTTCCTCAAATATGAAGAAAACAAAAAAATTAAAAAAATAAAAAACAGAACATATTTTCATATTTGAACAACGTTCAGAAGCGACAACACACTAAAAACCAGTTTATCTTAAGTTTTTTCTTTTCCTATAAATTGATGCCCTGACAATGGTTTGCTAAACAAACCAAAACATTATGAGGTCGGCTCCTTCATTAGAATATCAACCATCTAAACACATTGTTGTTTATGCCATTTTTTTTACACTTACATAGTGTTGGATTCATTTCAATTTTTCCTTATATATATATGTGTGTGTGTGTGTGTGTGTGTGTGTGTGTGTGTGTGTGTTTGTGTGTGTGTGTGTGTGTGTGTTATTAATGATTGGTTATCTACCAGTCTGTCTGTAAAATTAACTCTTTGTTGAAATCCACTTTTTGATTTAAGATTTAATAATTGTATAAAATTGACACAGGTTTTCATTGATCCCATTAGATGAATTGATTTATCTAATCAAAACCATATCTAAACAGAAATATCATATTACACTTCTCTCACTATTTCTATCTTTCTGTACATATATATATATGTGTGTGTGTGAGTGTGTGTGTGTGTGTATGCGTGTGTGCATCTGTTTATATATATATATATATATATATATATAGTTTTCATTATTTATAAGAGTGCTCAATATCAGTGATAGTTATCATAAACACTAATAAAAAAGTCAATATTTATTAATGACTGCCAGTTTATATATATATATTTAACAGCTCTCTCACTGATATTGACCATACTCATACTAATACTGCAAAAAATGTGTGTGTGTGTGTGTGTGTGTGTGTGTGTGTGTGTGTGTGCGTGCATTTATTTATGTATGCATGTATAATTGAATCTGTAAATATGTGTGAATTTATTTCTTTCTCTCTCTCTCTCTCTCTCTCTCTCTCTCTCTCTCTCTCTCTCTCTCTCTCTCTCTCTCTCTCTCTTATATATATATATATATATAGAGAGAGAGAGAGTGTGTTTCTTCAAATCAAAATCCAGTTCTGCAGGCAATATCAAACCTTGAAAAAAATCACCTCTATTGCCTTTAACATAAATAGTTATTAACATTTCAATCATCAATCAAAAGATTCTCACTGGGCGCCCATACTTCTGGCCTTGTGCCACACATAAGCTTAACTTAGTAAATAACTAAAGAATTTGGCTTCACTTGTTCAAATTCAAATTAGACAGTTCATCAAAAGAGTCAGTGGAAGTTTGTTTTTTACCAAATCTTGTTTAAGGTATTTTTTCTTTTTTGTTGTTTACTTCTTTTCATTTAATATACCTGTTATAAGTGACATTACCTTTCATT
Organism: Doryteuthis pealeii; assembly: GCA_023376005.1. Lineage (NCBI taxonomy): Eukaryota > Metazoa > Mollusca > Cephalopoda > Myopsida > Loliginidae > Doryteuthis > Doryteuthis pealeii. The sequence goes on along the minus strand of CM042153.1, from coordinate 96,703,526 downwards.
ATTAATCTCTTGGCAGATTGTTTCAATCAGCTTTGACTTACTCAAAATATTTCATCTGTAATTATTTTCATTTTTAGAGGAAATTCTAATGAAAAACAGCAATTAGATATTTTTTATCACCAAATCAATTGTAGTTGATATTAACAATACAAGATATAAGAAAGAAAAAATTAATAAAAGCAATAAAATATTAACAATAAAATTAACAATAAAATGATATCAACAATAAGAAATTAACATAATAAAAAAAATAAAAAATTTCCTAATAAAATTTTATTTTATAATAAAATTTTATATATAAAAAAAAATTAACAATAAATTAATATTAACAATAAAAATAACAATAAAATTATATTATATATTATATTATTTCTATTTCTATATGACAACATTGTCCAGACCCCCAGATACACTAGAAAACATCATTCTGACCCTGAAGTAAATTATATTATATATTATATTATTATATCCTGAAACCAAGTTGTATTGTAGAACATTAATCCAATCGATAGTTGGATTATAGAAAATTATTCCAACCCTTAATTGGACTATAGAACATTATCCTGACTCCTAGGTAAATTAGATATCACACTGACCCCAAGCTGCACTACAGAATATCATCCTGACCCCTAAGTAAACTATATATTTTCCTGACCCCTGGGTGAATTATATATCTTCCTGACTCCTAGTATGACTCTATATATCATCCAGATTCATGAACCTTCTATGTCCAGTTTCCTTATCCATAATACATTTCCATTGGACACACTTTAATATTTTGAAAGTTTATTGTTGGGAAAATGTTCATTTCAGAGTTTGGCAATAAAAGAAAAACACACAAACCATAATATTCTATAATCATTTACATTTTGATTAATTTATAATATTCATTAAATAATAATTCTAATTTTTTATTATAATATCCTTTTCTTTTTTTTTCATTATCGATAAACTTGATTCAGAATTATCGGATTGGTGAAATTTGATAAATAGGTTTTATTTTAAGAGATATCAAATAAACCATATTTAGTAGCATATAGCGGGCATTGTTTGGTTTGGGGTTGTTTGGTTTTTTTTCGATAAAATAAAAAAAAACAATGAAAAAAGAATGTTGCCCCTTCTTTATTTCTGCCATCTTTCCTTCATCTAATATTTAACATTTGTTTTCATTGGTTATTAATATTTCCAAGATATCCCCCCCCGCTCTTAAATGAGGGGACATTTTATTTTTGTCCAATGTATCCTAGATACAAATTAGGCCATGTATATTCCCATCGTCAAGTCATTAAATATCTATATAATCAATAATTTTATATAAAATTAA
>CM042153.1:96639702-96697202 GCA_023376005.1 Doryteuthis pealeii | reverse complement strand
ATGCAAGATTCACAATGATAAGACAGCGATATAACAAATATAAAGTGCTCAATACATTGGTAGAGCAAATTTATTATGTACCATTATCATAATATATATATATATATATATATATATATATATATATATATATTTCTCTTAGGAGTACAAATTTTATTAGAGCTTTAAAAAGATCCAATATTTGGTTCCTTATCGAATAAGAGAAGTGTAAAAAATAAAATAATGAAAGAGGGGGGTGACAGATGTGAAGATAAAAAATAGAAACGAGTGAGCTAGCTGACTAATTTTGATCCTCACTCAACAGAGGTAAATACCAAGGATAGTGGAGTTTAACTAAAAATGATTAAAAAGAGCAAATAGGACAAATAAGAAAAAAAAAACGCATTAAAAAAAAGGAAAAATCACTTTTTGTTATCCCTAAAAGGGGAGGAAAATAAGAGACTATGTAGTGATAATATTGAAATCTAGTAAGCCCTCCCTTTGTTTGCAAATGACTGGTTTACTGGTCAGAATATATAAGGTCTCTAAGATTTTTAAATGGTAAAAGGAGTGTGACTTGCTCTCAATGGAGAAACAGTCAACACTAAATGAATTGGTGCAACTACAGCTATTTATTGGGTGTTCGCCGATACAAATACATAAGTAAATTATTTGGGCCAATATTTCCACTTCTAACTTTTGCCTGGACATGTTCTTTAATTTGAGCGTCCAATCACTGATTATTTCTTCCTATGTATTTTAAACCACAAATACATCTGTATGGAATTGTGGTGAGGCGGAAGAACGTCTTTGCAATTAGATGCCAGCATATGTCTTGTTTTAAACACAACCCATAAATTAGAAGAGGGAAAACACTTTTGAACACAATATATATATATATATATCAAGATAGATTGATAGATAGATAATAACTGCCTAACACTAAACCTAACACTAATACTGATCTTATCCCTAACTCAACCCAACCCTAACCCTAAACCTAACCTAAACACCAACCATATTAAGCTTTGCTTCTAAGCTTTTTATAGTGAGGAAGGGCAGTGAACATTCAATTTCTTTTCATTAACCTTCAATCATCATCATCATCATCATCATCATCATCAGGCTCCACTGTCAACATAGGTTCCCATGACTCTCTCTCACCAAACATCCCTATTGCTCATTGACCCTGATAGGTCTTCTACATAGCGTCCAGAATCCGCACAGAGCTGATTGGTGTAGGTTTTTACAGGTCGTCCCACACTGGTGTGCCCATGTGTAGATGTCCATAGGTGAATGTCACTTATAAGTGTGTCCTTACTTCTCCAGAATGTTTCATTTGTCTCCCTTGAATGCTTTTTGTAGTAGGATGACTATACATCTATTTTCTTGTGGGATGCTGCTTACACAATTTGTCAAAGACAATGCACAACATCCTTGGGAAGCATCCATCTAGCTTTTTCTTTCTAACTGCTTCATGGTCAAGAGCATGCAGTCATACAGTAGCATCTTTCATTAATAATATTGCAAAATCTCGGCACACCATGAACTCACCAAGTGAGATAGGGATAACTATACACTATTGCAATATATATATATATCTGTGTGTGTGTGTTTAACTTCTCGAATGAGATAAGCCTTGGCCTTTCTATTTTGATGTATTGGCTTCATAGATACAGTAATGGCTTTTTCACTCTTTCTTCTCTAAAAATCCATCTTTGCTCTTCTCTACAAAAGAAACTTTTCTTAACTCTTGGCAATGCAGTAAATGTTTCCATCCACAAATCATTAGTTCAACTTGAAGCATTTTATTTTTTCCGTTTTTTTCATTCGATTTACTTGTCTCTGTAAAAAAGCTGTAAAAAGTATGGATATGTCAGAAGAACATATTAAACATATATGATCACTATTTCTCTGAATGTTTGAGATGAGGCTTGAAGATTAGTATTATTAGTGTTATTCGGACTATTGTCCCCATCTTCATTGTTATTTGTACAACGTTTCGGCCGATATACCCTCCGGCCTTCTTCAGGTATTTCTTGTCGGACTCGGGAACCTTCTCGGACTCGGGAACTTAGGTTCAAAGTTCCAGGATGGCTCCCGAATACGACAAGAAAGTTCCCGAGTTCGAAAAGAAACGTTGTACAAATAACAATGAAGATGGGGACAATAGTCCGAATAACACTAATCTTATTATAATGGAGATTGTGTGTTTTGTCTGTCTGTAACCGAAACTATATTACTACTCAATTCACAGTTCCCTTAGTTATTTACATCACATTCTCCATGATTTTATTTTTATTTAAACCTCAATGAATAATAAAATTGTTTTACATTATTAAGACTGTTGACCATATCTACATACTAATAAAACGCAATTGTATTTATATATACAACAAAATACCAGTTTTCAGAGTAAACGTAAAGCTAATTTGCATATTGATATTAAAAAAACTGATTTTAATAAAAATGTGCTTGGTATTATTGATTTCTAATTGTTTGGTTTTATCTTAATGAATATGAGTAAAAATCTCTTCAATAAATCCTAAAATAAATTCATTAACAAGAAGAAATAACTGTAAATTTATTCTTTACTTCCTATTTTAACTAAATAGTTAAACTAGGAAAATTTAGCATTGAAAAACGGAAGTGATGAAAGAGTAAGTTTCAGTTGTTCTATTTTCCGATTATACCCCCTCCATTTCAAATCTTTTTATCTGAATTCTTAATTAGTTTCATTAGCCTTTCTAATTTAATATGATATTTTATTACATTTAAACTTAAATACTTGCACCCGGAGGGTGCATATATTTGCTAGTAATACTAATATATGATCACATTTTCTGGTAATATTACAATTTTCCTTATTCATTATCATTTTCATATTTAAGTATTGAGTAAGTTTATTTTTCCTAGAGCTTTTGGCTATATTTCTTAAATTAAATCTTTAACTCTTTGCCTACTTTAAACTGCTCACAGTGACTCTCCCACCACTGCAATCTTTCTGTAAGCCGATGGCAGTGGCTCTCACACATGTCACTATAACTAAGAAGAAGGACTAAGATTACAATAATAATAGGACTTATTAATATAATGAGTTCTGAGGTGAATAGATCATGAACTCTGACATATCCCATCATACAGGTAAAAATACCACCAAACCGTGGGACGGGGGGGGGGTGACAAAGAGTTAAATTGCAAGAGCAATAAACAAGAATCTGAAAATGAATAATTAAAGAAACTGAGGTACCTTAAAGATAGATAGATAGATAGAAAGATAGATAGATAGATAGATGGATAGATAGATATGAGGTTAAGTAAACAAACAAATGTGTTTATTTTTATATGGCTTTAAGCCAACAATTTTTGGAGGATATGTGCTTAATTGAAGTCATATCTAATTTTGAAAATTAATTAGTTAATAATTAATTAAGTTAAATTCATTAATTATTAACTAATTAATTTTCAAAATTAGGTATGACTTCAATTAAGCACATATCCTCCAAAAATAGATAGATATGTAAAGAGAGTGACTTACCAGGGAATATAATATCGAGTTATCAGCTATAAATAACAATAAATCATGGTCAAACAGAAAGACAGTATTTCTCTGAATTTTTGAGATGAGGCTTGAAATTTGACCGTCAATAAATGATAAACCATATAGGTAGGTTTATATAGAATATAAGTCCTTCAATACATTTGCAGAGCAGATTTAGTAAAAGTTTTAGGCAGACTTGTGCAAAAGACTGTGTGACCTGGCAACTCCTCGTCAAACAAGGAACAAGAAAGAGTGAGAAAGAGAGGAAAAAGGAAGGAGAGACAACAACAACTCCAGCAAGCATCACTGTTTGATTGTGGTCACTGCACCAGAGATTGCCATTCAAAAAGTGGTCTGATCAGCCACTCATGCAGCTGCAGATAAATAATAATGAAAAATAAAATTAAAAATTAAAAAAAGAGTTGGACACTATGCCATCGTCTTCAGTAGGCAGAATACCTACTTGAATTAACCCTGATGATCCTTGGGTGAAACCCAAGTAGGTTTTCTGCTTATAACTTTTACTAGATAGATAGATAAATAGATAGATAGGTAATGAATACACACACATACACACATATACATAAAAATGGATAGATAGATTGGTAGATATAAAAAGACTGACAGGAAATAGATAGATATAGACAGACTGATGATATATAGAGAATAAAATCACTAACAGAGATAGATAATGATGGTTGGTTGGTTGGTTGGCTGGTTGGAGGTTTTATGGCATATCAACCTTTTTCGGGTTATCTACTCGCTAACAAATTAATGCAAAAATTCTTCCAAGCCGTAGTTGTATCAGTGTTACTGTACGGCTGCACTACCTGGATTCTAACGAAGCGCCTGGAGAATAAGCGAGATGGGACTTGCATGAAAATGCTGCATGCAATATTAAAGATGAACTCATACTCTGATGTTCTTCTGTGGAAGCCATCACATGGGCATGCCAGAGTAGGTTGCCCAGCAAAGACATACATAGATCAACTCTGCGCGGATACTGAATGCTGCGCAGAGGACCTCCCAGGGACAATGAATGATAGGGAAGGATGGTGAGAGATTGTCATGGATATCCGTGCTGCCAGCACAATAGGATGATGATGATGAATGCCAAAATTAAGACATCTGATAAACAAAAGTCTCTTATTGGTTACAGTACCTGCATTTGCTTAAGTGGTTACCCAATTAAGTATTAAACAGTGTCATTATTGCTTAACTTCAGTGATCTAGCAGGAACTGGTGTTTTCAGTCTGACTTGACCATAAGTAGGTTGAGAAGGGAAGTAAAACAACCAATTAGATACTCTGAAAGAACAGACAAAAAAGAGGGGGAAAATGACCCCCCCCCCCCCACCAAGAAAAAAATTACAAACAGGAATATTTTGAAACACGCATATATCAAAACCGAGTCATGTTTTGATTGAAGGATGAGAAAGATATACTGTATCAGATCACCCCTAGCACAAAAAGTGGAATAGTCCAACCCAGCCTTATAAAAAGGAAGGCACAAATTCCTAGGAGAGTACCTTTATAATTACAATTGCATTTTATGTATATTATGAGATACACATGTCAACAAACCACCCCTAGCACAAAAAGTGGGATAGTCCAACCCAGCCTTATAAAAAGGAAGGCACAAATTCCTAGGAGAGTACCTTTATAATTACAATTGCATTTTATGTATATTATGAGATACACATGTCAACAAACCACCCCTAGCACAAAAAGTGGGATAGTCCAACCCAACGTTATAAAAAGGAAGGCACGAATGCCCACGAGAGATTCTTTATAATTACATTACAATTGCATTTACGAGATTCACATGTCAGCAGTCAAGCCGCTTGGAAAATACAAATGTAAAAAAACATCAAAATGATAACAAAGATCTCCAGTTTCCCCAGTCTCTCCTACAGACATTTGGAGACCATTCCAAGTGCACGAATTACAATTGGAATATATGATATTGGAATAATAGTTATAACATGCTTAGATTACGTACTTTATAACATCATTATATCTCATAAAAAAAAGTTTCCCACTAAAAAAATGCAAGAAGCTGGTGATATCCTGCAGTGACTATTACAAATGAAGACTATGCAGATGATCTAGTGCTTCTCGCAAATACACCTGCACAAGTTAAATCACTACTTCATAGCCTAGAGAAGCATATTTTTTAAAATATCAAATTGTCCATCTATGCGAAAGTTGTGTGTTAGTATACTAAAAATTAGATCTTTTACTTGAACCATTGTTTGAGGAAATAGCATCAAAGATCGTCTACTACAATGCACTAAAAATCCTCGTTTTTGCAAAATTTAGACTATAGAAAATGATTTTTGGTATCAGTATTCAGTATACTAACACACAACTTTCACATTGGCCTCTATATGAACTCAGATAAGACTAAGTGATGTGCATTAAACAAGAGGGATCACAAAAATATGATCACCATGTAACAGCTTTTTCAGTTCTCTAGCAAGATCCCAGTATTTTACACTTTGTTATTTTCCCACTGGTATGGCAAAAATCCATGAGATGACAAGTTCTTTTAACAAGTTGATTAAAACTGGATCTGGTCTTGTCTGGATTGGGGGATCCGTCTCTAATAAAAAAAAAGTCCCAGATAATTTCATGCATCCTGATTTGGGCATATATCATTTGTCAGCATGGCCAAATTTTATGATATATATATATATATATATAAGGATAATCTACTGAGTCAGATTTTAGCCCTGAAGAGCTTTATGCGAAACTAATAGTAGGTTCGTCTGACTCAGTAGATTATCCTTATTACTTGGCTCTACTTAGGTATCGAGCACTTTTTACAAATTAGCTTCTCCTAGCGGTTATATGAATATATATATATATCTTATATACATATATATACATATAAATTGTTTTTTCTTTTGGCCAAATACTATACCAATAGATTATTTTTTGTTGGTACGAATATCTTGGTCTTTTCTTTTTTTCAAAAATTTTTTTCTTCCTGGTTGATGTTTGGTAGTATATTTTTACAATCAAACTCTCTGCCGGGTTTTTTCTCTCCGCAAGGATCTACCAACACGCTTGGTATATTAAATATATATATATATATATATAATTTTCAATAAAGTTAGCAGTCTGATGAAACTCATAGGTATACACAGATACCTTTGGGTAGAAATAGATCTATAACAACAAAATAGCTGATTTTTAAGCCTTTTTCTTTACCAAATATATATATATATATATATATATATAATATATATAAAACAAAAAGAATTAAAAAAATTTTTCTGAGAACAAAATACATTTTGCGGACCTTCCTTTTTTACAAAATATTGAATTTTCTCCCGTTGGAACCAGAACAACATTTTGTATATATATATATATATATATATATATATATATATTTGTGTGTGTGTATATATATATATATATATATATATTATATATACACATATATATTAATAAGTCATCCACAGACACGTGTTTCGGTGTTTCACGCCTCTTCAGTGTGTCTAGACACAACTATCTTTGGCTAGGGTAGATAGATAGATAGATATAGATATATAAATATAGATATAGATATAGATAGTTGTAGGTAGATATATAATATATATATATATATATATATATATATATATATGTAGATAGATATAAATATATAGAGTGATAGATTTGATATAGATTGATAGACAGATGCAGACAATCTGAGATAATGATATGAACAGACAAAAATAGATAGATAGATAGATAGATAGATAGATCATAGGAATTTCTACTCCAAAATCTTAAGGAAATTATAAGAATGAAATTTTTCCTCTACCAGAATCATTTTTTTTTTCTATTTTGTTTTGTTTTGTTTTTATTGTTTTGTTTGTTTCATTTTTATATTTTGTCTGTTTTTTTTTCTGATTTTTTTTTTTTGTTTTGTTGCTTTTTATTTTATTTCAATATCAGCCACCATTTTATTTCTAAAAAAGAAAAAAAAAGTTTAATTCATTTAACTGTTTGCCTACCTTAAACCGTTCACAGCAGCTCTCCCACAACTTTACTCTCTCCACTACTTTAATCAGCGTGGCACGTGTCACTTGTTTACAAGTAAAAATCCCTAAGTGAACCCTTCTCCCCCCACCCCACCCCTGCTATCTTTTGTTTAGTCTGGGAACCAACGCTGAGACAGGTACTTGATCCTTTTACAACATCCCATCCTACAGGTAAAAAATACCAATCAAATTTGGAACATGGGAGAAATTTGGTAGACAAAGAGTTAAATTCTGCTGTGTATCATTTAAATTTTACGGTTTTTTTTTTTTAATTTTATTTTCATTTTCATTCTTACCTTTTTTTTTGCTCTAGGACCGTATGGTTATGGATATTCACTAGGTAGAGTATATGTCGAAAAAAGTTTTTTTTTTTTTCTGATGGATATCTAATTTTTTAATTACATACAAATACTCTCTCTCTCTCTCTCTCTCTCTCTCTCTCTCTCTCTCTCTCTCTCTCTCTCTCTCTCTAAACCCCTTGGGCATGGCTTCTAATATCTGCTATATATTTACTCATCTACATGTGAATAATTTTGGAGGACATTCATGGGGATGCACGTATCAGTGGGTGATATAAGACTCTCATAAAAACGGATAGAGCTCTCTTAGGCAACCTTTTACATATGTATATATTTATCAGTAAACATTCCCTTCCACTAGTGGATAAGGCTGATTGCCAGTGGTTAAAGGTTCTGACTGATGAAAAATCAGTTGAGTTTCGATCCCTGCTTGACACAGCCTGCAAAGTCTAGCCACACTAAAGAGACTTGATATGTCAAAACAGGACTGCATGTGGATGACTATATATATATATATATATATATATATATAAAGATGAACAAAAAGTGATAAGACAAACAGGAATATAGGAATATTTCTTTTATGTTATCTATTTTTGAATTATTCTCAAATAGTTTCGACTTTAGATCATCATCAAGAAAAAGTTTCTTGTGAAACAAATTCATTTTAGAAAGTTTAGATAAGTTTTCTAGGTGTTTGACGAGCCACAAAAATTTGAGCAATTTTTTCTAAGAACTATCTCAACTTCAGATCAGATACTATTGAGAAGCAGGACATTATAAACCTGAGCACTTATAGCAGGAAGTTTTATACCTCCTGTAGTTCTCTGTGATTCCGAGACCACTTTTCTTTCATTGAAAAGCTGATTTATTATAAAGAAGCAGAAATCTTATCAAAGGAATAAATACCTGGGCCATCCCCATTATAAGATACTCTGGACCATTCTTAAAATGGATGAAAGAACACCCTGTATATATATATACATATATGCATACATATATATTTCCGGTTTAGGAAATATAGCGATTATTCTGCCTTCTATTCTAGGCAGCTGCTTGTGGAGCCATTGGTAAGAGACTTGACGAGTGAAAGTTCGTTCGGGTCTCGATCCCGACCAGAGGTAGCTGCTGAAAAATAAGTCTAGCTGTACTGATGAGGGGTGAAACCCCGAAACGCGCGTCTGCAGATTACTTTATATATATATATATATATATATATATATATATATATATAACATAGAAAAGCTAAAGTATTAAAAAAAGATGAATTTATTATATATGGTGAAGTTTTTTTACATCAGGACATTATGAGGAAAAAAAGGTTGTCTAAACAGAAATGGAAATCTTTCCAAAATGTTTTAACATTGACTTCACCATCTATGAAGATAAACTTCTCTTTTTTTTGAATACTTTGTTTTTCTATTTTCTACCATCGAATTTATTTATGAGAAGTTGTTGCAACAAGGATCAAATCAAAGTAAAATAGCCGACAACAAACACCTAGACAACTGCCCCCGCCCCACACCAAAAAAAATATCTATACAGGACCCAATAAAGTATGAAAGACGTGGTCTGTGGTGTTCAGACATCAAGAGTAGACTTGCCAATGGCCATTGCCATCATCCTATTTATACTGTCTATTTTACCAAAAAAATTTTCCTTAAAAATTGACTCATTATATATATTCAATCAAATCAATATATCAAATAAATCAAAGATATATCAAATCAATGCAGGTGTCACGGAAGACAACTCTCCCTTACGCATCAAGGGGATCCAAACACATACCATACATGAAATTTGTGTCATAAGCATAATGAGAACTTTTAGATCGGCTCTGTTCATACAGCCATTTTGTAAATATATATATAAATATATATATATATATATATATATATATATATATATATGTGTGTGTGTTTGTATATATATATATATATATCGTGTACAATATATTTAAGGTGCAATTGTTACCATTGGTTTCCAAGCTACAACAAACACCTAGACAACTGCCCCCCCCCACCAAAAAAAATATCTATACAGGACCCAATAAAGTATGAAAGACGTGGTCTGTGGTGTTCAGATGTCAAGAGTAGATTTGTGAATGGCCATTTCCATCATCCTATTTATACTGTCTATTTTACCCAAAAATATTTTCCTTAAAAATTGACTCATTATATATATTTACCAACCCCTCCACACAAGGCAGGATGCAACACAAGGTCAATTTCTTAAGCGGAGTTTAGCAGGTTTGAATTCAGAGTTTTCCTTCTCCTACACTGGTTACCTAGCCATGGTTAAAGAGTCCAGTCTGCCCAGCTATTTACCCATAACTGGAGGGAGAATTGGATTCATACCTTTCCCAAGGGTATTAGCACTATGTGAAATGCCAACAGCTTCGTCCAGGAATTGAACTCGCATTGACAAGTCCATTTCCCACGACTCTAACCATTAGACCACGTGCCTTCAGATAAAAGTGACCCATTATATTATACCATAAAGGTCATGAGTTTTAGAGAGGTCAATTGTTTAAGTGACTTGTACCCGCATACCTTTCTTTGCATGAGTATATAACAAGTAGATTCTTCTCAAAACTAACACCATCATATACATTGGTGCCTTGACTTACATGTGCCCCAACTTATATTTCAGAGATTTCAGAGTTATGAGATGTTACTCGGTCAGATTTTTGATTAGTGTAGTGAGATCTAAAATTTGAGGTACAATCAAGAATCAGATACACTTATGTTAATAACTTTACTAAAAACATTTAAATTTCCAAATTTATTACGGCAAAGATAAATATTATTTATAAGAAATAAACATTAAAACATGTTACAGCACATAATTCATTACATTCTATTTTATTATGTTTTTATACGATACAAATTAATAAAACAAACCCAACTAGCACCAACCTATACAACCTTAAGAAAGCCCAGGTAGCCTTAAACAAAACATACAAAAGGGAACAAATAGAGTACATACAGGCACAAATAAATAATATCAGACAATCGGTAGAAGACAGACAGTCGCGATTAGCCTGGCAAACAGTAAACGAAATTAGTGGTAGAAAAAGCACCTCTAAATCAAAATTAAAGGCAACCAGCCAAGAAGATAGACTAAAAAAATGGAAGGACCACTTCCAGAAACTGTTAGGAAGCCCCCCAGAAATCATAGAAAGTAATATCCAAAAGATTGTAGATAAACAACTAGATATCAAGCTGGAGATTTCACAATAGATGAAATTAACCAAGCTTTAAAGAAGCTAAAAGGTAGAAAAGCAGCAGGACTCGACAAAATACCCAGAGTGTGGAAGATAGGAAAGTTCAATGACATACTGCTTAGGCTATGCAATGCAGTATATAGACAAAATAGAATAGATAAATGGACGAAAGGCTGCATCCTCCATTCCCTAAAAAGGGAGATCTCGGAATCGCTAAAAATTACAGAGCATAACTCTCACTGCTATTGCAGCCAAGATATATAATGCCCTTCTACTTAATCGCATCCGGCCCGAAATAGAAAAAATCCTTAGGAGAAACCAAAATGGATTCCGCAGAAATCGATCCACAACCTCTCAGATCCTGACTATTCGACGGATCATAGAAGGGTACGAGCAAAGAATCTAGAGGCAACGTTATTATTCGTAGATTTCTCCAAGGCATTCGATTCCATACATAGAGGAAAATGGAACAAATACTATTAGCATATGGCCTCCCCAATGAAACGGTTTCAGCTATAATGATGCTATACAAGACACTAAAGCGATGGTACGCTCACCTGATGGCGACACAGATTTCTTTGACATCGCCGCTGGAGTCCTTCAAGGGGACACACTGGCACCATATATATTTATAATATGTCTAGACTACGTACTCCGAACATCATTAGATACCATAAAAGAAAAAGGTTTCACACTAAAAAAGGCAAGAAGCAGGCGATATCCCGCACAAACAATCACAGATGCGGACTATGCTGATGACCTTGCACTTCTTGCAGATACACCGGCAAAGGCTGAATCACTGCTACATTGCTTGGAGGAGGCAGCAAAGAATATAGGCCTCTATGTGAACTCCGGTAAAAACAGTTCATGAATTTCAAAAATAAAGGAGACATCTCCACACTCGACGGCAAGCCTCTTAAACCAGTAGAACAATTCACATACCTAGGTGGTAATATCTCCTCCACAGAGAGCGATGTTAATACACGAATAGCAAAGGCATGGGCGGCCACAAATAGATTATCAGTCATATGGAGGTCCGATCTCCCTGGCAAGCTGAAGCGACAGTTCTTCCAGGCTGTGGTTGTGTCGGTGCTGCTGTATGGCTGCACCACCTGGACCCTGACAAAGCGTCTTGAGAATAAGCTAGATGGGAGCTGCACAAGAATGCTGCGTGCAGTCTTGAATAAGTCGTGGAAACAGCACCCCACAAGGAAACAGCTGTACGGTCACCTGCCCCCCATCTCACAAACTATCCGAGTGAGACGGACAAGGCATGCAGGACACTGCTGGAGAAGCAGGGATGAACTCATAAGCGACGTTCTCCTGTGGAAGCCAACACATGGGCATGCAAGTGTGGGGCGCCCAGCAAGGACCTACATTGACCAGATATGTGAAGATGCTGGATGCTCCACAGAGGAGCTTCCAGGTGTAATGAATGATAGGGAGGGTTGGCGAAGGATTGTCATGGATGCCCGTGCTGCGTGCGCGACATGATGATGATGATACGATTCAACGTTATTTTTCTTATTTAAAAAAAAATGTTTTAAAAATTAGTGTGCTTCTTGGGAGGATGCTAGAATGGATTAATGACATTTTAGTTTATTTCAGTGGGAAAATTGATTTGATATACGAGGAGATTGAGTTACAAGTGTAATGAATTAAACTCGTAAGTCAAGGTAACACTGTAATCTTTTTAGACTACAGTTTTACTAAGATTTTATTAGGTTGGTTAGATTTGACTTTTGTGCTATTGTCTTTCATATTATCAGTTACAATGATATTTAGTTGCATAACAGAAAAAAACTGTGACAAGAAAGGGAAGTAATCTAAAACAAAAAACATAACTGTGTGAAAATAATTTATATTAAGAATAGTTAATTGAAACTCTAATTGTTTACTAAGGATAATCATTATTAGTTACTTGAAACCATATAACTGTGTACAAATTATCTTTATTAAGAATAGTTACTGGAAACTATAATTGTTTACTAAGGATTATAATTTTTTACTTGAAACCATATAACTGTGTACAAAAGAAAATGACAATTATTAGATTGAAATAATAAATAATTACTTGAAACCAAATAATTATTATTACTAGATTAGAATACTTGAAATGATGTGAAAAATTGTTTACTTTCCAAAGAAGCATTTTCTTTAATTCTTATGTCAGTTAAAATTATTAGGAATATAAAATTCTGGAGCTTCAAGATCTTCTCTTTGCATGTTGTCAGTTGGTTTGATTGGCTTGTATATTTACACTGAAGAGCAGCTGAAAAAAAAAAAAAAATAATAATAATTTAAAAACACCGACAACCAACAACTGTGGTTCTGAATAAAGAGAAGAATAAGAAAAATGAGATTAGATTAACTTTAAATCAACAATATATCTATTTATCTATCTATCTATTACATATACAGGGGACCCATTACTTAAGTAGTACTTGGAACGTTTTTGTATCATTTCTCCCTGTCAATGGGGCTTAGAATATACTGTATCCCCTGCAGACAGATGACCTCCAAGGGGGGCATACACACTAAACTGCATCTGATGGTGAGGTTCCAGTTCTGGAGATATAGGGAATTTGCAGTATCTATTCATTGCCATTACCCCCGGATTCGTTTTTACCCAGAGTGGTAGTACGTGTTAGGGTCTCATGTATAGGCCAAATAAGTCTAATTTAAAATCCTTTCTCTGAATGTTTGAGATGAGGCTTGAAGATTAGTATTATTAGCATTATTGAAGAAGGCCGGAGGGTATATCAGCCAAAACGTTGTACAAATAACAATGAAGATGGGGACAATAGTCCGAATAACGCTAATAATATTAAAATCCTTTAACATCATTCCCAGGACATGTAGACCCTCAGCCACCGCCTCAGCATTATCTTATTATAATGGAGATTGTGGGTTTGTGTGTCTGTAACCAAAACTATATTACTATTCAATTCACAATTCCCTTTGTTATTTACATCACATTCTCCATGACTTTATTTTTATTTAAACCTCAATTATTAATAAAATTGTTTTACATCATTAAGACTGTTGACTATATCTACATGCTAATAACATGCAATTGTATGTATATATTCAACGAAATAGCGGTTTACAGTGTGAATGGGAAGGCTAATTTGCATATTGATCTTTAAAAAATTGATTTTAATAAATATATGCTTAGTATTATTGATTTCTAATTGTTTGGTTTTATCTTAATAAATATGAGCAAAAATCTCGGGGATAAATCTTAACAGAAATCTATTAACATAAAGAAATAACTGTAATTTTATTCTTTTCTTCCTATTTTAACTAAATAGTTAAATTAGGGAAATTTACCACTGAAAGACGGGAGTAAGGGAAAATGGTGGAACAGTTAGTTTCAAAGTTGTTCTATTTTCCGATTATACCCCCTCTGTTCCAAATATTTTTATCTGAATTTTTATTCAGTTTCATTAGCCTTTCTAATTTAACATGATATTTTATTATATTAAAACTTAAATACTTGCACCCGGAGGGTGCATATATTTGCTAGTAGGAATAATGTAAATTGTTTGTATTAAATAACAGGTGTGCCTTTTATACACTGGTGTGTATTAATCGGTAAAAATCATGATACCTCTATCTACTAGTAACTGCTTTTAGTTTTGTAGTTTAGTGATTGAAGCACTAGACATGCTTAATGATTTTCTGGCTTGGCTTTTTAATAATCTTTTTCTTACTAATCTTATATATATACATATACAAACATACATATATATATATGTGTGTGTGTGTGTGTGTGTGTGTGTGTGTGTGTGTAGAAAAATGAGTAAGAGCAAAAAATAAGAAATTGAGGATGATTTATTGATATTTGATAGAATATTCCGACACTAAGTGTTTTGATTAATGGATCCAACAGTATTAAAACATATTTGAAATAAATATGTATTTAGTATGTGTCTATAATTTCAACAGCATAATAAATAATGTGTTGGTTTTGGTTTCTGTTCAAACAAGTAATATGAGGTGGAAATACACATCAATGGTTCTGTTTTAAAAAAACATAATTTGAAATTAGAAACTTTGCGTTCCTGCTTGCAAACAACTTTTTTAACAGAATGTCTTCATTGTTAATGAAATATTTACTTAGATTAAGAAAGAGGTGAGTGCAATTGAATTATTGAAGTGATCCATGTTTGCCTTATTTCTTTTTGTATTGTCTACCATGTCATCCATGTTTGCCTTATTGTCTCTTGTATTGTCTACCATGTCATCCATGTTTGCCTTATTGTCTCTTGTATTGTCTACCATGTCATCCATGTTTGCCTTATTGTCTCTTGTATTGTCTACCATGTCATCCATGTTTGCCTTATTGTCTCTTGTATTGCATTGCCTTATTGTCTCTTGTATTGTCTACCATGTCATCCATGTTTGCCTTATTGTCTCTTGTATTGTCTACCATGTCATCCATGTTTGCCTTATTGTCTCTTGTGTCTACCATGCTTATTGTCTCTTGTATTGTCTACCATGTCATCCATGTTTGCCTTATTGTCTCTTGTATTGTCTACCATGTCATCCATGTTTGTCCTTATTGTCTACCATGTCATCCATGTTTGCCTTATTGTCTCTTGTATTGTCTACCATGTCATCCATGTTTCCTTATTGTCTCTTGTATTGTCTACCATGTCATCCATGTTTGCCTTATTGGTCTCTTGTATTGTCTACCATGTCATCCATGTTTGCCTTATTGTCTCTTGTATTGTCTACCATGTCATCCATGTTTGCCTTATTGTCTCTTGTATTGTCTACCATGTCATCCATGTTTGATTGTCTCTTGTATTGTCTACCATGTCATCCATGTTTGCCTTATTGTCTCTTGTATTGTCTACCATGTTATCCATTGCCTTATTGTCTCTTGTATTGTCTACCATGTCATCCATGTCTACCATGTTATCCATGTTTGCCTTATTGTCTCTTGTATTGTCTACCATGTCATCCATGTTTGCCTTATTGTCTTGTATTGTCTACCATGTCATCCATGTTTGCCTTATTGTTGTGTATTGTCTCTTCCATGTCATCCATGTTTGCCTATTGTCTCTTGTATTGTCTACCATGTCATCCATGTTTGCCTTATTGTCCTTATTGTTTTTGTGTAATTGCAATATACCCTATTATCTATATCATATTACCTACATATTTTTACAGATATCCAAAATTTGTTTCTCTATTATTTAACTATTTATTTGATATAATTAAAATGCTATTCTTTTTATTAATAATACCTCAAACCAATCTTGAAATATCTACACAAACTCTATTTAATCATAAACTGATATGAGAAAAAACTAAAATTTTAGAGATGTGAAGATACTAAGATCATATGAATGGACTGAGATAGATAGATGTGAACAGACTGATAGATAGATAGATAGAAACACACTGATATATATATATATATATATATATATATATATATATATAGAGAGAGAGAGAGAGAGAGAGAGAGAGAGAGAGAGATAGAAACACTGAGATAGATAGATAGATAGATATGAATAGATTGATGCATAGATATGAATAGAGATAGATAGATAGATAGATAGATAGATAGATAGATAGATAGATAGATATAGAGATAGAATAGATAGATAGATAGAGATAGATAGATAGATAGATAGATAGATAGATAGATAGATAGATAGATAGATAGATAGATAGATAGATAGATATAGATAGATAGATAGATAGATAGATAGATATGAATAGATAGATAGATAGATATGATAGATAGATAGATAGATAGATAGATAGATAGATAGATAGATAGAATAGACAGATAGATAGATAGATAGATAGATAGATAGATAGATAGATAGATAGATAGATATATGATAGATAGATAGATAGATAGATAGATAGATAGATAGATAGATAGATAGATAGATAGATAGATAGATAGATAGATAGATAGATAGATAGATAGATAGATATAGATAATAGACTGAAATAGATAAATATATAGATATGAACAGACCTAGATAGATAGATTGATTGATAGATAGAAATCAACAGAAATAGATAATAATAATAATACCTCAAGCGAATCTTAAAATATTGACAAAAACTTAATTTAATCCTAATCAATTAATATGGACAATAAGCACAAAAAATAAAATTTGTACAAAAATTTAACTGATGAAAGATGAAGAATGAATAAATTAAGATATTCTAAAATTAATTACATTTATCTCAATCTATTCATCTCTATATATTCATATATCTATATACTTACATGTCTATGTCAATGTTTGTTCTTATCTATCTATCTATCTATCTATCTATCTATATATATATATATATATATATATTATAATATAGGTACAAGAGATAACCTACTCGAGTTTCACCATAAGGATCTTCAGGGTAAAATCCACTGAATTAATCAAGATATTGATTAATTGCAGTCGGTTACACGTGTGTGTCTTTCGCGATAAACGGTTCTATTCATACACAGACACACAGATGCACACAAACATATATATAATTGCTACCGTTCTAGGAAATGGGCCTGATGAGATGAGTTCAAATCCTGGACAAGGCTGTTTGCATTTCCCATAGTGCTAATACCCTTGGGAAAGATATAAATCTAACAATTCTTCCTCCAGCTATGGGTAAATAGTAGGGCAGACTGAGCACTTTAATATTGATATGGCAACTAGTCTCAGAGAAATAAAACCTTGCACCCTGCGTGTGTGGAAGGGTTGGTTAAATCTAAAGAAACTTCACCCTACTCAAGGATTTGGGGAGAGAAAGCTGAAAAGTTTGGGCTAAAACTAGCTATATCGTCAAATAGGTGCATGGTGTAATGGTTAGAGTCATAGGAAATGGACTGGTCGACCCGAGTTCAAATAATGGATGAGGTTGTTTTTCATTTCACATAGCACTAATACCCTTGGGAAAGGTATTCATCCAACTACTCTCCCTCCAGCTATGGGTAATTAGTAGGGCAGTGTGGGCTCTTTAACCATGGCTAGACAACCAGTCTAGGAGAAGAAAAACTCTGAATTCAAACCTGTTAAACTCCACTTAAGAAATTGACCTTGTGTTACATTCTGCTCATGTGGAGGGGTTGGGTAAATATATATATATATATATATATATATATAGTTACTTAGTATGTATAACATCCTATCAAGGGAGCCAAGTTTATATTTCAAAAAGTGTTAGTGAGTGCTGACTGGGCTCTTTAACCTTGATATGGCAACCAGTATGGGAGAAGGAAAACCTCTGAATTCAAACCTGTTAAACTCTGCTTAAAATCAACCTTGTTTTCACCTCCTACTTGTGCAGAGGGGTTGGGTAAATACATATTCAGCCACCGTATTGTTTCAAATTTCTGGGTAGATTTATATTTTTAGCCTTTACAATAAATATTCATCATAGTTTGAAAACAATTTTGAAAAAACAAGAAGTGATTATTTGGTCTTGTTGATGTTTTTTGGTTTCTTCAAGAAAGTGGAAGCATAAATCTCAGGATTGAAATTTGGATTATTCTTCTAAAATCTTTCTTGAAAAAATTCCAACAATTTTTAACTTTATAAGTGTTCATGGCAAGACAATATAACATGGCTTTTGTCGTATCGTCTAAAAATTAAATCAATAAAGATATGAGATTTTATCTCATTCAGCATTTTCATCTGCTTTTATCTTTCAAATCATCAAGATAGTGTTTTGTTTTTTGGTTTGTTTTGGGGGGGTTTTTTTAAGTAAAAAGATTGTTAACCAAAACTTTATTGAAAATATTTTTTTTAAACATTTTTTTGTTTTTGGAAGAATGTTATCAATAGATTCATATCTTGTTGACAAACATTGAAATTATTACGGCTTAGTTGGATTAAAAGTTTTTCGAGGAAAATTTTCTTCATTTGTTTCTAAGAATGTTAGATGACATTAAAATTTGTTTTCAGAATAATATGTATATATATGTCTATATATATATATATATATATATATATGTGTGTGAATGTGTTGTGTGTATGTGTATTATCATCATCATCGGCATTGCAGTCTCAGAAGACTATTTATTTCTCATGCCCCTAAAAGTTACAGTGCCTTCTGTAACTCTGAAAGCCAATGTTTAAAAAACAGCCCCAACCACAGATGTCGCATGTGGAGACTGTCCCTGAAGATGTTGCTGTGCTGGTGATCTGTTGCCATTGCTTTCTTCTGGACCTCTTGGCTATGTATATATATATATATATATATATATATGTGTGTGTGTGTGTGTGTGTGTGTGTGTGTGTGTGTGTATACCAACCTCTCTGCACAAAAAGGATGTGACACCAGGTCATTTTCTTAAGTGGAGTGTAACAGGTTTGAATTCAGTTTTCCTTCTCCTAGACTGGTTGCTAGTGGTGCTATTTGTCTGAATTTTGAGATAAGGCTTGATAATTTGTATTATTTGGATATTTTTGACTGTTATCCTCATCTTCATTGTTATATACACAATGTTTCAGCTGATGTGCCCTCTGGCCTTTTTCACATGTGTTTCTTGTCAAATACAGGAACCTTGTCATCAAACTCGGGGGGGGGGAGGTCTTTCCGTTGTAATTGGGAGCCTTCACAGAACTTCAAACCAAATCCTTTATTCAATCCGCTAGAATACAGTTTGAACTTGCTTACTATGATGTTACAGCATAGCATGTTAGCCACTATGTCATGAGGACTACACTGGAAAGGTGAGAAAAGCAATAAGAAGTTATAAGGTAACATCAATAAAAATAAAAAAAAAAGAATGATACCAGCAATAAAGTAAAAGTGCAATATATATATATACATATATGTGTGTGTGTGTGTGTGTGTGTGTGTGTGTGTGTGTGTGTGTTGCATAGGGCCAAATTCAAGTTGTAGTCGTTAGTAGTAGTAATGGTCGTTAGTTCAGAAACAACATACACAGTTGTATAGTTACATGGGGGCTGTTTATTTCTTCCTAGGCTCGTAGGTTCTTTTCAGAGAGAAGGAGAAAGAGAGAGAGACAGAGATTAAGGTCAAATTACTCTATCATAAATCATGTTCGGTACTACTATGCGAAAACCATACGGGGAACCAGGAGGCCACGTCTACATCTCAGGAAGACCGAGCCGAAAAAAGGACGATTTTCCTCTTCTTCTGTTTCTCATCCAAGGGTGGGAGGGTCTGCCGACTTCTGCTTCCGGTCAAAACCTAGAACTTCCATTTTCATTTTTAAATCTAATTTTGGGGTCATTGGTCGGTCAATTGAGTTCCAAACTTTAACCTCTCTTTGTTCTTATTTCTTTTTCCTCTCTTTCTCCAGAAATCCGAATACCGTTTTATTTTTAATCCCAAATTTCCCGTAAACCATAATAATTATGTTACAATATGAAAAAAGAAATGACTTACCAGTGAAAATATTGGGTTGCTCTCAATATTTGGTTGGTACAAGTTTTACCTGGATAAGTCAACAAATATAAAGTGCTCAATATGTAATTAGAGCAGATTTATTATATAGTGTGTACAGAAATAACCTACTCGAGTTCCACCATAAGGATCTTCAAGGTTAAATCCACTGAATTAATCAAGATATTGATTAATTACAGCTAACTGTAGGAGTTCATGTTGTAGTTATCCTTATGGTGAAACTCGAGTAGGTTATTTCTGTACACACTATATATATATATATATATATATATATATATATATATATATATTTCGACCAGAACTCAATATGAGTCTAGGCTCATATTGAGTTCTGGTCAAAATAAATTTATAATAGCCAAATGACAGTTTTTTAAGTTATTCTTTCTTTGAAAGTATAAATATTTCTCTGTATATAATTAATTTATTAGTTATTATATATTGAGCTCTCTTAGGGATTTGTAAAAATCCTTGAATAAATTTGTATAATTTCATATCAACATGAGTATGCATTGTGGATGTACAGGAGATATTGATGATTCCAAATAGAATTATCCCCAACATACCAGTGAATTGGATACTTTTACCTTTATATATATATATATATATATATATATATATATATATATATAGTCATTCACATACAGTACTGTTTTACCATTTGCCAGCTCTTCAGTGTGGATAGACTTTACAGTCTGCCTCAGACCAGGATCAAAACCCAACTGACTTTTCATCAGTCAGAATCTCTACCAACCAGGCCATCAGCACAACCCACTTTAAGGAAGGGAATTTTACTGATATAAGTATATACATACATACATAAAAGCTGCTAAGAAATCTCTATCCATTTTAAGGAGAACCTTGTAATTTTTAGTGTAATTAGCAGCCCCCCCCGCCACAAATTTCCTATATACATATATTTATATATATATATATTGATAGATATATAGATAGATATCAGAATATCTGGAAAAGCAGGTGTTCTTCAGACACCATAAAAGGTTTCACTGTGAAATTTGAAACCGTAACGGAATTTTCAATGGAAGAGATGGTGAGAAAATCTTTGAGTGACATTTTGAGAAAAGGAAAAAGATTTAATGATTGAACAGAAAGGATAGGAATGTTAGTAATCAAAGGATAAAAGATATCAAAATGCAAAACATGGGATGATATCACCACAACGAAGGAAGGAAGGGAGGGAAGAAGGGAGGAAGGAAGGATGGAAGGAAGGGAGGAGGAAGGAAGGATGGAGGGAGGGAAAGAAAATATTAGTCAATTCCCCCTTCCTCAACCAGGGAATTGAAAGAAAGAAAGAAACAAACAAACAAAAGAAAAAAAGAAAGAAAGAATTCAGTCAATCCCCTTCCCTCAACCAGGGAATAGAAAGAAAGAAAGAAAAAAAGAAAGAAAGAACAGGGGAGATCTATGAAGAAAGAAAGGAAAGAAAGAAAGAAAGAAAGACATCTGTCAATTCCCCTTTCCTTAACCAGGAAATGTAAAGAAAGAAAGAAGAAAGAAGGAAGAAAGAAAGAAAGGAAGAAAGAAAGAAAGAAAGAAAGAAAGAAAGACATCTGTCAATTCTTCTTTCCTTAACCAGGGAATGTAAGAAAGAAAGAAGAAAGAAAAAAAGAAAGAAAGAAAGGAAAGAAAAAGAAAGAAAGAAAGAAAGAAAGGAAGAAAGAAAAAAGGAAGAAAGAAAGGAAAGAAAGAAAGAAAGAAAGAAAGAAAGAAAGGAAGAAAGAAAGAAAGAAAGAAAGGAAGGAAGAAAGAAAGAAAGAAAAAAGAAGAAAGAAAGAAGGAAGAAAGAAAGAAAGAAAAAAGAAAGAAAGAAAGAAAGAAAGAAGAAAGAAAGAAAGAAAGAAAGAAAGAAAGAAAGAAGAAAGAAGAAAGAAAGAAAGAAAGACATCTGTCAATTCCTCTTTCCTTAACCAGGGAATGTAAGAAAGAAAGAAAGAAAGAAAGAAAGAAAGAAAGGAAGAAAGAAAGGAAGAAAGGAAGAAAGAAAGAAAGAAGGAAAAACCTCATTCAATCCCCCTCCCCTTCCTCAACCAGGGAATATAATCAATGGTGGTAGCCAGTAAAATCCATCAGACTAATTGCTGTCGGGAGGATGACATACGTCTGTCTCAAGCCGTTCAGCACTACGATCCCCTCATCACCCATCCCTACCCAGAGTACCATCCCTCTCTTTCAGTACCATGGCAACAATAGTCACAGCAGATCTCTGCATGCAGCAATAGAGCTCTCACTCCCTCAGTTGATGTGAGATGACGACAACAACAACAACAACCAGGGTAGTGCAGAGGCCAAGCAAGAGGCATAATTTATAAGCAACACTATCAAACAGCCATATGCACATTATCCTGTTGTAATCAAATGAACCAGTGCCGGTCAGTGTGCAACTGAAGGACAACTCACTTGTTAGTGGGAGTTGCAAAAATGTAGGTAATGTGAATGGCAGTAAAAATGGATATATCTTTCACTATTTTCTTGGTATCATTAGGTATTCATTTACTAGCAAACTGTATAGTATATAAACTCTGTAACCAAAAACTGGTTTGGTTTAGTTTGTCTTTCTTTGTTTAATGGCATATCGACTTTCATGGATTATTTAAGGCCAAAGCCATCCTTGTAGAAGAACAGTAGGGGTACTATTTAACCCATGATGAGGTGGACGAGGAGGTTCATATCTTAACCAAGGGTATTAGTCTGAAAGTGAACATAATAGCTTAACTGGAGTTTGAACTCACAATGATGTCTCAGTCCAGCATGGGTATATATATATATATATATATATATATATATATATATTTATATATATATATATATATATATATAGAGAGAGAGAGAGAGAGATATGAACAGACTGATATATATATTTATAATTTATATATATATATATATATATATATAGAGAGAGAGAGAGAGAGGGGGAAGGGAGAGAGAGAGATGGTATTATGATGTAAGCAGTGACGTAGTTTTGGTTACAGACAGACAGACATCGAATCTCCATTGAAATAAGATTAGAATCTATTTATAGCACAACTTTGAAAGTGTTCACGTGACCGTGTGATTATCGCACCAGTCTCCTACCGCATCTATACAACTTTGAATCACTACAATTCTAAGTAATGGATACAATATAGATATAAATAAATTAGTTAAATTTTTAGATCCATGTAATCGATTTTTAATATGACAACCCTTGATTAACATAGGCCCTTTTTTGCACTGTCAATCGTTTGGTGAGCTCTATATGAGGATCCCTGGTGAAAGCGTAATGGTTACCATTATAGGAGATAGACATGGTGAGGCTGTTTGCATTTTGTATTGTGCTAATACCATTGGGAAAGGTATGAAGCCAACTGTTCTCCCTCTATCTTTGGGTAAAATAGTAAATCAGACTGGGCTCTTTAACCTTGGTTAGGCAACCAGTCTAGGAGAAGGAAAACTCTGAATTGAAACCTGTTAAACTCTTAAGAAATTGACCTTGTGTCACATTCTGCTCGTGCGGAGGGGTTGAGTAAATATATTTATGCTGATCCCTGATTGATTGGTTTTAATGGTATGTCAACCCATCTAGGGTTATTTTATGCCTATGGGTTAGGGAATTGCATTCAGTATACATTTATATTTACATTTATCTTGTGTAGTTGTTTCTGGTACACTGTTATATATCAAGTATTCCTTTCTAATACAAATAATTTGCACACAGTTATATGGTTTCAAGTATTTTTATCCAATACAAATAATTTGCACACAATTGTATGGTTTCAAGTATTCCTTTCTAATACAAATAATTTGCACATAGTGTTAAATAGCTTATTATTATTATCTTCTTATCTTATCTGCTTCTATCTCAGCAAATCCTTCTTTCTTGTTGGGTTGAATTCTCTGATCATCTGGGTCTTTCATCTTGGTCTTTTCTCTCAGGTGTTTCTTGGCTGTATAACTTCATGTCCATCTTTTTTAATTCTTATTGATAAACACAAAATCATCAATTGATTTTTTTATGTATCTATTTCCTGAAACTCAAACTCTCATGTGCCCAGAAAAGAACTCAGTTGGGATGCCTCAACAACTTTCCCAGTGATTTCAGTCACATGACATTCTAAACCAATCAGAATATCATGCTACAGGTCAGTCAGGAGTCAAAAAAAACCTGGTTATTCTCCTGAATAAAGTATTAATTTTTTAAATTTAAATAAAGGCTAACCCATTTATTATGTAACAATAAGAAGAGGACACCAAAGGAAATATTTAAGTAAGTTTAATATCACTATGGGTTTTTAATATTAATGTTTTATTGAAATAATTGTGCATTTTTCTATTGCAGATATCAGCACATATATCATTTCCACAATATGTTGTCATAATACTTTCGTTCATATGGTTCTATATAACAAAGTTTGCTCGCTATAAATGTTTAATTTGTGTCTCTACCACAAATATTGGTATAATTCTGTTTATCCATTTGAAGATATTAGCACTACAGAGATAATTTGGTTATAATATATATATATATATATATATATATATATAAGATTTTTGGATGTTTGTTTTTTATAGAAGCATTGTTGAATAAATTATTATTTATATTTTGCTTGAAGGCAATTATAATGCACGTATCGCATAAAATTTGATAATTATAGAAAATAATCTTGACAAGTTAATCCCAGCAAAGGATGGTTCGCTATGCAGAACACCGTACAGACTGTTTCGACTTTATTAAGTCTCATCGCTGAAGAGACTTAATGAAGTCGAAACAGTCTGATGTTTGTTATGTAATTGCTGACAGAAATCTGTTTCGACCAAATCGTTAAACTGGTCTTCATCACGAGCAACATAGACGGGAAAAGAAAGATATCTTCTTTTCCCGTCTATGTTGCTCGTGACCAGTCTGTATCTGCATATTTGGTCGAAACTTTCAAAATGTCAGCAATTACATAACAAACATCATTTGTTTTTTCAAAATGTTAAATTTCATATGAATACATACTATTTTTTTTTTTTTTTGTATACTTCAAATTTAAAACAATGACACATGCTAACTGGTGTCCACTGTAAATGTTGTGTACAGAGGTCAAACAAATGTTCAGTCTTTTGACTGAATTTGATTTTGACTACATAACAGAACTATGCATTCATTTATAATTCTTATATTAGTTTTATCTGTATAAACTGCATACGTGTTCCTTTACCTTAAGATTTATGACATATATTATGTCATTTAGATTTTTTAAAAACAAGTCATTTATTAATTGCTCCTAATGCCACCCGACCATTCTCACCTCCACTTTTTGCCTCACCACTCCCTTGATCTTTCCACCACCCCCAGGGGTGGGACCAATACCTTCTACTATGGGAACCACTGGTCTAGATTAGTCAATACCATTTTGTAAGAGCATATTATGTAACCAGTCTTGATATTTTTTGAATAGCAGTTTTTGGGGAAACACAAGTTTGTGTAAGTGCACAAACCACCACATCTACTAGACCTAACTACATACAATTTTTTTCTTGTTTCTTAAACTGAAAATTCAAAGCAAGAGTAAGATTTAGATACATAGAAGATGTTGAAAAAAAACACAACAGCAAAGCTTCACACAATTATCAAGAGTGTAGTTTCAGTTGTGCTCGGACCAATGAAAAACTCACTGGAATGAGTGTGTTGATATACCAAGGGGAACTATTTTTAAGAAAATTAATGTTTTGTTCCTTGTTTATTCTTGTTTTGGTAAATACAGCTTAAGTCTTGATTCTTTTTGAACACACCTCATATCTATCAGTCCGATTGCAATGTCCGCTCACTGAGAATTGTGTTGGCCACCATTTTTGCATAATTGCTACAATTAGTTCACTGTCATGATTAGTAAACTAGCATGTATAGAGCGCTGTATGTTACCATTTCAGATGTCTGTCTGACTAGAAAATCTATTTACAACGAGTTTATGGCATATTCCTCAGGTGAACTTGCATGCTTATCTAAACAGAAAAGTTCTTCAGAAAACCAAAAGTCTTTCGGTGCTTTACACAATTAAATATGGCTTCCACCAATCGCAAAAATATCCAAATTGCATTAATTATTGATTTCAAATGAGTTTTTGATTAATACCTGTTGTTTATATTTTGGTGGGAGGTGGGTGTGTGGGGGATTTTGTTTTTATCAATTAAATTTCATTTTATTATTGAGATTTAGAGATTTTTTATTAAATTTTATCCCTAATTAAAAAAAATCTGAGTAATTCATTTTTATTCACATAAGTATTAAAAAAATTAAATCGGCCGGCTGGCCTATTGTCAGTATCAGCTAGACACTGAGGGAGTCTATCCCCTTTTAATTAATGCTAGACCAGGGAGATTGTTTTTGTGTCTGAGATAGAGTGCCACACCAACCATCAGCTCTGTACTTTACTACACATATCCAAGCCGTGCTACTCAATAGACAAGGGCCAGTATTGAACCCTGAACCTTGTGGTTCCTAGACAGAGGCTCAACTAACTGAGCTAAAACGGCCCCTTTTTATTCACATGTATTTTATCTTTGTTGTTAGTGTCTTTGTAAATTCAACAAGAAAAACTCTGAGAATTTTTAGGTCGGTTTTCACTGCCCAAAATAAACGATCAATTTATTTGATGGTGTTGGTAGAATATCCTGACCCTGGACACAAATAAATAAAAAATTCCGGCCACCACCAAAAAAAAAAAGAAAATCACCAATGGAAGATATTCCTTGAGGAATGGGGTAGACAATTCGCATCCATTCTATTATGACTTGTATAAAAGTTTCCAGCAACAAAACAAAACTGCTCGTCAGCTATGGATTAAATCCCTAGTTGTCAAAAAAAGCTTGGAACTTATATACACATCTATCATAATTGTTTCAAATTTTTTGTTTTCTAATCATTTTTCCTAATTTATTTTTTTGTGATCCTTATTTATATTTATCTAAATTATCTATTTTTCTTTATTATTATTATTATTATTTCAGTATATTAATTTCATTTATTCTATCATCATCATCATTATTATGTTCACTGATGTGAGTTTTTCACACCAGCGTTAGCTGATGGTCTTTCATTGGAGTCTGAGTGACAATAAGTCTCCTCGGATTTATTATTATTATTATTATTATTATTATTATTATTATTATTATTATTATTATTATTTCAGTATATTAATATTATCATCATCATTATCCTCATCTTCATCATCATCACCATCATCACCATCCTTTTTATTATTATTATTATTTCAGAATATTAATATCATCATCATCATCATCATCTTCATCATCATCATCATCATTTTTCTTATTATTATTTGACTATAAAAATTTCTTTATCCACCAAACTCATTTCCATCTATACTATTAAATTCTTCTGCTTTTCATATTGTTTTTTTTTTTCTTTTTCTTTTTCTTTTTTTCTTTTTTGTTTTGTTTTTTGTTTTTTTTGTTTGTTTTTGAAATGCAAATTTAGTTGTTTATGTTTTCTTTTTTTGAATGCACTTTTCTTTGTTTTCAGTTTGTTTGATGATTCTTTACCTGATCTCATATTGCAAAAAAAAGAAAGATTTCTTTTAACATAGAAACTTTTTCGAGTTCACAATAAATGCAATAAATCTTTTTTATCAAAGTCAAATCAAAATATCACTCAATCTTCATCAGTTTGAAATAAACATTCGGTTTTCTTTTTTCTTTTTTCTTTTTTAAACAAAATCAGAAAATGAAAACTGGGGATAAAAAATCCATGAAAGAGTCTGGACTTTAACTCTTAACATCCTGTTCAGAATTTTTCACGTCCAGAGCTGCATTCCTATAAGGATTTATTTAAAAAATGGCTAAAAATGGCCTTTTCATTTAAAGTTACCTGAGTTATTTCCCTTAAATGAAAGACGTCTAAATATGTTTAATATTACATTTAAACAAGGCTATTGTTTGGGGTGGATTAGGAAAATGAATGTGACTTCTGGCCAGGTGGAATGGGGCGGTATAGGATGTTAAGAGTTAACTAGAAAACACCACTTGTTGATAAGAATTATTCAGTAAATCTGCTAGTATAAAAAAAATCATAATTATGAACACTAGAAGTCTATTATTTGAAGAAGGGGAAGATGGATTCATGCCTGAATGGACATGGAGTGACACACCTACCAACAGCTCCCCACTTTACCACTCAGATCCAAGCTGTGTTACTCTGGTTTTATGTTGGCAAGGGCTGGTACCAAATCCGGAACCTTGTGTTTCCAAGGCGGATGCTTTACAAATTGAGCTAAACCAACCCCCCGCCAAAAAAAAAAACAGACTGTGAAAGAACTGAACCATTTTTTCTTTATTATTGGCACAAATTTTAATGAAACTTAATAGCTTTAACACACATTGGTAGTTATTATTTTCCTTGATTACTGTTGTCAAATTTCCCTTACAATTTTTCTATCTTCAGATACACTGTTTTTTCTCCTGTGGCAGTCACATGACCTTCTTTTAGATGATGATACCCAGTTTCATTTTTAAGGAAAACATCAATTGATGAATAATAGCGATTAAATTAGTTTGCAATATCACAAAAGTGACTGTCCACAATCATCGTATGCCAGAATTTGACCTTTTTTAAAATTCAGACAACTGCTTATTATCTATTAGCAAAGAATTAATCACAAATTTGGATATCAAATTATGGATAAGAAAATTCTAACAAATTTCCTATTTTTTACTCTTTGTAATAAGTAATTGAGAGTTATTTCCCCTGTTTTATTATTACCTCCCCTTTGTGTAAATCTTTGAAGTTTCTGAGAGTATATAAACTCTCAGTAAACTGTAACAGTATTCTAAGTAGAATAATGCTTTCTCAAGCCTAATCGTGTGTGTTCGTTTATTATTACACTTGTAAGATTCAAAGTTAATTAATGAACATACAATTCCGACACGTTGTGAGTATATAACAGCACACAGAAACGATAAGATACATAATGTACAGGAGAATAGAACATGTAAATACATATACAATATTTAGGTATAACAAGATACCAAATGTACCTAACATATAAATGTTACAGACATGGAACTAAAGGATAGTCCATGCTGTATAAAGGCTAGACTCTAGCCCATAGCAGTTCTTGAGAAGATCCAGCTAAAAAAAGGAAGACAAGTTCAAACTAGACGCTTAAATTAGTCATTACACACTATTTCTGGGAATTTTCTTTTTAGAAAATTTTGCCTTTTCACAACAACTAAGGAAACTTTGGCAGCAATAATCAAGGAAAATAATCACTTCCTATGTGTGTCTAAGATTGAGTTTTCATTAAAATTTGTGTCAATAATAAAAATGGTTCAGTTCTTTCACCATTTGGGGGGGGGGTTCTGTCCAATTCCATAAGTCCGAACATAATTAATTAAAAGAGTATTGTAAACTGGAAGAACATAGAAGTATACTAGTATATCTAAGATCTAAGGTTCACACTAACAATAAAGTACTTTACAATTGAGCACTGAGAATTGGTATTACATAGACAGTTCTCATAATGATCTCTGTAAATGAACTGGTTCAACTTGTGAACTGCTGTCAAGAGCAGTCAGCAGTTCACAGTCTTGGACCAGTTCATTTACTCAAAAAAAAAGGTAAGATAGGCTAGTCCACAACAAAGACCTAACAAAACAACAGCATAAAAAGAATTCTATCCATGATGTACTATACTCTAGGCCTGCTCATGGCAGAACAGAGAGACAGAACTGGAGGCCGATTGAAAATGAAGTTAACTATTTTTGAAAATACTTAGAATGACAATTTGACCAATACCTGACGTTTGAAAGTTGAATAAATAAAAATATGTAATATTGTTCTTGACATTGATACGTATTTAACAAAACAAAGAGATAATTAAGATTTCTGCAAAAAGATATGATCTACATAATGTTGAAAGAGAAACATTCACACTATTTACACGTCTCATAGAATCCTTTATTCAAATGATAAATTATATTCCAAATGTAAGGAAAAATTTCTTTAAATTTTTTAAGCCAACAAAACTGGAGTTGATAGTTCAAACTCAAAGTGAAACTGAAACTAAAATGCCCATCTCTGATTGGATCAAGAACATTAAAGTAGGTCTCCAGTTCTAGTTCTCAGTTGCACCATGAGTGAGTGTGGAGTATCGTATGCCATGGTTCAATCTCATTTCATTAAAATTTGTGAAAAATTATTTTTAACTGAATTTTCCAGATTACAAAATGATTTAAATGATGTATTGCAATATTAGACCAGGTAAAAAAAATACTTATCTATTGTTTGAAAATTTCAGTTGTTTTTTGTCATTTTTTTTTCTTTTTCTTTTTTTTTTTTTTTGAATGGTTTTTTTGTGAATTCTGTTAATAATTTATTTATTTTTATTTTCATTATTTATCAGATAAGTTTCATCTGTCTCATTGATTCTTGACTATAAAAAAAAGCTTTTTTCAATTGCTAAATTGAGAATATAGCATCACCAGCATCACCAGCATCATCTATTATAACAAATAACAACGCACTGTTACCCCAAAATATTCTTCATTCAAATACCCCTTCCCAGTCTCTAGTATTAAAGGCCCCAAAAAGATCATGTAGCATAGCCATACTTATTCTTCTGTTGTTTTTTTTACTGCTATTCTGGCATCTGTCTGGGTAGCTGGGCTTTTGAGTAGCTGGGCTTCTGGGTAGCTGAGCTGCTGGGTATTTGGGCTGCTGGGCTTCTGGGCTTCTGTGTAGCTGGACTTCTCTGTTCTTTCTTCTTGGGTCTTTCTTTTCTTCATTGGATTTCTTCTTGTATGTGCTCATTGTTAGTTTTTAGTTACAAACACAAGACTTTATCTTATTTTTTTAGACCTCTTTTATTTTAAAAACCCAAGTTAACAAACACGCACGGAGAAATGTCCCTTTGGATAAAGACGTCATTTTGCGTCTGTTCTGTCCCATCACTCGTACAATGTGGGGTATGAGGTAAATACCCTAATAACATGGGATGTTTTGAGGCAAAAATCTAACTCAGATTTTCGTAGAGACATAAGATTTATTCTAAGTACTAATTAATTATTTTGACTATAAATTGAATACTCATTGATAAACTTATGCAATTCCTGAGGGTATTGTGACATAAGCAGGAATGTAGTTTCAGTTACAGACAGACATACACTGAATCATTGTCAAAAGGAAGTTATTGAGAAGAAGGGTCACTATATTAAAATATAAAAGATTCAAAGAATTATCATATGTGTCTATTATCTATTATTATACTAAAGCTGTCTCCTAAAGGCTTTTTTACTGTTTAGTTTAATGACATGAAAATTATACTAAATTATTCCTTACTTTTAGCACTGAGTTATGTTTGAAAAAAATTCCATCTTAATTGGTTCCAATAAGTCGTAATTTGCAAATAAGTCAAAAACTGACCAGTCTCTTACTTTAAATTTTGCTTATCACTTTCACTCTCTCTATGTATATCTTGATTACCTTTTCGCTATGTATGTTAGTTTCTCTGGGAGAGTAGAGAGAGAGAGATGGGAGAAATTGAAATGTATTTGTATGGTCAAACATTCCCTTTCTTAAAAATCTTATAAAATGATTTTAATGTTTTGTCCAGCCGTGTTTATTGGGTATTTTTTAATTTAACTTGCTTTGCAAACTCACTTTTCCCTAATCTCAATTATCTACCCAGAGCTCAATGGGTGACCTAATGGGTCACGTTTTGTCTAGTTTATTCTATTAAAAGTGTTGATCAATTTTTGACGATTTTATTACGGCAGTTTTTTTAGAATCCATAACAGCACTATCACCTCCAAATATTCTTGTTCAACTGCATCTAATCATGAGGTTCCAATTTTGGAAGCTCTGGGGAGTGTGGAGTACCGCTTCATCGCCATTACTCCCAGGTCCACTCTGACCTGGTGTGCTAGTACCTGTTAGGGTCCCATCTTTGGGTTAAATAGAATACATGGGAGTTTTAAAAATGTTTATACAAAAAAATGAGTTTTAAAAAAAATTTTGAATACCCAGCAAAAATGAATAAAATATCTTCAGCATAAAAATAACCCAGTAGGGTCCTGATGAAATCATTTGGATTGAAACCATGGTAGACACTTAACTCTTTTGCTAATATCCTTATATATTATTATCATATATATATATATATATATATATATACGGGTGGTATTACTACAATTACTAATATCAATATATAAATGTACAAAATCAGAAGAAAAAATAAACCACCTTATGAACATGAATGATATCAAGATTTAAACTAAAAATGAAAAAGAAGTGAAAACCCTTGTAGAAACCATAAGAATATACAACCAGAATATTGGAATTGAATTTGGCATCGAAAAATGTTGCCAATTGATAATCAAATTATCCTTTTTTGTTTGTTAATATACACAGGGTGTTCGGGATAAATTCGACATATTTATATTTGGTTATTTTTCTCCGTAGGTTGGAGGTATTGACGCACACTATGTATCATTTAAGAGCTTAGACCGTTCTTCATTCATATACGTTATGACAGATAGGATGGATGACTGGAACCTACCTGAATCATGGAAGAGAATAAAGTGTATCATGATGATCTGCACCGGTCATCAAAATAAGGAGATTATGGTTGCTGCCCAATACTCCCTGAAAACTGTTAAAACAATCAGGTATGGACTGGAGTATTGCAATGGAAACTACGAGGCTGTGGCTAGAAGAAAACAGCATAACTGATTGCGTTCATACAGCAGAATTCCTCGAAAATCTGCAGAAAAAAATGTTGGAGGACCCTTGTATTGGAATTCGGGCTTTGTCACGTGAATTGAATGTTTCAGCTTCTACCATGAAGCTTGCACTCAATGAAGACCTTCGCTACTATTCATATAAGCATTGCAGAGGTCAACTGCTTCCAGAAAATGCACGTGAAAATCATTTGACAAAGGCGAAGAAACTTCTGAGCAAAGTGAAACATCCTGCTGAACCACAAACAATCTGGTTCTTTTCCGATGGGAAAAACTTTTGCCAAGTTCAAAAGCACAGTACGCAGAATAACAGATGGCTTGTATACAGTCCAAAGGACACTCCTCATGTCATGCAGACTAAATTTCTCCAAACTGAGATGGTTTTCGGATGTGTGTCCTCTGAGGGTTATGTGATGCCTCCGCATTTTTTCAGAGAGGATCTCAGGTTGAATTCAGATGCCTATGTGGAGTTGCTAAACATTTTAGTCAAGCCCTTGATAACAAGGTTAGCCAATGGTAGGCCATATCTATGGCAGCAGGATTCGGCCCCCTGCCACACCTCTGGGAAAAGTAAAAAATGGTTGTTGGCAAATTTTTACAACTACACCAGTCCCAATGTTTGGCCTCTGAATATTATGTATAGGGCGCTGTTGAGAAAGACACCAATCTCCGTGTGAGTACTACAAAATCCCAGTTAATCGACAGAATTAAGGTAGTTTTTGAGACCCTTCCCAGGGAAACTGTAACATCAGTTTGCTCCAGGTTCCGGAGCAGGATTGAGGCTGTGATAGATGCTAATGGCAGTTATTTTGAGTGAAACTTGTTGACAGTAATGTAATTTCCGTGCCTATTGAATTTCTTTACAATCCATTAAATTCTGTAGTTACCAAGCACTTTTTCTTTTTCCTTATGAAACTGTCAAATTTATCCCAAACACCCTATTTATAAATGGGGGGGGGCGGTATTAAACTTCCCAAACATTAAAAAAAATCAAGATTTACCTTCGTAAAATTTCAAAAAGTGAATAGCATTACCCTGTCCTAAAATGCTATCAACCAGCATTCTAATGGCTGACCTGCAACCATTCGAGTAAAAGACTTGTTCTTATCTGTTTCCACCCTTAACAATAAATTGGTGATGTTTGGTGATCTATCTGCTTATGTCAAGAGTTATGGGCATTTAACAATTAATTAAATATGTACTAATATCCTCATCCTCAATGCCTTTATAAAAGATTTTTAAAATATCTAAAAATGGGCAAATTTGATGAACTTGCATTTATTTGAAGCAGGAAAAGTAAAGAACAGAATTCTCTATGTTTTATTATTGTTTTTTATTTTGTTTTTTTTGTTTTTTTATTTTGTTTTGGGTTTTATTTTTTTTGGTGGGTGGGGGAAGTTTTTGGTGTTTTTAACTTCTGAAAATGCAAAATTATTCTTAAATTGACAGTGAAAAAATAGAAGTTGTTCAGTCGTAGTAGTAGTATCAGTTGTAGTGCTTGTAGTAGTAGTAGTAGTAGTAGTAGTAGTAGTAATTGTAGTCACAAGTTAAGTAAGTAAAGTTGGCAGAGAGGCCTATAATCGGTGTCAGCCAAACAGCGAGGGAGTCTATCCCCTTTTCACTAGCGCTAGACCAGTGAGATTTTTTGCTGAGATGGAGTGCCACACCTACCGTCAGCTCCCCACTTTACTGAACAGATAGAGAATATGCAAACTGTGCGGATATATTTACCCAACATATCCACCATAAGCAGGATGTGACACAAGGTCAATTTCTTAAGCAGTGTAATGCTGGTTTGAATTCAGAGTTTTTCTTCTTCTATATTGGTTGCCTAACCAAGCCTAAAGAACCCACTCTACCCTACTATTTACCCATAACTGGGGGATGAGAACAGACGGATTCATGGCATTAGCACAAAAGCATTTGTGAAAAGTGAAACACAAAAAGCCTTGTCCAGGATTTGAACTCAGATCTCTGATTCCATTTCCTAAGAAGGTAACCATTATGCTAAACATTAATAGTAGTAGTGATGATGATGATGGTGTTAGATTTACCATTTATTACAGTCAAGTTACTGTAAAAGCACCAGTTCCCACTAAATCACTAAAGTTAAGTAGCAAGTACCCTGTTCAATACTTAATTGGGTGACCACTTAAGCAACAGCATGTACTGTAGGCAACCTGATTCCTTTGTTTATAAAAAAAATATTTGATTTGGCATTAAATGACCCAAAAATGGTTGATATGCCATAAAACAAAACAAAAGATTTACCATTTACTCTTTGAGAGTTTTTCACAGCTGGTGTTCTTTCATTATTATTATTATTATTATTATTATTTCTCAATTCCTTGCAAGTTTGTCACCCAGTTTTAACTGGTGGTCTTTTTACTGGAATCTGAGTGACAGCAAGTCTCCTCAGGTCTCCAGGATTCTTCTGAGTATTCTGGCAGATTGCAGCAGTGCAGTGTTCTGGATGGTATCAATCCTTCCTCTGATTTGCAGATTTTCCAAACCCTTTTCCAATCCTTTTGGGGCCGTTCCAAGTGCACCAACTACAATTGGTATCACTTTAACTTTCATTATTATTATTATTATCATTTCTCAATTCCTTGCAAGTTTGTCACCCAATTTTAACTGGTGGTCTTTTTACTGGAATCTGAGTGACAGCAAGTCTCCTCAGGTCTCCAGGATTCTTCTAACTATTTTAGTCTATTATTATTATTATTATTATCATTATTATAGAAGTATTAGTAATAATATAGAAAAGTAGAATAGACAAAATCATAATATGGTAGAAGTGATAAGGGTTATAGAGTTACTATTTATAATTTTGTAACTCTTTATGAATACTACATATTACTTACATATTATGGGATTTATTGAAACTTTTTTGAAGTTGGAAACTGTAGGCATACCAGTTGGCCTTGTCCCTGGCCAATTATCTCTACACCCAAAGTATATCTTACATACGGTGCAACACCCTAATATTAGGATAAAATTTTAGTCTCAGAAAGTTGCATTATTAAATTTTTTTTAAAAATAGTATCCTGGAATTACATTCCAGAAAGATAATTACCCCAAAGACACTGGCATTAGTGAACCCTGCCAATTGCATGTATCATACATCAAAATGAAGCTGGTTCTCTGTGGTTTACTTCCCTACTTCTCCACATAGTTACCATTTCTCTCAATAGCAATGTTCCATCTTCGAATGAGAGTATGCATCCCTGCCCCGTAAAATTCTGTTGACTGTTCTTTGAGCCACTTTCCCTTCCTCATCAGTGGAAAAATGTTTGCCTTCAGATTATCATCTCTTTGGCCCCATGAAAGAGGGTTTGAGAAGCAAGCATTAATTCAGAGTTTCCTTCTCCTAGATCAGTTGCCATACCAAAATTAAAGAGCCCTGTCTGCCCTACTATTTACCCATAGCTGGAAGGTAAATAGTTGGATTCATACCTTTCCCAAGGGTATTAGCACTATGTGAAATGCAAACAGCCTCATCCAAGATTTGAACTCAACACACCGTGTCCATTTTCCACAATGATAATCATTACACCTCTAACAAGTCTTTACTTTCGGACTAATGCCGTATGAAGCCTCACATCACCACCTCATTTATGGGTTAAATAGTTCCACTACTGTTCATCTACAATGACATCTTTAGCATTAAATAACCCATGAAGGTTGATATGCCATTTAAACAAAGAAACCAGAAGAATACAGTATATTGTATTTGTCAAAACCAGCATGTACTAACCCCAAAACGCCCAATGAATACTACTTTATGAAAATTGACATGTAGTAGAGTGGAGGCCTAGTATCATATATGGGAGGCATATCGTATATTCAGGGAATGGGGATGTATCATATATTCGGTGGGGTGGGGATGACACCCTAGGTCCAGTCCTGGTATTTGTATATATATATATATATATATATATATGTATATATTTGCATTATATTATCATATCCAGATGAAATATTGTGATAGGATGTTTTACAAAAATACTCCCCTAGAATGTAGTTGGATCAGTGATTATTATATTATTGGGAGTTTTGAAATGAATCATAATTGCTGGTCTCAAATCATTTCTTCAAACTGGGCATAAACATACATCTTTGTGCAAATTAATTGAAACAAAACAAATAATTTTGTTATTATGATATTCGTGATTTCTCTGTAAGACTTGCCAGTGTG
This sequence comes from Doryteuthis pealeii, assembly GCA_023376005.1. Classification (NCBI taxonomy): domain Eukaryota; kingdom Metazoa; phylum Mollusca; class Cephalopoda; order Myopsida; family Loliginidae; genus Doryteuthis; species Doryteuthis pealeii. The sequence goes on along the minus strand of CM042153.1, from coordinate 96,659,780 downwards.
TTCATACAACATTACAATTTTCATACGCTTCTTTGGAGTAATGTCCATCGCAAACAATGGCCATAGGACAACTAATTAACTATCAAGACAATAGTGTCTGGGTTTAATAAAAATCTGATGTAATCAGATGACGCAATATTTTTCAAGGCCAAACAAATTTCATCATTCACACTGAAAATAAATTAATATTAATGCACACCACTGCAAATGACCTAATCTGAGGAAAAAATTGAAATTGATTACACCCTGTCACTCCAGTGGGTCTAAAACTGACCGTATGGTGAAAGAAAAAAAAGCTAAATTAATTTGCATAAGGGTGTGTATATGGAGGATTTGCATAAGGGTGTATATATGGAGGATTTGCATAAGTGTGTATATATGGAGGATTTGCATAAGGGTGTATATATGGAGGATTTGCATAAGTGTGTATATATGGAGGATTGCATAAGGGTGTATATATGGAGGATTTGCATAAGTGTGTATATATGGAGGATTTGCATAAATATATGGAGGATTTGCATAAGGGTGTATATAGATTTGCATAAGTGTGTATATATGGAGGATTTGCATAAGGGTGTATATATGGAGGATTTGCATAAGGGTGTATATATGGAGGATTTGCATAAGTGTGTATATATGGAGGATTGCATAAGGGTGTATATATGGAGGATTTGTATATATGGAGGATTTGCATAAGTGTGTATATATATGAGGATTTGCATAAGGGTGTATATATGGAGGATTTGCATAAGTGTGTATATATGGAGGATTTGCATAAGGGTGTATATATGGAGGATTTGCATAAGTGTGTATATATGGAGGATTTGCATAAGGGTGTATATATGGAGGATTTGCATATGGAGGATTTGCATAAGGTGTATATATGGAGGATTTGCATAAGGGTGTATATATGGAGGAGGATTTGCATAAGTGTGTATATATGGAGGATTTGCATAAGGTGTATATATTTTGGAGGATTTGCATAAGTGTGTATATATGGAGGATTTGCATTGTATATATGGAGGATTTGCATAAGTGTGTATATATGGAGGATTTGCATAAGGTGTATATATGGAGGATTTGCATAAGTGTGCATAAGGGTGTATATATGGAGGATTTGCATAAGTGTGTATATATGGAGGATTTGCATAAGGGTGTATATATGGAGGATTTGCATAAGTGTGTATATATGGAGGATTTGCATAAGGGTGTATATATGGAGGATTGCATAAGTGTGTATATATGAGGATTTGCATAAGGGTGTATATATGGAGGATTGCATAAGGGTTGCAAGGGTGTATATATGGAGGATTTGCATAAGGTGATATATGGAGGTGTATATATGGAGGATTTGCATAAGGGTGGTGATGGAGGATTTGCATAAGGGTGTATATATGGAGGTTTGCATAAGTGTGTATATATGGAGGTGCATGGAGGTGCATAATATATATGGAGGATTTGCATAAGGGTGTATATATGGAGGTGTGTGGTGTAATAGTTGCAGTCATAGGAGATAGACATGGCAAGAAGATGAGCTAACAAGTCCTGCAAGCAATACTTCATCGATGCATCCCAATCTCCCTACATCTCCCAGAAATGATGCACATGCAGCAATTGGACACCCCACAGAGAGCACTGATGTATCAACCTGCCTTCGTCCATCGAAAATCCCTCGAGCCCTGTCCAGGTTATTCCTGCATAACAGGGCAGGCCTTAAAGAACAGCTCACTTCCCGTAGAGCCTTGCCTGCACACGGGGAGGGAGAGGGGAGATGTAGAAGTTATCCTTCAGATATAGAAACAATGATACTCACCGTCGCAGTGGGGTTCTAACTACTGTCGAGTTAGTAGACAAAAACAACAGACAAGCTGTAACTTAATACAGTCCTTGCATGCTGCTGGCATAATGCAAAGTGATGGCTGAAGAGTGGGTACTTATCCATGTCTTTACTCACCCTGAAAACCAACAGCCAATCAGAACCCAGGAAATGAACTTGCCTGAGTTCATAATGGAACAATCCAAAGCTCCATATAAGCCACCTACCAAACTCTAGTTTTAGTCTTGCATTCATCTTGTAACAGAGTTGAATACTTTATACAAAATCCAACAGACATGACAAAAGAGTTCAAATCCTGGACAAGGCTAGTTGCATTTCACATAGCACTAATACCTAAGGTATGAATCTAACTATTCTCCCTCCAGCTATGGGTAAATAGTAGAGCAGACTAGGCTCTTTGACCTTGGCATGGCAACAAGTCTAGGAGAAGGAAAATTCTGAATTCAAACCTGTTAAACTCTGCTTAAGAAATTGATCTTGTGTCACATCCTACTTGTGTGGAATGGTTGGTAAATATGTATATATGTATATATTGAACAAATCCTGACAAAAGTGATAAAAAATAGATTTTATTGTTTGAATTAATTCTAAAAGAAACAAAACAGGATAGATGTATACAAAGAATGTGTATAAAGAGATCTTCTTGCAGATTGTCATGAGGCAACTGAACAGGGAATCGCTTACTGGTTTAGAAAGACCCTCATATAACAGGTACACAGAATGCCTGTGAGAGGCAAAGACCCCTGTATGCAGATAAAAGATGCAACTGGTGCATGTAACCTCTGTGAAGCCAAAGGGTAAAGAAGGTTGGTTTTGGCTTGTTTTTGTTTTACGGCATATGAACCATTTACAGGTCATTTAATGCCGAATCAAATCATTTTGATAAACAAAGGATTCAGATTGCTTTTAGTATCTGCTGTTGCTTAATTGGTCACCAGGTTAAGAAAGGCTTGTGTAACAGGTACATTGAATGCCTGTTGGGGCTGAGAAGTAGGGCAATGCCTTCCAGTCCTAAAGGACAAAGACACAAATGGTGTTACCTCTGACAGTTGGAGAGTCCAAGAGAAAGAGAAATTGATTTTGCTGGTTCAGCCTTTTTATACTACTGGTTGCAATAGCCTCTAGCTGCCTAAAATCAAAGGAAATTATATCAACAGGGGTTTGGGGTCTTTTCAACATCATATCCTCTTTTTAAAGTGGCCCAGACTAGATATGACTAAATAAAGTTTTTGAATAATTTCGTCCAGACAAGATTTGCCTTGTTCGGTTCATTTTTGGATATCTTTTTGATTTCTTTAGTTGGGATGTCAGCATTTTTTTTTTTTTTTTTTGAAAGAAATTTTTTTCTTTTTTCTTTCTTTTTTCTTTTTGTTGTTGTTATTGTTTTTTTGCAATTTTTTTTTTTGTGTGTGTGATGGAAAATCTCAGACTTAATTTATTTTTTGCTTTTTTTATTTTATTTTTTAACATTTCATTTGATTTTTTTTCCCTTCATGGTTCCACTCCACTAGACCGGGGTGACGAGGAAGCAATACCTTTGGTGATGTTAAACTATTCTGGAACGGATGACATCTCCTCTAGGCCACAAAGCCTAACAGGATTACCGTACGATGACCATAGTTCTTCCCCTGGTTAGTATACAAAAAGATCAAGAAAATGGTTACACTATCAGGGTTAATGAGCTACAAAAGATCTGATTAATTGAACTTTAAAATATCACCGTTCATTTTTATATTGTTCATCATAAAAATGATTATTATATTTTTTTATTATCATTTTTTTTTTAACTTGAGAATTATTGAAATTGTAGAAGAACGATGTTTGGTTGAACATCGTTTACTCATACATGGGAGGATAATTCACGACAATGTAATAATAAGGATATTTAATTGCCTGAGCAAATTTAACAGAAGAGAATAGAAACATGACAGTGAGATACAATGAAGAGCTTATACAGAGTTGCCTTGTATTGTGTAGCCCTCTTCTTCTCTTCTCTCTGGTTCTCTCTCTGTTCTTCTGGTCTGCTTTCTTGGGACTTCTTGGGTGTTCTTCATCTCTGTGTCCGTTTGTTGTTTTTAGTAACGAACACAATGATTTGGATATTTTTCTGGTGTCTTTATTTAGCCAAAGTTAACCACCATCAAACACTATAAAAGAAAATGGTTACTAACAAGGTACAAGAGATTGTGTACAATAAACATCATACTCACTGTAGAAGCAATATTTCAACTACCATCAAATTGGCACGACAAGGCAACAAGCGAGCTGTAACTCAATATGGATCTCACATTGTCGCAAGCCTACTGCAAAATGATAGGTTATTTATCAAGCACCTTAACACCACAGAAATCAAGCAGTCAATCAGGACTCAAAGAATAGAATCACCCAAATGTATGAATGGAGTATTCCTGATTTCCATAAATACCAGCTGCTTTGGGCACCGGTTCAGTGGTGCTTAGTTAGTTGTTGTTGTTTAAACCAACAGTATACTAACTCACGTCAACAAATTGAAATCTACTTTTAAATATGACTCTTCTTTTGAATATTGCTAATTATACAAAGGATTATTATTGGACAAAAGAACAGTTTGTATTGTAGAAGTATGTTTCCTTGTATAGAATAAATGTGAGAACAATTAACGATGAAGTAACAATAAGAACATTTTATTGCCTGACCAAATTTAATGGAATAGAATACATGACCAGAGCTTATATAGAGGTGTATGAGAGAAATGTCCTAATATGGAAAAAAACGTCTTTAGTAGAGAAAGTGTTCAGTCCTTCATTTAACGTGGTTGACTATGAAAGTGTAAAAACTAACACATTTGAGATAGATAGATAGATATGAACAGATTCAGATAGATAGATAGATAGATAGATAGATATGAACAGATTCAGATAGATAGATAGATAGATAGATAGGAACAGATTCAGATAGATAGATAGATAGATAGATAGATGATGATAGATATTTAGGTAAGTTCATGTTAGACATGTTTAAAGAAAATATTTCCTCTTTTTCCTTTCATTGAAGAGAGAAAAAATTTAAAATAAGGATTTAGGGGAACTTAAAAATATCAAATCCCTTTTTTTTTAATTTGTTTGCATTCACCATATTCTAAGAAATGTTCTAATTGATTGATTGATTTTAACAGCATATCAACCTATCTAGGGTTATTTTATGCCTAGAGGTGGGGGAATCGCTTTCATATTCATATTGTTTGCATGGTTGCTTTTGAAGATTTTTTTATTTGAATAATTATGATATTTGTGGACTGTTGTCCTCATCTTTATTGTGTATAAACACAATGTTCAGGCCACTGTAACCTCGGACTCTGTTTTAGGTGTTTTTTTATTTATTATTTCAATTACCTTAAAAAGGTTTTTTGGCAGACCAGAACTTTCAGAACCCCCCCCCCATCTAAAATTTTCGTTTTTAATTTTTTTCTTTTTTTTTCAACGGATTATTATCGATTGCACACCAATCTATCCGATCGTAAAAAAAGATTTTTTAAAGTTATTTATTTTTTGAGTTTTCAGGGGTGCTCAGTTTCCCGTATAAGTTTATCGTAAACCGATCCCCCATATTGGAACCGCTGAAAAAATTTTTTTCTTTGTAATTTCTTTTCTTTTTCTTCAATGGATTATTATCGATTACACACCAATCTATCAGATTGTAAAAAAAAAATTCTAAAAGTTCTTTATTTTTCGAGTTTTCAGGCATGCTCATTTCCCCGTATAAGTTTATATAAATCGATCCCCCATATCGGAACCACTCTATCTTAACAGTTGGGCTGAATTTGCACTAAGGTGTCAAAATTAAGGTGACACAGAAAAAACAGAACCCACAACTTTTGTAATAAAACTATTAATTTTAACTAGGGGGGTTAGGGTTAGGGTTTGGGGTTAGGGTTAGGGTTAGGGTTGGAGTTGGTGTTGGGGTTTAAGGTTAGTTTAATGGGAAAATAAATAAATAATTTGGGTTCTGTTTTTTCTGGGCCACCCTAACTTTGACACCTTTGCGCCTGTTTCCTTTCGAGCGGTTCCGATATGGGGGGATCAATTTACTATAAACTTATACGGGGAAATGAGCACCCCTGAAAACTCAAAAAATAAAGAACTTTCAAGAATTTTTTTTTAAATCTGATAGATTGGTGTGTAATCGATAATAATCCACTGAAGGAAAAATAAATAAATAAATAAATAAATTTTTTTTTTTTAGCGGTTCTGATAAGGGGGATCAATTTACGATAAACTTATACGGGGAAATGAGCACCCCTGAAAACTCGAAAAATAAATAACTTTTTTGAATTTTTTTTCACAGTCTGATAGATTGGTGTGCAATCGATAATAATCCATTGAAAGAAGAAAAAAAAATTAAAAACAAAAATTTTAGATGGGGTGGGTTCTGAAAGTTCAGTTCCGCCGGGTTTTTATTTGTTTTGCACACAGTCCTATCGAATACAAATAATTTGACCCCTATATGGGACCCCAACAGGTACTGCCATTTCGGTTTTTGGAGATGATCGTGGTGTAATGGTTATCATCATACAAAATAGACATGGTAACCAGTTCAAATTCTGGATGAGACTATTTGCATTTCACATACCACTAATACACTTGGGAAAGGTATGCATTCAACTATTTTCCCTCCAGCTATGTCTTGTTCTGTTGTCTTATACAATAGTGTAAATAGAGTTATCTCTGTGAATGTAAAGGAAGTTTGAAAATGAATTTATTTTATCTATGAAAACGTGTGTGTGTGTGTGTGTGTGTGTGTGTGTGTGTGAAAGAGTATCATTACTGCAGATGAAACTCATTGATTTTCAAGTGTTCAGAAGATTTGAAGTCCATGTTTCTTGCTTTCCACATCCTCGATTTCTATAAAAAAAAAAACATTTACTTCCCATCTGGGCAGTTCCCCCAAACTTATCAGCCACACTAAACAAGTAGTGATTATGTCTGGCACTAAATACCGTTATGAACAGTTCTTCTCTACTTACTAGCACATATATGATAGAAAGGGTTGGGGCTTTTTTTTTTCAGTTTAACACTTTACCCTCTCTTATTCTTTCTTTCTATGAACACTCCTCTCCCTACACACACACACTTTCTTCCTCTCTCTCCTCTTCATTCTTTCTTCTTTACTTAAACAATCTCTTTACCTCTGCCCTTCCCTCTTTCTTCAACTTCCTCCTCATCACTTTCTCTCTCTTTACCTCTCTCCTTCCTTTTCTACCTCCTTTTCCACTTTGTCCATTGTCTCTCTTTCCATCTCTCTCCTCCTTTTGAATCCACTCTCTTATTCTATCCCCCCTCCTTTTCCACCCTGCCCTTCTACCTCATTATCCTTCACATTTTTTACTCACACTCTTTTCATCTTCCCCTGTTGTAGTAGTAGTCGTTTAGTAGTAGTAGTCGTTAGTTCAGAAACAACATACACAAGTCATATAGTCACAAAGGGCTGTTTATTTCTCTCCAGGCTCGTGGGTTCTTTTTCAGAGAGAAGGAAAGAGAGAGAGAGATAGGATGGTCAAACTATTCTATCATAAATTATGTTCAGTACTATTATACGAAACCCAAACGGGGAACCGGGAGGCCACCGTCTACCTCCCACGAAGCCAGGCCGAAAAAAGACTGATTTTCCTCTTCTTCCATTTCTCATCTCAGGGTGGGAAGGTCTCCCAATTTCAGCTTCCGGTCAAAACCCGGAACTTCCGTCTTTATTTTTAAATCTAATTTCGGGGTCATTTGTCAATCAGTTGAGTTCCAAACTTTAACCTTTCTTTGTTCTTATTTCTTTTTCCTCTCTTTCTCCAGAAATCCGAATACCGTTTTATTTTTAATACCAAATTCCCCGTAGATCATGATAATTACACTACACCCTCTCTTAAATCCCCTCTCTCTTTCTTCTCATGAACTCCCTCTTTCCCCTCTCTCTCATTCTCTTACCTCTTTTTTCACTTTGTCTTTCTGTCACATTACCCTTCCTTTTCTACTTACTCTCTTTTCATCTCTCTCTTCCTCCTCCTTCCCCTCCTTGTGAACCCCCTCTCTCTTTCTCATGAACTCCTCTTTTCCCCCTCTCTCTCTCATTCTCTTACCTCTTTTTTCACTTTGTCTTTCTGTCACATTACCCTTCCCTTTCTACTTACTCTCTTTTCATCTCTCTCTTCCTCCTCCTTCCCCTCCTTGTGAACCCCCCCTCTCTCTTTCTCATGAACTCCCTCTTTCCCCTTGCTCTTCTCTCTCTTTACTTCTCTCCCTCCTTTTCTGTGTCCTTTTCAACTCTATCTATCTCCCTCATTATCCTTCCATTTTCTACTCAGTCTCTTTTCATCTCTCCTCCAGCTACTCCTCTTGAATCCCCTCTCTATTTCCCATAAACTCCCTCTCTCTCTCTCTCTCTCTCTCTCTCTCTCTCTCTCTCTCTCTCTCTCTCTCTCTTACCTCCTTTTTCACTTTGTCTTTCTCTTTCTCTTTCATTACCCTTCTATTTTCTACTTACACTCTCTTTTCATCTCTCTCCTACTACTACTCCTTCTCCTTCTCCTCCTCTTGAATCCCCACTCTCTTTCTCATGAACTCCCTCTTTCTCCCCCTTTCTCCCTCATTTTCATCTTGAACCCCTCCCCCTCCCCTACCTCTTAACCTTAACAGGATCCGCAATAAGCATGATCAACATATTGCTCAATAAAAATAGCACTTTTCAATTAAGTATTGATGAAGAAATCCTCCCTTCTTTCTCCTCCTCCTCCTCTTCCATCAGTATTTTCTTTTTGGTTTTTTTTCTTTTCTTACTGAGTACACAGCGGTGGTATGGCAGGTGAGGCTAAGGAAGAAGAAGAAAGAAAAAAAAGAAGAAAGATGTGAGATGACACAAGTATGAGTGGCAAAGGGAAAGACGACTAAGAAAAGGAAGAAAAGGTTTCTTCGACAAAAAAATCAATTAAGCCCACTTAATGTTTAGTTGAAAGTTTTTTCTTTTATTTTATTAGATTTTAATTTTTTCATTCTTTTACTCTTTTTTTTTTTTTTTTTTATTCTTTTTTTAATAGTAAGAGTGGGTATGACGCCAACTGCCACCACACCATCAATACTGCCACTAGTACCGGCAAGTCTCACCTAACATCTCCGGCCCCCCACCCCCGTTACATGCACATCTACACACACACACACACACACACACACACACACACACACACACAATTACCTCCCTACCCAATTTAATTACTCTTTCTCCGTGCAGTTGACTTCACTGCAATTATTGGTAGTTCTGTTATTGTAACAGTTCTTTCTCTCATTCTTCTTCTGTTTCTTATTATTATTCTTATTCATCTCCATTCTTCTTTTTCTTCTTATTTCTTCTTCTTCTTTTCTTTTTCCTCTTCTTCTTTTTCTTCTTATTTCTTCTTCTTCCTCTTATTATTATTATTATTATTGTTTTTCTCCATTTCTCTTCCCCAACTCCTCCATTCTTATTCTTATTGTTCATTTTTCTACTTCTGCACCTTCTTCATTCTTTTTCATCTTTTCAATTCTTCTTCTCCCCCATTCGACTCCTCCTCCCCTTCTTTCCTTCCTTTCCCTTTCTTCTTCACTTCATCCTACACCTTCTTCTTCTTCTTCATTTTTCTTCTTCTTCGTCTTCTTCTTCTTCATTCTTCTTCTTTCTCCTTCATTTTTCTTCTTCTTTCTTCTTTCTTCTTCTTCTTCTTCTTCTTCTTCTTCTTCTTCTTCTTCTTCTTCTTCTTCTCCTCCTCCTTCATTCTGCTTCATTCTTGTTCTTCTTCTCCTTCATTCTTCTTCATTCTTCTTCTTCTTCTTCTTCTTTTTCATTCTTCTTCATTCTTTCTTCTCCTTCTTCTTCATTCTTCTTCATTCTTCTTCTTCTTCTTCTTCCTTCATTCTTCTTCATTCTTCTTCTTCTTCCTTCATTCTTCTTCATTCTTCTTCTTCTTCTTCTCCTTCATTCTTCTTCATTCTTCATTCTTCTTCTTCATTCCATTCTTCTTCTTCTTCTTCCTCCCAATAAATCAGTTTATTCTTTCCGTGTGCAAACTTAATTCCATCCCAACTGAAATACATTAAGCTCTAAATGATGCAGTTTCTTTAGTCATGTGTCTCTAGTCTTGCAATATAACAAACTCTCCCCTCAATCCCATACTCTCTTTCTCCAATATCCCCTCTTTTCTATCATTCTCTACCTACCCCCTCTCTCTCTCTCTCTCTCTCTCTCTCTCTCTCTCTCTCTCTCTCTCTCTCTCTCTCTCTCTCTCTTTCTTTCTCTCTTTACAATTCCCCTCTTTCCCCTCTGTATCTTTTCCCTTTTCTCCACCCTCCCCCACTTCTTCTTCTTCCCTCCTCCTCTTCCTCCTCCTCTATTGTTCTCCTCCTTCTTCTTCATTCTTATTTTTATGTTTTTGTTTCACATAATCAAAATTAAAATAAAATTTCAATAAGTACAAAAGAAATAGAAAGTCTCACACTAAAGAAAATTACTTTTTCTTATTGATTTGACAGCAGCAATCAAAAAAAACTTTTTTTTTAACATCATATCTTTAAATTTTGTAGTTTGATTGATTTCATTTCAGATAAATGGATTTACATAATTCTAGATTAATTCTTAGCTTATCATTGGTGGATTATCCTTGGTGGATTATTATTGGTGGATTAGGATTTAATGTTCCCCTTTTGGATTTATCAATATCTCAAAATCGTTTTTTTTTTAAATTCAAATCTAAAATTACACACAAACATCCAAGTATATATTGTGAGCATAAATATTACAATTCTCTCTCTCTCTCTCTCTCTCTCTCTCTCTCTCTCTCTCTCTCTCTCTCTCTTTCCATTAAACTTTTCTATCTATCTATCAACTCCATCCTTACACTCTCTCTCTCTCTCTCTCTCTCTCTCTCTCTCTCTCTCTCTCTCTCTCTCTTCTCTCTCCATTAAACTTTTCTATCTATCTATCAACTCCATCCTTTACATCTCTCTCTCTCTCTTTCTCTAACCAAAAGTTATTCAATACAAATCGTTATTCTAAGAGAAAATGAAAAGAAAAAGAAAAGAGAAATAGAAATGAAAGAAATAATTTTTTAAATAGAAAAGATAAAGAAGTTTTCTTTGTTTTCTTTGTTTTAATGGCATACCAACCCACCTGGGTTATGTACAATTGATTTATTTTTAATTTTAGAATCAAAATGTTAAACAAAAACACAATGAATATAAGATTTCTCATAAAATTCTTCCACCCAAGAAAAGTTTTGTTTGATCTTGGTACAAGGTTTTGTTTACAATTTCTTCATCTTTGAAAAGACAGATAGATAGATAGACAGACTGAGACACTACACATATAGTATAAGATTTCAAAATAAACATAAAATATTAGTGAACTAATAAAATGCATATTTTACAAGATATTTTTTTTATGCGAGATGACTGTTCATTATGACACATAATAAACCTTTTAGTTGCACAAATTGATTCCCCAGAATTCAGTTTCCTGTTCTTTTTTATCAGTGCTGGGCCGGTGGTGCTAGGGTCTCATGCACACACACACTCCCTTGAATCTTTGATACCCCCCCCAATTTATGATACGGGGCCACCCCCAACTCTACAACATGTTAATTTTCATAAAGTAGTATTCATATAGAATATATGAAAAGGCTTGCTCCCTTCTTGTTGGAGGTGTCAAGGTTTGTATGGACTGACTCTGTTTCAGTGTCTTGGAGTTTGCAAGATGTTTGTTCTGAGTTAAAGGTCAAAATTTGGTTATTTTATAATCTTTGTGGTTGATTAAAATCAATCTATAGATTGATACTCTTGTTCCTTAACCTTGCAACCGTTATCATCTTGCAACACCCTCGGGTTAAAAACAAACATGTTTAAACAATATATATATATATATATATATATATATATATACACACATACACACACACACAATATCTACATATACACATGAATATGTTGAATGGTTTGGTTGTCAGCTATATATGGAGGTGCTGATGGTTTCAATGAAAGCTCTCTAGCCTTGGTGTGGTAACCAGTCTAGGAGAAAGAAAACTCTGAATTCAATCAAGTTGTACTCCACTTAAAAAATGACCTTGTGTTGAATCCTGTTCATACTGGAAGGGTTGGGTAAATACATACTGGACATGTTGGCTGAACAGCGAGGACTTAAATTCATCAACTCTGTGCAGACACTGGATACCGTCTAAAGGACTTGCCAAGAGTGATGGCCTAGAGGGATGGGAAGTGAATGAATTGATCAGATTTGAAAAGGCCAAAAGGCTCAAATAAATTTATATTTGATAAATTTAAGGTTTTCATTTATTTACTTATATTCTACTCTTTATATATGAATATATATATATATATATATATATATATATATCTTATCATATTATCTTATTATCATATATATATATTATATATATATATATATATATATATATGCCTTATCATTGTGAATCTTGCATCAACTAATCATTGTGACCTGTTTCACACGTAAGTCACCTTTTCAACAAATATATATATATATATATATATATATATATATATATATATATATATATAATGTCGTAAACCGATATAGTCAGAATATGTCTACCCAGATTTCATCGAGAGTATTGCCAGGACTTTTCTGCATGGAATTAATCAAATTACTTAAAACAAATGGATGAAAACAAAATACATTATCACTGATCTACATCATATAGGAAGGAACACTGTGTTTGTTTTGATTTTTTAACCGTCACTCCATCAGTTTTTTTTTTTCTATTTGTTTTTGTTTTTAATTGTTGAAATACCATATTCAATGTCAACATCAGTTCAAAATCTCTGATCTTTGGTTTGATAATTCTTTGGAATTAGTATAGGTGTCATAGCTAATTTCTCTTCTAAACATAAAAGACAGAATTTATTACCCGGTCTATAATTGCATGATTTTTTTTTTACAATTTCCAATATGAATAGAAAATATTTAGAAAAAACAAAAGATGTTATTAGTTTGCTGACAGATCTGTTTCGACCTTTTAATAAAGCGGTCTTTTTCAAAGCAACTATATTTAATTTCTATATATATATATATATATATATATATATATATATATATATATATATAAATGGAAGTGAATCCGACAGTATGAATAGAACATTTTTAGAAAAAACAAAAGATGTTATTAGTTTTGCTGACAGATCTGTTTCGACCTTTTAATAAAGCGGTTTTTTTTCAAAGCAACTATATTTATGAAGGAAAGACGGAATAAATAAACCGTTAGTCACGAGTACAAACAAACGCTCTCGTTCAAGGCTGGAATTTAAAAATTTTTGAAAAAGCGTATATGGTGTTAAAAATGAAATAAATTTTATTTTTAAAAATCAGAAGCATTTTTATCATTAGAAAAACTCAGAAGAGTTTGAAGTAAAAGTGTATAAAAAAGTTATCAAAATGTTCAAGATGTATTCCAGCTATAAAAGCAAGTTTTAAAAAGTAAGTCCACAGCACAATTGATGAAGATGGAAAGTTTCAGGAATTGTAATGTTGACAAATCCATAGTGTTGCGGTCCTTATCATATTCGAAATTTATCCTCCGGTGATGATGTTAAAACAGTCCAGATTCAATTTCCAATATATATATATATGTATGTAAATTTTATCTATATGTGCATTTGAGTTCTCTATTTTGGTTGAGACCAATCATAGAAATAATCTGTCTTAAAATCATTTTGCATATCATTTCACCTGTGGGTATTTGAGAAAACCCAACAAATAGTACATTTCTTGGGGAACAGCAAATTGAGGTGATGAGGATCAAATAAAGAAATTGATGTTTGGCTGATAAGAATTGAATTAAGTGAATTAAGAATCTTTATTGAAACACACATATGTGCAACAATAATACATATAAGAACAAAAATATCATCACAGGTGATTATATGAAATAGCGACAGTCGAATCAACACTGTCTTCTTTCTTCTAAAACAAAGGTGATTTTTTTTTGTTTATGTATTGTTGTTGAACTATTAACACATGCAGAGAGTTTTTCTAGTCTTTTAAGTTGCCAACACCCAGTAACTTGTGCTGATCAATCCAATGAGAAATCTCCGATGAATGTCAGTTCCAAGTCCTATAGATCTTTGAAAACACAGTGTGATTCCAGAACCATTGACAGAACAACTAGCCTGAGATACGTTGGTAGTCATGGAACTAAGATTAAGTCATCTCATCGGCATAGGACCACAAAGGTTGATACAGAATTGATGTTTGGGGACAGGGATCAAATTAAGTGTTGGATCATACAGAAATTGATGTTTGGGTGACAGGGATCAAACTAAGTGTTGGGGGTACAGAAATTTTGTTTGGGGGACAGGGATCAAATTAAGTGTTGGATCATACAGAAATTGATGTTTGGGTGACAGGATCAAACTAAGTGTTGGGGTACAGAAATTGATGTTTGGGGACAGGATCAAATTAAGTGTTGGATCATACAGAAATTGATGTTTGGGTGACAGGGATCAAACTAAGTTTGGGGTACAGAAATTGATGTTTGGGGACAGGATCAAATTAAGTTGGATTATACAGAAATTGATGTTGGACAGGGATCAAATGTTTGGGTGTGATGTTTTGGTATCAGAGTGTAGTTTGCCAAATGTCTACAAGCAGAGTTGTACAGAGGAAGAATGATGGACTCATAACCCAGTGGGCTGTAGATTGAATCTACACTCTGATACCAGTTGTCCAAATTCCAGTTGTAAAATATCAGCCACCACAAGGTGCTAGCAGTGAAAAGTAGTAATGAACTACCATTCACCAGGAAAATAGTTAAGAATAAACTGCTACCAAAAAGAAACCTCTATTCAAGACAAATAGATTTAGAATAGTCCATTTCTAATGATAGTGTGGTCTATACCATTCTCTACATATACATTATCTTATGTCAATCAAATCTTCCAAATTATATCAATTGTTTAGTGTTTAATACTATTGTTTCCTTTCTTTCTGTATATATATATATATATATATATATATATATATATAAATGAAAGTTCTTTAAATTGCTTTTGTTCATTTTCATTACCACCCAACTTTTAATGTCCATACAAACATTAAAAGTACATCATTTCTCTTCATAACACCATTGCCTCCTTTTCTTCAGCCACCATAAGATGATAACAGTGAAAAGTAGTTAACTAGATTCACCAAGTAAGTAGTTAAGAATAAACTTCTATTAAAAAAAAAACTGTCTATTTAAGATAGAAATATTTAGGATAGTCCATTTCTAATACTTAGTGTGGTCTATACTATTCTCTAAATAGATACTCTAACATTCATTACCTTGGCCTGCGATGTTTTCAAGGTTGAAAATATAATAACTGATTTTAAGGCAGTTTTTTACACTGAATCCAAAAATCATACTCATTTTTTCTAATCAGATCAAATTTTTAAGATACAAGCTCTTACTTGAAAGGTATAGAACAGTATTATAACTGTGACAAGTAGAATCCACAGGCTTTTGAATTGGTGTTATTATTATGTGGTGAAGTATTCAAGCATATCTTAAAAACCAGACCTGACTAAACACAATGAATGGTATTTTTGAATTCAGCATTAAAAGGCAATCACCTATCACTTGACCGTTGGAAAAAAAATTTCTAACACAGGTCAGTGTTATTTAACATGGGGATGTGGGTCAAATTAGATGTTGAGGGATACATAAATTGATGGATGGTATATGGGTGTCAAATTAAGTGTTGGAAGATAAACAACAATTTCTTGATAGGGAAGAAATCACATAAATATGAAAACCATTGGATGGAGAAATTTGTTTTTTTTTTTAAATATAATCTAAATGCCAACTGGGAGAATATTTGCTAAGTTACTTCAAGCTCATGGACACTGTTATGGGTCATGCAGTAAGTATATCATTAGAAAATTCTTGCAAGACGAACCTGCTCTAATATCACCGCTACAACAACAACAACAACAACAATTAAAATGGCAAATTAAGAATCAATATATTTGTTATATTTTTTCTTTTTTTTCTTTTTTCTTTTAAAGATTCCCCAGCAGCAACAACTGCTCTGTCCAGTCTCATCATGACTCCCCATGCACCACTTGTGGTTAATTCAACCCCTAATACTCCTCACACAACGGCTGCTCCAATAACAACCACCGGAGGTGATACTCCAATTGTACTCCCAGGTAAGACAAACAAAAAAGTTTTTTACCTTCTTCTTCTTCTTCTTCTTCTCTCTCTCTTTCTTCTTCTTCTTCTTCTTCTTCTTCTTCTTCTCTCTCCCTTTCTTCTTCTTCTTCTTCTTCTTCTTCTTATGTCACTCTCTTACATTGTCTTCCTTGCATCCACTCTGTTCTCAATTCTTCCCTCTATGGTCCCTTATCTGATGTCTTTACTAAATCCACCCAAGAAGTATGAATACAGACTAAACCAGGGGCAAACCTGTACAATATCAAACAATTCAGATCTGCAAGAAAGATCAAACGCATTCTGGTGCGTGAACTCATGTATGCAGACGACACTGCCTTCTTGGCACACAACCACCAAGACGCCCAAGAAATAATCACATGATTTGCAAACTCTGAAAAGGCATTTAGGATGAAAATAAACCTCAATAAGACTGAGGTTATGTATCAGCCCCCTCCAACATCACATGACACTGGAAAAGATATAATGATAGAAAGTCAGATTCCAGCTCAGGTAAATACGTTCAGGTACCTGGGCTCCACAGTTGCCATCAACAATAGACTCAATGCAGAGCTTGATCTCTGAATTTCAAATTCTTCCAAAGCATTTGGCCAACTGAACAGGCGATTCTGGTTCAACAAAGACATCTCCTTGAAAACTAAATGTGTAGTATACTGTGCCATAGTTCTCTCAACCCTCCTGTACGGTGTGGAAGCCTGGCAGTATACAAAGTGGATGCCCACAGACTACATGTCTACTACATGCATCACTTGCACAGCATATTAAATGTCAAGTGGTGGCAACATCTTGAAGAGAACTGGACTCCCTGGCATGCACAACATACTTGTCCAATGCAACCTGAGATGGGCTGGCCACTTAAACAGACTTGGGGATGACAGACTACCAAAGCAGATTCTGTACTCTCAACTGAGAGAGGGATCATGTGGAATCGGTAGACCAAAGCTCAGAAACAAAGACAACATCAAGAGAAACCTGAAGGACTTTAACATCCCCATAGGTAGACGCAACCAGAGAACGATTAAATTGGAGGAAGATGATTTGTGGTGCCATCATCGGATACGATGGACAGCAAGGAATAATAATATATTACTTTCTTATATTGTCTTCCCCCTCTCTCTCTCTCTCTCTCTCTCTCTCTCTCTCTCTCTCTCTCTCTTCACACACACACATAAACACTTCTTCCAAATTTCATTCAGCATCATAAACGGTAAAAAAGAAAATGTCTTTTTTTCTGTCTCTTATAAGTTATTGGTATAAAAAGGCAACAAGATGATATCCCACAGAAACTATTACTGATACAGACTACACAGATGTTCTAGTGCTTCTTGCAAATCTCATTAAATAGCAAGCCTCTGAAATTAGTAGACCAGTTCATATACCTTGGTAGCAATATCCCATCTACTGAAAACAATGTCAACATACGCATAGGTAAAGCATGGACTATTATTGACAAGTTAACAGCCGTATGGAAATTTGATCTCTCAGATAAAATAAAATAGGATTTCTTCCAAGTTGTAGCCGTGTCAGTACTACTGTATGGCTGCACTACTTGGACTTTAACAAAATACCTGCAGAAAAAACCGAGATAGAAAGTATACAAGGATGATGCATACTTTTATCAACAAATCCTGAAACAGCAGTTTGTATCACCATTTAACCCTTTATCTACCAAAGCGCTCCAAACTGCCCAACAATCAAAATGCCACACTACCCAAAAATAGAAGTTTTACATCTTTGTAAATTATCATCCAACCTTATTTTTAAAAAATCTACTTTAAGGGAGCCAACTTTTTGAATTAGTTACTTCCCTTCATTTTGTAGAAAATCCAATGGCTATTGCGGATGACAGTGGTAGATAAAGAGTTAACTCGCATCTCACAAACCATCCAAGAAAGATGCGCAAGACATGTTGGGCACCAGACATGTTGGGCACAAGGACATGTTGGGCACTTACTTGAGAAGTAAATGAACACTTAAGTGATCTTCTTTTAAGGACTGTCTACATGTGAACCCACCAGCATTGGATGACCAGCAAAAACTATTATCAGCTCTGTGCATACACTGGATGCTGTTGAGAGGAGTTACCAAGATTAATGGTCAATAGGGATGGGTGGCAAGAGAGAGTCAAATGAATCTGTGCTGTTGGCATGTCTTGATCATCAGCATCATGATAGAAAATAGAATTCAATTCAAATTAAAGTTGAGGCTGGTGGTCTTCCCTTCAGACTAATACCCTTGGTGAAGGCATGAACCCATCTCTTCCCACTAACTATGGCTAAAATAGTGGGACATGTTTGCTATAGTTATTTACTACAGTTAGATCAGATGTGACACATGTATGGGACGCCCAATGAGAATCAAACTCATAAACAATGGTCTGCAAATGTAAAGTAGTAAAATTCCCCAATAGGCCACCTGTTGGCGATGGATGGTGAACTGTGATGCTTAAGAACGGAATCCTGGTGGTTGAGCAGTTTATGACACAGGATTCCACTTTGGCCCTTATCTTTTGGCCATGGGTGGCGAACCCTAATGCCTGAGGACAGGATTGTGATGGCTGTATGGTCTCTAATCCAAGAACTAAGTGGTCCCGTGACATATAGTACTCCACTTTGGCCTTGAGCTAGACAGGCGGTCGGAGAGGCCCCTCCAATCCATCAGCTGATGATGCCAAATCCTATCACCTATATGATTGTCTCAGCCCTATTGCCATTATGGCATCCCTCCCCCAACTCTTTTTATCATCTGTGCATGTTGAGTAACTGGCCGCCATCGTTGGTTCCAGTTGTAAAAGAACTTAAAGTAAACAAGTAAGTAAATCAATAAGTCCTTGTGATAGTGTCCTTTAGGTCTGACGTCCTAGATGGTCCAAAATAGCAATGAGTAGTATCTAGCAGCAGCAGCACTGCCAGTGATTGGATAATAGGTTGCCTTCCCTGGTCACGTGGTAGTCAACGAATCTATATTTACAAGTGGCCATCTGGCACACGTCTTATATCACAAAAATTCCAACAACATACATTCCTTTCAATTATGACGTTTTATAATTAGGAATCTATTTCATGTATAAATCTTGAAAACGTGAAAGAGATCAATTTTATTCTCTTTAAAGGAAGTTCAGTATAAAGCTTGCTGTAAAATAATTAATTATTTCAATTAATTATTTTAGTAATTCATTTTTTTAATTTTTCTAAAATTTCGACATTGAACTTGAAACCAAGTTGCCCAATCATATTTGTAATTTGGGTTTTTAGATTGAGAGAAAATTTTTTATTTATCTGGTTATTGGGCTGGATGGCATTCTTACTGTTTGAGTCTGGAACAACTTGGGATTTGCTTGAAAATATCTTGCCTTGTGCTGTTTAGTGTTTTTAAATAACAACACTAGGCATTCTTGTTTTTTCTCATGTACTGATTTATTTTATCCCCAAGTCAAAATGCCTTGGGGAACAGATACGTGCCTTGCATCTCTTCCTACCAACTGCTTAGTTCTAACTCATCTTTCATTATCTCCTCTCACTACCTCTCTTCCACACTTCACCAGATGATTCAACCAATAAGAAATCAACATCTGGCGTTGTGCTGACTCATCCAACAAAAGCTTTCCACTATTATCTACATGTAACTTCTTGGATTTTGGGGGTTTTTTTCCACCTTATCATGTTACAAATAGAAAGAAAGTTCTACATACAAAATTCCCCTAAATAAAATATTCTAAGTATTTTTTGTTGTCTAAAATATTGCAAAACTTTTTATTCAGCCTAGTACAATGGGTTGGCTGGCTGATTGGTTTGTTGGCTGGCTGGCTGGCTGATTGGTTTGTTGGCTGGCTGGCTGGCTGGCTGGTTGGTTGGATTTTATGGCATGTCAACCCTTGTTGGCTTATTTTATGCCGAAGATGTTTTGTTTTATTCATTCTTGTTGGGTATTCAATTTTTTTTTTACTCAATTTTTTTTAAACACATTTTTTCAAACTGGTATAATGGGACTGTAATAAGTAATTGAGAGTTA
>CM042153.1:96547202-96637202 GCA_023376005.1 Doryteuthis pealeii | reverse complement strand
TAAAAGTACATTATTATTTCTTCTTCTAACAATTGACTTTTCTTCAGCATGACCATTTTTACCGCAGGATCAAAACCCCTCTAAAGAATTTAAAACTTGGGTGCAAATCTGGTCCCTCCCCTTAGCCTTGTTCCTCATGAAACCCAAATGAATTGAATAATCTTCAAAATAAAAAGGAAGAAATGCAACAGTTTAGGAATCAGACCATTTTCATTTGTCATAACAAACTTTTCTTTTCATCGCCTTGTTTTCTCAATCAGAATTTTCAGATTTGATTATTTCTTTTGTTTTGTTTTGTTTTGTTTGTTTTTGTTTTTTGTTTATTTTTGTTTTTTGTTTTTTGTCAATTGGTTTTACTCAACTATTTTGTATAAAATGAAATACTGAAAATTGTTACATACTATAAAAAAGCTATATCCAGAGCAGATTTCAATTATTATTTGTGTGTGTGTGTGTGTGTGTGTGTGTGCGTGTGTGTGTGTGCGCGTGTGTGTGTGTTTTTGTTTTATCTTTGGAGTAGGAAGGAATAAAATTTGGGGAACTTATTTCAGTTGACTATTTGTTCTTTTAATGAAAACAAAACTCATTCAAGTATTTTGTTTTTTGTTTTTTGTTTTTGTTTGTTTATTTTATCATTTTTTTTTAATTAGTTTTCTTATCACTTTTATTCTAGATGTCTACACTTTTTTCTTCCTTCCAAATGAAAATACAATTTAGGTTTTTTCTCAGATCAAATCAGAGAATTTTAAGCTCGACAATTCCATTGAATCAAATATGGTCAGCAGGAAATTTCTAAAAAAAAAAAAAAAAAAGAGAGAAATTCAAATTTTCTATGATAAGCGTTACCTTTTGTTTTCATTTGATCCATTTTTTACAACAGAAAGTGAAAGTACAAATTGTACTTTTACTTTCATTTTCTGTTGAAAAAAAAAATGTTGCATTCAATGAGTTCTTTGAAGAATAAGAAGAAAATAAAAACTCTTGAAATTCTTCAAGATGTTTACCATCTTTCTTGCATTAAAATGATCATGTCTCAAAACTTCTTTTAAGAGGAGGGACTAAATAAAAACAAATTTTACATAGACTGTGTACAGGGACTAAAATAAGGTAGATGTTCCTTTCCTTCTCCAGAGAGAACACGGAAAAAAATTATGAGGTAAGCATGGTGCTGGAAATAAAAGCACTGAAACAATACCTCAGCCATTACACTAAAATGGTTAGGGTAGTTAGGTTGTCAAATCCCAAATTTCCTGGTTTTTTTTACTATGAAACCTTGTGTTACAAATGACCATGCCTCAAAACATCTTTGGGGAAAAGGAAAAAAATGATGCATACTGGACTGAATTCCTCTAAATGGTTAAAATCTTTGAGATTATTATAAGATTTTAATCTTTGCTTTTGGTTTCTTACAATCTTTCACCAGACTTTACCCAAGACCTAGCTTGAGGGGACATAGTTATTATTCTATTTTATGTATTAATATTTTTGGCTGCCTCTTGTTGGTGTAACTATTCAACTCACTTTGATAGTACTCGCCTAAGGAGAAAACCAGTTCCTCAAAGTGTATCAGGTGTTTTTTCCAGTATGTGATCTACCAAATGGTTTCTAATCCAATATGTGATCTACCAAGATGTTTACATTCCAATATGTGATTTACACAATAACTACCCATTATTTTCCCATTAAACTAACCCTAAACCCTAACCCTAACCTTGTCTTTTTTTTCCCTAGTCGATCACATGCCATGAATAGTAGATCAATAGTAGATCACAAACCTTCGGTAGATCACATATTGGAAGAGCTTTGTGTATTATTTATTTATTTATCACTATGAATATTCTTGTGTGTATGAAACGTTGCATTAAAACGATCATATCTCAAAACTTCTCTAAAGAAGAAGAATTGACTAAATAAAAACAAACTTTACATTTGTGGCTAATGTGCTGGACTGCAATATTTCTGCAGATGGAAACAACAGAGTTGATAATTGTGTTTCCTTTGTCCAGTGACTTATCAGTAAAAAGACTTTATAAATTATTTATCAGTAAAAAGACTTTTATAAAGAATCTAAAAATATGCAGATTCGTTTTTATGGGTTAAAATCTTTGAGTGTTTTGCGGAATCATAGATACATTATGTGAACCTAAAACTTTTCTTTTCCACCACATATATAAACTACAATTGGTGTGTATGTATGTATGTCCAGAGGAAATTATGAAAATAAAACAATTAACGACATAGTAAATATATATACACATTCACTATCACCAGAGCTTGCTTTTTGTGCAAAAATAATAAAGATTTTCTTTATATTTCAGAAGATATTTAAAAATTAGGATTTGAATAGTAAGAGAAGGGAAATTCATTGGTTGCATTTGTGATTAAAACATAAGTCAATTATGGAAGACCAAACAATCAATGGATCTGCGAGACTAACTTTTTATTATCCCCTCCTCCACCCAGGTAATGCTGGGTAGCCACTTCTACTATAGATATATAGGGTTCTGGTTAGTGAGAAAGGCTAGCAAACTCACATTAGTGAGTTCAATTCTCACTGGGTGCCCCATGTGTCTGGCTTTGTGCTGATAAACTAATCTTTGTAAAAGATTATTTATGGGACCATGTGCATTGGTTTTTGTGGATTCTTTTTGTAGCGATTGTCTGTCCCTGATTGGATTGAAGTGGAGCCTAGAAGAGTTATCTTCCCTTGCTGTAGAGTTAATAAATGTGTTTCCTTGTCGATAGGGGGCCTGAGTATTTAGTCAGCAAACCGTGAATTTTGAGCTCTCTTCCCCCCCAGACAGCCCCCCACTTAAAGGTAGAGACACAAGTGTCTAACCCACGTGTAGTGTTGGACTGTCCCTAAGAAAGAGGACTCAAAATTCACGGCTTGCTGGCTAAATACTCAGACCCCCTATCGGCAGAAACCTGCAGCAAGGGAAGATAACTCTTCTAGGCCCCACATCAATCCAAACAGGGGCAGACAATCACTACACTTTTATTGGTTAAAATCTTTGAGAGATTTCTAAGCAGTAAAATCAACGTTGTATGGAAAGGATGTAAAACTTCATCCGATTTTAGAAAGCCTCTGACAAAAATTCAAGAAGGTTGTCCAAAGTTTTTAGCCATATTCTTTTTTTTTAACGTTGGTTGTTAGAAATTGCACAAGTTTTTTTTTGTTCTCCTCTTTATTTGATAACATTCTGTCTCTTCTGTTATAGAAAATAACAATAAAAGAAAAATCTAAAAATGACATTTTCTTATTCCATTCCACATTTGCATATGTCTTTACATATTTGCATATGTCGTTTTTAATGACAATCCAGATTATTACAGTTTTTTCATTATATTCAAAGCTTTTTTGTTTTTTTAATTGCCTTCCAACATAACCATCTCAAAACTCATATGTTTATCAAACTTCTTTATTAAAAAAGAAATGGGATTTTAATTTCATTTGAAAATCTGGGGAGTGAATCAACCAGAAAATATTCTTTAAGATTATTTCAATATTGGTTTATTTATCATTTATATAACAAATGTGAAAAATATAAATGGAAAGGTGGATAAACCGATACAGAAAATTGATTCAATTAATATCATGTCTTTATTTGTCTTCAGATACTTAAGAGTTGGATAATGTGCAGTGTCATTAAATATTATTTGTGAATTCTGGCAAATATAACTTTATTTTTCTGAATTTTGTAGACAAGGTTTGACGATTTATATTATTTAAATTTTCGGACTGTTGTCCTCATCTTCATTGTTATATACAGAACGTTTCAGCCGATGTACTCTCCAGCCTTCTTCAGATGTTTCTTGTTGAACTCAAGAACTTTCTCGTTGAACTCGGGAGCCTCCAGTTGGACACATGACACAACAGATATAGGGGTTGAGTTAATACAGTTCTAAGTGACAATTATCTGCAGGTTGCAGGTTCAATCCTGACCTAATGGGTGATAATAGCATAGAATACTTAACACAGTTTAACAATTGTAAAGTGGGGAGCTGACGGTAGGTGTAGCATTCCACGTCAGCAAAACCAATCTCCCTGGTCTAGCGCTAGCAAAAAGGGGATAGACTCCCTCACTGTTTGGCTAATACTGACAATAGATCACTCCACCAACTACAAATGAATATCTTAATACGTTTAGTTAGAACTAGAAACAGACAAACTAAAATATACACCATGAGTCGATAGATAGACAAAAACCCAAAGACATAGATAGATAGATATATAGATAGATATGAGCAGATTAAGATAGATTGATAGATAGATATGAACAGACTAAGATAGATAGATTGATAGATAGATAGATACTGCTCTTCATAAAACTATGGAATTTGCACACTTAGAAGAAGTTCACTCGTGTTAAATCTCCATATATATATATATATATATATATATATATATAATATATATATAACAATTTGACATTTGACACCAAACATTACCATGTTCCCAAAATTCAAATTAAGTTTTTTTGATGGCATCAAATATCATATTATCTCCAACTTTCAATTAATAATGTTTAATGGCATTAAGCATTATCACACGTTCTCCAGATTTTTAATTGATAATGTTTAATAGCATTAAATATTATCACACTTTCTCCAGATTTTAAATTAATCATGTTTAATGGCATTAAATACTATCACACATTCTCCAGATTTTAAATTAATGCTGTTTAATGGCATTAAACATTATCACACATTCTCCAGATTTTAAATTAATGCTGTTTAATGGCATTAAACATTATCACATTCTCCAGATTTTAAATTAATGCTGTTTAATGGCATTAAACATTATCACATGTTCTCCAGATTTTTAATTAATAATGTTTAATGGCATTAAATACTATCACACATTCTCCAGATTTTAATTTAATGCTGTTTAATGGCATTAAACATTATCACACATTCTCCAGATTTTAAATTAATGTTTAATGGCATTAAGCATTATCACATGTTCTCCAGATTTTAAATTAATAATGTTTAATGGCATTGAACATCACCATCTGTTCTCCAACTTTTAAATGAATAATGTTTTATCACATTGAACACTTATTCTTCAGCTTTTAAATTAAAGATATTTAATGACATTAAACATTATCACATGTTCTCCTACATTTAGATTAATAATATTTAATGGCATTGAACATTATGACAAAGCCTCTCATTTTAAATGAATAATGTGTAAAGGCATTGAAAATTGCCACATGTTCTCTGACATCTAAGTCAACAATCTTTAATGGCATTGAATATAATCAGATGTTCTCCAGCTTTTAAATTAATAATGTTTGATGGAATTGAACATTATCTCAGGTTCGCCTACATTTAAATTAATAATGTTTAATGGCATTCTACATTATCATATGTTCTCCTATATTTAGATTAATAATGTTTAATGGCATTTAACATTATCACATGTTGTCTTACATTTAAATTAACAATTTTTAATAGCATTAAATATCACGTATTCTTCATCATTTCAATATAAATTATGTTTAATGGCTTTGAACATTATCACAAGTTCTCCAATTTCTAAATTGATAATGTTTAATGGCATTGACCATTATCATATTCTTTTCTATCATAACACGGAACATTTTTATGCACACCCACACCATGCAAACACACACACATGTGTACACAGACATACACATTATTAAATCTATAAAACAGAATATATTTTCCTTAAAAAAAAACTTTAAATACAAAAGTGAAAAAAATGTGTGTGTGCATGTGCGTGTGTGAGTGAGTTTGTGTGTGTGTGCGTGTGTGAGTTTGTGTGTGTGTGTGCGTGTGTGCACTCATCAATATTTTCATGCCATCCACTTTTTTATCATACTTGATTAATACTACATCATTTCTTTGTTTAGATACATTTTATTAGTTTATTAAAGTATACAATCTTTCTTTTATTATTATTATTAATATTTTATTGATGATAATAATGATGATGATGATAATGATGATGGGTTTTAATACCAGTATTATCTGAGGACGTTCATAGGTGATCAAATGATAGCAAGTCTCCTCAATACTCCAGCACTTTCCTCAGTATTCTAGCTATTATTATTATTACTATTGTTATTATTATTAGTGTTGGTGTTGGTGTTTGCATTGGTAGTTTTTGTTATTTTTCTCTTGCCACAATATATGTGTTTGGCAAGTAAGATAAAAAAACAAAAATAAAAATAAATTGATGAGCTAGAAATTAGGAAAAATTAGAATAAATGCATACTTTTCTAATTAGTAGCACAGACACATACACACACACATGCACAGACACACACACATGCACACACACATGCACACACACACACACATGCACACGCACACACTATGGTCACAAGTCACGGTGAAAGCACTGGTTCTTACTAGATCCCCAAAGTTAAGCAGCAACGGGTTTCATGCAGTGGTGAATTCATCCGACAGAGTGAAAAGTTTTTGTTTTTTTTAATCCGATTAACATGGTCAAACTTTATTGATGGTGAAGTTGGAAGGAGGCATTTTGCTTGTGCATTTGTGTGCATCAGCTGTGTCTGTGTCTGTTTACTGATGTGGGTACGTATATATATATATATATATTATATATATATATTATATATATATATATACACAGACAAACAAATGTTATACAAACACTTGACAGACAACTTTATATTACACTTCCATTTGAAGATTGTGTGAAACATGTGAAACTTGAGTAAAGGAAGTATAGTATCCATAATTTTAGGTCTTATACCTGCTCTGCTGTGGCAGCATTGAGCACTCTTTCTACACAAACACTTTTCTTATTTTCAATCTTTCATTATATATATATATATATATAATATATATATATATATATATATATTGATAATATAGTTTGGTATATTTATAAGTAAACAGCACTCACTATCATTTAAAGAGCATATATATTTAAGTTACGGTAGCGAAGACATAAAGTCAATGACACTTTGTAACTGTCAGTTTCTTGCCTATGTGATTTTTAAAGCACTTGGTAACTATCAGTTACCAAGTCTAGTCGAGTCTAGCGCTAGTGAAAAGGGTGATCTAATCCCTTGCTGTCCAGCTGATATCAACAATTTGCCAAATTTACTTTTACTATCTATATGTATTTATATATATGTATGTATATATATATATATATATATACATTTGGATGCATATTATATTATATATGCATTTGTGAGGGTGTTTATAATGTGTGTATTCATACCTCACTTTTTTATTTTTATATATAAACACACATGTCTGTCTGTCTGTCTATTTGTCTATCTGTGTGTGTGCGTGTTTGTGTGTGTAGAGGATGTGTGTGTGCATGAATTTATGTATGTATGTTTGTGTGTGTCTATTGTGTGTGTGTGTTTATTGTGTGTGCATGTGTTTGTATGTGTGTGTAGATATGTGTGTTTGTGGGTTTTATTTGTGTGTGTGTGTGTGTGTGTGTGTGTGTGTGTGTGTGTGTGTGTGTGTGTGTGTGAAAAATAATTCTTCTTCATTATAAAAAATGCTTTTGTTTTTACCAACTTTGATTTTTTATTTCTAAAAGATTTTTCAAAATAATTTGTTCTCTCTCATAAACAAGGTATTTATTTATTTTTTTTTTTTAATCAAACTCTCATTGCACTTATAGAAGTACACACACACACACACACACACACACACACACACACACACCAACATGCCAATACACATATACACCCACACAGACGCATACATACATCCCCCACACAGACGCACACAGACGCACACACATACACTCATACACACACACACACACACACTCACAAATACATTCATAATTGTAAGTGTAATTAAGATACTTATCTCAATTTCAAATAAATATTGCTGATATATTAATGTAGATAAGGTTTTCAGCACAATAACACTTACATGGGTCATGGATTTTATGCAATTAGAAAAAGATCCATTTTTTGTTTGTTTTGTTTGTTATTTTTCCATTATTTTTTTAATTTCTTTTTGTTTGTTTGTTTTTAATTAATAGTTTTGAAGATAATTTTTTTTTAATAAAGATATAACCATCTCTTGAGTTATAATAGCAATAAGTTACATTGAATAAGAATTGATTTTTGAAATTTTTTCTCCGGCAACACCTGCCCTTCAAGAAAATAAACTGAAACTCATACATGATGGTACTTGTAAAATCTCCAGACTGATTAAGAATAATCTTGCTTGATGTAAATCACATTATGAACTCTAACCTTCTCGTAATTTGAGTTCCTTTACACAAAGATGGAATTTAAAGAAAAATATAAAATAAACTTTATAGATGAATAATAAATAAAATGACAAATATTCAACCTAATTGGCTATACTACAACTAGTTCTACTACTACTACTACTACTACTACTAATAATAATAATAATAATAATAATAATAATAATAATAGCCTTCATCCTCAGTTGTTATATCTTGCTCACGAATATAATAAAAGCTTATAAAAAAAATTCAACTCCAAATCCTTGTTTGTCATATTTGAAAATAATAATGATAATAATAAAATGAATAATAATAATAATAATAATAATAATAATAATTAATAATAATAATAATAATAATAATAATAATGTGAAAACTCAAAAGGAGTAAGTAATAATAATAATAATAATAATAATAATAATAATAATTGTATTTGATGCTTTTAGAATGGTTCTCAAGAGTTTAGAAAACAGGCTGGAGGAATTGGAAATCAGAGTAAGAATTAAGAACATCCAGACAACAGCATTGTTAAGATCGGCTAGAATACTCAGTCCTGGAGATCTGAGGAGATTTGTTGTCCCAGTGAAAGACCATCCGTTTATACTGGTATGAAAAACTCGCAAAGAGTGAAATAATAATAATAATAATAATAATAATACTAAATGATGCAAATATGCCAATATGAAATATAATAAAAAGTAGTTGTAGTGGTAGCAGAAATATAAAATGGTCATAATAATAAAATGTCACAAAAAATTCTAATTAAAAGTTTCACCCCGGAAAAAAAAGATGATAAATAATTTTGTTTCTTTTGATAAAATCTGACTTTTCTTCTTCGTCAGATTTTATGCATAAAGAATTTAGGATTGAATATCAATCTGACAAATATTATTAAAAGAAGCCACTGAACCAATCAAGAATCTTGAATGTGATAAAATATCTAAGAATATACATAATATATATATACATATATATATATATGTATATATATGTGTGTGTGTGTGTGTGTGTGTGTGTATGTGTGTGTGTATGTGTGTGTGCTTGCGTGTGTGTGTGTATTATCTTTCCTTTCAAAGAACCTCCAAGAAAGAAATGTGCATAAATTGGAGTCTAAAGAATTTCATGAAAAAAAAGATAAAGAAATATTTTTCTTTAAAAGGAAAATACCCTGAAGATAGAAAAAAAAATCCTGACTCTGAGATTACCAAAAAAAAAATATGTGACTTTCAATTTTGAAAGAAAAAAAAAAAAAAGGAAGATAAAAAGAAAAGAAAAAAAAAGGAAAAAACAAAAAAAAAAGAAAATTTAAAATTTCCAGCTTGTTTTTTTTATTGGTTGTTGTAGGATATTATAGAAAACATTTTGGATGTGGTGTGCAAAAATTTACAAGGGAAAAAAAAAGAGAAAAAAAAAAAATTACACTTCAATCCATCAACATGGTATTTTTGTCTGTCAAAAAAAAAAAAAGAAAAAAGAAAAAAATTCATAATTTCAAAATCTGGATAAATTTTGAATAATTTGTCAAATATGATGTTTGTTGGATGATAAAAAAAGGAAAATGTTGCTTTTTTTTTTTTTTTGTTTGTTTGATTTTTTAAGACAAAAAAGGCAATGTGACAAAACCAGAAAAACAAAAAAAAACTGTCATAATTACCAACACCCTAAAATGGACACTTTGTTCAAATGTCGTCATACTGAAAAATGCTATTTTTAATAATGATTAAAAAATAAGAAAATTGAAGAATATATGTCAGCTGACATCTAAGAGCAGAAGAGAAATTAACAAGAAATTATTAAGTGTAAGCATTTTACAAAAAAATATTAGTTAGATTTTAGGATTTTTTTTTTTTTTTTTTTCTAACCTCTTTAAGAGATTTTGCAGACATTTGTATAATTCTTCCCTCAGATATGCGAGCTATTTATCTTCGATGATATTCTTAAATTTTTTTTCTATGTCCATTCAATTCACACTGACAAAAAAAATGTTACAAAAATTATAAAAAAGGCCTTTTCACAATATGAGAGCATTTGAACATTTTCTCAGAAAAGAATCTACAGAAAAAAAAAAGAAAAAAAAACATATTAAAAAACAATTATATATTATACCCCAATACAAATAGAGACAGTGTGGAATGTATGTACATATGTATGTATATGTGTATATGTACATATGTATGTATATGTGTATGTGTACATATGTATGTATATGTGTATGTGTACATATGTATGTGAGTTGTATGAATGTCTGTACACAGATTAGTATATTTTCTTGAGTATGCATTTAAATGTAGTGGGTGTCTCAGAATATTTTGGGCAATTATTTTGATTAATTTTTCTCTCATTTAAGATATAAACAATCTATCTGAGGCAACAGGAATACTCCTTGCTTTTGAATGCAATCAAATTATCAATGAAATATTTAATTAAATTGTTATTGATTAAATTCTCGGTTCTAAGTATGTGGCAAACAAAGGGGAGAGAACTCTGCTCAAATGCAAAACGAGACAGTATCCATTTTGGGAGGTTAAAAAAAAACAATCTCAACAGAAAACAAATTATTAATGATTTTAATAGATATTTCATTAAACATGACTTTAAAATCTGTCAGTTATCTGTACATTGTATGTTTATATCTTTTAAAAGAAGAAAAATTGTTCCAAAACACAATTACAACAAGAAGAAGAATTCAATGCCACCCTCTATATACACATACATATAACAAAGACAGATTTTTGGATAAAAATGCATATATATCATTCTGGTTATATATGGCAATATATGTGTATATATGAACATATGGATGTTCCCATTTATACATACATACGTATGAACATATGTATGTATAAAGATAAATATATTCTTTACATATTTTGATCTTTATAGATTATATATACCTCTTCCCTTCTCTGTACTCATTTTCTTTCAACACACATGTGTCTATTCCAGCAAACAGTAAGAGTGTATGCATATATATATGCACATGCACAAATATATATATATATATTATATATATATATATATGAGACTACATACATACACATACACATGCACTCATATACATACAGACAAAGACAGATATATACACACAGAGGTTTTTGCCTCTCGAGGATATTATTCAAACCAGCAACATAATGTTGTATAAGACTATCAGAAAGTTTTGCCACATTGTCCACTTGATCAGTCTAATGCACTAAGATATTACATAGTCATTTGCGCAACAAAATACAAGTTGCCTTCAAGTGTAATTGCATTTTATCAACAGATTTAATCACGCATATAGGAAAAAAAATGCTTATAGAAAAAGTGAGTTTGATTCTTATGAGCACCCTATTTCTATTGCCTTGTGCCAGACTAAAGGTATTAAATAAGCACACACACACAAATACAAACACACAGGCATACACAAACACATATATATATGTATATATATATATAAGTTAAAAGAAAGGAAATGAATCCGACAATATGAGTAAGAAAAGGTGGAATGAAAACATCACACAATGCTGTTAAAGAAGAAAACAATTTATAATATAATCATAGCTGATACTGATCAATATTTCGATTTTACAAAAATCATCATCAGAGCTCATTCACTCCCGTAGTTGTTTGGGTCGGAGAGGAAAGTAAAAAAAAAAAATTTTTTGATTATATTATAAATTGTTTTCTTCTTTAACAGCATTGTGTGATGTTTTCATTCCACCTTTTCTTACTCATATATATATATATATATATATATATATATATATATATATATATATATATATATATATTGATAATATAGTTATAATAATAATATATATATATTTAATTTTATAAGATGAACAAAAATTGATGAATGTTTGACAAGCCACTATAATCCGGGCAGAGAAGTATATTAGAAGTGTCGAGTCCATCTATTCAGTGAAAAACTTCTTTAATCTTATATAGATAATAGCTCCATCACTGGCATAGAGTACTCCACTAATAAAACTGCAAAAATCTGGTCTACTACTAACTCACTATGTGATCTACTGGTAACCATATTTCTATTGCAATATATACATATGTGTGTGTGTGTGTGTGTGTGTGTGTGTGTGTCTGTGCTGTGTGTGTGTGTGTGTGTGCATATATATATATATATATATATATATATATATATATATATATATATATATATATATAAAAGTAATTGGTAATTTGCTTGAAGCATTGTTAAGTATGTTATAAAATAATAAAATTCGAAGGCAATACAATGCGTAAAAAATAAAGACAAAAAGATGTTTTATATGTCTAATCGATTTCAAAGCAAAGCTTTATCATCAGAGTTTAATTTCTGAAATTAAACTCTGATGATAAAGCTTTGCTTTGAAATCGATTAGACATATAAAACATCTTTTTGTCTTTATTTTTTACGCATTGTATTACCTTCGAATTTTATTATTTTATATATATATATATATTAATAGGTAAATAAGTGGCTTGATATGTAGTTAAATTAAAGGAGAACTTTGGTGGTACACCAAGTGACTGAAATAGATGCATATTATTCACCAATGCAAAAAGTCAATGCTTGAACCTGGCTAAAAGATTTGTTTGTTTTTTTTAAATAGGATTTTAAATGCTGATTTTCAAAGGACAGGGTGTGGCAAAAATACTGCCTACATTTTAAACTATCACCTATGTGGAGCACATGAACTTAGGTAAGAAGCAATGGTGGCTCCATCCAGCTAATGTCTCAACATTTTTTTTTGTTTTTTTCAGATACAATCATGGCTTGGACCTGTGCACACTGTGCGTTTGCTGGTGAAATGTTTGTGGGAAGGATGGGGGAATCTGTAATTGCTAAACGGAGAGTTTTTCAGGCTCATTTCATGTGATGTTGGAATGATGCTATTCTGGATAGAATTTTCAATATGTAATAGTATCAATTTATCTATCTGGAACAACATCATTCTGATAAATGATCAAATAAGCATGAAAAGTTCTTTGTGTAGCAATTATGGACTTACCAGTCTTAAAAATATTTCAACAGAAGAGTCCTGGAGATCATATCTTAAAAACGCTTCAACAGCAAATGCACAGTGTTCACCGGTCCAAACCATGATCATAATTGATCATATCTGAACAAAAATAGTAGAATATCAGCTAGACGGAGCTATCATTGCCACTTGCCTAAGTTTACTTGCACCATCCAGAAGAAGACAGTTTAGATTGTATGAGGTATTTCTGACACACCCTCTATCAAGCACATTCTACTAGGATGATTGATGCTACACAATCTTCTTATCTGAAATTTTACTCATATGGTTTAGTGCAGCTCTAAGTTGAGTTTGGTAAATATCTGGGGGTCTGCCTTGTGGCTGAGATAGCAGAATATTTTCTACCATTCTCAGATGTGAGTGTTTGAGTCCAGACGCTGATTTCCAAGACTTTCTTTCTTGGGAAATTGGCACAATATGATTATCCTCTGTAATCGCCCATTTGACCTTGTGCCATACTTGGGTGAGATGTGTGTGTTGGTTTATTTCTGGCACAAAATCAATTAAGCCTAACAAGAAGATCCTTGCTCATTCTTGTGGATGGGTCAAGGTAAGGTCCCTCCGTTAAATGCTAGCAAGCTTGGTCAGAATCGTGGCCAGGTTGACAACTGTCCTTCATGAACTAGTCATTGATAAAGAACACACACACACACACGCACAAACGCACATACACACACACGCACGCATGCACACACATCTACCCACGCATGCATGCACGCACACATCAGACAAGACAAGAAATTTTAAAATAATTATACAATGATGATATACCATCAACAACAGCAAAAGAAAAGAAAAAAGAAACGGTCTTTACCCAAATATGAAATAACTTAATAAATGACAACTCGAGATGTGTTAGGCATAAACACACATATACAAATAAAAATGTGCATACACACATACATTTACATATATGTTTACATACCCAGTTATGCTACACATATGTTCATTTACCCATATGTTAACACACATGTTTACACAACTATTAACGCATTCATGTGTGAATGTATGCAAGTATGCATGTGAATATGTTTATATATATATATATATATTCATATATATCTATTGGCATAGATGTGTGTAATCTTGTATATATATATATATATATATATGTGTGTGTATATATGTATACAAACTTATGTATATATTTGTACATATATAAACTTGTGTGCGTAAAAACTGTTCATATTGGTACACATGTTTGCATCTGTGTAAATTCTGGGATACATGTTACATATCTGTGTATGGATTGTAACACAGTGCTGTGATTATGAGTGGGAATAATCGCAAGCGTGTTTAGCTTACACATTCCACCATGTAATAAAACACAGCAACTTTTCTAAATTCAACCTCTGAATTCAGTTCTAAATTGAAATCTTCTATTCCATTTTATTTTTTATTTATTTGATTTCATTTTCTTGATTTTGAAAAAACATTTGGAAAAATTAAGTTTAAGTCATGAAAGACGGGTTGTGTGTGGGGAGTGCACATATAAGAATTTAGAAGATTATTTTAAGTATTTTTTACTTATGTAAAGAAAAGACTTTGATAGATTCTTCCCGGATAATGGCTAAAGTAACATGTCATTAAATACCCTTGATTAATAAATAATCTTGTGTATTATTATTATTATTATTATTATTATTACTTGCAAAAAAATGCACTCCGGACAGTGTAAAAATAAATTTTTGAAATATATTGGCTGAGGTAAGAATTAAATAAATAAAATAAAATGTTTAATATTTTTTGTAAATTTTAAAATCGTATGAGTAAAATATATTTTGTTCAGATTTCATAAAATGACATGGAGGAAGGGGGGTCGACCTAGTAATAAAGATATTTCCCCTGATATATTTTAGGAAAAATACTTTTTTAAACATAAATTCATCTAAAGGTTAATAAGTATCAAAATTTTCATAAAATTTTTACTTTTAATTGATTTTTCATAGGAAAAAAAATTCTGTAACATAAGCAGTGATGTAGTTTTGGTTACAGACAAAAAGAGACTGAATCTCCATTATTAATAAATTATTATTATTATTATTATTATTATTATTATTAACATAATTAAGTGAAAAATAAATTCGAATGAAGAATCCCATTGTAGTGGTTAAACTGTTATATATACCATTTATCATTATTATTATTAGTAGTATTAGTATTATTGTTAGAGTCTAGTACATTTATGGGTAAACTGTGGCCTGTGAGTTACATTTGACCTGTGTTGTTTTCTGAACTTAAAAGACTTCAATTTTTTTTATAGAAAATATATTTTTACTGAAGGGATAAAAAAAAAACAATTTTTCCCAATTTCAGATGTTTACAAATTTGATCTTCTTTAGTAAAAATTACAGAAGTAACTTAAACATAAAATTACCCTGAATTTGTTGAATAGTGCAGCCTGCCTCATTATGAGGAGTCATGTCTCATGCGGGGCCCACTTCTTGTAAAAGGTTGCCCATGTCTTGTTTAGATCATAACTGCTAACCAAAACTAGTGATAATCTTGATAAGAGTAATAATAATAATAATAAATAGTGTCCTAATAAATACTAAAATACTAATGAATAATAAATAAATTGTACTGATGATAAACTGTGACTTGAACGTGCATGTGTACACTCACATACATACCCCACACACACACTATCTGTCTATTTATCTATATCTATATCTATACCTATCTATCTATCTATCTATAGATAGATAGATAGATAGATAGATAGATATATTTATGGTTATGTAAGTAAATACATAATTTCTAATTTTCTAATGCAATGAAATTTATAATTCTACTAATCCTTGTGATCAATTTACCCCCACCCACCCACCCCAAAATAAATACTAACTTCTTTTTGTTTGTGTATGTGTGTGTGTGCATGTGTGAGTGTGCGTGTGTGTGCATGTGTGAGTGGGTATTTGAGTGTGTGTGTGTGTGTATGTGTGTATGTGCATACATGTGGTTTTATTTGCATATATGATGCCCCTCTTTCCCCACCCCTCTATCCCTCTTTCCCCCCCATTTGAAAGTGTACAACATATAAATCTTTGTACACAACCTTTTCTTTTTTTTCCAAAAGACAACAACCATGAGATAATTCTGAAAACTACCAAACAAATTTTTCAAATAAATGTTTTTCCCTTTTTCGGTAGATGTACAACGTCTAATTAGACAAGCAAAGATCTTTCATATCTTTGTAGCTTTTTCTTTTTTTTTTCTTTCTTTTTTTGTTTAGTATGTATATACATTGCCTACTTGTGCGATTGCCAATACACAAATAAACAGAATGTGGCTCACATATGGATATGCATTGTGTGTGTGTGTGTGTGTGTGTGTGTGTGTGTGTGTGTGTGTGTGTGTCTCTCATTTATTAATTCTTTTATTATTATTATTATTATTACTACTACTACTACTACTACTACTTCTATTATTATTATGACTGCTATTATCACTACTGTTATTACTACTATTAGTAGTATTATTACTACTTTCATTATTATTACTATTACTATTATTACTTACAATTATTATCATTATCATTATTATTGTAATCAACATGATTAAGTGAAAAAAAAAATTAGAATCACATTTAAAATTTACGAATTTTTTTTAATTAACATTTAAAATTTACGAATTTTTTTAAATTTTTTAATTAGTGCCTTTCTTTTCTGCAATCAGATTTTGTTGATTTATCTCCCTTTATTGTAGAATTATCTCCCCTTATGATAGAATTATCTCCCTTGTGGAATCGAAATTCTCTTCTCATAATTTCTTTTCTAGTGTCTTAATACATACATTATAGCAACAGCAGCAGCAGCAGCAGTCTGGTGATATAAAAGGCAAAAAATAAATTCTTAAGCAAAAATTTTGCTTCCCTTCTTTTTTGTATTTGTGATTCTCTATCAAATCCTACCTGTAGCGTAATTTTTAAAAAATACTTCTCAATGTCCACAACAATTTTACTTATTTTCATTTAATTAACCCACAGCACATCTTATTATCCTCAGATATTGGTCAAATTGTTATTCTAAGAATTTTCAACAATAGTTACCTTAATTTTCAATAGGCTCTGTCTCTCATTTGTGCTTTGAGCAAACCTGGAGTATAGTACAACATATATGAGACGTACAATTATCATAATAAAGTCATTATAGCTGACAAAAGAGGGAAAATCCTACAAAGATTTACAGTAGAAATTTGAAAATCATTGAAATATTAAAATCATATAAACTTTCAAACATCCAGATTGAAAAGAATCTGATATTTAAAGAAATGATCTTGCCTCTTGGATTTTACAAGAATTTGGAAAATAGAAAGAAATGTTAAAAGTCAATTAAATCAAAACATTTATTTTAGTTTTTATCAAGGCAAATTTAAATTAATTTAATGTAAACAACTACTACTACTACTACTACTACTACTATTTTTTAAAGTTATGCTTACAGTGATTAGGACTTTTGATTCTGTTGTGTGCTTGGAAGAAAGGAAGATATTTAATTGTATCCTTCCCCACTCACCGAGGACCAGTATTAACATTAGCATATCCATAATATACTAACACTGAATAAACAGAAGAAAAAACAAGATAAACTTATTTGCACATTCAGAAAAAATGAATATATTCACAATGAATATAAAAGTAATATTGAAAGAATAAACAAATGTGTCCTGACCATTAGATATATGCATATATTGTTCTATGAACAAGCAGTATGTGGAAGGGGTACAAAAACCAGAAAAGGTTTACTTGAAAATGATGGGCAGTAAAATAGCCATAGCCATGTTAGCTTTACTGTTTAATGGCAGGACAGGATGCAATATCTCTACTGTTCAAAGAAGGTGAGAATGGTTTTCTGGGCTGTCATGGGATACCCTACAGACATTCTCATTCTTTAAAACTGCTCTTAAAGCACATCTATAAATTAGAGCACCAAATGTTTCCTAACATTAGGATTTGTATTTGACTGAAATTATCACTGCTGGAAATTGATAATAAACAACAAAAGGTGCACTTTTCAGTCAGGTTTACAGTTAGGGTATATTATTTGATGTTTCTGTATCTTATGATGATATTTGATGTTATATATCAAATGTTAAATTCAAAACTGTGTAAAACAAAAATGATGGCAATAAATCCAATTATATTCCATACGAAGGGTTCCCAAACATTTTTTCTTTTCTGCCATGCCCCACCTAATCACTGAAAATCCTGATGTTCCCCCATGTGGTAATATATAATTCTTATAATTTAAAAAGTGAACTCCATTTCAGCTGAAGAAGCTTAAAATGCCAATACCTTGGTTTAAACAAACTTCAAAATACAATTTGAGGTTACCTCAAGACAAGTAGAATAAAGTTAGTGAAACCCTTGAGCTTTTCTGCCGGCTGCAAATAAATTTTATATTAGGCACTAATTTAGTCAGATTCAGTCTTAAATCTCTTCATTGCCTCCCCCCCCCCACTTTAAAAATCAAATACCTGCCCTGTGGGGCATACACCCCACATTGGAAACCACTGAGTAGATATATGCAGGGGTGGTACTTGCGTCTTATGCCCCACCCCGAATCTATAATATGGGAGCTCACACTCTATTAGAAGTATTCATATATGCAAATTTTATTGTAACCTAATTATGTACAATAATGGATCGTACCATCCTATAAAATGGACATACCATCCTATAAAATGGATCATACCATCCTATAAAATGGATCATACCATCCTATATATGTGAAGAATTCAACCAGAAAAATTGAAAATAAATCAAATCATCTAAATCCAAAATAGACACATACCATAATGGATCATTCCACCTTAGATAACTCAACATTTTTTTGTGGCAACATGAGATTATTCTTTCTTTTTTTTTATAAAAAAATAAGTACACCCCTTGCAATTTCTTCATACAAAACCTTAACTTTCTGTTCACATAAGACAAATCTACTTTTTCATTGCTGTCCTTGGATGAATATTAGCTACTGTTGGATATTTTTAGTGGAATGGACCAACTTCTGTTTTTCCTTTAAAAATACCAATGAGGACGATACGGGATACTCCAGCATCTTTGCTTGATGTCCCTAATCAAATATTTTATAATCCACTGGACAATGGGACATTGCTAATCTCAAGCCCTACACTGCTGAAACCCACCTTTACGACCCCTCAAATAGGTTTTTCCCTCACCTGTTAGAAGGTTTAGAAGTAGTAGATGCCAGCACTGGATGGATGTACCAACCAGTAGAAGTGGTTGATATATATAGATCGAGTTTCAAGAAAAACTGTTTTTATCTATTTTATTTTCATTTTTTAACTCATAGAACATGAAGAGTTACTCATTCGAAATCTTAACAACATTGTTAGTCTTCAATCATGTATAAGTATATCCCAGCTTAAATGAAAAAGTTAAATGCATATATATATATATATAATATATATATATATATATATATATATATATATATATTCTTGGTGTTGAGGATCATTTTATACAGACTTATTCTGTAGTGAGGTCATGTTGTAAGATCATCTGTAGTGAAAGTTCAATGTAAATTGTTTCAGATGTGTGAGTGAACAGAACAACATAAATGAATGAATGAAGAAAAAGACTTTAAATTTGCTTCATGTGATAATTTATTTCAACTACAACAAGCTTAGCTCATTACAGCATCTTCAGACATGGAGAAAAACTTGTTGCAGCTGAAATTAATTATTACAAGTAGCAATTTAAAAATCTTTTCCTTCATTTATTCATATATATATATATATATATATATATATATATATATATATATATATATTTGTGTGAGTGTTTATTTGTGTATTTTATATGTGAGTGTGTATATGTGAATGGTTAACTTTTCTAATCCCAACCAAACCCACCCACCACCACCCAAAAAATGCAAAACAAAAAACTGAAAAAAATGGTTTCTGATTTTTGTTTGTTTGGGGTTTTTGTTTTGTTTTGTTTTTTTTTTGTTTTGATTTTTTTTTCCTGAAATTATTTTTGGCATATATTTTTTATTAATTGCTTATTTTCTCCTCATTTACTTATCAATTCATACAAGCAGAACAAAAAAAAATTTGTATATATATATATATATATATATATATATATATATATATATATATATATATATATATAACATAAAGCAAATAAGATTTCCAAAAATCTTTTAAAAAATAACAATGTGGGCTCATGAGTGAGTGTATGGATGTTTGCAAATTGAAAAAAGTTTTACAATTTCTCTTTTTTGTTGTTGTTGTTATTGAAATGTTGATAACACATGTATAAAGAATAAAAAAATTTTAAAAATTTTAAAAAAATTTTAAGAAATTCTTATAAATTCTCCAGCAGAGACAATGGTGGTAATGATATTTAATTTGCCATCTCCAATATCTATAAAAACAGATGATTTTAATGTTTGGGGTGAGGGGTGAAATCCCATATATATATATATATATATATATATATATATATATATATATATATAATATATATATATATATATATATATATATATATAAATGAACATGAGAGAAAAACTATGGAAAAAAATGACAATTTTTTAATGATAAAAAAAGATATGGAAACAAAACATTTGAAGAAAAATGCATATACACACAGGCAAAAACACAAAGACACAAATATATATATATATATATATATATATATAAGTCATCCACATGCATATATATGAGCATACACACACAAACACACATACATATAAATATATATATATATATATATATATATATATATATATATATATATATATGTACACTGATTTAAAGTGAAAGAAGAAATAACAGACGAAACAAAAATGACTGAAATGAATTGAAGAAAAAATTATATATATATATATATATATATATATATTAAAGAAAAAGTTTTGAAAAAAATGCTAAAAAATGTAAAACAAATTTATCAATCTATGTCTATATTCCTGTAATGCTCTGTATTATATTGATGATGATGATTTATGATGACGATGATGATGATGATAATGAGTATTTTTTATTTTGGTGAAAAAAAAAAGGAACAGAAATGAGGAATGCCTGCAAAAAAGAAAACTATGATGATGATGATGATGATAAAATAAATAAATTCTTTATCTTTCTCCCTTCTCACCTCCCACTGACCCCCCCCCCTCCGTTTCTTTTTTTTTTCTTCTTTTTTTTTTTCTTGTTGACCTCTTGAACTCTAAGCCCCTTTCATCCTCCCTCTTTTTCAAGAAAACCTCCTCCTACTCTTTGCTTGTCTTTTAAATCTACTTCCACTACTACTCCTATGATCTTTGGCCTCCTTCTTCTCCTCCACCTACTTCACATCTCTCTCTCTCTCTCTCTCTCTCTCTCTCTCTCTCTCTCTCTCTCTCTCTCTCTCTCTCTCTCTCTCTCTCTCTCCAATTCCTTGATTTCCCCCTTCTTTGCTGCTGTTGCTGCTGCTGCTATTAGTAGTTACCATGACAACAAATTCCCTCCCTTGTTATTCATCACTGAATATCCAGAATGGCTGCCATTTTTGTTGATTTGTTCTTTTAATTTTAAAATTGGTTTGGAAAAGATGCATCAAGATGATAGTCGAATTTTATAAATTGGTTGAATCATTCAAGAATCTTTTTTTTAAGCATAAAAAGAAAAATATGAATGAAATATGAAGAAAGGTAAAGAAAAGAGAGAACAAGATAAAAAGAAAGAAAAAAAAAACACTAACCAAAGTAAAAGCTTCATTTTCTAACCAATACACTCACACATAAAGACACAGATTTTACATTTATGAATTGTACAATCATCATTTTATAAAATTTTATTTTATAGGGTTGTCAAATTTCTCCTTTAATTTTAATCTATAGTTCTTAAGGTTTAGAATTGTCATGGACAAACTGGGGCTCACAGTGCTTTCTGAATTACCTACCTAAGCTTTTTCCCAGATAAATGCTAAAGAAACATTTCATATATGTATAAAGCTCAATTAATTAATAAATAATATTGTATTATTATTATTGTAATTGACAAAAATTTTTTAAATCAAGAATCATATTGTAGTGGTTAGAATTTTATATATACCATTTATATTATTATTATTATTATTATTATTATTATTATTATTATTATTATTAATATAATTAAGTGAAAAAATGAATTTGAATCAAGAATTCCGTTATAGGGGTTAAAATGTTATATATACCCATTTTATTATTATTATCATTATTATTATTATTATTATTATTATTATTATTATTATTGTAATTATTATCATTCAAAAATTTTTCACTGAAAATTTGGCAATATATATATATATATATATATATATATATATATATATATATATATATATTTGAGTTAAGGTAGTGTTGAAATGGAATCAACAATACACACACACACACACACACACATATGTATATATATATATATATATATATATATATATATATGAAAATTTATAATTGTAGAAAAAGTTTTATGTATCTGCAACAGTTTTGACAAGGTCTATTAAAGATTGAAATCATGGTAGATGCACTTTTTCTACAATCATAAATTTATAAATACATATATATATACATATACATATACATATACATATATATATATATATATAGATAGATAGATAGATAGATAGATAGATAGATAGATAGTTGAAAAGCAATATTCATATGAGCCAGTGTCTTTGTTTTATGTTTTCTTTGTTGTTTTTAATATTCTATTTGTAAAAACTTAAATCTTTTTAAAGGTGATCTTTTTTTTAAACTAGACTGTTAAAAATTATTTTAATTTCAATATTCAATCTATCTAAATCTCATTCATTTTATGGAATAGGAATAAATAAAAATGGTGTATTGTAAAGAATATATTTTTGCTGACAGTATAAACATCTCTTGACTAAATATTTGGAGAGACAATTTAACAAGAATTTCAATTGTTTTAAATGGACATGGAAAAATCTGATTATCTCCCTTGATTTTCAGTATTTGAACCTTTTTGAATTTTTCAAATAACCCCAAAATATCTAAATAAATAAATAAATAAATAATAATAATAATAATAATAATAATAATAATAATAATAATAATAATAATAATAAAGATCTATTATTGTATATGAACATTGCACTTGAGGAATAATAGCATTTTTTTTTAGACATTTTTTTTAGCTAAACATTCAAGAAAATTTTCTTAACTTCATGTTTCACTTGAGACATTTTTTTAATTTTTAATTTTACTTACACTAATCTTTTGTGTTGGATTTATTTTTTAATTTTAACCAACATCAATGTTTTTTAATCAATTTGTTTTTTCTAATCTGTTCAAGAACAAAAAGACAAATATTAACAAAACAAAAACAAGAACAACAAAAAACGCATTGTTAATTTAATAAACTGAATATTATTTTCTAAATTAACTTTAAAATCAAATTTTCTCAATTATTCAACTTGCAACAAGATGATTGTGTCAACTGAAATGTCTTTCCCTTTCTGATGAGAGATGAAGATTTATTCCAAACATAAAATAAAATCTTAAGAATCATTTAGTGAT
This sequence comes from Doryteuthis pealeii, assembly GCA_023376005.1. NCBI lineage: Eukaryota > Metazoa > Mollusca > Cephalopoda > Myopsida > Loliginidae > Doryteuthis > Doryteuthis pealeii. The sequence goes on along the minus strand of CM042153.1, from coordinate 96,613,422 downwards.
TTTTTTTTTTTTTTCATATTTTCTTTCTTTGTCAGTTGTTTATTTTTTATTCTTAAATTTCTTTGGCTTCGGAAAGAAAACGTTTTTGAAAAATAAAACATTTTAAATATTTATTTTGTGAGGATAAAAGATTAATATATTTCACTGTTTCTCCACAAATGGAAAATAGATATACACATAACAATCAAATGATGACTGAATTCAAAGAAAATGAATCTTAATTTGTTTTTGAAGAATTAAAAAAAAAAAATCTAAATGCCACTTAATCTGGTAACAGACACAAATCTTTACATTTGAAAAATTCTTTGACAAAAAAAAAAGAATATTATGAAGCTTACTCAGAAGATAGTATGAAAATTATGTCATTTTTTTTTCTTTCTTTGACCAAAAGGTAACAGTCCTATCCTCTTAATATGCTGTTAGTCTAAATTAAGGTCCACTGTGTAATGTTTACCAGTGGAGGGTTCCTACTTATCAAATACAAATTTCTTATCTTACAAGAAACACAGACTGAAAAAAACGCATGAAAAACAATCGATGTTATAACATTGATACATTAACAAAAATCATATGTACATACATATCTAGTTGTATATGTGTATATGCATGTGTGTGTGCATGTATGTGTGCGTGTGTGTGTGTGTGTGTGTACAAATATGACTCACAGCGGGGGATAATTGATATCTTTTGGAGGAATTTAACATTTTTTATTTTACTTGGTCACAATGTCTGACTGTAACACATGTAACACAGTAACACATGTAACACTGTGTTACAAAAATACAATCAAATAGAGAAAAAAAAATATTTACCTTGATGTTTCAGAAAAAAAAAAGTTTGGCCCCGTTGGATATATATATATATATATATAATATATATATATATATATATATATATATAATATATATATATATATTATAATATATATGTGGTTAAGAAATATGATTGATTAATGAAAACAGAGTTATTGAAATGAACTATTGATAAAACATGTTTTGCCTAAAAAGCTTCAGTAGAAATGAAAAAATTATTTTAAAAATAATAATAAATTTTCAGCCTCTGTCTCCATGATTATTTATGTTGTGAAATCTTTTTATCATTTAAAAAAACAACAATTTCATTATATCTGATGAAGTCATATTGTTTGTCTGAATTTTTGAGATGAGGCTTGATATGTATTATGTTGATATTTCAAACTGTTGTCCTCATCTTTTACATGATATATGAAAAATAAAGCTTTAGCCATTGTACCCTACAGTCTTCTTCAGGTATATCTTGTCTATCCGATTATAGCAATAAATGAAATGGCAAGATTAGATTGTTCTTTAAAGTAAATTACTTTAAAAATTAAAATATTTGGAGAATAACCGATTCTATTGGATTTTATTCTTTGAATTTCCAAGGAACGCCAATAAACAATTTCTTTTCTTTTTTTTAAATGATCTCGAATTGATGAGTTTGGAAAAACAATGATGTTATTTTTGAATGACATATTCTTAAGTTCTTTAGTGCTTTGTTTGTTCAACAGTCAAACTATTCAAAATGATTTCTTAAGTTGAATCATTGCTATATTCGGAGAGACAAGGTATACCTGAAGAAGGCCGGATATATATATATATATATATATCATATTGTATATGACGATTAAGACGAGTACAACAGTCCGAAAAATCAGAATAATGGAAGTCATATTGGTAAAACATGTTGGATAAATAAATTTTTGATTCCAACAATTCATTTTTCATTTTTCAGTCATATTTTTTTAACCAAATTGCCGGATATCTTTATCCAAATATATATATATATATTATATAATATATATATATATATATGTGTGTGTGTGTGTGTGTGTTAGCAAATAAACTTTAAAACATCTTACAATACAAGTCAAAAAATAAATCTTGGTTTTATTGATGGCAAAAAACCTTGTGGACTCTTACCAGTTCATATTGTTCTTGTTCATTGCCAGCCAAGAGTTATCTCCCCTTCTTATTTTAATCCCCCCCAAAAAAATCTTTTAAGCTGAGAAACCTTTAAAAAAGAAAAAAAAAGAATTAAGAAAAAATGAAAAAAAACAAAAAAAAATGCAGTAATGGCACCAGCAAAAACACGTCCGTCCGTGATTCGCTGTTTGGTGACACCTTGACCCTTAGTTCACCAATGGATTCCTTGTTAATGCCAGCCATTCTACTAGCCAGCCGCAACTACATAACCCCTCCCCCAAGCCCTCAATCAAATGATTAATAAAATCCTTCATCTGGGTCATTTTCCAATAAAAGCTACAGGAGGATTCTTCTGCACAAAAATCCTCTCGTGGCAAAAAACATGGAGATGCGTCCTTGTGCATGAAACTCACTTATCCAGCAAACTGCCAAAATGCTTTATCTTTGTGAACCATCATCGCAGCCCTTGTAGCAAACAAATTTGCAATTATTGAAAAGCGCAAAAGAAGAAAGAATTTTCGAAAAAGGAAGAGCCAAGCTTTTATCTGCACACACACACACACACACACACACATACACACAAGGGCAGACAACTCATTTTCCTGTTTTTGATTTAGGATTGAAGTGTAGTGTCTATTCATCAATCTCAGCCATGTTCTTATCTGTGGACACACAGACAGAATGTGGTAAGGAAAACAAAATGAGTGTGAGCCTCCAGACACAAATCATGGGGACCTGGGCTATTTTGGGGTCTTCTTATATTGACCTTGTGTCATATCCAAAATTCAAGTGAGTGTGGCTAAACACACATCTATGCACTCAAAACTAAAAGTGAATCTTAAACATTTAGAATTTCTAGCCAAACTCCAATTCAAGAAAAACAAAATTTTAAATAGCAAATATATTTTCCACTTTTCCTTTTCTTCCCACTTTTTTTTGTTCCATTAAAAAAATCAAAGTACATTTACTTATAACCAAAAATAATTTCAAACAAATCATGACAACATGGTCGATTTTTCTCCTTTTTGTGATGGCAAATAAACATCAAAAGACAATTTGATGAATCTTTGAGATAACGACCTCAACACAGACTAAACATCAAGTTCTTCAAAAACTAAACGATGTTTCACATGAAATTTTTGCCTTTATGATAATTGACCATTTTAGTTTAGAATGTTTTGTCATTTAATTTTGGAATTATTTGTTAATGTCCAAGTTATCCTCGATTTAATTGAATTGAAAGAAGGACAATGTAATGGATTGAATTGAAGCTTCATTGAAATGTAACATAACTGGGGTCACTTTGGGTGGAGCTTCTTTTTTTTTTAAATATAACACAACTATGGTCGGTTTGGGTGGAGCTTTTCTAAATATATTTGTGGCTGATCCAGGGGGAGACAACTCGGGTTGACTTTACCACAGGATCAATATCAGTAAATATTGAAATATTATTGTATTAAATCTGTTGCTTTTCATTGATATTAATAGCGTGAATGAAATAAAAATAAAAAATTCGGCTTCTGATTTGTTTACAAATTTACAAGGTATTATTGCATCTTGGTTATAGGAATTACATTACAATGATCACATATTCTCTCTCTCTCTCTCTCTCTCTCTCTCTCTCTCTCTCTCTCTCTCTCTCTCTCTTTTCTCTCTCTCTCTCTCTCTCTCTCTCTTTCTCTCTCTTTCTCTCTCTCTCTCTCTCTCTCTCTCTCTCTCTCTCTCTGTTATACATAGACATTCATATAGAAAAGAAAATCCTCTTTCTGAATTTCTTTCTGATCTTAAAAGGGTTAAGGTAGCGAAGAGGCTGTTGGAACAGATGCTTTTCTCGCATTCGATAAACATTATGGGACGCTGATGATTTGGAAACAAAGAAATGAAAATTATCAAAAACAAAAACAAAAAAAATCAAAAACCAGAAAGAAAAAAATCTAAAAAATAAAAAAAAATTCATTGTCACTCAAGCAGGCTGTGTCCTTCTCTCTCTCTTTCTCTCTCTCTCTCTCTCTCTCTCTCTCTCTCTCTCTCTCTCTTTCTTTCTTTCTTTCCATCCGACTTTCTCACCTATCCTCTTTCCTCTTCAACTGAAGACCTCCTCCTCTTCCTCTTCCTAGACCTTCCTCCCACTTCCCTAATCTTATATCCTCCTACTTCTCTCCACCTTAGGTTGCATACAGTTTTCTTTAGTCAACTTTTTTCCTCCTCCTCCTCCTCCTCCTCCTCCTCTTCCTCCTCCTCCTACCACCAACCACTTCTTTCTTATCTTGACTCTGGATATGTTTAATGTTGGTGAACAATTTTATTATTATGTAATAATCCTTTCCTCCTTCTCTCTAGACCACCACTACTTTCACCACCACCACTCCTTCTCTTCCTACTCTTCCTCCTCCTCCTCCTCCTACTCCTCCTCCTCCAATCCCAACCCTGGAAAATGTAAAATGATATCATAGCCTCATTTTAATACACTGTGCCCCCTTTTTTGGAATACTTTTTTTTTCTTTTTTTTTTTTTTTTTTAATTATGTTCTGCTTCAAAATAAAATAGACGCACCGGTTTCAAAATAAAAATTCACTAATTCTTTCCAACAAAAAAAAAAAGAAATGACTTGTTTGTTTTTTTTTTTTTTTTTTTCTTGTTTTTTAAATCATGTTTTCTTTTTCTTTTTTCTTTTTTTGCAGGATTTTTTTTTTTTTTTAAACTTTTCAGGAATTTTTAATAATTTCTACTAGAGTCCTGCAAGGAAATACATTAGCCTCATATATATTTATAATAGTATTCATAATATATTTAGATAACTTTGAACATCATTAGATCCCATAAGAGAAAAAGGCAGGAAGCAGGCGTTATCCCACAGAGACTATTACAGATATGGACGATGCAGATGATTTGTAACTTCTTGTAAATACACCAGCACAAGCCAAATCACTGCCACATAGCCTGGATAAGGCAGCAAGGAATATCAGCCTCTTTGTGAAATCAGATAAAACTGAGTTCATGTGTTTTAAACAAGATGGAGGTATCTTCGTACTCAATGGTAAACCTCTAACATCTGTGGACCAGTTCACGTACCTAAGTAGTAATATCTCATCCACAGAAAGTGATGTTAATGCACCTATAGGAAAGGCATGGACTGCTATAGAAAGATTATCCATCAAATGGAAATCTGATCTCACTGATCAGTTAAAGTAACAATTCTTCCAAGCCATAGCCATATTAGTGCTACTGTAGAGCTGCACCTCTTGGACCTTAAAGAAGCACCTAGAAAATAAGCTAGATAGGAGTTGCATAATAATGCTGCCTTCTGTCTGAAATAAATCTTGGAAACAACACCCTGCATGAAAGTAGCTGCATGGCCACTTGCCTCCTATCACACAAAATCAACCAAGTAAGATGAACAAGACATTGCTGGAGAAGCAAGGAATAACTCATAAGTGAGGGTCTCCTGTGGAAACTTGCACATGGGAATGCCAGTGTGGACTGTCCAGCAAGAACTTACATTGATCAGCTCTGTGCAGATTCTGGATGCTGTGCAGAGGACCTCCCAGAGGCAATGACCAATTAGGGTGGCTGGTGAGAGATTGTAATTGATATCCGTGCTGCTATTTGATGATGATGATGATGATGATGTTATTGTGGTCATCACAAATTTTACAAGTGTACAAATTTGCTGTATGATAGAATCTACCAGACACAAAGGCACAGACAATGGATCATTGTGTATCATGTGACCTGAATGCCAAAATCTTTTTATTATTTTACAGGATTTGTTTTTGGGGTTTTTTTTTTACTTTTCAACAATTTTCCATTTTGATTAATTCCTCATTTAATTTTGGTGAAAACTTTTTTTAATTGTTTTCTGAATTTTTTTAGATGAGGCTTGATGTCCATTATTTTGATTTTCTGTGCTGCTATCTTCATCTTTTATTTTGGTATGTAAAAACACATTTCGGCCACTGTATCCTTTGGCCTTCTTCAGGTGTTCCCAATCAATCCGAACATAGCAACGACACAATCTGGGAAATCATTTTGAATAATTTGACTGATGATCAAACAAAACATCACAGAACTTTTGAAAATCTCATTCAAATAAACAATGTCATTATTTGAATGAGATCTTCAAAAGTTCTGTGATAGACAGGAAACACGTGAAGAAGGCCAGAGGCTATAGCAGCAAAAACGTTTTTACATACCACAATAAAGATGAGGACAACAGTCCAAAAAATTAAAATAACCTTTTTTTTTTTTAAGTCTGATGGAAATGCCATGAAGTGTATCACAATTTACCTGGTTCAATACGTAAGCAAATCATCCAGGCCATGTCACCTAACCCCTTCAATTTTTCTGAAATTTTGTCCAAGTGTGGACTATGTTAAAGACAATCCCCAAAATTTGAGCTTCCAATTTCAAAACTTGGCAGAGTTATGTCAATTTTTAGCTCTCCGAATTTGAGGTGGGTGGGTCACGAAAAATGGCGACTTTTTGTAAACCTATTTTTGTCTGTAAAATGAGTTCTAGGGCTTCCCTACTCCTAAAAATTGTTTATAAGAGCATTTTTGCCCAAGGAACCCAAAAATCATATCAAAAAGTTTTAAAGTCAACCAATTTTAAGTTATTGATGATTTCTGATTTTTTCCTAGCAAGATCAAATCCCGATGTGGCACTGCATCTATGACACATTTTTTTTCTATTATTATTGCACATATATTGAACATTATTTGTACCAAAAAAATAGTTTGATTTTTGCTCAGAACCGAAGCTACAACATCAGTTAAAATTTAGCAATTCAGAAATAGGGAAGCTCTAGAACTCATTTTACAGACAAAAATAGATGACAAAAAGTCGAGATTTTTTTTTTCTTACTTTTAAACAATCTGAAATAATAAATTGAACCAATTACCTAACCAAGGCTAAAGAACTTAGTCTGCCCTACTATTTACCCATAGATACCTTTCTCAAGGACATTAGCAGGAAATGAAATGTGAATGGCCTTGTCTAGGATTTTATTTTGTTGTAGCTTCCACGGAAATAAATAGGAGGCATTACTTTTGGAGTGTCCCGTGTATGTTTTTTTGTTTTTTATAGCTACAAATTTTGATGACACTCCAATGGTCTCAACACACATAGGAAGTGATTATTTCCCTTGATTATTGTTGTCAAAGTTCACTTAGATTCAGCAAAAAGTCATCATTTTCAAAAAAGAAAATTCTCAGAAAAACCAAAAAATAAGAAATTTCTAAGAATTTTCTTTTTCTTCATTTCAGACGAGAACCAGCTACTCGGTGTTGCCTGGGTAGGAGGGGGGGGGGATAATAAAAAAGTTAGTCTCGCAGATCCATTGATTATTTTGGTCTTACATAATTGATTTATGTTTTTAATCACGAATGCAACCAATGACTTTCCTTTTTCTTACTATTTAAATCTGAATTTTTAAATATCTCCAGATATAAATCAAATCTCTATAATTTTTGCACAAAAAGCAAGCTCTGGTGATAGTGAATGTGTATGTATATTTACTTTTTCATTATTTTATTTTTGTAGTTTCCTCCGGACATATATACATACATACACACAATTGCCCTTTATATTTGTATAGATAGATAGATAGATAGATAAAAAGATTAGAATAATAATAATAATAATAATAATTGATATTTTATTGTAGTTGCTTTATTATTGATAATATTTTTAAAATTTTTAAATCTTTGCATAAATCCAGAAATACTAAATAAATTTAATAAATATTATAATAATAATGTAATAAAATTCACACCACACACACACACACACACATACACACACCCACCTTACCTATCAGCCATGAGTAGTGTCTGTTGACATTCTTTGAAATCTACAATATGCGTTCCGTTTAGGCGTTTCTGTATACATTTTAAAAATCCAAGAATGCTCCAACCACAAAACAAAAGGGTCTCGAAGATTTCTTATTTTCTGTGATACTTTTATTTTTTCCTTCAAACTAACGAAAGCCCTGATGAAGATCTATTGAAACAGATCGAAACAATGCAGCGTAGGCAAAATAAACATTACTCATTTATAAACTTGTTTTTTTCAATTTTTTCATATAGATAGATAGATAGATAGATAGATAGATAGATAGATTAGTCACTTGCTATTCTCGTTTGAAATTAAGCAATTATTTTTTCAGAGAATTTGAAGCTAATATTCAAAATCATTGTATAACAATTTTAATTATTTGTCTGAATTTCTTTAAATGAGGCTTGATATGTATTATTTTGATTTTTTCAGACTGTTGTCCTCATCTTTATTGAGATATATAAACAATGTTTCGGCTGTTGTATCCTCTGGCCTTCTTCAGGTCTACCTTTGTCCACCCGAGCAATGATTCAATCTGGGAAATCATTTTGAATAGTTTATTGATCAAACAAGGCATTTAAGAACTTTTGAAGATCTCATTCAAATAATAACATCAATGTTTTTGCATGCCCATCAATCCGATAAGTGTCACGAGAAGTGTCAGAATCATTTTCAAAAAATAAATTGTTTATTGGTGTTCTTAGAAATTTGAAGCATAAAATCCAAGTTATTCACCAAATAAATTTTTAATTTTAAAATGATTTTGCTGAAGAAGGCTGAAACATTGTGTTTCTAGAGATCACAATAAAAATGAGGATGATAGTAAAAAAAAAATCAAAATAAAACAATTTTAATATTGGCATTAATGAGGTTTCACTTGTTCTAAACACACATCTTTCTGATTTGAGTCTCAGTCTGTCCGTCTGTCTATCTGTCCAGGGACGGAATTGAAAACAAAACCCTGTACTAAGATGAAACAAACTTTACGAGGATCGAATTTTATGAAGAACTCCGTGGGTGGGGGGGATTTATATTTACCGCTGAATTTGGGGAGCAAATTACCGGCTGTGATATGAGAAAATAGAAAGAAAAAATAAATAGGCTTAAGGGAAGAACTCCAATAAATTTGCAAATTTAATTAATTTCCATATCAAACATTATGTTCATAAGGATCACTTGCATTAATCATAACACTGTTGATATTGCATCTCACTGCCTTTCAAATATATATATATATATATATATATATGTATATTGCATTATTGGTAAATGGTGGCTAACATACAATAATTTATTTTGTAACATTTTCACAATAAGCACATCAAGTGATAGGTAAGTAAAGGTAAAGTTGTCAGGGTGGCCTAAAGTTGGTATCAGCCAATCAACAAGGGAGTCTATCCTCTTTTCCATAGTGCTAGACCAAGGAGATTGTTTTTGCATCTGAGGTGGAGCGCCACCTTTGCTTTACCCACAGATCCCTGTGTTACTCATACGCTGAGTTGGCGAGGGCCGGTATCGAACTAGGAACCTTATGGTTTCTAGCCAAACTCTCTACCGACTGAGCTAACTCGGCCCTTTTCAAGTGGGGGGGAGTGATAGGTACTGCTATCCAATGGTGAGCAATATGAGATTTAAAAAGTGAATACTTAAATTTTGTTGGATACTATATAATCCAGGCAACTAGTTTCAAATAAAACTCATTTCGTTCATTTAAATTCAATTCTGACTTTTCAGGAATTTTTAATCATTTCTTCTCTTGTGTTCCTCACAAATTTTACAAGTCTACAAATTTGCTTTATGACAGAATGTAGCAATTATCTGCTAGTATGTATGGAATTTTATCCCCCAAAAGTAGAACTGTTTAAACCCTAAAAGTTTTGTTTTAGCTCATTCGGTAGAGCATTCACCTTGGAATCGCAAGGTTCTGAGTTTGATACCAGTCCCTGCCAACTCAGTGTATGAGTAGCATAGATTGGGTAATCTGATCTGTGCAGTAAAGGGGGAAGCTGGCAGTAGGTGTGGCACTCCACATCAGCAAAAACAATCTCCTTGGTCTAGTGCTAGCAAAAAGGGGATAGACTCCCTCACTGTCCGGCTGATACCAACAATAGGTTACACCGACAACTTTACTTAAACTGTTGATAGATACGCAAAGAAAAAAGTGTGAAGCTTTTGAAGAAAAGGGCAATCTGAACATTAGCTACATAAATGAGAGTAATCTCCCCTTGTTTCTTTCACTTTGAGGAAACCATCTGTTTTGGTTGACCATTTTCATTTCACCGTAAATCTACACTGGAAATACGAATTTGTTTGAATCAATACAACTGAATGTTTTAACATGAAACTATCATAAAATGTGTTCTTGTGCATTATTTGAAATGAACTTAATTGTTATTAAGAACACATTTTATGATATTTTCGTGTTAAAACATGCAGTTGTATTGATTACGGTGAAATGAAAATGGCCAACCAAAACAGAAGGCTTCCTCAAAGTGAAAGAAACAAGGGGAGTTAACTCTCATTTATGTAGCTAATGTTCAGATTATCAAGAAAAGAAACAATCATTTGCAACAACAAGAAATTTACTGTACCAAAAAATAACAACAAGAAAATAGAAATTAGAAAGAAATACAAAATACAAAACAATGATTGTTCAAGGTTGAAAGGTTTGCAGATAACACTGACCAGCGTTAATTTTCTTCTTTTTCCAAAGGTCAAAGTTTAACCAAGTGATATAGTTATTTACTAAGCTTAGCTTAGATGTGGCACAAGCCCAGAATTATGGGGTTCCCAATGAGAATTAAACTCACTAACAATGATCTGTGAATCTAGCTTGCTGACTATTACACCACTTGAGGTGCCCATTATCAAGTGATATATGATTGCCATTTTATGATGAATTAAAAGAAAATTACCATTCATTATGTTTGGTCAAGTCTGGTTTTTACAATGTGCTTCAATGCATCCCAAGTTGTACATAATAACACTTATTCAAGTCTGTGGACTCTACATTTCACAAATAAATAGAGTTTATAATACTGTTCTATACATTTCAAGTAAGAGGTTGTATCTTAGAAATTTGATCCGATTAGAAAAAATGAGTATATATCTTGGAAAAAAATTTTTTTTAAATTAAATTTAAAAAAAAAAACTGGCTTAAAATCAGCTATTACATATTCGACCTTGAAAACATCATAAACCATATGTAATTGGCCTGTGGAATTTAACTGTTGGTTAAATTTCCTGTTAGCTCATTTACGTGTATCCCGGTTCAATTTGTAGTTGGAGATTTGATTATCAGTTCCGAGCCCTTAGGTGGTTGAGGGATTTACTGCTTTGATGTTGTTGTCTTGTGTAGTGTCACAATGCAATGTCTGTTTACAGCTGTTACTGGTGAGAGCGGCAAAAAGAGACCTGTGTTAGCCAGTGGCAAAGAAGAGGAACCATCAGGGATCCTTACTTTTATAACTGGTCTTTTTATAAGTATATAAATTATAAAAAGTCCAACTGCTCAGACATTGAATCTGGAAATTCAAGGACCCTTTTACTTATTTGATGAACCAGCTGTAATTTCGGAGGTGATTTAACATCACAAGTGCTAAGCTGTGTTAATCATTATTCTATGTTACTGTTGCCTTTGACCAGAATTGAACCTGCAACCTAGAGATAACTGTCACTTATAACTGTATTGACTCAACACCTATATCCACTACACCATGTGTCCAATTTTATTTTCAGGCCACCAATTTTTCTTTTTAGAAATTATACTCCCCACCCCCACTCACCTCCTACCACAGATTACATATGAGTTTAATCAGTTTTCATAAAACTTTCAGCTTTAAAAAAAAAAAAAAAGATTTGTTGAAGAAATTTAATATGAACATTTTTTTATGATTCCTTCTTTAAATGAAAAGAATTTAAATTCATTTTTTTAATATTTGCCAGGATTTTATTTTAATTAAAATTTAAATAATACTTCCTTTGAAGTTCTGTCTAAAGTGAAGATACACTGTCAACTGCCTTTTAAGTTGTCTAACAAATCTTTCATTTTATATATTGACCCAACCCATTCACTATGGGTAGGATGTGACACAAGGTTGCAAGTATGGGGTATCTAGCAACGATCGAACTCACTATTCAGTTGTAATGGATCTGTGGGATTAGCTTGCAAACCATTACACCATGAGGGGACACCCTAATCTTGAATTGCAGTATAAAAAGTTTAAGGATGTTCAAAATGTGAATACTTTCTTTTGACCAAGACCACAAGATGCTCACGTGCAAACTTCTTTCCAATTTCTTTGCAAATGACGACAGTCTCAAATGATTAGAGTTATATAGTTGCAAACCCAAATTAAGGTTTAAGGAGTGCCTCAAGGACTGCCTCAAGGACACTCTGAAGAACACTGCTATTTCTGTGGAGGACTGGGAGAAGCTAGCTTGTAAGAGACCTGGCTGGAGAGCCACCATCTACCTGTCTGTGGAAGAATTTGAGTCCAACCAAATTAAACACCAAAAATTAAAGCGGGCTATTAGAAAGGGTAATTTTCAGGCCAGCAACATTCAAAGTGGAGAAGTTCCAACATGTAGTTTATGTGGAAGAGTATGTCTTTCCAGGGTTGGCCTGGTGAGTCATCTGAGAAAACACAAGGATAGAGTGTCAAATGCTACTGGCACCCAACTATGATAAACAAAATTTTAAAATAAATAAGTAAAAAAATAGGAAATGGTCTTACTCAAACACGAGATGACAGCCATTAATATTATTAGTTGTCTAACAAATGTTGCATATAAAAAACTTAAATGTGAGGGTTTTTTTTTTCTTTCTTTTGACCTATTCTCATTGATGGATGATGGGAATCTTTGGTTATATTAAAAGCAAATAAAAGGAACCGCCATGGGTACAAAAATGGTACCAAGTTATATATTTATACATATACAAGAAACAAAATTAATTCCAAACTACTCCCTAAACCCTATTCACTATTGCAGGTAGATACCTTTATATGACCACATGAATTAGACAAACTACTAAACTTTTATCAATACTTTAACAACCAACATCACACTATAAAATTCACCATAGAACATTCATAGATCTCCATCCCATTTTTAGAAGTAATAATCCAATCCCAGAATAACATTATCCACATTCCTAAACACTAAACCCACAGATAACTACACATTCCTAAACTTCAATAGCAACCAGCATAAAAATGCATCAGCTCTGACACTCCCAAGTTTACCTACACCATATCAACAATTTTTACAATACCACTACCACATAAAACTCATCAAAACAGTAGCAAACGAAACAACATCCCTAAGTTGCAAACTTCTTTCTTCTGGTTTTAGAGAATGTCATCTGATATTTAGGATCTTCTTAAGGTTGGTTGGTTGGATTTTAGGGATTGTCAAACCTTGTTTGGTTATTTTATGTCAAAGACGTTTTTGTTTTATTCATTCTTGTTGGGTTTTTTTTTTTTTTTGGGGGGGGGTAAACATTTTTTTATCCATTTAACCCATAGATGGAACTCAAACTGGTACTATCACTCTAGGATTAATGACGATGAAGGGGTACTCCACATTCCTCAGAGCACCAGAATTGAAACTTCACCACTAGATGCAGTTTAACATCATACCCAGGACAACACCAAGACCCTTAGTCACCACTTTCTAGCAGATATAAAATAAAAAGGGTTGGGAGTTTGCCATAAAAGCAACAGGGTTAGGACAATCATATAGGTGCTAGGGCTTGACATGACCAGCCGATTGATTGAAAGGGGGGGTGCTCTCCAACCGCCTGTCTCGCCTAAGTAAGGGCCAAAATGGAGTGTTGCATGTTGGACTGCTCAACCACCAGGATTCCGTCCTTAAGCATCACATGTTGCCACACACGCCCAACAAGTGGTCCCATCGAGAAGGATTTTACCCCTCTGCAGAGGTGCAGTTGGTGTATTCTACAGCCCCCAGCAAACAGGGTGCATAACTGTCTGGTTTACCAAATGGATGAGTAATTGTTTCTTCATGCCAGTGTTTTTACAAATCTCCCATATCCCCAAAGTTTCTCTTGCATACTCCCGAAGGAAGCATACTCCCAGATCAAAAACTATTTACAACAACAAATGGATTTTATTTGTCTGAATTTTTTAGATGAGGCTTGACAAGTATTTTTGATTTTTTAAACTGTTGTCCTCATCTTTATTGTGAAATATATATACACAATGTTTCAGCTGAAACAATCAAACAATTCAAAAAGATTTCCCAAGTTGAATCATTGCTATGCTCAGATAGACAAAGTCTTGACACTTGTAGTGGGTGAGAGCTGTCTGCCCCAAAGAATTACATGAAATACCTGAAGAAGGCCGGAGAATACATTGGCTGAAATGTTGTGCATGTATACTTCACAATAAAGATGAGAATGACAGAGAATAACACAGAACAACGTTTCTTCAAGCATTTTGTAAGGGTCGATGAAGCCATACAGTAGCACTGATATGGCTAAGCTTAGAAGAATTCTCATTTTATCTTATCATGTGAGATCAGATTTCCATATGAAGAATAATTTATATATATATATATATATATATATATATATATATATATATATAAAAGAAAATTTGAAAAAACAAGTGTTCCGAAAATGGGATGAATTTAATTATCGATGTTTAAACATTTCGGTTTCATTGAACCTTCATCAAGATGTATCTTGGGGTGAAGAAAATGATGGATGTTTTATATGTGACAGGAGATGAAAATCTTTTTAGTTATGTAAATGTATTTGATCAACGTTATATTTTTGAAAGGCAAGTCGCGATCCATGCATGCGAAGATGTCATGACGCGTGACGCAACTCGAAGAAATGCAAAAGACGAGAAAAAGTATTAATGGACTGATTATTTTTAATGGACTGATTATTCACTAATGGCAGAGTGTGTTTGATAGTCACCCCTCTTCACACCATTGATGTTGTAGAAAGAAGATGCAACGAGTGTTATCAATATATTTGTCTGAATTTTTTTTAGATGTAGCTTGATAATTTATTATTTAAATCTTTAGGACTGTTGTCCTCATCTTTATTGTTATATACACAACGTTAAATTTAAATTAAAAAAAAAAAAAAGAATAAATAAATAAATGAATAGAAATAAAAAATATTAACAACAGTAGATTATAAATTATGAAATTATTTTATTGCTAAGGAAACGACACCAACTTTTTGACCATTTTTTTTCTCGTTACTGGGGATCCAAAAATAAAGATTAACCAAAGAGAACAAGACAAAATATGACAGAACCTCCCCACCTTTACTCACCACACTATATCTTAACATTCAAGATAATTTTCAGATTTATTAAATGATGATTGAATTTTTCATAAATCAGTTTATCTTATTAAATCCTTTTTGTTATATAAATCTTACTGGTTTATACAGATAATCTGAATTTAAGATTAAACAGATTAAATGTGAAGCTGCAAATATTTCTATTATAAAATCGGTTAACAATAACATTCGTTTATTTTCCATGAGCAAATGTAACTTTTTTAATAGCAATGCTAATAACATCAAAATCAGAAACTATGAAGAGTGCTAACTACAAGGGAGGTAACCACTCAATATTTTAATTTTTACACTGGGAAGTTGGTAAGAAAGGGAAAAAGTTTATCATGTTGAGAATAGATGTGACGGTGTAGCACCTTGTCTAATATTTAGAGCAAAGTTTAATAGATTAGTTTTTTTTTTTGAAAATGAGAAATTACCATTTTTAATGTTAAAACATTAAGAACTTTTGCACACTGTTCATGACCAGGATGAAAAAAAAAAATATCAAAACTTCACCAAGAATAAAGTAGTAAAATCCTTAAGATTACACAATAAATAAGATTAACAATAATATTGTTTATCTGTCAAAAATGTAACAAATAAATGAATATAACTTTACAAAACAATTATTTTGCTAAAGCCTCCAAGTAACCAAGGGACATAACTGTTGATGACTTGTTAGCTTATTGGCATTTATATTACTCGTGATTTTTGTAGGCAAATGTTGACTTAACCCTTTCTAAATATGCAAGGAAAAGCTTTCATTTGGGCGGTAGAGTGAAGTACTGCTTCAATCTGATAGATTTCACCAGCAGATCAAAAAAAGTTAGGGGTTTGTAAAAGACTTGAAGGATCTTCTAAATGTAGCGGGTGGAGAGGTACTGGAACGAGAATGATATTAAAAATGACAAAAGTTGGCGTAGAACAACAGCATCTTTCACCAAGGCAAAATGAGCAAGAAAGAACACGGAGAAAGAAGACAGGCAATTAAATGCGTTAATTTAATATAACAATCTACAGTGTTTAAATTAAAATAAAAATTTTTTTAAATAGAAATATTCTCTTTCTCCGTTATTCTTAGCATATAAATCTTTCTTTCAGAGAAAAAAAAAAAGTGAGAAAAAGAAAAAAAAAAAGAAAAAAAAAGAGGGCTATACCAGAGATATGGTCGAAATAAGTTCCAGATCTATGTCATAGCCAGAAAATAATAATTCTTACAAAAACAGTATACAATCATCCAGTATATTATTTATTAACATATCCAAGTCAACAGTCAGATCTTTAGGGGAGGGGATTTGCCTGGAAGAACCGACTGAGTATTTGTTCTGGACATTTTTTTTTTTTTTCTCCTTTTTCTTGAAAAATGAAAGAGAATAAATTGCCAAACGCTGGTTGGTTCCGATGCCAAAATGAGGGCCCAGCCGTCTACTAAAAGAAAAGGTCAGCCGATAACAATGTCAAATCTTTTTTTTTTTTGTTCTTCTTCACCAACCCTAGGGTCAATGTTTTATTATAACATCATTGTCTCTGGTGTTTCAAGGAAACGCTTGAATTCTGCCAACCATTGGGCTCCAACGGCACCATCGACAACACGGTGGTCACAGCTGAGAGTCACACTCATAACACTGGCACTGCTGTAACTGAAAAAAGAAAGAACCCTCATTTAAGGTTGAAAAACAAATAATACAAAAGTTTATAACATACTAGCAGAGTTATCCAGTGTTGCCCAGGATTTAAAAATAAATCTTATATAGATAAATAAAATTTATTTTTCTATACATTTGTTTTATTATCTTTTATTGTTTATATTTTCTTGTTTTTAAGTTTATTTTAATTCTTCTTGTTTGTACTTTTTTATTTGCTTTTTATGTTTTATCCTTTATTAATTTGTTTTATTTTTTAATTAATTTTTAATATATCATTGATTTATATCACCTTTTATTTTTTATTTAGCTTTTCTTATGGAAAATGAGGGGGTGAAAAATTTTGTGTGTATGGAGGGGGGATATCAGGTATTATTGAATTACAGGAAGCATGGAGGTTTTGAAGGATAGTGTCTCAACAGGTAGTTTGTTCCATGCTTCAGTAACTATGAAAATTTTTTTTTGAAAGTCATGGGCACTGTGCTGTTTTCTGACTTTTGGGGGCATGCCCATAGGTGTTAGACACATGAAAATCAAAAAGGTGCTCAAGATTGCTGTTGGCAAGGTGGTTAATAGCCTATGAGTGTTTCCCAAGTCAGTTGCCAGATGCTGGAGTTTTAACAAATCCATTCCCAGGACAGCAGGGCGTTTAGAATATGGCAAATGCCTGATGGGGGGTATTCGTTTGGTTACATGTCTCTGTATAATTTCCAGGAGGTTAATGTTCTTGAGTGAGGTAAGGGTTCCAGACTGGTAATGCAAATTTCAAGTGTGGCCGCACCATAGCTATATACAGCTTTAAATAGATAGTCGGAAAGCGTATGACAAAGGTCTTGCTCAGTGATTCCAGGACACTCTTGGCCTTCTTGACAATTTTAGAGATGTGCTTTGTCTAATGCAAATCACTGCTGACACCAATGACCAAGTCACTTTCACAAGAAGACTTCTTGATATTAGGATTGTGGAGGAAGTATGCGGTTTTTGTTTTTTTAATCTGCCAACTTCCTACTTTAAAAAATCATTATTGTAAAATAACAACAGAAAATCTGTTCATAAAGTGTATCACCCAGAATATATGAACACTGCTAACAATTTTTAAAATAAATGTTAATAATCTTCTTTTATCAAACTTAAAAATGATTTTACTTTCATCATTAAATTTTTATTTGGATTTGAAAATGTATCATTTTAGCATTCAGTCAGTTAATTTTGATTTTATGCTGTTGTAGCACAACTCAAAGAACTTGAAAAGAATAAAAATGATCAATGCTTACCCTTGCTCTGAGTTTCCATCAACGACCAATGTCTGCTCAGCACCACCAACAGCCAAAATACACGCCTAAAAAGGAAAAATATTAGAATTGGAATTAAGTAGCCAAAGCCAAAATAAAAATAAATAAATAAATATAAAAAAAGAATGAAAAATTTCCGTTACCAAAATTCAAGTCATCTGGTCAAGATTCCTTCAAAAAGTATAAAGTAAGCAAAAAAAGTGCAACATCTCATTAATTGAAGATGGTCTCAGAATTATTTTGATATATAATGTGTGAAATTTTGATAATGTTTTAACATCAGGATTTTTTTTTGTGAAACTTTCAATTTTGGTAAAAACAAACTTCTGAGAATGTAAACAAAACTGTCTGGACCCCTACCTCACTCAAGAACATGTCAGACCAGATTTTTAGTTACGTTTTCATTTCCACACTCTCTGCATAAATGTTAACAATTTTGTATGAAATGGTTTTTTAAAAAAACTTTCCAATTTTAAAAGAATTTTATCTTATTTTGAAAAATAGTATTTCTTTAATATGAGGTTCTATATTATTTGATGGTGGTGAGACTGAACTGACCGCCGAGTAATTCTTTGAATTATTTGTATTATATACAATTGTGCTTTTAAAAAAGTTTAATATATACTGAAATATGAATATTATGAAAAACTAGCAAAATAAAATTTTAAAAAAAAACAAAAAAACAATTTACATTTGAAAATTTAAAATGTGCAAAATTTGTAAACATGTTCCCAAAAGCTTACGGAATAAATTACTTTAAAATTGGTGGTACTTGTTTTTGACTTACACGTGTTTAGACTGTTGCAATTTTTTTTTTTTAATTTTTCAAAACTTCATAAATTAAAACAATGAAAACAAAATAAAGTCAAATAAAGTAAAATAAAATTTTATCTATTTCCAAGATTATTTGCCTTTTTTCCTTTATTGTTACCGTAAAAAGAAAAACAGAGAATATTGTTTAAAAAAATAATGTAAAGAGATATTCTATTTCTTGTATGTAATACAACATGGCAGGTATTTAAAAATCAAAGTTCAAAGTGGTGTTATTTATTTAAATTAAGTCTATACATGTGTATAAATGGAATATTAAAATGAAAATGTTGAATAATCTTGTCATAAACTTTAAAAAAAAAAACGTTTTAATTAATATCCGTACCTCTTATTCTCTAAATAATTGGTTACACCATAAAGATAGATACAATTTGAATGCAGAATCAGAACATAATTTTACATAAGAATGCAAAGTTTTATCAAAATTGCTCCTAAAATAAAGAAATGAACAAAATCATGTCCACTTTTTTACCCCCCAATTTTGTGGCTTAAAATTCTCATAACTTTTGAACCACTGAGGATATTTGCAGAATTCAAACAGTTTTGAACTCCATTTACAAAGCTCTTTATAACAAATGTGATTAAATAACAATAACCTCAAATAAAAAAATCAACTGAGAAAGCTAATAAATGCATTAGACAATGATTTTTACAATAAAAATACATTAGAAATGATTTTTACTATAAAAATGTGTTGGAAATGATTTTTACTATAAAAATGCATTGGAATGATTTTTACTATAAAAATGCATTGGAAATGATTTTTACTATAAAAAATGCATTGGAAATGATTTTACTATAAAAATGCATTGGAAATGATTTTTACTATAAAAATGCATTGGAAATGATTTTTACTATAAAAATGCATTGGAAATGATTTTTACTATAAAAAATGCATTGGAAATGATTTTTACTATAAAAATGCATTGGAAATGATTTTTACTATAAAAATGCATTGGAAATGATTTTTACTATAAAAAATGCATTGAAAAAGATGAAAACTATCAAAAAAGATCAAAAAACTGACCTGAGGTGGATTGATGATGGCACAAAAGTTCTTCACACCAAACATTCCCAAATTAGAAATAGTAAATGTTCCACCCTAAAATGAAAGAAAAAAAAAAAAAAAGGAATAAAAAGAAGAGAAAAAGAATTTTTTTTTTAAATTAAATAAAATGATTTTAGTCTGATTTTTCTGACATTATCATTGTTTCCTGTTTCTTGTAAAATGTTAGACAAGTTTCTTAACTCTTGCATTATATGATAAGCATACACAAACACCTTGTCATTTTCATTGAGAAATAAGGTTGAATGTGCATTTTGGATTTAACCTCCATTTTCACTAAAATAAAATTATCATTTCTATGAAAGAAAAAAAGAAATTCTTAAAGAGAATGCACACACTTCAAATATTCATGTAAAATTTCATTAACATTTGGCAATAAAAAGACGGCAACACAAAGTTTTGCATTATTCTAACAAAAAGATGTAAACTTAAAAATGTTTATGGAGGATTTTTTTTAATGAGATTTTAGGAGCTATCAGCATCTTTTCTTTTATTTCAGTGTTAATTTCTTTTATTTCAGTGTTAGTTGTTTGGTTGTTTGTTTTTGTTTTTTAATGGCATATTAACCCTTTTCGGGTCATTTAATGCTGAATCAAGTCATTTTGATAAACAAAGGACTCCGGTTACAGTATCTTCTGTTGCTTAAGTGGTCACCCAATTAAGTATTGAACAGGCTCATTGCTGCTTAACTTTGGTTATCTAGTGGGAACTAGTGCTTTCAGTGTGACTTGACCATAATCAGGGAAAAGGAGAGGCAGCAAGAGGCAGGTTGTTTTGTTTTAATGCATAACAACTCTTTTTGGGCCATTTAATGCCGAATCAAGTTATTTTGATAAACAAAGACTGCGGTTGCTTACATTACCTGCTGTTGCTTAAGTGGTCACCCAATTAAGCTCTGAATGGTACTATCGCAATATGGATGGCATGCAAGACTTCCTTATTCTCCTCTCCAACAATTTGTTCTGTTCAACCACAGTGGATGAAGTGGGCGGGAAATACAACCCCAACCCCACCCAAGCACAATCAATTCTCCTTCTTTCAACCCTCTTTTAAAAAAAAATTCCTTTTTTTTCTATTTCATTACCTACTAAAATCTGACTGGATCTTCTTAACTAATTTAATTATACTTTTGATAGAAACAAAACTTCATTTTTTTTTGTGGGGGGAGGGTTAGCCCTCCGCTATGAATTAGAATTTAACAACTCCCAACCCCCTAGAAAATAAAAATTTAAAAAAATGAATGAAACTTAAAGACATTTTTTTGAAGAGGAAGGATTTTAAAAAATATTGTATGTAAAAATTATTTGTTTAACAGTCTTTAAAACGGAACAATTTTATTAATCAAAATCTGTATCTGTCAAATTGGCACATTTTTGCGGTTTTTTTTCTCCCTTGAAGATGTGCTCTTTTTAAAGGGATTTATTTCATTGTTATAATTAAGAAACACAGAAAAATTTGTTTATATTTAAGTTGAGTCTGTTTCCTCTTTGTAGAAAATGGACACAGTGAACAGAATTCAAATCCTGCATGAGGCTGTTTGCATTTCACATAGCACTAATAACATTGGGAAAAGTATGAATCCAATTATTCTCCCTCCAGCTATGGGTAAAAGGCTTCCTGCTTATGTGGAGGGGCTAGTTGGATTTTACGGCATGGCAACCCTTGGGTTATTTTATGCCAAAGACATTTTTGTTTTATTCATTCTTGTTGGGTATTCAAATTTTTTTTAAACTCATTTTTTTCATCTCTTCAAAAGATGGGACCCAATCAGGTACTATCACTTCATGACACAGTGAACCTGGGAGTAATGGCAATGAACGAGTACTCCACACTCAACAGAACTCCAGAATTGGAACCTCACCACCAGATGCAGTCTAATGTCATATCCAGGAACACAAGTCTAGAACCATCTAGACTAAGTAAAGACCAAAGTGGAGCTTTGCATGTCATGGACTACTCAGCCACCAGGATTCCATCCTTAAGTATCACAACTTCCCACCTACAGCCAACAGGTGGCCTCATTGAGGGGTAGGGTATCCCTTTGCAGAGATGTAGTTGGTGTATTCTACAGCCAACAAGGTAGCAGATGGATTTGGTAAATCCAATTATTCTCCCTCCAGCTATGGGTAAATAATTTTCTACTTGTGTAGATAGATAATTGTGACCTTTTAATTAAGAAACAAAAAATATTCTTACCTGATATTCGTGTGGTTGTAACTTTCCATCCTTTGCTTTTGTGGCTAAACTTTTAACATCTTGGCTAATCGCAGCAAGACCCTAAAATTTAAGAAAGGTCAAAAACAAGGTCAATAAATAATGAGAAACTGATGAAATCGTTTCATCGAACATAAACATCAATCAATAAAAAAAATTATTTTAGTAACAAAGTGGTGAATACATAGAATAAACTACCATCATCAATAGTGAATGCCCATCTCTAAACTCCTTTAAGGCAATGTTAGATAATCTGTGGAAAGATTATAAATATTCTGTGGAATTAAGATGAATGTTTATAAGGAACAGTTGACAGGTCTCAGACCTAATATACTAGCTGAAAAGATATTATTATTATTATTAATATAAATCATTTTTTTTAATTTTTTTTTTATTTTGAACTTATTTCAGAAATGTAAGAGAAGACAATGTAAAAGTTGGTTTGAAGCAATGGACATGCATTCAATGGCAATAAACCCAGACTAATTTGCATATTAAAGATTTGTAATGTAAAACCATGTGATTAACTGACTTAAGACAAGTAAAACGCTTCACCATTTTTGTTCACCAAACAATGTGCATCTTATTATTATTATTATTATAATGGAGATTATGTGTTTGTCTGTAACCAAAACTATATTACTACTCGGGTCATAATTCTGTTTGTTATTTTCATCACATTCTTCATGATTTTATTTTTATTTAAACCTCAATTATTAATAAAATTATTTTACATTATTAATACTGTTGGCCTTATCTACATACTAATAACATGCAATTGTATTTATATATACAACAAAATATCGGTTTACAGTGTGAATGGAAAAGCTAATTTACATATTGATATTATAAATTTGATTTTAATAAATATGTGCTTCGTATTATTGATTTCTAATTATTTGGTTTTATCTTAATGAATAGGATCAAAACTCTCTGGGATAAATCTTAAAAGAAATCCATTAACAAAAAGAAATAACTGTAATTTCATTATTTACTTCCTATTTTAAGTAAATAGTTAAATTAGGAAAATTTAGGAATAAAAGACAGGAGTGATGGAAGAGTAAGTTTCAGTTCTATTTTTTTAATTATACCCTCCTCTGTTTCAAATCTTTTTATCTGTATTCTTATTTAGTTTCATTAACCTTTCCAATTTAATATAATATTTTATTACATTAAAACTTAAATACTTGCACACAGAGGGTGCACATATTTGCTAGTTCACATAATATCAAGACATGTCCACATAGGATAAATAAAACAATAGAATCGGTATCCTTTTCAGTAAATATCAAAACCTTTCCAGTTGTGTTTGAAAATGCTCATATGATGAACTAGGCAGGTGCTCTCTAGAGTTAAGGTGAAATGAATCCTCTAAGATGAGATTATAAAGAGAGAGAGAGGAAGAAATGTTAACAACTCACCTTAGAATCTGCTTTTGTCACAATTGGTGTAATAAGTCCATTTTCTGTGGCAACGGCTACACAAATGTCAACTGTTTGATATCTGGAAAAGAAAGAAAGAAAAAATAATACAAATCAAAAGAAAGTCAAATTTTCACAATTACTGTTATATTTACCCAACCCCTCTGCACAAGTAACACCTTGTCGTCAGCTGAGGCTGTAGAATACGCCAACTTTAACTCTCTGAACATAAAAATCAATGAAGGGATACTCCAAATTTCCCAGAGGTCTTTAAATTGAAACACTTCACCATTAGATGCAGTTTAACATCATATCCAGGACACTAAGACCCTCAACCATTGCCTTCAAGTGCATATATCATTAAAGGGAGTTGGGGGATTTGCCATATGGCAATAGGGTTGGGGCAATCATATAGGTGCTAGGGCTTGACGTGACCAGCTGATTGATCGAAGGGGGCCTCTCCGACTGCCAGTCTAACCTGAGTAAGGACCAAAATGGAGTGTTGCAGGTCATGGACTGCTCATCCACCAGGGTTCCATCCTTAAGCATCATGGGTCCCCACCCACGGCAAACAGGTGGCCCCATTGGGGGAGTTTTACTCCTCTGCAGGGGTGAAGTCGGTGTATTCTAACACCCCAGCCGACAAGACAGGAATTCAGGGTGGCAATTCCATTTCATACAATGATAACTGTTGCACCATGAGTGCCTCTTCTAACTATTCTTGCTGATCTTAATATCCTTAACAATATCGCACTCTAACAATTTTTTTTAGATTTAGGGGTTGATGTGCCGTTAAAACCAATCACCAGAAAAAAAATATTTTAAATATACCAAGAGAAAATTTTCAACACTTTGAATATGTATTTTAATTTATGCCATATTAAACATCTTATTATAATAAAGATTGTATATGTGTCACCAAAACCACATCACCACCGATGTCATGATTCCCTTAGTTATTTACATTAGATTCTCAATGATTATCAAATAATCATTATTTAATCTTAATTAGCATCTTATTTATTAAGGTCTATTAAAGTCTAGTAGAGTTAGATTTGCCTCAAAATAGTTCATGTTATTAATTTGTTTAAAATCCTGCAATGTCCTGTGGTTTGGATGATTTAATTCTTTTTCTGATCTCCAATTCCTTTAGTCACTTTTCCATGCCCTTGAGAATAGTTCCAAGGACACCAACTACAACACATGAGTAGCACAGCTTGGATCTATGCGGTCTGCCTGGTCTAGCACTGGTGAAAAGGGGATAGACCTCCTCACTGTCTGGCTGATACCAACAATAGATCTCTCTGGGGACTTTACTACTAATGATAAAAGGGATTTTATCTTTATGTATGATATATTTTGTGAGAGGGTAAGGGTTTTTTTGGGGGGGGGTTGTAACCTTCATTCTATGACTATCACTTGATGGTGCAGCTGATAAAAGAAAAGCTGATATTTATTTTGGCATCTTTTTGCTTTTCATCTGATTCTCATTTCTAATAGCAACAAGGCTATTATATTTCTAGAATAACAACATTTCTTCACAGACTGGTTTGCCCTCTGGTGTCAAAATTTTGGCCAAGGTTAAATAATTATTTCTTATTTAAATTTTTTATTTTTTATTTTTTTTTAAGTATGTTCCAAGAATAAAATTGTCCATTTTAATTTTACTTTTTCTTTCAATTTTTTGCATTTTTTTTATAATAATAATAAATTTTCTCTCTTTTTCTTTCTCAGCTGCTTTGTATTATTGTTTCTGAAGAGGATCACATTGAGGCATTCAAGAACTTTGTGCCTACAGCAGCAGATGATGAAGTGATTGGAGGAGGTGCGCCAGCCCCACCCCCACCACCACCACCACATTCTGGAGGGAGAGTAATTGGATTCATACCTTTTCCAAGGGTATTATAGCACTATGTGAAATGCAAACAGCCTTGTCCAAGATTTGAACTCTGATGGCCACGTCTTTTTCCATATATTTATAGATAATGAATGACTGTTATGAACAACTAACATTTAGCCACAAAAATTGTTTTTATCATATCTTGTGTGTAATAAATGACCCTGAACTTTTGGCTATGCTAGCCAATACAAATATTTCATCAGCATATCATCCAATGACATAAAAAGGACACATTCAAACACTTTTTTATATACAAGTACCAACCCCTCTGCACTACAAAAAATGTTTTTAAATAAAAATGTGGAAAAGAAATAATTATTCAACCTTGGCCAAAATTTTGACACCAGAGGGCAAACCAGTCTGTGAAGAAATGTTGTTATTCTAGGAATATAATAGCCTTGTTGCTATTAGAAATGAGAATCAGATGAAAAGCAAAAAGATGCCAAAATAAATATCAACTTTTCTTTTTTCAGCTGCACCATCAAGTTATAGTCATAGAATGAAGGTTACAACACACAAAAATAACCCAAAAAAAAACCTTACCCTCTCACAAAATATATCATACATAAAGATAAAATCCCTTTTATCATTAGTAGTAAAGTCCCCAGAGAGGTCAATTTCTTAAGCAAAGTTTAACAGGTTTGAATTCAGAGTTTTCCTTCTCCTAGATTGGTTGACTAACCAAGGTTAAAGAGCACAGTCTGCCCTACTATTTACATATAGCTAGATGCAGTTTAAGTGTCACACCCAGGATATCCCATCGCAGATGGGGGAAGGGGGTTCTTACCCCTCTACAGGGGAATAACAACATCTCTTTGAATAGACACCCAATAATAATCTATTCTAAGCCTCGCTGACAGGGTTATTTCTACTATAAAAGTTTTAGTTTCAACAAATTGACTAGTGTTATGGTTGCATTATAGAATCTCCCAGCATCCCTTCTCTTTGAATAGACTCTTCCAGGACTATAAATGGACAGTTTGTTTATTGTTTCTCTCAGTCACAGAGAGGGAACAGAGTCAAAGGGAACACACATTATTGTTGATTGGAAATTACGCCATGTCAACTCTTGGCTTATTTTATGCTGAAGACTTTTTTTTCAAACTCAATTTTTTTTTAAAACACGTTTTTTTATCTATTTAACCCATAGGTACCCAACAGGTACGACCAGTCCAAGTCAAAGTAGACCTAGGAGTAATGGCGATAATGTAGTGCTCCACATTTCGCAGAGTTCCAGAACTTCAACACTAGATGCAGTTTAACATCATTCTTAGGACACCAAGAGCCTCAGTCACTGCCTTCTAGCACATATGATAAAATGGGTTCAGCATTTGCCATAAGAGCAATAGCCTCAGGACAATGATATAGGTACTAAGGCTTGACATGACCAGCCAATTGTTTGGAGGGGTCCTCTGCAACCGCCCATCTAGCCTAAGTAAGGTCCAAAGGAAGTGTTGCAGGTCATAGACAGTTCAGCCACCAGGGTTCTATCCTTCAGTATCACAAGTCACCACCCACGGCCAACAGGTTGGGGGGATTTTACCCCTCTGCAGAGGTGCAGTCATTGTATTCCACTGACCCCCCCCCTCCAGCCGACAGTCATTATAAAGTGGGTTATTTCCTATAAGTCTAACATGATCAAAGGGAACCACTCTTGACTGATAAATTATTTATTTATTTATTGATCTACTAGGAAAAAAGAAGACTGTGTTAGGGTTAGTTTAATGGGAAAATAAATAATTTATCAGTCAAGAGTGGTTCCCCTTTGATCATGTTAGACTTATAGGAAATAACCATAAAGTGATTGTTTCTTGAATCTTTAATACTTACTGTCTGATAACTGTATCCATCCAAGATGAATTTGTATCTGGAACTTTCAAACAGGCAAGAGCCGAAGCTTTGATGATAAAATCATTGACAGACAATTTGACATTTTGTTTTGAGAGAATTCCATTTAATTCTTTCCTCAATCTGAAAGAAACAAAAAATTAAAAATTAAGATTTTTTTTTAAATGGAGGGATTTTAATGGCATGTCAACCCTTCTAGGGTTATTCTATACTTAAAGGTTAAAGAACTGCACACATTTATATTTACATTTTTTGTGTATTTTCTTTTTTGCACAGCTATAAGATATCAAGTATTCTTATCTAATACAAATAATTTGCACACAGATGAATTGTTTCAAGTATTTCTATCTAATACAAATAATTATACTGTTGTAAGTAATTATTTCTATTTAATAATAGTCATTTGTTTGCACACAGTTATCTGGTTTCAAGTAACTGTTAATACTAATAATTCAGTTAGACGATATCAAGTATTTCTATCTAATATGAATAATTTTTAAACAGATCTATTTGACCCTAACAAGTACTACCACTCTAGTTCAGAGTAAACCTGGGAGTAATGGCAATGAAGGGGTACTCCATACTCTCTAAAACTGGAGCTGTACTACCAGTGTCATAGCCAACCCACTCCCCTTTTTTTGGAAGGGAAGAGGGGCAAAGGGTCTTACCCATTGGCAGAGCATACAGTCAGCATGAGGCAATGACTATCACATGTGTGAGGTAATAACAGGCACTGACAATATGGCAAAATATTCAGCAAAGGGAAATTATCAGTTACATTTGATAATACAAAATGGTACCTTGACTTACGAGTGCCACAACTTGTAAGTTTTCCGAGTAACAAGCTTTTACTTGGTCAATTTTTTGCTTTGTGCTAAGAGCTAAAATTTGAGGTATGAGCGAGCTTCAGATACACCTATGTTAATAAGCTCACTAAAACAAAGTTTCCAAATTTATTACGTCAAAGAAAAATATTATTTATAAAAAAAAATAAACATTAAAACATATTACAGCACATAATTATTTACATTCTATTTTATTATATGCGATTTTTCTTATTTAAAGAACTAACAAAAAAATTAGGGTGTTTGGGGGAAGGGGGTTGGAACGGATTAATGGCATTTCAGTTTATTTCAATGAGGAAAATTGATTCCATATACGAGGAAATTGAAAGGAACTCGGAAGTCAAGATACAAGTGTATTTGTAATTTTCATCAAAATTGTTAAGATAAGAGTTATCTCCCGTTGTTTGCTGCAAGTGAATGTCTCTAGGTTGGAGATTTTTAACAACCTCTATACCAATATCAGGGAGTTTTATTTTTGTTGGAGTTTGTAGATTTTTCTGATGGAGGCGCATGGTGTAATGGTTACCATCATAGGAAATGGACATGATGAGACTAGTTTAAATCCTGGACGCAGCTTCTTGTATTTCCCATAGCGTTAATACCCTTGGAAAAGGTACAAATCCAACTAGTCTCACTCCAACTATGGGTAAATAGTAGGGCAGATTGGGCTCTTTAACCTTGTTTAGGCAACCAATCTAAGGGAAGGAAAAATCTTAATATAAAAATGTTAAACTTCACTTACAAAATTTACCATGTGCCATATCCTACCCGTGCGGAAGGGTTTGTTAATTATATATATATATATATATAGATATAGGTTTGAACAATCGCATAGGCGAGAAACTGTCAGTAACCAAGCACCGTTGACTCCATGTCCACTAGGGTAATTTGATTTTTCACTTTCTTTAAAATATCAAATTCTTTCGAAAGTTGTATGTTGGTATAATAAATACAGATACCAAAAACTAGATCTCTTATTTGCCCCACTGTTTGAGGAAATCAAATATCATCAGTTAAAATGCACTAAAAATCCTTGTTTTTGCAACTTTTAAATTGGCCCAGAAATTGGTTAAAAAATTTAGCAATTTCAATATTTAAAACAGAAAAGGTTGTCATTTTATTTTACTAAGATGAAATGAATAAGATATAACTAGAATTCAATTTGAAAATATCCCCTCTATCATCACCATCATCATCACCATCACATATGATATGCTGCTTTTTACCTCATTGATTAAGCGGTAACAGGGATAACATTTTAAAAGATGAAAATCTATTTCCCCAAATGAAGGTTAAATTTTGAAAGAAAATATTTTGTGTGGTAATTCTTTGTTAATTTGCAACTTTCGCCACATGGGAGAAAGTTACAGTTCCAAAATCAACCTACCCTAATATCCACACTACCCTAACACGCTGATACAAGTTCAAATCCTGGACATGGTTGTTTGCATTTCACATAGTGCTAATACCCTTGGGAAAACTACAAATCCAACTATTCTCCCTCCAGCTATGGGTAAATAGTAGGGCATTTTAAAAGTCAATTATCCTTTATAGAATAGTTTATCAACTAAATGTTTAGAAATTTAATGATTTAAAAAGAAAAAGAAAAAAAGAAAAATACCTGATCACATTGTCCATTTTGACATCAACAGAGAGATAATAATGAGGAATTGTCTGTTTGGACTCTAGTAAACGTTTTGCTATAACCTAAAAGTAAAAAAAGTTAAAAAAAAAGAAAAAAAGAAAAACAATATGATCAATTCAAAACACAATAAGTATAACAACTAATTTAGTAATTATTGGTAATATCACTAACAAGTAACTTGTTAAAAAAAAATTCTAAATTCTAAATAATTTTTGGTAAGTAGAAATTTAGAACACCAGATCCCTGCCTCCAGTCACAGACTCCAGTTGCATAGCTACAAGGCCTTTACTTGGTATTGTCTTGATCCGATTGGTTTTAACAGCATGTCAACCCTTGTTGCGTTATTTTAGGCCAAAGATGATTTGTTTTATTCATTCTTGTTGGGTATTCAATTTTGTTTTAAACATCTTTTAAAACTCATTTTTTTTATCTATTTAACCCATACATGGGTCCACTACAGATGGTTCAAGAAATTTTGCTCAGGTTGCAAGAACCTTGATGATCAGACAAGGTCAGGTAGGCCTAAAACCATAGGTTACAAGGTCGTGCTTGAGGCAAATCAGGGAAAGGTTGGCATCTCATAGTTCAGTATGGTTTGTCACCTTTGCGACTTTGTCAAAAAAATCCACAGCTGCTGGATTGTGCTTTATGTTTCTAAAATATTGCAAAACTTTTGACTCAACCTTGTATTATTTTAATTTTTCTTCTTATTGCAAATTTTGATTTCCACAAAAATGGATTAAATAAATCAGCTTTATTAAAATGAAAAGTCAACTTACTTGTCTAATGTTGGACAAAGGTATATCTACATAGGTAGTGCCTGCTGGAGGGGTGACACTGACAGGGGGAGCTGCGACGGCTGCTGGAGCAGCAACAGGTGGTGCAACTGCAGCAGGTACATAATTCTCAATATCTGAAGCTACAATTCGTCCTTCAGGCCCAGAACCAGCAACAGTCTGTAAGAGATTTTTTAAAAAAATGTTTAATCTTCATTCTGAAAGTTAAATTAAAAATCATATATATATATAACAAGCTCTCATGTTTACAAACATAAGGAAATGTCAAAATACCAATATCTTTCAATATTAATTATTATATATATATATATATATATATATATATAAGAGATTTA
Organism: Doryteuthis pealeii; assembly: GCA_023376005.1. Classification (NCBI taxonomy): domain Eukaryota; kingdom Metazoa; phylum Mollusca; class Cephalopoda; order Myopsida; family Loliginidae; genus Doryteuthis; species Doryteuthis pealeii. The sequence continues at coordinate 96,582,483 of CM042153.1, read as the reverse complement.
TTCAAAACTTGGTAGTAAGGGATGATTCTATATGTGATTTCTAAGATACACTGCATTAATATTGTATGATCCAGTATGTATAAATACAGCGAATCTTTAAATCACTAAAGAGAGCTCAATGTATAATAAACTTTTTAGATTATATACAGAGCAATATTTATCATAGAAAGGAATGAAGAACTCAACACCGTAATTCCATAATAAATTTATTTCAACCAAAATTGGGGCCTATATAAATCTAAGTTGATTTGATATAGCTCCCCAAAATTCAGTCACATCAGATGGGTATCAATTCACTTTTGAAATTGCACTTCTCAAAAAACAAAAAGTAGAATTTAAAAAATAAATTCAAACAGAAACAAAATATATAAAAAATTTTAAACAGTATAAGATTGTCACTAAACTCACATGGAAAAAAAAATAAAAACAATCAATTTAGATAGAAAATTATATATATATATATATATATATATATGTGCTCAATACATACTTGTAGAGCAAGTTTAAGAAACAGAATCAGTGACAGAAGTAAACTAGCCCAGATTTCACCAAAAAGGATGTTCAGTATAATTCTGAGAGGATATGTTGATTGCAATGTTTTGTTAGACAAATGTCACTCCTTAGACTCGTGTCATTGTCTGAATGAATATCTGTAGATAGATGGATAATATAGAGGTAGAGTTTTGTACGACAGTTAAGTCTCTTTTTCGGTTCAAAAAGTTGAGTTCCAGCAACAAGCAGAAGCAAGATTGCTGGCAACAAATCAAACTGCAGACCAACAGGATGCGAGGAATGGCCGTCCACTGAATGAAGGAAATATACCATCTTTATCAACATCTTTCTATATTGAATTGTTTATTTCAAAATGTATTTCATTATACAGACAGACAGACACACACACACACACACACACACATACAGTGATGCTGTTAGCTTTTTAATTTAATGTATCCTGGGACTCACGTACTTGATTTGAATGAGTCCCTGGGAAATTTGATGGATCCCAACAAATGCTTCTTATTAAATAATAAGATTTTTATTTATGAACTGTGGAAATAGGATGGGGAAAGTTTTCTTTGATAAAACAAATTATTTCTCTAAGACTTACATTCAAATCAATTCCTTTGTCAGCTGCTAACTTCTTTGCAAACGGTGTTGCAAACACCCGGGCCTCTGGTGGGCGTGCGACAGGTGTAATAGGGGCTGGAGCTGCTGCTGGTATTGGTGCTGCCACTGGCTTAGGTGGTGGTGGTGGTGGTGGTGGAGGAGGTGGTGGAGGTGGGGCTGGCGCACCTCCTCCAATCACTTCATCATCTGCTGCTGTAGGCACAAAGTTCTTGAATGCCTCAATGTGATCTTCTTCAGAAACAATAATACAAAGCAGCTGAGAAAGAAAAAGAGAGAAAATTTATTATTATTATAAAAAATGCAAAAAATTGAAAGAAAAAGTAAAATTAAAATGGACAATTTTATTCTTGGAACATACTTAAAAAAAAAATAAAAATTTAAATAAGAAATAATTATTTAACCTTGGCCAAAATTTTGACACCAGAGGGCAAACCAGTCTGTGAAGAAATGTTGTTATTCTAGGAATATAATAGCCTTGTTGCTATTAGAAATGAGAATCAGATGAAAAGCAAAAAGATGCCAAAATAAATATCAACTTTTCTTTTATCAGCTGCACCATCAAGTGATAGTCATAGAATGAAGGTTACAACACACACACACAAAAAAAACCCTTACCCTGTCTCACTAAATATATCATACATAAAGATAAAATCCCTTTTATCATTAGTAGTAAAGTCCCCAGAGAGATCTATTGTTGGAATCAGCCAAACAGTGAGGAGGTCTATCCCCTTTTCACCAGTGCTAGACCAGGCAGATTGCGTAGATCCAAGCTGTACTACTCATGTGCTGAGTTGGTGAGGGCTAAAATTGAACCTAGAATCTTGTGGTTACTACACTGATGTTCTACTGATTGAGCTAAACTGACCAATTGTGACCAAAATATTAATCAAGTCAAGATTATTCTTTATCTCTGCATACAATTGAGTTTTTACCATTCCATTTTACCATAGAATGAATGGAAAAAGGAAAAAGACAAATATCTGAACCTTGCCAAAAATCTGTAAAACAGGAAGGCAATGGCAATACCAATTGTAGTTGGCGCCCTTGGAACTATTCTCAAGGGCATGGAAAAGTGACTAAAGGAATTGGAGATCAGAGAAAGAATTAAGATCATCCAAACCACAGGACATTGCAGGATTTTAAACAAATTAATAACATGAACTATTTTGAGGCAAATCTAACTCCAGAATTGGAACTCCTCCACTAGATGCAGTTTAACATCATTTAACCCAGGGCACTAAGACCCTCACAGCCACATATACGACAGAAAGAGTTGGGGGTTTGCAATAAGGCCAATAGGGTCTGAACAATCATTTAGATGCTAGGGCTTGATATGACCAGCCGACTGATTGGAGGTGTCCTCTTTCGGACACCCATCTAGCTTAAGTGAGGGTCAAAGTGGAGTGTTGCATGTCATGAGCTGCTCAGCCACCAGCAGAGTTCCCACTCATTTTAGGAAATCAGTTTCCAGGACGTTTCCAGCACATCTCCAGGACATTTTTAAAATTTTCCAGGACAGCACTTGTTCACGGCAATTTCATAATTTACTATTACATCTAATATCAACACATTAAGCCAGTTTTATTCTTACTTTTTTATGATGCAGGATTAATGAAGTATCTTGGGTTCATTATAGATGATGCCTACATCTATCAATTAACTATAGAGTGTGTCCATAAAATCAGTGTGCTCTTTAAAGTTATAAATTCTTTAAAGTGCAAACAGACTTTATGGACACCCTGGTACAATAAAACTGTCAGGCTTCCTGTTTTTGCTTAGCCATGATCACCATTGCAGTTTTTTTTATTGGCAAATCAATTTAGATATTTTACCCCTCTCCCTCCATGTTTAAAATAATTTTTTTTTATTGAATTTGTACAAATTTCAATAAACTCAAATTTCAAATATTTACTGTACTGTGTTTCTCACTTTTTATCGACAATTATATGTAGATATATTTCACAATGCCCCTTCATTTTATATCTATATTATATTTTATATACTATTATATATTAAAGTTATATTTCAAAGTTAAAATAATAGTGAAGGACATTGGAAAAGAAAACATCTCAAAGAAGCATATGTTTGACTGTAGTGACGTATTGAGTAGACCAAGTATACAGATGAACATAATATGGGAACCAATTATTAAAAAGACTAAATCAAATTGTTTTTAAAGTTAATTACTTTAAAAATAAAAATATCGAAAAAGACTGATGACAGATTTTACACCTCAAGTTGGACAGGAAACCCCAATAAACTTTTTCTCAATGATCATGATTCTTCTTGTGACACATGTTGGATTGATAGGCATACTAAAACAATGGTCATTGTTTTTGAATGAGATCTTTGAAAGTTCTTCAATACCTGTTTGATCAACTGTTAAAAATGATTTCCGAGGTTGGATCATTACTATACTTGGATACACTGGGAACACCTGAGGAAGGCCGGAGGATATAGTGGCCAAAACATTATGTTTATACATACTACAATAAAGATGAGGACAACAATCTGAAAAATCAAGATTATTCCCATCAAGCCTCATCTCAAAATTACAGACAGGTATGTTTATTTATGTTTTTATATTAGGCAGAGAGAGGGAAGGGATTGTGTTTTGTACAAATTCATAAAAAAAAAAAAAAAAACAAATTCATCAAAAAAAAAAAAAGAAAAAAAAAAAAAGAAAAAAAAAAAAAAAGAAGTTTTTAGTAAAAGAACCATGAATACAGAATTCTGCTAAAAAAATATCAATAAAGAAACTAACTCTGTTGTAAAAAAAAAAACGAATTGTTTTACTTATTTTTCAAGATAACAATGAGTAATTTTTCCCCAATCAGATAATTTGATCTTTGAATTAATTATTTTTCTTTGTAACAACTCTTTATGTTCATTATTTCTTTTTTGCAAGATTTTAAAAAATAAAGCTAAAAAATATTTACGTTTCTTCCTTCAATATGACCTAAACTGATCATGTGACGTATTTTGGTGGTACCTACAGGTACATATTTTACATTTGAATTTTGGAAAAATTCATGTAAAAAAATTTAAACATAGAGGGGGGGTAAAATATCTAAATTGATTTGGCAATGAAAAGCGAAAAACATGAATCAGAAAATATCTGTTTGGCCAGAATTATGTCTTATACTGGCAAGTAAAAACAGCATAAATTAGGGCAGGAGTCTGGGACGATAAAAAATGTTAAAATGACCAATATTTCCAGAAGTGGGTGGGGTGTTCTCTATTTACATCGTAAAAAGAACACTTACTTTAACTGAGTTGAAATTGACATTTCATGAAAAACCCTGAAAATTTTGTTCAAGCACCAGATGCTTGAATCGTTACTAGGAAGGTATGTTCCCCCTACCCCACCCAGTGAACATAACTAAAAACAGTAACACTCCCAATCCGTACATTGTTGACAGTCACTTGATCCCAATCCCCACATCCGACCAAGCACCAAGACTAAAATGGAACCAACTTTTGTCTTAGGAAAATTTTTATCTTTCAGTGCTTCCAAAAATGTTTAATAAACTCTTTTGAATGAACATCAATTTTATGTAATTCTTAAATGTAATTTTTTTTTTTTAAATTGTTCATTTTCAGTCAAAGTTTTACGTGTGTGCTATTCTATACAAGTACAGTTTTTTAAATGTTCTAAATTTTACAACAGAGAGGAGGCAGTTTTGTAAAGCGGAATTATTTTTTAACCTTTCTTTAACGAATACCTCATTATCTTTAGTCTGTAATCTGACCGACAAATTCTTGTCTTGTTCAGTGTCATGTAAAAATAAATCAAAACATTGCTACATGATGAAGGCGAAACTTCAGCAGATGAAATCAACAAATAGCCAGTCAGAAGCATTTTTACTGTTTAATGAATATTCATGACCAGTTTGGGAAATGTTAGGTAGATTCATTGAGCGTTAAAACAAAATCAAAAAAATAAATAAATAAAAAAGACTGTCCTTGTTATTTTACTAGTTATATTTGGTAACGGTAACAATAACATTAATTTTGTCTCAAATAATTTAAAAAATTTTCCAGGATTTTTGAGAAAAAAAAAACCCATCTCTTTTTCAAGATTTTCCAGTACTGGAAAATTTACATTTAATTTTCCAGATTTTCCAGGACGCGTGGGAACCCTGACCAGGATTCCATCTTTAAGCATCACAGGTTGCCACCTACAGACAAGAGGTGGTCTTTTTCCTTAATAAAGATGCAGTTGGTGTATTCTACAGCACCAATTGACAGGGCTGGCAATTTCAAAAGTAAAAATAAAAAAATGAATGCAAATAAAATAAAATTCAGTGGCAGCAAAGGAGAATGAAATGAATTTTTTGTTACCTTTCCGACCGGGATGTTGGGTGATGCAGCAGGAACCAAAATTCGAGCTAAAAATCCATCTTCTGAAGATTCAAAACCCATAGTGGCTTTGTCTGTCTCAATTTCTGCTAGGAGTTCCCCTTCAGAAACTTTATCTCCTTCTTTCTTTTGCCAATTGACAATTGTACCAGCCTCCATTGTTGGAGACAATGCAGGGAGACATACTTTGTAATGGTCAGGGAGACCTACAACAGAGAGGGAGAGAGAGTGAGTGAGAGAGAGAGAGTGAGAGTGAGAGAGAGAGAGAGAGAGAGAGTGAGAGAGAGAGAGAAAGAGTGAGAAGAGAGAGTGAAGAGAGAGAGAAAGAGTGAGAGTGAGAGAAGAGTGAGAGTGAGAGAAAGAGAGTGAGAGTGAGAGAAAGAGAGTGAGAAAGAGTGAGAGAAAGAGTGAGAGTGAGAGAAAGAGAAAGAGTGAGAGTGAGAGAAAGAGTGAGAGTGAGAGAGAGTGAGAGTGAGAGAAAGAGTGAGAGTGAGAGAAAGAGAGAGAAAGAGAGAGTGAGAGAGAGAGAGTGAGAGTGAGAGAAAGAGAGTGAGTGAGAGTGAGAGAGTGAGAGTGAGAGTGAGAGAGAGAGTGAGTGAGAGTGAGAGAAAGAGTGAGAGTGAGAGAAGAGAGTGAGAGAGAGTGAGAGAGAGAGTGAGAGTGAGAGAGTGAGAGTGAGAGAAAGAGTGAGAGTGAGAGAAAGAGTGAGAGTGAGAGAGTGAGAGTGAGAGAGAGAGAGTGAGAGAAAGAGAGTGAGTGAGAGAAAGAGTGAGAGTGAGAGAAAGAGTGAGAGTGAGAGAAAGAGTGAGAGAGAGAGAGTGAGAGTGAGAGAAGAGTGAGAGTGAGAGAAAGAGAGTGAGTGAGAGAAAGAGTGAGAGTGAGAGGAAAGAGTGAGAGTGAGAAAGAAAGAGAGTGAGAAGAGGTGAGAGTGAGAGTGAGAGAAAGAGTGAGAGTGAGAGAAAGAGTGAGAGTGAGAGAGAGAAGAGAAGAGAGAAAAAGAGTGAGAGAAAGAGTGAGAGTGAGAGAGAGTGAGAGTGAGAGAAAGAGGAAAGAGAAAGAGTGAGAGAAAGAGTGAGAGTGAGAGAAAGAGTGAGATGAGAGAAAGAGAGTGAGAAAGAAGAGAGAGAGAGAGAGAGAGAGAAGAGTGAGAGTGAGAGAAAGAGTGAGAGTGAGAGAAAGAGGAGAGTGAGAGAAAGAGAGTGAGAGAAAGAAGAGAGTGAGAGAAGAGTGAGAGTGAGAGAAAGAGAAAGAGAAAGAGTGAGAGAAAGAGTGAGAGTGAGAGAAAGAGTGAGAGTGAGAGAAAGAGAGTGAGAAAGAAAGAGAGTGAGAAAGAAAGAGAGTGAGAGTGAGAGAAAGAGTGAGAGTGAGAGAAAGAGAAAGAGAAAGAGTGAGAGAAAGAGTGAGAGTGAGAGAAAGAGTGAGAGAGAAAGAGAAAGAGTGAGAGAAAAGAGAGAGAGAGAGAAAGAGAGAGTGAGAGAGAGTGAAGAGTGAGAGAAAGAGTGAGAGTGAGAGAAAGAGAGAGAGAAAGTGAGAGAGTGATAAATTTCAAATTTGACAACAAAAACAAAATATAGAAATTACCAATAATGATCCATTATTTAGCTGAGGTGACAAAACTCATAAGAAATAAGAATTCAGTGGATAAGCAACACCAGATGATCAGAATTTAGATTTTTTGCATATGATCATGGATGATTTGGACGGTCTCAATTTTAACCAGAGGGTGTTGCACAATTAAGGAACAAGAGTATTAATATACAGATTACCTGTTATTTCTTATTGGTCTGTGGGTATGGAGGTGTCTTGTGCATGTTTTCTAGTGCATTTAAAAAAAATGTAAATATATATTTTAATTTAATTACTAAAAGGCCCTAATGCTGAAACTTAAATTAAATAAAAGAAAATGGTTGTTACCATTAGTTTTAAAGTTTGCAATACATTGCTTTACGGCACAGATGAAGGAATTATTTATTTTGAATTTTTACAAAAATTGTATCTAATCTAATTAAAAACTGATAACCATTACACACAAGCATTTCTGTAAGATGATAGTATATATACTCTTTAAATGTAAAATTAAAAGAAGAAAAAGAAACTCTACCTGAACTATACATGCGGCACAACTGCAGTTGGCCAATTCTAAAGACGTAAGGAGATCCATTCCAGGTAGAAGTATGGTTGACAGACCTGCAAATATAAAAAGGTTGAATAACGGAATGAAGAAATCAGTATTCTACCATTCTCTTATTCTTTCAAAAAGACAGATCATCACATTTAACATTTTGATAGATTTATGTTTGACACAAAAATCATTCAGTTCTTGCATAACTTTACTAATCATTCAATGAATTAATTAAACTAGCATCCTCATCTTTATTGTTATATGCACAACGTTTCAGCCGATGTGCCCTCCGGTCGTCTTCAGGTGTTTCTTGTCAGAATCAGGAACCTTCTCAAACTCTGAGATTGAATAAAGGGTTGTTTGAAGTTCCGTGAAGAATCCTGATTACTACAAGAAGGTTCCAGAGTTCAAAGAGAAGGTTCCCCAAATACGAGGAGGGGCTTCCCGAATTCGAGAAGGTTCCCCAAGTCCAAAAAGAAATACCTGAAGAAGGACGGAGGGCACATCAGCCGAAATGTGTAGATCCTCTTTATAAAATGAAAATGTTGATCCTTTATTACTGAAAAGAAATGTATTCATTTAATTCATTTTTCAACTCTAAACCATTTTCTAAGGGCTGATGATCTCGGGCGTTTTCAGGTGGGGGTCCGGTGTTTTGATTGTCGGGTGGTTTGGGGTGCTCTAAAGGGTCAAAGAAACTTGGGTTTTTCCAAGTCAATCTTTTGTTTGGTTTCTTTGTTTAATGGCATATTAACCTTTATGGGTTATTTAAAGCCAAAGCTATCCTTGTATGTATTAACCAACTCCTCTGCACAAGCAGGATGTGGCACAAGGTCTATTTTTAAGCAAAGTTTATCAGGTTTGAATTCAGAGTTTTCCTTCTCCTAGAACAGTTGCTGCAGCAAGGTTAAAGAGAGACTGGTCTGCCCTACTATTTACCCATAGCTTGGGAGAGTAGTTGAATTCATACCTTTCCCAAGGGTATTAGCACAATGTGAAATGTAACCAGCCCTGTTCAGGATTTGAACTGGTGTCGCAATGTCCATTTCTTACGGTGATAACCATTACGCCATGGTCACCTCCATCCTTGTAGAAGAACAGTAGTAGTACTATCTAACCCATAGCGGGGGGGGGGGATTTACCCCTTTCCCAAGGGTATTAATCTGAAAGTGAACATAATAGCAGGACTGGACTTTGAAGTTTGCTTACTAATGAAGTCACAATCCAGCACTTTAGCCACGGAGACGAAAACCTCCTCCCACCCCTGATCTATTTTGTGCTTGGGGGGGGGGAGGAGCTATAGTGAGGGCTGAGAGAGAAACATCCTCAAAGATCTAAGAAGATTTAGTTTGTTCTACAATAAAGTTGGAGGCATGGTGGTGTAATGGTTACCATTGTAGAAAATGGATACAACGAGACAAGTTCAAATCCTGGACAAGGCTGTATTTCACATAGCGCTAATATCCTTAGGAAAAGTACGAATCCAACTATTCTCCCTCCAGCCATGGGTAAATGGTAGGTCAGACTGAACTCTTTAACATTGGTATAGCAACCAGTCAAAGAGAAGGAAAACTAAATTCAAAGCAAAGGGGCTCTCTTCTAATTAGTCAGAATTACTTTGAGAGTTGCTCCTCTTCCTCTTATTTCCTCCTCCTTCACCTCCTAACCCAACCCAAGACTGAGGAATCTCCACCAAAACAGCAACAGCAACAGTCACATAGTTCCATAACATCAGTAATAGGTTTTATATTTCAGACAAGTTGGAGGATTACACACTCCCCCCACCCACCCACTAAAAAGATCAACATAGCAGTTGTTGGCCACATCAACATTAACAAACCCTTTATTTGGAGGTGCTGGTTGATTGGTTGAAAATTTACAGCATGTCAACAACCCTTGGGTTATTTTATACCAAAGATGTTTTTGTTTTATTCATTCTTGTTGGGTACTCAATCTTTTTTTTTCAAACTGTTCTTTCTCTTTTTTTCTTTCTACACATTTTTTAAAAACTTAGTTTCAAATCTAATCAACCCATAGATGGGACCCTAACAGGTCTGGGAGTAATAACGATGAAGGCGTATTTCACACTCCCCAGAGCTCCAGAATTGGAACTTCACTAAATGCAGTTTATCATCATATCCAAACACTAAGACCCTCAGATACCACCTTCTAGCACATATATGATATGGAGGTGCGTGGTCTATTGGTTAAAGTCATAGGAAATGGACTCGTCAACGCGAGTTCAATTCCTGGAGAAGCTCTTGGCATTTCACATGGCGCTAATACCCTTGGGAAAAGTAGGAATCCAATTCTCCCTCCAGCTATGGGTAAATAGCAGGGCAGACTGGACTCTTTAACCATGGCTAGGTAACCAGTCTAGGAGAAGGAAAACTCTGAATTCAAACTTGTTAAACTCCGCTTAAGAAATTGACTGCTCGTGCAGAGGGGTTGGTAAATATATATATGATAAGAGTTGGAGGCTTGCTCTAAGAGCAATAGGGTCAGAGACAATCATATAGGTGCAAGGGCTTGATGTGATGAGCTGATCGAGGAGATCTCACTGACTGCCCATCTAACCCAAATGGAGTGTTACACATCTGTTCAGCCACCAGGATTACAGAGCTGAAATAAACTGTAGAAGATGAAGATGAAGGTGATGATACAAATTGTAGTTGGTGCCCAAAGAATCTGGAAAATTGATTGAAGGAACTGGAGATCAGAGGAAGAATCAAAACTATCCAAAACCAGAAAACTTAAGATCAGCTAGAATACTTCGATGAATACAAAAGATCTGAAGAGACTTGTTGTCACTCAGACTTCAGTGAAAAACTACCTGTTAAAACGAGTGTGATAAAACTCGCATAGAATGAAACTAATAAGAAATTACTTTGATACTTAAAATTGGAGTCCAAGATTTGTTCAAGAAAGATACAAAGACAATTAACAAGATTCATGGTAGCCTCAGTTCACAAGAAATTCAAAAGACTTTACTATGCAAAATTGATCATCTACTCAAGTGACTGTTGTCTATATTGTTGAATAAACATCATACTCTCTACATATGTATCTATTTACCAAACAAAGTCGATGTGACACAGGGTCAATTTTTAAACAGAGTTTTTTTTTTTTTAGAGTTTCTTTTATCCTAGACCCAATGGGATCATTCACTTATGAATTGGAACATCTTCCTTGGATTAGATTATAGTATCCTTTTAGTCTGGGAGAAGTGTTACACAAAATATCTGTATGATTATGGATGAATTTATCAACCCTTTGAACAAGCAGGATGTGACACAGGGTCAATTTTTAAATAAAATTTAATTCAGAGTTTTCCTTCTCCTAGACCAGTTGCCATACCATGGTTAAAAAGCCCAGTATGCTCTATTTACCCATAGCTGGAGGGAGAATAGTTGGATGTATACATTTCCCCAAGATATTAGCAGTATATGAAATGCATCCAGCCTCATTCAGGATTTGAACTCTAGTTGCCATATCCATTTCTTATGATGATAACCATTACACCACAGGCAACTTGAGTGTTATCAATGTAAATATAAACAATGTATATGTTAAGTATCACTTAACATCAGGTTTGGTTGGTTGGTAGGTTGGATTTTATGGCATATCAACTCTTGATGGGTTAATTTATGCAAAAAACATTTTAAACTCATTTTTTTAAACATTTCTTTCTATTTAATCCATAGATGGGACCCTAACAGGTAGTACCACTCAGTCATAGTGAACCTGGGATTAATGGCAATGAAAAAATACTTCATACTCCCCAAAGCTTGAGAATTGGAACTTCATTAGATGCAGTTTAATGTCATACCCAGGACACCAAGACCCTCAGCACTGCTTGCTTTTATGATAAAAAGTATTAGGGAGTTACCATATAAGGGCAATATGGGTGGGACAATCATATAGGTGCTAGGGCTCAACATGACCAACTGATTGAGTGGAGGGAGGGGGCCTCTCTGACCACCATAATATCAGGATTTGTGCAAATACCATAATTATTTGTGTCCAACAATTTTTTCAGATTTTTCAGCCCAAAAGTTATTATACTCAAGAACTATGTATAATCAATTATCTTTCCAGCCAATTCCTTGCCATATCCAGGACAGGATGATTGAAAGTAACTTATATCTGTAGTCCAAATTCAAAGATGCTGATAGGCACGCGTCCTGTGACCGTGACACACAAAAATCTAAAAGGACGCAGTAATATCGTATCCATGCCTCCAAGTGTTTTTCGTTTTCTTCCACTACTATTTCAAGCTAACTGTAAATACATTTTAATAGTTTCTTAGAAACTAATTACACCAGATGGGGTACAAAGTAGAGGTTAGACGACTTGAGTGGTTTCCTCAAAAAAACTTTCCAGTCCCCTTTTCCTAGTTCATAAATAAAAAAAGCCTACAATTTATTAAGAAACTTTAGTTGGGACCCATCAAATATTCCATGGGACTCATTCAAATAAAATCCATGCATCCTAAGACACACTAAATTAAAAAGCTATCAGCATCACTGGTCCAAACTAATGTATTGTCCACCGTTACAGATAAATATCCACTCTAATGTGTTTGTTAATAATTTTGTTTATGCTAATATTATCAGGTCATAAGTTTATTGCATCTTTATCTGAACATGTCCAACTTTGTAAATTTTGTGTTTTAACACAGAATATAATGCATAATGAAGATATGATCGATTTTAATAATTCACGTTATGTTTTGGTGTTTAGCTGTAACCCCCAAAAAAAACAGCACATCGTAACGAAAGTTTTATTAGACTTAGAGCAATACACTTCAAATACTCTTAGTCTTAGAGAAAAATTTCCAATCCATTATGATAATTTTGTGGGGTCTTCGTTCGCAGTGGATATCAATTAAAAACAACTAAAACAAAACTCACGTTTTAGTAGAGATAACGAAGATAAAATCTTAATTAAAACTCTTCACTTCTTCCTAAATAGAAGCTAATAATATGGACCGCTATTTCAATAGGAACCCAACAGGTCGCTTAGTATTTTCATATTTGTCGTCTACAAAATGTTCAGATTATATATTGTCTGCGAATGATGGAAATAAACATTGAAATATTTATCAAAAATCTTCCACATTGTTTAAGGCATTTAAATTTTCTAATTGATTTTCAAAGGAATACAATTCACATGTTTTTAGACTGACTGTAACATGTGTAACAGTGAAATAGTCCAATGTCAAGTAAAGAAAGAAAGAAATCGAATAGTTTGATTTAGCGGACGACAACTACATACGAGAGTTTTTTATTTTATTTTTTCCCCTCGTCCGATATTGGAACGAAATAGGATTTTGTCATACCCAATGATATAAAAAAAAATTATATATATATAATAATAATAATAATAATAAGTGAATTTGACTTGATGGAGTGGAGGCGTTTACGTTTGAAGAAGTGGGTGAGCGGGCACTTGTTATGTTCACCTTGGCAAGTGTGTGGAGATTTTAACAAAAATGGAAAACCTGTTTCTCTAGCGGAAAAAGAAAAATTATTACGAAATAAAAAAAATCGTAGATAAGAAAAAAGTTGAGCTAATATTTTTTATAAAAATATTTTATTTAAGCATTAAAGATATAAAGTATTAAATGAACAAAGTTTAATCAGTTTAAGATTTCGAAGGAAAAAGGTCGAAACATAAACTCAACGTCCTTCACCTTTTCGAGATGAGAATATTATACATTTTTAATGACAAACTCAACGGAAAACAAAATAAATAAAAATAAAATATGCTAGGAAAATATGTAGCCAAGAAAATATTTTTGTAAATATTGAAAACTGTGATCAATAAGTTTTTTGTTTGTTTTTTTAATCTAGATTGAATCAACAAAAAAAATACATGAACACAATCATCTCGCTTTCTAATTTCTCCCAATTTTTTTTTTTTAAATAAATGTGTACTGTGTACTGTACTAATTACTAATTAAAATGATTGTGAAGCAAAAAGTTTTAAAAAAGGAAGAAAGTGTCTCTTCTCATTAGTCAAAATTATTTTGACAGCCTCCTATATAAAAACAAAATAAAAACTGATCATTTGATAACAATAACAAAAGCTCTAAATATACAGGTTTATTTTACTAGGCCACATTTTCCATAAAATCATTTTTATATATATAAAATAAAACTGGAAAAATAAAAATAAAGTTAGATTTTTCAAGTTGTTCTTTTCCTTTTGAATAAGTTTTACCTCTGTAGTTTGAAAAGAAAAATGAAAAAAAGAAAGAAAGAAACGGTAAAATAGTCAAACATTTGCTATGAGAAACGAATTACTACTCGTATCAATTTTACTAAGAAAATTTCAGTGAATATAAGAAGCTTTTAGATTTAATCATTTTTAATTTTCACCAGAAAAAGCAATTCATCAATTAAAATTAGAATGAAAAATTGTCATTCTCTTCAAAAATAAAACTCTTAGTATATTGTATAAACATTTTTTTTTTCAACTGGCAACGATTTACTTACATAATTCTGACAATTTATTAACCACCTTTATAAAGAGTAAAATAAGGTTTACTTTTTACTCCTTGTGATTACATAACATATTTTCTTTTAATTTTTTAAATAATTTTATTAAGAAGGTTTGTTTTTGGTTTTTTAAGTTTCACATTAATTGCACAATCAAGCTAGATAAGGGATTAGGTTTAAATTTAAAAAAAAAAAATTTTCTTGATAAAATAATTAAAACATTAACATTCCCGTATACGTGTGTGTGTGTTGTGTGTGTGAAAATAAATATATGAAGACCTTAATTTATCAGAAATAAATGTATTTCGGGTACCTTTGCCTATTCGAGTCGGATTTTATAGGATTTCTGATAAATTAAGGTCTTCATATATTTATTCATGATATACTTCGTATTTGTAAAAAAATTTAAAAAATGTACATGCACTGGTATTTTTTATATGTACGCAAAATCTTTATATGTACATTTGAGTTCTCAATTTTGGTTAAATGAAATCCTATCACGGAAACACTTGATACCACACACACACACATTATTTAATTCATCCTGAATTTTTCCCCACCAAATACGTAGGCGTGGTGTAACGCTAAAAATCAGGTGAAATTTATATCTGAAAAATATTTTTATTAAAATTATAAGTAAAGTAAGTGAAGACGATTTTCCAACTTGGAAGGAAATGAAGGAAATTCCTAATTGCTTGATTTAACCTTGAATTACTTTCAAGAGAAAAGGGCAATATTAATATTTAAAATGGATTTAGACGGATTATTATTAGGATTAGAGTGATTAAAAAAGGATTTTCTTATAGAGGTAAAATGAAATAGATATTTCTTTTGATTGAGTATTGTTGTAATGATTTTTTTTTGCAAACTGTTACGCTCTGATTATTACCGAATAATAATAATCAGAGCGTAACAGTTTGCAGTAATAATTACTCAATAATTTAAACATCTAAAATAAGATTATAACTTAACATTTGTTGGGGATATTTTAAAGAAAAGAAAAATGGGTAAATATTTCTTTTAAGCAGGCAGAACTGGGTGAGATTTTAAAAAATAAGAAAGTTCTAAGGTCGCAAAAAGGAAAGGTCTTTCTTTTTTTTAAATATAATAATTTAAACATGTAAAATAAGGTAATACCTTAATGTTTGTTGGGGATATTTTAAGAAAAGAAAAAAGGGTAAGTGTTTCTTTTAAGAAGACAAATATTGATGAAGTTAAATAAAATAGGGAAAGGATTCTAAGGTCGCGAAAAGGAAAGGTTTTTTGTTGTTTTTTTCTTTAACCAACCTTGA
Organism: Doryteuthis pealeii; assembly: GCA_023376005.1. Taxonomy (NCBI): domain Eukaryota; kingdom Metazoa; phylum Mollusca; class Cephalopoda; order Myopsida; family Loliginidae; genus Doryteuthis; species Doryteuthis pealeii. The sequence goes on along the minus strand of CM042153.1, from coordinate 96,567,076 downwards.
CAATCCCGGTAAATAATTTGAGTTAAAAGACGATACACATAAACATCGAACACTTTGCCGGGCGAGTGTATTTCCAGTCGATGCACTGTAGAGGAAGGACCTGGCCGTGAGGACTGACCGAAACCTTAACATCATCATCCTCCTAGGGATATGTCGTTGTTTGAGTGACCAGAACAGAAAATCTAACGAGAGACAGACGGAGAGACTGTCCTCTCTCACGGTTTTTTTTTCTCTCTCTCCCCAAACAGCCACCAATGCAGTCAAGGTCAGCTGCTCTCTCACTACCGCTTCGATGGGAAAATTAGAAAGCCTAACTTTACATGATTTTAATTAAAGATTTACATAAAAAGAAAAATATGGCACCTATAAAAAATTATATTAATTAAGATATTTCAATATAGATAAATAATTTAAATAAATGCAGTGTTCTTTTAATTTTTTGAATGATGAATACGAAACTAAAACTTGAAATAATTGTTTAAATTATCAAAGAACACCTACATTAAAATATCAAATAAAAATAGGATATTCGATTCGTAGCTGGCAACAACAATGTGATTATAATAATATCTAAGTATAATTAAAACGATTATTATTATGTATTTATAATAATGATAATAATAATAATTACATAAGGTATATTAAAAATATATTGTTACGAAACTACGATATACTTTTAAACGTTTGTATGTTACCAAGGCAACTCAAAATGGCAGTAATAAACAAAAAGTTCCTCTTCAAATGTAAGTTCTCTATTGTTGTTAAATTGTGTATGATCAGTAAATCGTGATTAGGATATTTCTTTTATTTATGCTTCCATTGAAGGAAATAGAGAGAGGCTGAATTAGAAAAGATATGATGTTGTTTTTGAAATGTAATTTTGATTCCTTGAATTATTCATCACATCATAATGATTGGATATACTAGTGATTCTCTTTGATTAGCCAGTAGTATCAGAAAAGATATTGTTGTTAACTCCATTGTTTTGAATTACTGTATTTCTTTTATTTTAAATAATATCTGTGTTTCTTTGTATTCTGTAGCAATGTGTGAGCTATGGTTTCAACATGTGAAGGTTGTCTTTGTAGTTTGTCGTTTGGATGTAGTGAGCCGGAAGTTATCGCTCTGAAAGCAAAAATAAAATGACGAAAATAAACGCTTTGTGCATGTGGATTGGCGCAGGATTAGAGAGAAAAATAGTAATATTAAAAATGATAATTTTCAACCAATCAGAGGCATTCGCGCCTAAAAAGAAGTTACCCTTTCTGGAGCCTATCTAGACCCTATATAAGAGAAGGTTTTTCAAAGAACAGCAGAAAGATCAAGCATGCCTGAATGAGTCCACATTTCTCATTTTAAGAAACATTCACAACTGCTGAAGGTACTACAAACTATATCTTTCTCTCTCTAACAACTCTACAACTCTACTTATTTTATTACATGAACATTTAAAAAAGCATTTCAGCAGGACTTTGATCAGTATTCTTGATTATTGTAATTATTGTATCAATACACATTTTATTAGTTAAATGTATGAGTTCTTTGTTTTTTCTGCCTTTACATATGTGTCCTTATGGTGTGATGAGTAAATTACCTAAATACATACACACCATAAACTAGTAACCTCTGACTCATCCACTATATGGAAACCACATCTAATTTAAATACCAACTTTGAGAAATTCATTTTTTTAAGACTGTTTTCCTAGCGTTATATTTGTAAAAATAAATCATAGGGTCTCTCTACTTCAGTACTTTCCGTCATCAGATGGTTTTTATACATAAAATGTGATTCTAATGCTTTTATCACTTGCATGCTATTCCCCATCTATGGGTTAAATAGAAAACATGAGTTTATAAACAAAATTGTATTATCCATTAAAAATGAAATTATTTCAAAACTTTGTTAGCATTAAACATTTTTTTACCAATAGAAATATTCGGCATAAAATAACCCAAGGGGTTGACATGCCGTAAAACCCAACCAACCAATTGCATGCTATTCTGTATAAAGTACTAAAATTATTTTAGGGGATTTCAGTGGAATAAATTTTGGCGGTAAATTCTGCAGTTTTCAAGTTCAGATACAGATTGAAAAAAGATAAGACACAATGAGAAAAAATTTTATATTGTGAATTTTATATAAAGAAGAGAACAAAAAAAAAAAAAAAAAAAAAGAGAAGGTAAAAGAAATATGATTTGTAAATTGGTTGTCATTTTCAGAACTTATCTGTAGGCTTCATCTGATCAACAAATTTGAGTTCATTGTGTTGAATGTTTGTGGTTTATCAAGTTCGCACTCGTGTCTTCTTTATTTTAGTTCAAGTTTTGGGTTTTTGTTTTTCAGTTCTTGTTTTAGCGCCAAACCATTTTAGTTTAGTTTTGTTGAAGTGGTTTGAAGGAGCGAGTGCCAACCACAATGCTGCTGCTGCTGCTGCTAGACTTTACGATGGATTTGAACATAAGACACCTATGTTCTGGTCTCTTGTTTACAGGACAGGGGTCTTTTCACCCACTCTAGGCATTCTGTGTACATGGCAAAAGAGAAACTGCTCAAACCTATCGGAAAAATTATAGTTGAATTATCTCCCCCTGCCAATAGGGGGTGAATCGTCAATATACGAAATTGGCGCCAAAATTAAATCCCTTGACAAAAAAAGTCACCAATCGTTTGAGCTTTCACCAGGTGAGTTGCGTTTCTCAAGCGCTCCCTATACCTTGTCAACCAGCGAGTGGAAGGATATTCTAGCACTCACATTAAAATAAATAATATGACCTTACACAGTTACCACCCCTTAACCATCGCCTGATAAGAAACCTTGTGTGATTGGTTAAAGGCCATTGTCAGTGACCAATCAAAACATATTATTAGGCTTAGTTTAGCCGCTAAATTTTAAAGATTGATTCCTTCAACCTTCCTCTTTCGCTGCTATAACCCGTCACTACAAGACGTGTTTTTTGAAGCCAGCTACCAAGGGCCAATGACGACGTAAAGTCAAACTTAACACAAGCTAAGTAAGAGATGCTCACCTCTTCATACCAGTGACAAGATAAGTTACTCAAGCACATTATTTTGCAACCTACATCTACACTCTACAATTTGTACAATTTATAATACATTTGTATACCACACACATTTTGTATATCACATGTTACATATTTGTATATTGCACGTTGATGTTTGTTGTTGAATACACCATTTGTCTAAAAGTCTTGTGTCGTATTTTCCTTACTTGTTACCTTTGTAAGATTCAAAGTGATAATACTTGAAGATACAAACTCTGACAAAGGTTGATAGACAAAACATTTAATATGGTACAGCACATGGATAAACAGGGTACATAATACATAGGTGTACTTTACATACATACAAAAGTAAAAGGGAAAAACATAAAATTACAGACATGAGACTAAGAATAGTCCATGCTGTATAAATCACTTACAGTGATTAGTCCGGCGTTGAGGGCCAAAGCCCCAATGAGGAGGGGGATAGACCAGAGTCTAACCCATAGTGGTGTCTCATGGGTTGAGCAACCGGAAAAAGAGAAAGAGACGTTCAAACCAGCCGCTTAAATATAACAGGCCCCTAGCGGGAACCAGCAAACTAAATGGGCAAACAACTCTCCAGGCAAATACGAAAGTAACGCTACACCTTTATCATTATCTTGTCTACATATTTACCACCACATTTACCTTGTCAACCAGTGAGTAGAATAGTATTCTAGCGCTACCTTACCTTCAACCTCAGCAAGATAAGTCTGGCCAGCAAATGCCACAAATTTGAAACCCTTTTTGTACTCTTTGAATATATGTTTCTTTATTTTCAGCTGTTGTTATCATCTTCTTTCAGATAACAGATTTTCATCAATTTGTCCAAATTTTACCTTTTTTCTTTTCTTTTTTTTGTCAGTTAAAGAAAAAGAAGATGAGGAAACATCTGTGACTTTTGAAGATGTCTACCTTTTTCCTTCAGGTGATAAATATGGTAAGTGACAGAGACATTCTTTTTTTTTCAGTTTTAAGAATTCACATGGAAAATATTTTACATCTTAAATTCGGAAGTAGATATGTTAGGTTGGTTGGTTAGTTGGTTGGTTGGTTGGTTGGATTTTATGCCATATCAACCCTTGTTGGGTTGTTTTATGCCAAAGACATTTTGTTAAATTTATTCTTGATGGATATTGAAACTTTTTTTAAAACTCAATTTTTTTTTAAACACATTTTTTAGCTCATGTTTTTTTTTTTTATTTAACCCATAAATGGGACCCTAACAGGTACTACCACTCTAGGTGAGGATGGACCTAGGAGTAATGGCAATGAAAGGATATTCCACATTCCCCAGAGCTCCAGAATTGGAAATTCACCATTAGATGCAGTTCTAAGTGACTATCAACTGGAGGTGGCAGGTTCAATCCTGACTGCAGGCAAAAATGACATAAAATACTTAACATAGCTTAACACTTGTATCCGGTCATGGTTAACGAAATGAGAACACTATACCTGAATGGATTAAATAAAGGGTCAGGTTTGAAGTTCTTTGTAGGCTCCTGCATCGAACAAGAAGGTTCCCAAGTTTGGCAAAATATACCTGATATCAACCGAAACGTTGTGTACATACCAATAAAAATGAGGACAACAGTCAGAAATAAATAATACAAATGCCATATATTTGTTATTTTTCAGAAGGCCAAATTATCCGTGCAAAAACTGGTGGATTGGAACGATCTGGATTTGGGAGGCAAGTTTCAGTAAATGGAACAATCTATGAGGGTCATTGGTTAAATGATGCCATGAATGGTCATGGACGTTTAAGTCATTCTTCAGGTGATTGCTATGAAGGTGAATTCTTAGATAACCAATTCCATGGAATTGGTACTTACACATGGGCTAATGGAGCTTATTTGCATGGATATTTTGAACATAATAGGTAAGAAATTATGAAAAGATTTTTAGTGATGAAAACCTCTTTTTCATATTAAAGATTTATAATTCTTCATCAGAATTTCAGTCAAACACAAAGAAAAATCATCACTCTTGAACTTTTTCGACTTTTTCACTTTCAATTTGTTTTCAGTTGAGTGGTGTTAAGTAATTTTTGTACCTGAAAATTATAATTTGTAATAGTTTTTTCTATCCACTTTTTATATTTCAATAATTTTTGTACATTTTTCATTATTTTTTTATCATGAATTTGCTGGAAATTTCAGAACACTCCACAGAACACTGGAGAAAAATATTAAGGGAATAATTTTGATTTATCAGATTATTGTCTTTATCTTTATTGTGATAGTTATTAACACAGCATTTTGGCCGCTGTATCCTCTGACCTTCATCAGGTGTTTCCTGTGTATCCAAATATAGTAATAGTACAATCTGAGAAATCATTTTTAATTGTTTGACAGTTGATCAAACGAGCATTGAAAATCTCATTCAAAAGATCAAAACATCATTTTAAGGAAAGTTTATGCTGTGACTTTATAAAAGAAAAACACTGTCCACGTTCCATGATAATATCCGACCAGTGGGAAACCAACAATTTCATTAATCAGTTGCCAAACTGTTACACTCACCAGCACGTGAATGATTTGCTTCATTTTGTGAATCCGACCATGAGTTGGGGGCGGGGGGGGGGGGTTGCATGAACAAAAGGGTTATGGTGCCATGCCAAGAAACAAAATAAAAAGCAGTATGGAATTCAAGCAGATATACTAGATTCATATAATTGTGAATTCTTGTGGTGAGAGAACAACAAAGAAAGTAACTATAAATTAAAAATATATAGTAATTAAACATTTTCAATCAATGGAGCCTATCTGCTTGGATACTTTGAACATAATACATAAGATTTAGAAAAGATTTTAGGGATTAAAACTTATTCATATTAAAAGTTTATAAGTTTAATGATTGCAACAATCAGTTCATAGATTGTATTTATGTTTGTTACATATTTTTTTTATCACCTGTATGAAGTTATATTAGAAGCTAAAAATACACTTGGGGTGATGGGGTGGCTATTCCCAGCTATTGTATATATATATATATATATATATACATACATATATATATATATATATATATATATATGTGTGTGTGTGTGTGTGTGTGTGTGTGTGTGTAAAGTATAATCGATAGAGTGGCCAATTTTTGGTATCAGCCAGAAAGTGAGGGAGTTTATTCTCTTTTCACTAGTGCTAAACCAAGGAGATTGTTTTGACAGAGTGCCACACCTACCATCAACTCCCCACTTTACTGCACATCTCCAAGCTGTTCTACTCATGTATTGTTAGCAAAGGCTAGTATCAAACCCAGAACCTTGTGCTTCCTAGGCAGATGCTCTACTGACTTAGCTAAAGAGAATTATTTTTAACTTTTAAATCCCAGGCAACACCAGGTAGCTCTGCTAGTTTATAAAGAATTACCTTTCAAACTGAAAGGTAAATACTTTTGACTCACCCTAGTAATTACATGTTGGTTGGTTGGTTGGTTTTGTTTAATGGCATATCAACCCTGTGGGCCACACAATGCCAAAGCCTGTCTTTCTGTATATATATGTTTTGTAATTTTTTATATATATATATATATACAATTTGTTCAAATTCATGTGTTTTAATAAATTGGTCGAAAATAATTTTCATTAAGATTTTGGTTGGTTGGCTGGATTTTTACAACATGTCAACCCTTGAGTTATTTTATGCTAAAGACATTTGTTTTATTCATTCTTGTTGGGCATTCAAATTTTTTTATATTCATTTTTTTTTTAAATTTTTATTTTATTATCAGAGTGGCCTGGGAGTAATGAAAGGATACTCCACTCTCCCCAGAGCTCCAACATTGCTACCTCACTATTAGATGAAGTTTAACCCAGGACACTAGTAAATACATCAATCAGTCCCTTACATTATAGATTGTGTTTTTATTTGTTTTGTTACACATTTTTTCTCCCTTTTTTTTATTTTATTTTCCAGATTAGATGGCAAAGGTGTTTTTACAGACACAATGATGCAAGTTTGGGAAGGTCAATTCAGTCACAAAATTGCCACTGGATTGATGTTTAAACTGAACATGGATTAATTGTAAGGATCATTTAGAAGGATCATTTGTGGCTTTGTTGTCCATTTGAAAGACTTGCTTCATTTTATATCAAAGGATTCTTTCAATCTGTGAATAAAATTATTTGATTCTCTAATTCTGTTGTAGCTTGAGTATCAGAGCTAATGGAGAAAGGATAGGAAGAAACACGAGTGTTAAGGGTAGGGAAAACGGTTTACTAAGCAAAGATACGAGGTGAACAGAGTAATTAACAATTGCTAGGTTGAACTAACAAGTTCCATGAGATCTCATTGTTTCTCTCCCCCAAGTTGTTGTCAGACATTATTTATAGGAAAAACAGACGATTCCATTGTCGTTATTTAGGCACTATATGACATCTCCCCTTTTGAGATTTAACTCCCTTGGGAGTCCTATCTTTTCCATTTTGGGTTTATCTTATCTTTGTCGCCAACTATTGTAACATGAGTTAACAGAGAAATAATAGGAAGAAACATAATGAATATTAAGGGTCAGGGAAAGATACAAGGTGAACAGAGTAATTAGCAATTGCTAGGTTGAATTATCAAGTCCCATGAGATCTTGTTGTTTCTTCCTTCTGAGGTTTTAGGGGACATTATTTATAGGAAAAATAGAGTGTTATAACAGAAATAGATATCTCTCTTGATTCACAATTTTTACAAACAATACATCCACTCACCAACAAAACAAATTAAAAAAGAAAAAAGAAAACACTTTGGAACAGAACCTGAGTTACTGACATATACCAGATGTTAACCAAAAGGTACCTTTAAACGAAATGAACAAAACAAGTGTTCTACACATAGGCTCCGTGCAAGCTTCTGGATGAAAAACAAAATTTATAAACAATTAAAAATATCCTCTATTTAATGTTTTTCAACCAATCATAAATTTTCCCCCTAAAACCCTTCAAAGTGAATCTCGAGCCAATTCCTAACTATAAAACAGCTGACTTAAAGTCGATAAGCCAGTTGACTGTAGGTCAGCACACAGAGCGTCGCTTCACCAGGCCAAGATCAAGGAACCACCATACCTCCAACCCACACTACACTCCGCGTCACACAGAACCAAGTCATCAGCCAGAACAGGCTTTCAACCCCATGCTTGCCTTCATTTCACCGAGCAAAAAAAGAATTATCATCTCAACAATTCCAGCTTTTGTTTATTTTTTGAATAAACGAAATTAATCCAATCTTTCTCGTCCGTTTTTCTTTTGCAACCATACGCTTGCTTGTGATATTTCAGGAGTCTCAATTCACGATAAATTAACAAGAACAATATTTATTTACTGAGAAAACTTAATAGAATAGAAATAACAAAAAGTACAAATACAGCCTATAGATAGCTGTATAAGAGAAAAAGTCCTAATATGTAGATAAGAATCTTTTTTTGTTGATAATGTTCTTGAAGTTGTTGGTTAAAGAAGAAAAGTTTAGACATACATGTTGAGCATATGTTCTCATGTGTTGTGTTACATGAGGTTATAGGGTCAATAAGCCCCCCTGTCATGTAGACAGGAGATGCAAATGTGCATGTTATATTGTTGCGGCTAAACGATCAAAGATAATTTGATTTTGGTGCTTCTGCTTTTTATCAGACTGCTTGGAATGCCACCTAGTGGGCAACAGGAGAAACATGGGAGGTAATCGTGTCACTTATAACTAGAAACCTTCATCTTTAACTAATAGTATATGCAACAAATCTATAATGAAATAATGAATGTTTTCTTTCTTTAATAAAAAAAAAACAGAAACAAAAGCAAACAAAAAGACAACAGAAAATTATGATGACCATGGGTAAATTTCAAAAAGAAACTTGGTTTTTTTCAATTTATTTTAATTTCATATTCCATTGGGTCAATCCAGCGAAATCATTTCACAAAATCAATTTAAAGTCAATAACTCAGTAATTAGTCTGTATGAAATAATAAGTTGAAAGAGTGTGTGTGTGCATGTGTGTGTGTGTCTGTGTGTGCATGTGTGTGTGTGTCTGTGTGTGCATGTGTGTGTGTGTATGTGTGTGTGTGTGTGATATGTGTGTTTATGCTTTCATATTAGTGCATATGTGTATGAATGTACTAGAGAGTGTGAAAATCATTTCATTTTCATTTTCAAAATTAATTAAATTAATTATTTAAGGTTGAATTTTTGTCTAAGTCGAAAAGTAGTAACATAATGAGCATCGATAAAAAAAATTAAAAAAAGAAAAATAATATTACACATGTAATTTATTTTTAATACATTTCAAACTATTATTTTCGGTCAATTTTGCTCAAATATATTGCAAACAAGGCTGCTGTTTTTATGTATTTACTGATTAAAAAAAATATTATTTAGGATTTTAAGTTTCTTCTTAGAAATCAATAACAAAAAACAATAAATACACTCAATTACAAAAGAATTGATAACTTTTAAGTGAAATATCTTTTCCTTTTTGGTCTAGACACAAAAAAAGGACACTCTAAAAAATTCTTGTGTATCTGTTTACAAAAAAAAATGACCGAGATAAATGTCACGTGACTTCTCCTAGTATGGGAGATTTTTGTTGATGAAAAACAAATATTGAAAATCAGGGAATTGTCTGATTTTAATAAAATTTTCTGTGTTGACAATAAGTCAACACAGAAAATTTTATTCTATTTATATAATCAACAAATTCTTTTTCAATCAAACTGATTCAATAGAAATAAATCAAAATTCTTTACCATTGCTGCCTACCATAGCAGAAATAATTTATATACCTAATTAATAAATAAAATTCATTTAAAATATGAAATGCCTAATTTTAAGTTTCAAATTTCATATTTTTAGATTCTAAAAACAAATCTTTATTTAATAAAGAGTCTACTTTAGTATTGTTATTTAATAATCTTTGGAGAAAACCGAATTGAAAAGTTAGACCTCCACCCTTTTAGACAGAACAAATATCGTTGTATAATTTTTTCACTGATATTCTAGAAGCTAATTATATACAAAAATATAAAAAAAACATTTTTTTTTTTTTTACATTTAATTTTCTTCTATTCACACCTTCGGTCTTTTGTCTTTTTATTTATACTGTAATTAATTTCAAAAGTATATAACCCCAACGGTATTTTGCGCCCCAAAAATAAGGGGTGGGGGACAAAGTTAAATGACCTGAAAAAAATCAGAAAGTTTTGAAATAAAATAACTGATGCATTATAAAATTTATTCATTGATAAATCAACACAGAAATTTATAATTAAAATCGGATAATTCCCTGATTTTTGGTAAATTTTTTGTCAATCGCTGGGGGGGGGGTTATTTTGTAAAATGCCGATTTGACATCATCTTTGACACTCCTACATTTATATTCATAAGAATATTTTGTCTCTAAGAAAAAGAAATGTGATTTTTCAAACCTCCCACCAGGCCAGATTAACACAAGATTTTTGGGTTTTTTTTACATGGGGATTTTTATGGGGTATCCTGTGAGGATCGAACTCGCTATTCAGTAATAATTGATCTGCGAGACTAGCTTGCTAATCGTACAACAAATTCATATTAGTTGCCAGATAAATTACAAAATCTTCAAGGGGAGATAATTCTGCTGGCCTAACTGAACTGATGCCTCACGGTGTAACCGGTGTCGAATCTGATTTGCCCTTGTTGCAAAGTCGTTCACGTCGAAGTTTTTTTTCGATTGGTGGTCAAGTCGCCCCCACGTCTTCGGAAAAGCGTGTTTTAAAACAAAACAAAAAAAACGAATATTGTTCAAGACTTTATTTGTAGATGTCTAATTGTAGAAAAATTTGAAAAAGGACTGGATTATGCTAATTTGATAAATCCGGTAAGTATGATTTTTAAAAAAAGGATGTAATTTTCCTTTTTTTTTCCTTCGTTTTATTTTTGTTGGTAATTATTAATCCTAATCTGTCACTAATTAGAATTAAGATTCGTCCACCACATAAAACTGAACGACTTTCGCCATCTTTCCTTCGTATTCCCACCCCCACCACAAAGTTGTTATTTTTTACTAAACATAACTTAACAGTAGCATGAGGCCAGCAGTAAAAAAAATAAATAAAATAAAATAAAAATTTAATTACCCAACCCATTCACTACGAGTATGAATTGACACAAGGTCACAATTATGGGACATCCAGCGAAGATCGAACTGGCTTCTCAGTTGCAATGGATCTCCGTGACTAACTTGCTAACCATTGCACCACCACGGGGATGTGAGACACCCAGTGAGAATCGAACTCACCTGAAGGAATTTTCTGTCAGCTTAGATCGCTGTGATAACAATTTCATTCATTAAAAAAAGAAGAAAGAAACAGTAACAACAACAACAACAACAAAGATTCTCGTTATTTTGAATTTTTTCCCGTGAAAAAACGAGATTAATGACGAAAAAATATTCTGAAAATTCTTGAATTTTAATTCAATTAATCGCTTTTGAAATTTTGAAATTTAACAAAATCTTGTGAAATTTGGTTGTTAAAAAAATAGTTTGGAGTTAAAAGATAAATCATTCAAATTTTATTTAGTTTCCTGAAATTATGTTGAGAGAAACAAAATCATACCAAAAAAAATAGAGAAAGAGATTTTTCAGACTGTTGTGGTATATAAAAACACAACGTTTTGGCCACTGTATCCTCCAGCCGCCTTCAGGTATTCCCTGTTTATTCAAGCATAGCAATGAATTACCCTATGACCGTGATGCTTCTCATGATACTTCTCGGATTGATAGGCATACAAAAACAATGACACCATCATTTGAATGAGATCTTCAAAACTTCTTTGATGCCTTGTTTGACCAATAGTCAAACTATTCAAAATGATTTCCCAGGTTGAATAGACAGAAAACACCTGAAGAAGGCTGGAAGATACAATGGCTAGAACGTTGTATTTTACCACAATAAAGATGAGGAAAACAGTCTGAAAAATCGAAATAATACTCATCCTTTAATGTCATTAAAATGATGTTTGGTAGATGGATTTTAATGGCATGTCAACATGTCTGGGGTTATATAATATCTAGAGATTAGATTTTATGCTAGATTTTTCAGCATATATTTTGTATAAACAAATTACTGAAAATAATTTTCCTTCTTGTGTATCAATAAATTAAAAGAAATAACTTATGTGTAACTTAATAAACTGTTAGTTATATTAAATTTTTCATTAACTTCATGTGTATTAATAAACCGGTAGAAATAATTTTCATTAACTTTGAATAGTTTGTAGGTAAATATATATTTTTTTTTTTTTTTATTGATAAACTGGTAGAAATAATTTTTATATTAAGTTTTTCATTAATTTTATATGTATCAATAAACTGGAAGAAATAATTTTTATTAACTCGCATCAGACATGAACATGTACTACCTTTCTGGGTTAGAGTGGACTTGGGAGTAATGGCAATTAAGGGGTATTCAACACCCCCCCACCCCCACCCCCACCTAGGCTCTAAAATTGGAACCTCACAACCAGGTACAGCTTAGCATCATACTCAGGACACTAAATTGATAGAAATAATTGAACCTGAAACCTAGAGATGATCGTCACTTAGAACTGTATTAACTCACCCCTTATATCCGTTGAACAATAAGTCCAGTTGGAGGTTCAATCCTGACTACAGGTGAAAATAACATAAAATACTTAACATAGCTTAACACAACACTTGTACTCGGTCATGATTAATGGAATGAGAACAATCTACCCCAATGGATTAAATAAAGAGTTTGATTCAAAGTGACATGAAGGCTCCTGAGTTTGACGAGAAACACCTGAAGAAGACTAAAGGATACATTGGCCAAAATGTTCTGTATATAACAACAAAGATGAAGATAACAGTCTGAAAAATCTAAATAATACAAATCGGAATTTGAGTTTTTAGGCATACTCCTTGCAGTAAAATCTTTATAAGTTTATAGTCAAATTTATTGGGGGTAAAATATGGATATGAATCTGACAATATATAGAAATAGGAAAAATAAATTGTTCCAAAAAATATGAATTTATTTAATATATTATATAATATCATGGTGGTTGTAATGAGTGGATATATATATATATATATATATATATATAGGCAATTATAACAAACACACCATAAGGTCACATATATTAAGATAGAAAAATAAATAACACATAAATTCAACAAGTAATATGTGTATTAAAACAAATAGATTACAGTAGTCAAGAATACTGATCAAAGTCCTGCAGAATTATGCTTTTTTAAATGTTCATGTAATTAGAGGATGAAAGAGTTGAGTCATACATATCAGCAGTGAAGTAACTTGTAGAGAGAGAAACATTTAGTTTGTAATACCTTTAGCAGTAGGCAAATATTTTACGAACGACTTGAACTATCCAGTCATAGATCTGAACTGTTCTTTGAAAACCTTCCTTATTTATATCACTCCTTGGGATTGAAATCGGGCTTTTTTTTTAACTACTTTTTTTTTTTTTTTTGCGCAAACGCTTTTGATTGATTGAAAATTATCCTTTTTAATATTTCTATATCTATTTCTACCTGCGCTGATCCCATGTGCAGACCTTATTTTCGTTATTCCATTTCCGGCTCACCACAATATAATAAACTCATCCTTTTTGGAACAATTTGTTAGTCAAACTTATATAATTAGATAGTAAATAAATAAATCTTTAATTTGGTGCAATAATTTATAAAATAATCTCTGTAGTTATTATTTAATAAAATAAAAAAAACTGTCATATCGCTCATTTTAATGCATCTAATTGTAAATCAGTTTTTTGATGCTGTCCATAGAAATACGTTTATTTCAAAATAATATTCTGGTGAATACTGTCATGTAATTTTCGGACAAATTCTTTTTTTTTTTTATTAGAGCTTGAATAGACCTACAATTTGATATGTAATATGAGGCCGGATATATATTATTTTTTATTTTCAAACTGTTGTCCGCATCTCTATTGAGAAATATATATACACAACATTTTGGCAAACAGTGAAACTATTCAAAATGATTTCCCAAGTTGAATCATTGGTCGGATAGACAAAGTCTTGACACTTGTAGCGGAGTGAGAGTAATCTGCCCCAATGGATTACAAGGAACACCTGAAGAAGGTCCAAGGGTACATCAGCCAAAACACTGTGTATGTATATTTCACAGTAAAGATGAGGACAACAGTCCGTAAGAAAATAAAAATGAAATTCAACTGTCACCAGTTTCAAACATTTACTATAAAAGTTTCCAAAATAAATGAACATATTTACTTTTAACACTCAAATGTTTTTCTTTCTCTCTGTTCTTTCCCCCCCATCTACCTTTTTTGGTAATCTGAACATTAGCTACATAAATGAGAGTAACCCCCCCTTGTTTCTTTCACTTTGAGGAAGCCGTCTGTTTTGATTGGCCATTTTCATCTCACCGTAATCAATACAACTGCAATGTTTTAACACAAAAATATTATAAAATGTGTTCTTAATAACAATTAAGTTCATTTCAAATAATGCACAAGAACACATTTTATGATATTTTCGTGTTAAAACATTCAGTTGTATTGATTCGAACAAATTCGTATTTTCAGTGTAGATTTACGGTGAAATGAAAATGGCCGACCAAAACAGACAGCTTCCTCAAAGTGAAAGAAACAAGGAGAGGTTACTCTCATTTATGTAGCTAATGTTCAGATTACCGTTTTTTTAAATCTGTTATGGTGTATTAATGTGTATACATTTTTTTCCTTTTCTCGTTGTTTGGGGCCCATTGTATTTTCTTCTTTGACACCCAGACGTTTTTTTCTTTCTTTTTCTTCCCTTTTCCACTTTTTTTGTCTTTGTCTTCCTTTTCTCTACCCCCCCCTTTATCTTTTCCTCATTATCTATCGTTTTGTAGATTTTTAAATAAATTCTGATGAAATCTTTTAATAAATAAAAATGAAATATCATTTCAATCATTTGTTTGTGTCAGTTTATCTACTTTTTCATTTATATTTTTCACATTTTTGTTGGATTCTTCAAATCTTTTGTTTTTTCATTAAATGTATGAATAGAAAGTTAATTTTGAAGAAATCACAGATGATCGTCAATCCTCTACATTTTCGGTCACAGAAATTTTTTTTATTTCTTTTTCAGGTTGAAAAAAAAACCTCACTATGGCTGGATCAATGAAAACTTTGCGAACTATTGCGATTTTTGGAGGATTCGTGGCTTTGGGAGGAGCCGGTTATTTTACTGTAAAGATACAAAGTTAGTAAGCTATAAACATCATTTCTAAGATTATTTCAATACTTTTAAGTGTTTGTACACAATTTTAAAAATTTTTATTTTATTTTTAATTCATAACAAAAAGTGGTAGCTTTGGACGTGCACTTATTAAATTTTCATATACACAATTTTTTCAAATTTTACTGAAGTTTTTGAGCTTAACACTTATCAGACATAATGTGACTCTATAAGCTTGCTATAAACACCATTTCCAATGCATTTTCATAGTAAAAATCATTGTCCAATGCATTTTTATAGTAAAAACCATTTTATTAGTTGAAAGTGTTAGAACACAAGTTTGTTTGGGGGGGGGGATATACACAAAACTGATTGATTTGTTCATGTTTTTATTAGATTTTAACATACAGAAATCTTTTAGAAATTTCTCCAAAATTTTCAATCTTGGCAGTTATCAGATATAGTGGTGTTCTATATAAATAAACTATAAACACCATTTCTAATGTTATTTTAATAGTTTTAATTGTTTGTATACAAGTTTTTTTGTTTTAAATAAGTCATAATACATATGGAATTCAGGTGAATTTGGAGATGTTTTCATTAGATTTTAATTTACACAATTTTTTCCAATTTTCTCAAACATTTTGTACTTGGCACTTATTTTGCCTTCTATGAATGTGTGAGAGAATTTACAAATTGGTTGAATTATGTTGAAGGATACTTCATTCCATTCAAAGAAAAATGCAACTGCAATCAAAATAAAAGGGTTTGCATAATTACACGGGGGGGGGGGGACAAAAACATTACAAAGAAACAAATGTTTTTCATATATTCAGTGACACCAGATTAATGAGAACAAAGAAATTCTAATGAAGTTTTATCATCACATGTGACTAATACTTCAAATCACCAGGAAACATTTACACCTATAGAGGTGGACTCGTCGACATGAGTTCAAATCCTGGACGAAGATGTTTGGATTTCACATAGCGCTAATACCCTTGGGAAAGGTATGAATCCAATTATTCTCCCTCCAGCTATGGGTAGATAGTAGGGTTGACTGGGCTATTTAACCATGGCTAGGTAAGTAGTCTAGGAGAAGGAAAACTTTGAATTCAAACCTGTTAAACTTCGCTTAAGAAATTGACCTTGAGTCACATCCTGCCCGTGCAGAAGGATTGGTAAATATATAGAGAGGGTACATCTTATTATATTAACACCTATACAGATTAAAAATTCTAACATTCAATCTTTAAACTTATTCTTTGATTTATGAAATGTTATAGATTTTTAGATTAGAACAATTTCTAAGGTATTTAACTTATTGTAATAGAAGTGACAGTGACTTACCGGGAGCTAAACATGTTTGCTGTCTCGCGTGTCAATCTACTCTCAGAGAGCCGTTTGCAAAACTGCCATTTTTATGCTGCAGACTTCTTTTCATAAGATGGCAGCGACACATTTTTTAAAAAGGCGAGTGGACGTGGTGGTGGGGGCAGTTCTCCTACAGGCTTTGCATGAATATTAATTGAACATAACCTGCTAGCTCTGTTCTGTGCATGACAACAAAGGACTAGACACCCTGTTATAGTCTTTACTTCTTGTATGTACTGAAGGTTTCGTCTGTTGGTGTGGA
Organism: Doryteuthis pealeii; assembly: GCA_023376005.1. NCBI lineage: Eukaryota > Metazoa > Mollusca > Cephalopoda > Myopsida > Loliginidae > Doryteuthis > Doryteuthis pealeii. The sequence continues at coordinate 96,550,195 of CM042153.1, read as the reverse complement.
TAACAGAATCCTGATCTAAAGTAAGAAATCAAAGATTGTGAATTTACAAGATTATCGTAGCAGCTTCATTTTTTTTTCTACTAAACCGTATTGTTACACTTATTTAACTTAAGACAGATTTTGATTTAACTTAAGAGCATAAATTATGAGTCTCATTTGGGAGAAATAACTGATTTAACTTGATAAGTCTCATTGGGAGAAATAACTGATTTAACTTAAGAGCATAAATATGAGTCTCATTTGGAGAATAACTGATTTAACTTAAGAGCATAAATTATGAGTTCATTTGGGAGAAATAACTGATTTAACTTAAGAGCAAAATTATGAGTCTCATTTGGGGAAATAACTGATTTAACTTAAGAGGCATAACATTTGGGAGAAATAACTGATTTAACTTAAGAGCATAATTCTGAGTTCTCATTTTGGAGAAAATAACTGATTTAACTTAAGAGCATAAATTATGAGTCATTTGGAGAAATAACTGATTTAAATTAGAGCATAAATTATGAGTCTCATTTGGGAGAAATAACGATTTAACTTAAGAGCATAAATTATGAGTCTCATTTGGGAGAAATAACTGATTTAACTTAAGAGCATATTATGAGTCTCATTTGGGAGAATAACTGATTTAACTTCATTTGGAGAAATAACTGAACTTAAGAGCATAAATTAAGTCTCATTTGGAGAATAACTGATTTAACTTAAGAGCATCTTGGGAGAAATAACTGATTTAACTTAAGAGCATAAATTATGATCTCATTTGGGAGAAATAACTGATTTAACTTAAGAGCATAAATTATGAGTCTCATTTGGGAGAAATAACTGATTAACTAAGAGCATAAATTATGAGTCTCATTTGGAGAAATAACTGATTTAAACTTAAGAGCATAAATTATGAGTCTCATTTGGAGAAATAACTGATTTAACTTAAGAGCATAAATATGAGTCTCATTTGGGAGAAATAACTGATTTAACTTAAGAGCATAAATATGAGTCTCATTTGGGAGAAATAACTGATTTAACTTAAGAGCATAAATTATGAGTCTCATTTGGGAGAAATAACTGATTTAACTTAAGAGCATAAATTATGAGTCTCATTTGGAGAAATAACTGATTTAACTTAAGAGCATAAATTATGAGTCTCATTTGGAGAAATAACTGATTTAACTTCTTAAGAGTATGAGTCTCTTTGGGAGAATAACTGTAACTTAAGAGCATAAATTATGAGTCTCATTTGGGAGAAATAACTGATTTAACTTAAGAGCATAAATTATGAGTCTCATTTGGAGAAATAAACTGATTTAACTTAAGAGCATAAATTATGAGTCTCATTTGGGAGAAATAACTGATTTAACTTAAGAGCATAAATTATGAGTCTCATTTGGGAGAAATACTGATTTACTTAGAGCATAATAAGTCTCATTGTGGAGAAATAACTGATTTAACTTAAGAGCATAAATTATAAGTCTCATTTGGGAGAAATAACTGATTTAACTTAAGAGCATAAATTATGAGTCTCATTTTGGGAGAAATAACTGATTAACTTAAAGACTGATTTAACTAAGAGCATTAAATTATAGTCTCATTTGGGAGAAATAACTGATTTAACTAAGAGCATAAATTATAAGTCTATTTGGGAGAAATACTGATTTAACTTAAGAGCATAAATTATGAGTCTCATTGGGAGAAATAACTGATTTAACTTAAGAGCATAAATTATGAGTTCTCATTTGGGGAGAAGACTGATTTAATTGCATAAATTATGAGTCTCATTTGGAGAAATAACTGATTTAACTTAAGAGCATAAATTATGAGTCTCATTTGGGAGAAATAACTGATTTAACTAAGAGCATAAAATTATGAGTCTCATTTGGGAGAAATAACTGATTTAACTTAAGAGCATAAATTATGAGTCTCATTGAATAACTGATTTAACTTAAGAGCTTAAGTCTCATTTAACATAAGAGCATAAATTATAAGTCTCATTTGGGAGAAATAACTGATTTAACTTAAGAGCATAAATTATGAGTCTCATTGGGAGAAATAACTGATTTAACTTAAGCACAAAATTATGAGTCTCATTGGAGAAATAACTGATTTAACTTAAAGATAAATTTATGAGTCTCATTGGGAGAAAAACTGATTATTAAGAGCATAATTATGAGTCTCATTTGGAGAAATACTGATTTACTAAAGAGCAAAATTATAAGTCTCATTGGGAGAAATAACTGATTTTAACTAAGAGCTAAATTATGAGTCTCATTTGTGGAGAAGATAACTTGATTTAACTTTAAGGAGCATAAATTATAAGTCTCATTTGGGAGAAAATAATATTTAACTGTTAAGAGCATAAATTATGACTCTCATTTGAGAAATACTGATTTACTTTAAGAGCATTAATTAGAGTCTCGATTTGGGAGAAATAACGATTTAACTTAAGAGCATAAAATTATGAGTCTTATGGGGAGAAATAACTGATTTAACTTTAAGAGCATTAAATTTAAGTCTCATTTTGGAGAAATAACTGATTTATTAGAGCTAAATATGAGTCTATTTGGGGAGAAATAAAATGATTTACTTAAGAGCATAATTATGAGTCTCATTTGGAAAATAACTGATTTAACTCTTAGAGCATAAATTATGGTCTCATTTGGGAGACATACTGATTTAACTTAAGAGCTAAATTTAGTCTCATTTTGGAGAAATAAACTCATGATTTAACTTTAAGAGCATAAATTACTGAGTCTCATTTGGGAGAAAACGTTGATTTAACTTAGAGCATAAATTTGAGCTCTCTTTGGGAGAATAACTTATTAACTTAAAATAGCAGTAAAGTCAGCTTCTTGAACTTGGGACCTTCTTGTCGAACTCAGGAGCCTTCATGTCGTACTTGGGAACTTCGGATCAAATCCTTATTCAATCCACTGGATGATAATAGCACTAACCTTTCTCATTACATTAACCAGTCACCAGGTACAAGTGTTTAAGCTGTT
>CM042153.1:96427757-96547102 GCA_023376005.1 Doryteuthis pealeii | reverse complement strand
CTCCCTATTAAACTTTTTATCTACATGATGCGTCCTGAAATCACCAATGATCAAAATGCAGACCGATGAAAATGCCAGAAATCGTCAGCACTTAAAAAATGGTTTATGAGTTAAAAAAAAAAGTATAGTAACCCAATTTGTCGAAAAAATCTGTGTTTTTACAAAAAAAACACACGGCTTCTTCTTCAAATAAAGAAACAAGGGAGGTTACTCTCATCTATGTAGCTAATGTTCAGATTACGAGGTTCTCACCTTTTTTTTAAAACCATGGACCCCTTTACTTCTGAATTTTTTTGTGGTGGACTCCAGTGATGTTAATTGAACACTGGGGGGCCAAATTGGACCCCAGTTGAAGTAACTGCTTTAAATTTACAACATTATCAAATGTAAAGTTTTTTTTCTACTTGATTGCCATAAGAATTCATAGCTAGCATGATATTTCTATTTTTAGTAGTATTTAATATAGCGTAGATTACAGTAGAAAAATTTAATTTTCAACAAATAATTGTTCCAACGTAATATTGCTCTATAGACCCACTAAAATATCACAGGGATCTAATTCGTAATTTTTTTGTTGTGTAAACCTCCAGTAATGTTCCCTAGTTGAGACAATGTTTCACACAACAGTAAAAGTAAAATTTCTTTTTGAATATTGGATTTCTTAGTTATCTCCCCTTGTTTCGTTAGAGAATCAATTTAAAGGAGGGAGGGGGAGAAAAAGAGAAAGAAAAAAGGGGAAAAGGAAAACAACTAGAAGAGGAAAAATATATACAAATTGAATACATCATAGAGATAAAAATTTGGTGGGGAAAAGAACAGAGCGAAAGTCGATAAATCGTATATATTTACAACCCTTCCACGAGCAGATGCGCACAAGGTCAATTCTTAAGCGGAGTTTAAAAATGATAGGGAAGGTTGGCAAGAGATTGGTATGGATATCGTGCTAATTGTGGCGGTCATGAGAATGATGAGATACATATATAATATTATATTATAGTAGTTGCATCTGTTTTTGGAGATGTCACAAATACAATAAAACAAAAAAATGGTTTAAGAATCCTTAATATATCATAAAGAAATAAAAGTATACACAATTATTTTGGTGTGGTTAATTGCATACTAGTTTTAACAAAAAATGTGTTTAAAAATAATTACTTGGTGTTATCGATAACTAATATTGGTTTTTTATTCTCCAATGTATTAAAATAGTTTCTATGAATGATTTTATATAGAACCAATTAAGATATAAATAAATGTAATCTTTTTATTCTGCATTCTTATTTAATCTATAATCTTTCTAATCAATTTCATTACATTAAAACTTAAATATTTTAAAAAAAGGGGTTTTATAATTTGTTTGAAGCATTTTATATTGGTTTGGTGGTTGTTTTGAAGGCAAGTGTAGAAAAATAAGGTAATTATGGTGTTGTTGTTAACCTGTATGTTTTTACTAATTCTTAATATTTTGAGATAAAAAATCTCTTCTACAGAAGATCTCCAAATCTGAAGTTGTTGTTTAGTGACTGTTATTTGGTTTTTGTTTCATATCTTCCAATTCTCTGCGTGTGGTGTGTGTGTGTGTGTGTTTGCTTGTGTATGTGTACTGTTTCAACAGTGTCTGATTATCAGTCAGGTTTGGTTCACACCTCTAAGCATTAACCTTTCTGTTTATTTACAGGACCATCTGATTCTCTTTTTTCTTTATGTGTGTGTCTGATTATCATTCCAGGTTTGGCCTACCTTTTTTTAAATTTTTTTTTTTTTTAATATTTATGTTCGGAGGGCCTATATTCTTGCCAGTTTAACTAAAAAATTGATGTGAATTTGATTGCTTGAATGAAAGCCTAAGACCATTTGTAAAGTGATGCTTACAAAAAAAAAAAAGAAAAAGAAAAACTTTTTTCTGGATAAAGAAGGATGATGGTTTTGAATAATTAAAGAAAAAAATAATGGAAGAACAACCTTGCATTTAACATCCACACATTATTTCGTATCTCCTAAATTGGATACTACTTGTGCAGTTATGGGACGACCAATGGAATTCTCAATTGGGGCAAGTTTTCGAAGTACGTACAAGGATTTTTTATAATACTCTGCTTTCGACGGAATGTAATCTGGGAAAAAGAAAAAAAAAAAAACATTTTATTTAAAAAAATCGGTGCTGGATAAATGAGGCCAGTTCTTTCAGTTTCAACAGATGAATTGAGTATGATAATACGAAGATGAGGGAGAGTCAAAAAATTAATTCTGCACTTTCAACATAATAGATTTAATTATTATCACAATCTGGCGTTCTGCCACTGCATGCTTATAGTTGAAACTCTGTTGTGGTCATTGTGATCAAAGTTTGAGCTGATTGCACCATTTTGCATGCTGCTTTACAGTGTAAAAATGACTGCTAGAGTATGCACAAGGAAGTGACAATTTCTCTGGTTGGAAGGAGTGACAGTGGGCTGAATTCATCAAAGGCTTTTAGCACAAAATTGGGCGATAGTCGAACTAACCATGTAGAAGTGTGTTAAAGCAGTGGATAAGAAACTTAAATTGGCTGGACAATGTTAGCCACGAGATAGTGAGATGTCTCATCAACGCCCAACAATGAGAAGATTCAGCAGGCTCAAGAGATGGTAATGCGAACTGGCAAATTTATCATCGATGAGGTAGTTTGTTCTCTGCAGATTAGTCTGGTTCTAACCTATCCAATCAATCCATGATGAGCTCGGTTTCCATAAAACAAAAGTGCAATAATTTTTTGAATCTCCTTTGTAGATAAATTTCTGTACGGTTAATATAGATCAAATTGAAAACCACATTAGGGACTATTTCTCTGAATTTTTGCGAATGAGGCCTTGATTATTTGGAATTATTCAGATACTATCCTCATCTTTATCATTATATGCACAACGTTTTGGCTGAGGTGTCCCTTTGGTTTTTCACTTTAGTGACACATGGACAGAACGGAATATAAGGATTAATTTAATACGGTTTCTAAGTGACATCATCTCTTGGTTGCAAGTTCAACCTGGCAAGGGCGATAATAACATAGAATACTTACATAGTTTAACACTTGTTGGTGATGTTAATGTAATGAGAATAGTTTATCCAGTGGATTGAATAAAGGATTTGATCGAAGTTTCTGCATTACGACATGAAGGCTCCTGGTCGACAGAAAGGTTCCGAAGTTCAAGAAGCTGACTTTACTGCTATTTTTTAAGTAAATCAGTTATTTCTCCCAAATGAGACTCAATATTTATGCTCTCAGTTAAATATAGTGGTAACATACGGTTTTACTTAGAGAAAATGAAGCTGCACGATAATGCTGTGTAGAGAGTCACAATCTTTGATTTTTACTTAAGATCAGGATTCCTGTATCCACACCAATAACAAACCTTCAGTAACACAAGAAATAAAGACTTATAAATGGGTGTAAGTCCTTGTTTGTATGAACAGAAACAGAGCTAGCAGGTTATGTTTATCAATATGCATGCGAAGCTGTAGGCGCACTGGCCCGCCCCACGTCACTTGCCTTTTTAAAAAAATGTGTCATGCATCTTATGAAAAGAAGTCTTGGCAGCATAAAAATTGGCAGTTTTGGCAAATGCTTCTCAGAAAGTAGATTGACATGCGAGAACAGCGAACGTGTTAGCTCCGGTAGTCACTGTCACTTCTATTACAATAAAATTAAATACTTAGAAATTGTTTTCTAATCTAAAAATCTATAACATTTTATAAATTAAGAATAGTTTTAAAGATTATAATGTTAGAATTTTTAAATCTTTAATAGGCATAATATAATAGATGTACCCTCTCTATATATTTACAACTTCTGAACGGGCAGGATGTGACCAAGGTCATTTCTTAACGGAGTTTATCTGGTTTGAATTCAGAGTTTTTCTTCTCCTAGACTAGTTACCTAGCGCATAGTTAAAGAGCCAGTCACCTACTATTTACCCATAGCTGGAGGGACTTCATACCTTCCAAGGGCATTAGCGCTATGTGAAATCAAACAGCTTCGTCGCAGGATTTGAACTCGTGTCGATGAGTCAACCTCTATAAGGTGTAAATGTTTCTGGTGATTCTGGAAGTTATTAGTCACTTGTGATGATAAAACTTCATTAGATTTCTTTTTCTCATTAATCTGTTGTCACTGAATATATGAAAAACATTTGTTTTCTTTTACATGTTTTTGTTTTTGTATCTTTAATGTCTCCCACACACCGCTGTGTAATTTGCAAACCTTATTATTATTTGATTGGCAGTTTTTCACAGCTGCATTTCTCTAACCAATGATAAAGTATCCTTCACACATATTCAGCAATTTGTAAAAATTCTTCACACATTCATAGAAAGGAAAATAAGTGCAAGTAAAAAGTTTGGGAAAATTGGAAAAATTGTGTAAATTAAAATTAATGAAAACACTCCAAATTCACCTGAATTCCATATGTATTCATGACTTATTTAAAACAAAAAACTTATATACAAACAATTAAAAGTATTTAAATCATTAGAAATGGTGTTATAGTTATTTATATAGAAACCACTATATCTGCTAAATGCATTTTTGGAGAAATTCTAAAAGATTTCTGTATGTTAAAATCTAATAAAAACATGAACAAATAATCTGTTTTTGTGTATATTACCCCCCCTCCCAAACAATAAAACTTGTGTTCTAAAACTTTTAACTAATAAAAATGGTTTTTTACGATAAAAATGCATTGGAAATGATTTTTTACAATAAAAATGCATTGGAAATGATTTCCAATAAACTGCATTGAAATGATTTTTACTGATAAAAAAATGCATTGGAAATGATTTTTACTATAAAAAAAAAAATTTGCCAATTTTTTGGGGAAAAAAAAAATGATTTTTACTATAAAAATGCATTGGACAATGATTTTTTACTTAAAAATGCTTGGGACAATGATTTTTACTATAAAAATTTATTGGAAATGATTTTTAATATAAATTCATTGAAATGATTTTTACTCATCAAAATACATTGGAAATGGTGTTTATAGCAAGCTTAGAGCATATTTTGTCTGATAAGTGTTAGCTCAAAATTCAGTAAAAATTTTGAAAAATTGTGTTTGAAAATTTATAAGTGCAACGTCAAAGCTACAACTTTTTGCTTATGAATTAAAAAAATAAAATAAAAAAAAATAAAAATTTGTGTTACAACACTTAAAACTATTGAAATAATCTTTTTTTAAACTATTGAATATATCTTTTTTAAAACTATTTGAAAATCTTTTTTTAAAACTATTGAAATAATCTTTTTTTTTAAAACTATTGAAATAATCTTTTTTTAAACTATTGAAATAATCTTTTTTTAAAACTATGAAATCATCTTTTTTTTTAAAAACATTGAAATAATCTTTTTTTTAAAACTTTGAAATAATTTTTTTTTTAAACTATTGAAAATAATCTTTTTTTAAAACTATGAATAATCTTTTTTTAAAATTATTGCAATAATGCTTTTTTTAAAAACTATTTGAATAATTTACAAATGAATGTTTATAGTTTACTAACTTTGTATCTTTACAGTAATAATCCGGCTCCTCCCAAAGCCACGAATCCTCCAAAAATTGCAATAAGTTCGGCAACAGTTTTCATTGATCCAGCATAAGTGAGTTTTTTTTTTCAACCTGAAAAAGAAATAAAAAAAATTTCTGTGACCAAAAATGTAGAGGATTGAACGATCATTTCTGTGATTTCTTCAAAATTAACTTTCTATTGACATTTAAATGAAGAAAACAAAAGATTGAAGAATCCGACAAAATGTGAAAAAATATAAATGGAAAAGTAAGATAAACTGAACAACAAATGATTGAAAATGTATTTCACTTTTTTATTTATTAAAGAATTTCATCAGAATTTATTTAAAAATCTACAAAACGATAGATAATGAGAAAAGATAAAGGGGGGGGGGTAAGAAAAGGAAGACAAAGACAAAAAAAGGGGAAAGGGAAGAAAAAGAAAGAAAAAACGTCTGGGTGTAAAAGAAGAAAATACAACTGCAGAAAGGAAAAAAATGTATAACATTAATACACCATAACAGATTAAAAAAACGGTAATCTGAAACATTAGCTACATAAATGAGATAACCTCCCGCTTGTTTCTTCACTTTGAGGAAGCTGTCCCTGTTTTTCGGTCGGCCATTTCATTTCACGTAAATCTACACTGAAAATTACAAATTTGTTCGAATAATACAACTGAATGTTTTAACACGAAAATATATAAATGTGTTCTTGTGGCATTATTTGAAATGACTTAATTGTTATTAAGAACACTTTTATATATTTTGGTGTTAAACATGCAGTTGTATTGATTACGGTGAGATGAAAATGGCCAATCAAAACAGACGGCTTCCTCAAAGTGAAAGAAACAAGGGGAGGTTACTCTCATTTATGTAGCTAATGTTCAGATTACCAAAAAAGGTAGATGGGGGGGAAAAGTACAGAGAGAAAGAAAAACATTTTTTGGAGTTTAAAAGTAATATGTTCATTTAATTTTGGAAAGCTTTTATAGTAAATGTTTTAAACTGGTGAAAGTTGAATTTCATTTTTATTTTCTTACGGACTGTTGTCCTCATCTTTATTGGTGAATATACATACAGTGTTTTGGCTGATGTACCTTGGGCCTTCTTCAGGTGTTCCTTGTATCCATTGGGGCAGATTACTCTCACTCCGCTACAAGTGTCAAGATTTGTCTATCCGACCAATGATTCAACTTGGGAAATCATTTTGAATAGTTTCTCTGTTTGCAAAATGTTTGTGTATATATATTTCTCAATAGAGATGAGGACAACAGTTCATATTACATATTCAAATTGTAGGTCTAATCAAGCTTAATAAAAAAAAAAGAATTTGTCCGAAAATTACATGACAGTATTCACCAGAATATTATTTTGAAATAAAACGTTTTCTATGACAGCATCAAAAAACTGATTTACAATTTAGATGCATTAAAATGAGCGATATGGCAGTTTTTTTTTTATTAAATAATAACGACAAAAGATTATTTTATAAATTATTGCACCAAATTAAAGATTTATTTATTTCTAATCTATTATATATATGGCAATCAAACAGACGGCTTATAACTATCTAATTATATTAAGTTGACTAACAAATTGTTCAAAAGATGAGTTTATTTATTGTGGTGAGCCGGAAATGGAATAACAACAATAAGGTCTGCACAATGGGAAATCAGCGGGCAGGTAGAAATAGAAATATTAAAAAGGATAATTTTCAAATCAATCAAAAGCGTTTGCGCAAAAAAAAAAAAAAAAGAAGTTAAAAAAAAAAGCCCGATTTCAATCCCAAGAGTGATATAAATAAGGAAAGGTTTTTCAAAGACAGTTCCAGATCAATGACTGGATAGTTCAAGTCGTTCGACGAAATATTTGCCTACTGCTAAAGTATTACAAACTAAATCTTTCTCTCTCTAAGTTACTTCACTGCTGATATGTATGAACTCAACTCTTTCATCTCTAATTACATGAACATTTAAAAAAGCATATTTCTGCAGGACTTTGATCAGTATTCTTGAATTACTGTAATTATTTTGTTTTAATACACATATTACTTGTTGAATTTATGTGTTATTTGTTTTTCTATCTAATATATGTGAACCTTATGGTGTGTTTGTTATAATTGCTATATATATATATATTTATATATATTATATATATATATATATATATATATATATCACTCATTACAACCACATGATATTATATAAATATAATAATTCATAATTTTTGGGAACAAATTTATTTTCCCTATTTATAAATTGTCAGATTCATATCCATATTATCCCAATGAAATTTGACTATAAAACTTATGAATATTTTACTGTAAGTAGTATGCTTAAAAACTCAAATCCAATTTGTATTATTTAGAATTTTCAGACTGTTATCTTCATCTTTATTGTTATATACACAACATTTTGGCCAGCCTCACCAGTGTCCACTTCCAACCCTAGCCAAATGCATCAAAAATACCCGTGCTTTATCAAGATTACTCCCTGTAAATCGGCCGGGTCGAGGAACTAATTCTCCTAAAGGCTGCTACGCCCGCGCATGGGGGGGGGGGAGGAGGAAGGGGAAATGAAGATAGTTCCAATTACCGTCGAACTAGGCAGACAAGGCAGCAAGCGATGTAACTTAAATACAAAACTCGAGTGCTACAAAGTCCACTGCAAAATGACAAAGTATATATAAGACTCCACAATGTCAAGCAGTCAAGCACCAATCAGAACTAAGGAATGGAATGACCCAAATCACCGATTCATGAATGGATCATTCTTGCTTCCTATTTATACCAGCTGTCTTGGACACTGCTTGAGTTCTACTTAGCTGCTGTTATTAAAACCAACAGTAGACTAACTGACCGAATAGTATCTTTGGTTCTTCAGGTGTTTCTCGTCAAACTCAGAGCCTTCATGTCACTTGTCAAACTCTTATTTAATCATTGGGGTAGATTGTTCTCATTCCATTAATCATGACCGAGTACAAGTGTTGTGTTAAGCTATGTTAAGTATTTTATGTTATTTTCGCCTGTAGTCAGGATTGAACCTCCAACTGGACTTATGCGCAACGGATATAAGGGGTGAGTTAATAAGGTTCTAAGTGACGATCATATCTCGAGGTTGGGTCAATTATTTCTATCAATTTAGTGTCCTGAGTATGATGCTAAGCTGTACCTGGTTGTGAGGTTCCAATTTTAGGCTAGGTGGGGGTGGGGGGGTGTTGAAATACCCTTAATTGCATTACTCCCAAGTCCACTCTAACCCAGAAAGGTAGTACATGTTCATGTCCGATGTGAGTTAATAAAAATTTTCTTCCAGATACATATAAAATTAATGAAAAAACTTAATATAAAATTATTTCTACAGTTTATCAATTGTACTTAAATAAAAAAAATATATATTTACCTACAAACTATTCAAAGTTAATGAAAATTATTTCTACGGTTTTTTTAATACACATGAAGTTAATGAAAAATTTAATATAACTAACAGTTTATTAAGTTACACATAATGTTATTTCTTTAATTAATTGATCAACAAGAAGGAAAAATTATTTTCAGCAATTTGTTTTATACAAAATATATGCTGAAAAATCTAGCATAAATCTAATCTCTAGATATAAATAACCCCAGACATGTGACATGCATTAAAATCCATCTACCAACCATCATTTTAATGATATTAAAGGATGAGTATTATTTCAATTTTTCCGACTGTTTTGCTCATTTTTATTGTGGTATATAAAAAATACAACGTTCTAGCCACTGTATCTTCAGCTTTCTTCAGATGTTTTCTGTCTATTCATAACCCACCTGGGAAATCATTTTGGAAAGTTTGACTATTGATAAACAATGCATCTAAGAAGTTTTGAGATCTCATTCAAATGATGGTGTCATTGTTTTTTGTATGCCTTAATCCGAGAAGTGTCATGAGAGCATCACGATCATAGGATAATTTCATTGCTATGCTTGAATAAACAGGGAACACCTGAAGGCGGCTGGAGGATATAGTGGAGCAAAAGTTGTGTTTTATATACCACAACAGTCTGAAAAATCTCTTTCTCTCTATTTTTTTTTGGTATGATTTTGTTTCTCTCACATAATTTCAGGAAACTAAATAAAATTTGAATAATTTATCTTTAACTTGAACCTACTTTTTTAACAAACCAATTTCACAAGATTTTTGTTAAATTTCAAATTTCAAAAGCGATTAATTGAATTAAAATTCAAGAATTTTCAGAATATTTTTTCGTCATTAATCTCGTTTTTTCACGGGAAAAATTCAAATAACGAGAATCTTGTTGTTGTTGTTGTTACTGTTTCTTTCTTCTTTTTTTAATGAATGAAATTGTTATCACAGCGATCTAAGCTGACAGAAAATTCTTCAGGTGAGTTCGATTCTCACTGGGTGTCTCACATCCCCGTGGTGGTGCAATGGTTAGCAAGTTAGTCACGGAGATCCATTGCAACTGAGAAGCCAGTTCGATCTTTGCTGGAATGTCCATAATTGTGACCTTGTGTCAATTCATACTCGTAGTGAATGGGTTGGGTAATTACATTTTTATTTTATTTTATTTTATTTATTTTACTGCTGGCCTCATCTACTTGTTAAGTTATGTTTTAGTAAAAAAAATAACAACTTTGTGGTGGGGGGTGGGAATACGAAGGAAAGATGCGAAAGTCGTTCAGTTTTATGTGGTGGACGAATCTTAATTCTAATTAGTGACTAATTAGGATTTAATAATTACCAACAAAATAAACGAAGAAAAAAAAGGAAAATTACATCCTTTTTTTTTAAAATCATACTTACCGGATTTATCAAATTAGCATAATCCCAGTCTTTTTCAAATTTTTTCTACAATTAGACATCTACAAATAAGTCTTGAAACAATATTCGTTTTTTGTTTTGTTTTAAAACACGCTTTTCCGAAGACGTGGGGGACTTGACCACCAATCGAAAAAACTTCGACGTGAACGACTTTGCAACAAGGGCAAATCAGATTCGACACCGGTTACACCGTGATGCATTCAGTTTCAGTTAGGCCAGCAGAATTATCTCCCCTTGAAGATTTTGTAATTTATCTGGCAACTATATGATTTGTTGTAACGATAAGCAGATAGTCTCGCAGATCAATTATTACTGAATAGTGAGTTCGATCCTCACAGGATACCCCATAAAATCCCATGTAAAACCCCCAAAATCTTGTATTAATCTGGCCTGGTGGGAGGTTCTGAAAATCACATTTATTTTTCTTAGAGACAAAATATTCTTATGAATATAAATGTAGGGAGTGTCAAAGATGATGTCAAATCGGCATTTTACAAAAATAACCCCCCCCCCAGCGATTGAAAAAATTTACCAAAAATCAGGGAATTATCCGATTTTAATTTAAAATTTCTGTGTTGATTTATCAATGAATGATTTTATAATGCATAGTTTATTTTTTTCAAAACTTTCTGATTTTTTTCAGGTCATTTTAACTTTACCCCCCCCTTTTTTGGGGCGCAAAATATCGGTGGGGTTATATACTTTGAAATTAATTCAGTATAAATAAAAAAGACAAAGACCAAAGGTGTGAATAGAAGAAAATTAAATGTAAAAAAAAAAAAAATGTTTTTCCGATATTTTTGTATATAATTAGCTTTCTAGAATATAATGAAAATTATACATCGATATTTGTTCTATCTAAAAGGGTGGAGTCTAACTTTTCAATTGGGTTTTCTTCAAGATTATTAGATAACAATACTAAAGTAGACTCTTATTAAATAAAGATTTGTTTTTAGAATCTAAAAATATGAAATTTTGAAACTTAAAATTAGGCATTTCATATTTTAAATGAATTTTATTTATTAATTAGGTATATAAATTATTTCTGCTATGGTAGGCAGCAATGGTAAAGAATTTTGATTTATTTCTATTGAATCAGTTTGATTGAAAAAGAATTTGTTGATTATATAAATAGAATAAAATTTTCTGTGTTGACTTATCGTCAACACAGAAAATTTTATTAAAATCAGACAATTCCTGATTTTCAATATTTGTTTTTCATCAACAAAAATCTCCCATACTAGAGAAGTCACGTGACATTTATCTCGGTCATTTTTTTTTGTAAACAGATACACAAGAATTTTTTAGAGTGTCCTTTTTTTTGTGTCTAGACCAAAAAGAAAAAAGATATTTCACTTAAAAGTTATCAATTCTTTTGTAATTGAGTGTATTTATTGTTTTTTTGTTTATTGATTTCTAAGAAGAAACTTAAAATCCTAAATAATATTTTTTAATCAGTAAATACTAAAAACAGCAGCCTTGTTTGCAATAATTATTTGAGCAAAAATTGACCGAAAATAATAGTTTGAATGTATTAAAATAAATTACAATGTGTAATATTTTTTTCTTTTTTTTTTTTTTATCGATGCTCATTATGTTATACTTTTCGACTTAGACAAAAATTCAACCTTAAATAATTAATTTAATTAATTTTGAAAATGAAAATGAAATGATTTTCACACACTCGCTCTAGTACATTCATACACATATGCACTAATATGAAAGCATAACACACATATCCCCCCCAACACACACACACTTTTCCACTTATTATTTTGGTATAGATTAACTACTGAGTTATTGACTTTAAATTGATTTTTTGAATGATTTTCGCTGGATGACCCATTGGAATTGGACCCCTTGGAATATGAAATTAAATAAATTGAAAAAACAAGTTTCTTTTTTAATGAAATTTTACCCATGGTTCATAAATTTTTTGTTGTTTATTTTTGCTTTGTTTCTGTTTTTTTTTTTTTTTACATTAAAGAAAAAAAACATTCATTATTTCATTATAGATTTGTTGCATATACTATTAGTTAAAGAGAAGGTTTCTAGTTATAAGTGACACAATTAACCTCCATGTTTCTCCTGTTGCCACTAGGTGGCATTCCAAGCAGTCTGATAAAAAGCAGAAGCACCAAAATCAAATTATCTTTGATCGTTTAGCGCAACAAATTATACATGCACATTTGCATCTCCTGTCTACATGACAGGGGGGCTTATTGACCCTATAACTCATGTAACACAACACATGAGAACATATGAATCAACATGTATGTCTAAACTTTTTCTTCTTAACCAACAACTTCAAGAACATTATCAACAAAAAAGATTCTTATCTAACGTATTAGGACTTTTTTCTCTTATACAGCTATCTATAGGCTGTATTTGTACTTTTTGTTATTTCTATTCTATTAAGTTTTCTCAGTAAATAATATTGTTCTTGTTAATTTTGTGAATTGAGACTCCTGAATATCACAAGCAAGCGTATGGTAGCAAAAGAAAAACGGACGAAAAGATTGGATTAATTTCGTTTATTCAAAAAATAAACAAAAGCTGGAATTGTTGAGATGATAATTCTTTTTTTGCTCGGTGAAATGAAGTCAAGCATGGGGGTTGAAAAAGTCTATTCTGGCTGATGACTTGGTTCTGTGTGACGCGGAGTGTAGTGTGGGTTGGAGGTATGGTGGTTCCTTGATCTTTGGCCTGGTGAAGCGCCGCTTCTGTGTGCTGACCTACAGTCACTGGCTTATCGACTTTAAGTCAGCTGTTTTTATAGTTAGGAATTGCTCGAGATTCACTTTGAAGGGTTTTAGGGGGAAAATTTATGATTGGTTGAAAAAACATTAATAGAGGATATTTTTAATTGTTTATAAATTTTGTTTTTCACCCAGAAGCTTGCACGGAGCCTATGTGTAGAAACTTGTTTGTTCATTTCGTTTAAAGGTACCTTTTGGTTAACATCTGGTATATGTCAGTAACTCAGGTTCTGTTCAAAGTGTTTTCTTTTTCTTTTTTAATTTGTTTTGTTGGTGAGTGGATGTATTGTGTTAGTAAAAATTGTGAATCAAGAGAGATATAATATTTCTGTATAACACTCTATTTTTCCTATAAATAATGTCCCCTGAAACTTCAGAAGGGAGAAACAACAAGCTCATGGGACTTGTTTAATTCAACCTAGCAATTGCTAATTACTTGTTCACCTTGTATCTTTCCCTGACCCTTAATACTCATTATGTTTTTCTTCCTATTATTTCTCTGTTAACTCTGATATTCATGTTACAATAGTTGGCAACAAAGATAAGATAAACCCCAAATGAAAGATAAGGACTCCCAAGGGAGTTAAATCTCAAAAGGAGATGTCATATAGTGCCGTAAATAACGACAATGGAATCGTCTGTTTTTCCTAATAAATATGTCTGACAACAACTTGGGGAGAGAAACAATGAGATCTCATGGAACTTGTTAGTTCAACCCAGCAATTGTTAATTACTCCTGTTCACCTTGTATCTTTGCCTTATTAAACCTTTTTCCTACCCTTAATCTTATATTTCTTTCCTATCTTTCTCCATTAGCTCTGATACTCAAGCTACAACAGAATAGAGAGTCAAATAATTTAATTCACAGATTGAAAGAATCTTTGATATAAAATGAAGCAAGTCTTTCAAATGGACAACAAAGCCACGAATGATCCTTTAAATTGATCCTTACAATTAATCCATGTTCAGTTTAAACATCATCCAGTGGCATTTTGTGACTGAATTGACCTTCCAAACTTGCATCATTGTGTTGTAAAAACCTTTGCCATCTAATCTGGAAAAATAAAATAAAAAAAGGGAGAAAAAATGTGTAACAAAACAAATAAGTAACACAATCTATAATGTAAGGGACTGATTGATGTATTTACTAGTTCCTGGGTTAAACTTTCATCTAATAGTGAGGTAGCAATTTTTGGAGCTCTGGGGAGAGTGGAGTATCCCTTCTCTACTCAGGTCCACTCTGACCCAGAGTAAGTATATCTGTTAGGGCATATCTATGGGTTAAATAAATTAAAAAAAATGAATATAAAAAATTGAATGCCAAGCAAGAAATGAATAAAACAAATGTCTTAGCATAAAATAACTCAGGTTGACATGTTGTAAAAATCCAACAACAACCAACCAACCAAAATCTTAATGAAAATTATTTTTCGACCAATTTATTAAAACACATGAATTTGAACAAATTGTATATAATATAAAAAAAAATTACAAAAACATATATATACAGAAAGACAGGCTTTGGCATTGTGTGCCCACAGGGTTGATATGCCATTAAATAAAACCAACCACCCAACCAACCAACCCAACATGTAATTACTAGGGTGAGTCAAAAGTATTTACCTTCGGTTGAAAGTTAATTCTTTAATAATCTAGCAGAGCTACCTGGTGTTGCCCGGGATGTAAAAGTTAAAAATAATTCTATTTAGCTAAGTCGTTAGAGCATCTGTTAGGAAGCACAAGGTTCTGGTTTTGATACTAGCCTTTGCTAACAATGCATGATAGAACAGCTTGGATCTGTGCAGTAAACGTGGGGAGTTGATGGTAGGTGTGGAACTCTATGTCAAAACAATCTCTTTGGTTTAGCACTAGTGAAAAGAGAATAACTCACTCACTTTCTGGCTGATACAAAAATATGGCCACTCTATCGATTATATTTACAACACGTCACACACACACACACACACACACACACACACAGACACATATATATATATATATATCTAATATATATATATATATATATATATTATACACAATAGCTGGGAATAGCCACCCCATCACCCCAAGTGTAATTTTTAGCTTCTAATATAACTTCATACAGGTAATAAAAAAAATAATGTAACAAACATAAATACAATCTATGAACTGATTGTTGCAATCATTAAACTTATAAACTTTTAATATGAATAAGTTTGAGAATTTTTTATCCCTAAAATCTTTTCTAAATCTTTGTTTATGTTAAAGTATCCAAGCAGATAGGCTCCATTGATTGAAATGTTTAATTACTATATATTTTTAATTTATAGTTATTCTTTGTTGTTCTCTCACCACAAGAATTCACAATTATATGAATTAGTATATCTGCTTGAATTCCATACTGCTTTTTATTTTGTTTCTTGGCATGGCAAATAACCTTTTGTTCATGCACCCCCCCACCCCCAACTCATGGTCGATTCACAAATGAAGCAAATCATTCACGTGCTGGTGAGTGTAACAGTTTGGCAACTGATTAATGAAATTTGTTGGTTTCCCACTGGTCGGATTATTATCATGGAACTGGAACAGTGTTTTTTCTTTTATAAAGTCACAGCATAAACTTTCTTAAAATGATGTTTTGATCTTTGAATGAGATTTTCAATGCTCGTTTAATCAACTGTCCAAACAATTAAAAATGATTCTAGATTGTACTATTACTATATTTGGATACTAGGAAAAACCTGAATGAGGTCGGAGAATACAGCGGCCAAAATGATGTGTTAATACTACCTAATAAAGATAAAGACAATAATTGATAAATCAAAATTATTCCTTAATATGTTTCTTCTCCAGTGACTGTGGAGTGTTCTGAATTTCCAGCAAATTCATGATAAAAGAATAATGAAAAATGTACAAAAATTATGAAAAATTATGAAAATATAAAAAAGTGGTAGAAAAACTATTACAAATTATAATTTCAGGTACAAAACTTACTTAACACCACTCAACTGAAAACAAATCGAAAGTGAAAAGTCAAAAAAGTTCAAGAGTGATGATTTTCTTTGTGTTTGACTGAAATTCTAAATGAAGAATTATAAATCTTTAATATGAAAAAGAGGTTTTCATCACTAAAATCTTTTCATAATTTCTTTACCTATTATGTTCAAAATATCATGAAATAAGCCCATTAGCCCATGTGTAAGTACCAATTCCATGGAATTGGTTATCTAAGAATTCACCTTCATAGCAATCACCTGAAGAATGACTTAAACGTCCATGACATTCATGGCATCATTTAACCAATGACCCTCATAGATTGTTCCATTTACTGAAACTTGCCTCAAATCCAGATCGTTCCAATCCACCAGTTTTTGCACGGATAATTTGGCCTTCTGAAAAATATAAAATATATGGCATTTTGTATTATTTATTTCTGACTGTTGTCCTCATTTTTATTGGTATGTTACACAACGTTTCAGTTGATATACCCTCCTTCAGGTATAAATTTTGCCAAACTTGAGAACCTTTTTTGTTGTGATGCAGGAGCCTACAAAGAACTTCAAACCTGACCCTTTATTTTATCATTCAGGTATAGTGTTCTCATTTCGTTAACAATGACCGGATACAAGTGTTTAAGCTATGTTAAGTATTTTATGTCATTTTGCCTGTAGTCAGGATTGAACTCCAGTTGATAGTCACTTAGAACTGCAATCTAATGGTGAATTTTCCAATTCTGGAGCTCTGGGGGAATGTGGAATATCCTTCATTGCCATTACTCCTAGGTCCACCCTCCTGGAATGGTAGTACTGTTAGGGTCCATTATGGGTTAAAAAATTGAGTTTAAAAAAAGTTTTCAATATCCATCAAGAATAAATTTGACAAAATGTCTTTGGCATAAAACAACCCAACAAGGGTTGATATGGCATAAAATCCAAACCAACAACCAACCAAAAACACCAACTAACCAACCAACCTAACATATCTACTTCGAATTTAAGAATGTAAAATATTTTCCATGTGAATTCTTAAAACTGAAAAAAAAAGAATTCTCTGTCACTTACCATATTTATCACCTGAAGGAAAAGGTAGACATCTTCAAAGTACAGATGTTTTTTCATCTTCTTTTTCTTTACTGACAAAAAAAGAAGAAAAAAAGGTAAAATTTTTGGACAAATTGATGAAAATCTGTTATCTGAAAGAAGACGATAACACACAGCTGAAAATAAGAAATATATATTCAAAGAGTACAAAAGGTTGCAAATTTGTGGCAATTTGCTGGCCAGACTTATCTTGCTGAGGTTGAAGGTAAAGTAGCGCTAGAATACTATTCTACTCACTGGTTGACAAGGTAAATGTGGTGGTAAATATGTAGACAAGATAATGATAAAGGTGTAGCGTTACTTTCGTATTTGCCTGGAGAGTTGTCTGCCCATTTAGTTTGCTGGTTCCTGCTAGGCCTGTTATATTAGCGGGCTGGTTTGACGTCTCTTTCTTCTTTTTCCGGTTGCTCAAACCCATGAGACACACTTAATGGGTTAGACTCTGGTCTATCCTCTTGTTGGGCTTTGGCCTAAACAGCCGGAGCTAATTCATGTAAGTGATTTATAGCATGGACTATTCTTACGTCTCATGTTGTTAATTTTATGTTTTTCCTTTACTTTTGTATGTATGTTTAAGTACACTATGTTATTATGTACGTCTGTTTATCCATGTGCTGTACCATATTTAAATGTTTTTGTCATCAACATTGTCAGAGTTGTATCTTCAAGTATTATCACTTGAATCTTACAAAGTACAAGTAAGGAAAATACGACACAAGACTTTTAGACAAATGGTGTATTCAACAACAAACATCAACGTGCATATAAAATATGTAACATGTGGATATACAAAATGTGTGTGGTATACAAATGTATTATAAATTGTTACAAATTGTAGAGTGTAGATGTTAGGTTGCAAAATATGTGCTTGAGTAACTTATCTTGGTACTGTATGAAGAGGTAGCATCTCTTACTTAGCTTTGTGTTAAGTTTGACTTTACGTCGCATTGGCCCTTGTAGTGGCTTCAAAAAACTACGTTTGTTTAGTGACGGGTTTAATAGAGCGAAAGAGGAAGTTGAAAGGAATCAATCTTTTAAATTTAGCGGTAAACTAAGCCTAATATATGTTTTGATTGGTCACTGACAATGGCCTTTAACCAATCACACCAGGTTTCTTATAGCGCGATGGTTTAAAGGGGTTGGTTACTGTGTAGTCATTAATTATTTATTTTAATGTGAGTGCTAGAATTCCTTCACTCGCTGTTGACAAGGTATAGGGTAGCGCTTGAAAACGCAACTCACCTGGTGGAAAGTCAAATGATTGGTGACTTTTTTGTCCAGGATTTAATTTTGGCAAATTTTCGTATATTGGACGATTTACCCCTATTGGCAGGGGGAGATAATTCAACTATAATTTTTTCGATAGTTTGAGCAGTTTCTCTTTTTGCCATGTTACACAGAATGCCTAGAGTGGGTGAAAAGACCCCTGTCCTGTAAACAAGAGACCAGAACATAGGTGTCTTAATGTTCAATTCCATCGTAAAGTCTAGCAGCAGCAGCAGCAGCATTGTGGGTTGGCACTCGCTCCTTCAAAATTCAACAAACTAAACTAAAATGGTTTGGCGCTAAAACAAGACTGAAAAACAAAACCCAAAACTTGAACTAAAATAAAAGAAGACACGAGTGCGAACTTGATAACCAAAACATTCACACATGACTCAAATTTGTTGATCAATGAGCCTACAGTAAGTCTGCAAATGACAAACCAATTTACAAATCATATTTTTTTTACTTTCTCTTTTTTTTTTTTTATTTGTTTCTTTCTTTATATAAAATTCAAATATAAAATTTTTTCTATTGTGTCTTATCTTTTTTTCAAATCTGTTTGAACTTGAAAACTGCAGAATTTACCGCCAAAATTTATTCCACTGAAATCCCCTAAAATAATTTTTAGTACTTTTATCAGAATAGCATGCAATTGTTTGGTTGGGTTTTACGGCATGGTTACCCTTGGGTTATTTTTATGGCCGATACTTCTATTGGTAAAAAAAATGTTTAATGCTAACAAAGTTTTGAAATAATTTTCATTTTCTAAGGATAATACAATTTTTGTTTATAAACTCAATGTTTTCTATTAACCCATAGATGGGGATAGCATGCAAGTGATATAAAGCATTAGAATCACATTTTATGTATAAAAACCATCTGATGACGGAAAGTATGAAGTAGAGAGCCCTCTATGATTTATTTTTTACAAATATATGCTAAAGAAACAGTCTTAAAAAAATGAATTTCTCAAAGTTTGGTATTTTAAATTAAATGTGGTTTTCCCATATAGTGACTGAGTAGAGTTCTAGTTTATGGTGTGTATGTAATTTAGGTAATTTACTCATCACATCCATAGGACACATATGTAAAGGCAGAAAAAACAAAGAACTCATACAATTAACTAATAAAATGTGTATTGATACAAAAAATACAATAAATCAAAATACTGATCAAGTCCTGCTGAACTGCTTTTTTAAATGTTTCCATGTAAAATAAGTAGAGTTGTAGAGTTGTTAGAGAGAGAAAGTATAGTTTGTAGTATTCAGGCAGTAGCGAATAATTTCTTTAAATGAGAACGTTGGACTCATTCAGGCATGCTTGAATCTTTCTGCTGTTTTCTTTGAAATAAACTTCTCTTATATATGGGTCTAGATAGGCTCAGAAAGGGGTCTTCTTGGTAACTTCTTTCTAGGCGCGAACGCCTCTGATGGTTGAAAATTATCATTTTTATATTTCTATTTTTTTTCCTCTAATTCCTAGCGCCAATCCACAATGCACATAAACGTTATTTTTGTAATTTTATTTTTGCTTTCAGAGCATAACTTCCGGCTCACTACATCCAAACTGACAAACTACAAAGAACAACTTCCACATGTGAAACATAGCTTACCATTGCTACAGAATACAAAGAAACACAGATATTATTTAAAATAAAAGATTACAGTAGTATCAAAACAATGGAGTTACACAATATCTTTTCTGATATACTGGCTATCAAAGGAATCACCTATATATCCAATCATTATGAATGTGATGAATAATTCAAGGAATCAAAATTACATTTCCAAAACACATATATCTTTTTCTAAATTCAGCCTCTCTCTATTTCCTTCAATGGAAGCATAAATAAAGAATATCATCACGATTTACTGATCATACACAATTTAACACAATAGAGAACTTACATTTGAGAGGAAACTTTTTTTGTTTATCTACTGCATTTTGAGTTGCCTTGGTAAACATCAAACGTTTTAAAGTATCATCGTAGTTTTCGTAACAATATATTTTAATATAAGCTGATGTAAATTTAAATTATTATTACATTTTTACAATCTAATAATAATCGTTTTACTTATACTTAGATATTATTATGAATCACATTGTTGTTGCCAGCTACGAATCGACTATCCTATTTTTATTGATATTTTTAATGTAGATGTTCTTTGATAATTTTAAACAATTATTTCAAGTTTTAGTTTCGTATTCAATCATCAAAAATTAAAAGAACACTGCATTTTATTTAAATTATTTAATCTATACTGACATATCTAATTAATATAATTTTCTTATAGGTGCCATATTTTTCTTTTTTTATGTAAGTTTTAATTAAAATCATGTAAAGTAGGCTTTTTCTAATTTTCCATGAGCGGTAGTGAAAGAGCGCTGACCTTTGAACTGCATTGGTGGCTTGTTTGTGGGGAGAGAGAGAAAAAAAACGTGAAGAGAGGACAGTCCTTCCGTCTGTCTCTCGTTAGATTTTTCTGTTCTGGTCCCTCAAACAACGACATATACCTAGGAGGATGATGATGTTAAGGTTTCGGTCAGTCCTCAGCGGCCAGGTCCTTCCTCTACAGTGCATCGACTGGAATAACTCGGCCGCAAGTGTTCGATGTTTATGTGTATGTCTTTTAACTCAAATTATTTAGCGGGATTAGTCAAGGTTGGTTAACGAAAAAACAACAAAAACCTTTCCTTTTCGCGACTTAGAATCCTTTCCCCTATTTTATTTAACTTTCAATCATATCTGTCTCTTAAGAAACCTTACCTTTTTTCTTTTCTTAAATATCCAACAAAACATTAAGGTATTACTTATTTTACCATGTTAAATTATTATATCTTAAAAAAAAAGAAAGACCTTTCCTTTTTGGCGCTTAGAACTTTCTATTTTTAAAAATCTCAACAGTTTGCCTGCTTAAAAGTAATATTTTACCCATTTTTCTTTTCTAAAATATCCCCAAAAATGTTAAGTTATAATCTTATTTTAGATGTTTTAATTATTGAGTAATTATTACTGGCAAACTGTTTTTGTCTCTGATTAATTATTATTCGTAATAATCAGAGCGTAACAGTTTGCAAAAAAAATCAATTACAAAATACTCAATCAAAAGAAATGATCTATTTAATTTTACTCTATAGAAAATTTTTTTAGAATCACTCTACATCTAATAATAATACCGTCTAAATCCATTTTAATATTAACTATTGCCCTTTCTCTTGAAAGTAATTCACAGGTTAAAATCAAGCATTACGGAATTTCCTTCATTTCTTCCAGTTGGAAATCGTCTTCACACACATTATTTTAATTCATCTGAATTTTCCCCACCAAAACGTGGCGTGGTGTAACGCTAAAAATCAGGTGAAATTTAATATCTGAAAAATATTTTTAAAAATTATAGTAAAGTAAGTGAAGAACGACTTTTCCACTTGGAAAGGAAATGAAGGAAAAAACTTCCTAAAATTGCTTGATTTACCTTGAATTACTTTTAAGAAGAAAAAGGGCAATATTAATATTTAAAATGACTTTAGACGGATTATTATTAGGATTAGAGTGATTAAAAAGGATTTTTTTATGAGGTAAAATTAAAATAGATATTTCTTTTGGATTGAGTATTGTTGTTAATGATTTTTTTTTGGTGCAAATGTTACGCTCTGATTATTACCGATAATAATAATCAAGCGTAACAGTTTGCAGTAATAATTACTCAATAATTTAAACATCTAAAATAAGATTATAACTACATTTGTCTGGGGATATTTTTAAGAAAGAAAAATGGGTAAATATTACTTTTAAGCAGGCAGAACTGGGTGGAGATTTTTAAAAAATAAGAAAGTTCTAAGGTCGTCAAAAAGGAAGGTCTTTCTTTTTTAAATATAATATTTAAACATGTAAAATAAGGTAATACCTTAATGTTTTGGTTGGGGATATTTTAGAAAAGAAAAAAGGTAAGTGGTTTCTTTTAAGAAGACAGATATTGATGAAGTTAAATAAAATAGGGCAAGGATTCTAAGGTCGCGAAAAGGAAGGTTTTTTTTTGTATTTTTCTTTAACCAACCTTGACAATCGGTAATAATTTGAGTTAAAAGACGATACAATAAACATCGAACACTTTGCGGGCGAGTGTATTTCCAAGTCGATGCCTGTAGAGGAAGGACCTGGCCGTGAGGACTGACCGAAACCTTAACATCATCATCCTCCTAGGGATATGTCGTTGTTGAGTGACCAGAACAGAAAATCTAAAACGAGAGACAGACGGAGAGACTGTCCTCTCTCACGGTTTTTTCTCTGCTCTCTCCCCAAACAGCCACCAATGCAGTTCAAGGTCAGCTGCTCTTTCACTACCCGCTTCGATGGAAATTAGAAAGCCTAACTTTACATGATTTTTAATTAAAGACTTACATAAAAAGAAAATATGGCACCTATAAAAATTATATTAATTTAAGATATTTCAGTATAGATAAATAATTTAAATAAATGCAGTGTCTCTTTTAATTTTTTGAATGATGAATACGAAACTAAAACTTGAAATAATTGTTTAAATTATCAAGAAACATCTACATTAAAATATCAAATAAAATAGGATATTCGATTCGTAGCTGCAACCAACAATGTGATTATAATAATATTTAAGTAATAATTAAAACGATTATTATTATGTATTTATAATAATGATAATAATAATAATTACATAAGGTATATTAAAAATATATTGTTACGAAACTACGATATACTTTTAAACGTTTGTATGTTACCAAGGCAACTCAAAATGGCAGTAAAACAAAATTCCTCTTCAATGTAAGTTCTCTATTGTTGTTAAATTGTGTATGATCAGTAAATCGTGATTAGGATATTTCTTTTATTTATGCTTCCATTGAAGGAAATAGAGAGCGGCTGAATTAGAAAAGATATGATGTTGTTTTTGAATGTAATTTTGATTCCTTGAATTATTATCACATCATAATGATTGGATTACTAGTGATTCTCTTTGATTAGCCAGTAGTATCAGAAAAGATATTGTTGTTAACTCCATTGTTTTGAACTACTGTAATTCTTTTATTTTAAATAATATCTGTGTTTCTTTTGTATCTGTAGCAATGTGTGAGCTATGGTTTCAACATGTGAAGGTTGTTCTTGTAGTTGTCAGTTTGGATGTAGTGAGCGGAAGTTATCGCTCTGAAAAGCAAAAATAAAATGACAAAATAAACGTTTTTGTGCATGTGGATTGGCGCAGATTAGAGAGAAAAATAGAATATTAAAAATGATAATTTTCAACCAATCCAGAGGCGTTCGCGCTAAAAGAAGTTTACCAAGAAGACCTTTCTGGAGCCTATCTAGACCTATATAAGAGAAGGTTTTTCAAAGAACAGCAGAAAGATCAAGCATGCCTGAATGAGTCACGTTTCTCATTTTAAGAATATTCGCTACTGCTGAAGGTACTACAAACTATATCTTTTCTCTCTCTAACAACTCTACAACTCTACTTATTTTATTACATGAACATTTAAAAAAAGCATTTCAGCAGGACTTTGATCAGTAATTTTTTGATTATTGTAATTTTTTTTGTATCAATACATTTTATTAGTTAATTGTATGATTTTTTTTTCTGCCTTTACATATGTGTCCTTATGGTGTGATGAGTAAATTACCATAATACATACACACATAATAGTAACCTCTGACTCATCACTATATGGAAACCACATTTAATTAAATACCAACTTTGAGAAATTCATTTTTTTAAGACTGTTTTCTAGCATTATATTTGTAACAAAAATAAATCTAGGGTCTCTCTACTTCAGTACTTTCCGTCATCAGATGGTTTTTATACATAAAATGTGATTCTAATGTTTTTTATCACTTGCATGCTATTCCCCATCTATGGGTTAAATAGAAAACATGAGTTTATAAACAAAATTGTATTATCCATAAAAATGAAATATTTCAAAACTTTGTTAGCATTAAACATTTTTTTTACCAATAGAAGTATTCGGCATAAAATAACCAAGGGGTTGACATGCCGTAAAACCAACCACCATTGCATGCTATTTCTGTATAAAGTACTAAAATTATTTTAGGGGATTTCAGTGGATAATATTTTGGGGTAAATTCTGCAGTTTTCAAGTTCAGAACAGATTGAAAAAAGATAAGACACAATGAGAAAAAATTTATATTGTGAATTTTATATAAAGAAGAGAACAAAAAAAAAAAAAAAAGAGAAGGTAAAAGAAATATGATTTTGTAAATTGGTTGTCATTTGAGAACTTATCTGTAGGCTTCATCTGATCAACAAATTTGAGTTCATTGTGTTGAATGTTTGTGGTTTATCAAGTTCGACTCGTGTCTTCTTTATTTTAGTTTTCAAGTTTGGGTTTTTGGTTTTTCAGTTCTTGTTTTAGCGCCAACCATTTTAGTTTAGTTTTGTTGAAGTGGTTTGAAGAGCGAGTGCCAACCCAATGCTGCTGCTGCTGCTGCTAGACTTTACGATGGATTTGAACATAAGACACCTATGTTCTGGTCTCTTGTTTACAGGACAGGGGTCTTTTCACCCACTCTAGGCATTTCTGTGTACAATGGCAAAAGAGAAACTGCTCAAACTATCGGAAAATTATAGTTGAATTATCTCCCCTGCCAATAGGGGGTAAATCGTCAATATACGAAATTGGTGCCAAAATTAAATCCCCTTGACAAAAAAGTCACCAATATTTGGCTTTCACCAGGTGAGTTGCGTTTCTCAAGCGCTGCCTATACTTGTCAACCAGCGAGTGGAAGGATATTCTGCACTCACATTAAAATAAATAATATGACCTTACACAGTTTACCACCCTTAACCATCGCCTGATAAGAAACCTTGTGTGATTGGGTTAAAGGCCATTGTCAGTGGACCAATCAAAACATATTATTAGGCTTAGTTTAGCCGCTAAATTTAAGATTGATTCCTTCAACCTTCCTCTTTTCGCTGCTTACCCGTCACTACAAGACGTGTTTTTTGAAGCAGCTACCAAGGGCCAATGGACGACGTAAAGTCAAACTTACACAAGCTAAGTAAGAGATGCTCACCTCTTCATACCAGTGACAAGATAAGTTACTCAAGCACATTATTTTGCAACCTACATCTACACTCTACAATTTGTACAATTTATAATACATTTGTATACCACACACATTTTGTATATCACATGTTACATATTTGTATATTGCACGTTGATGTTTGTTGTTGAATACACCATTTGTCTAAAAGTCTTGTGTCGTATTTTCCTTACTTGTTACCTTTGTAAGATTCAAAGTGATAATACTTGAAGATACAAACTCTGACAAAGGTTGATAGACAAAACATTTAATATGGTACAGCACATGGATAAACAGGGTACATAATACATAGGTGTACTTAAACATACATACAAAAGTAAAAGGGAAAAACATAAAATTACAGACATGAGACTAAGAATAGTCCATGCTGTATAAATCACTTACAGTGATTAGTCCGGCGTTGAGGGCCAAAGCCCCAACAAGGAGGGGGATAGACCAGAGTCTAACCCATAGTGGTGTCTCATGGGTTGAGCAACCGGAAAAAGAGAAAGAGACGTTCAAACAGCCGCTTAAATATAACAGGCCCTAGCAGGAACCAGCAAACTAAATGGGCAGACAACTCTCCAGGCAAATACGAAAGTAAACGCTACACCTTTATCATTATCTTGTCTACATATTTACCACCACATTTACCTTGTCAACCAGTGAGTAGAATAGTATTCTAGCGCTACTTTACCTTCACCTCAGCAAGATAAGTCTGGCCAGCAAATGCACAAATTGCAACCCTTTTTGTACTCTTTGAATATATATTTCTTTATTTTCAGCTGTTGTTATCGTCTTCTTTCAGATAACAGATTTTCATCAATTTGTCCAAATTTTACCTTTTTTCTTTCTTTTTTTTGGTCAGTTAAAGAAAAAGAAGATGAAGAAACATCTGTGACTTTTGAAGATGTCTACCTTTTTCCTTCAGGTGATAAATATGGTAAGTGACAGAGAGATTCTTTTTTTTTTCAGTTTTAAGAATTCACATGGAAAATATTTTACATCTTAAATTCGGAAGTAGATATGTTAGGTTGGTTGGTTAGTTGGTTGGTTGGTTGGTTGGTTGGTTGGTTGGATTTTATGCCATATCAACCCTTGTTGGGTTGTTTTATGCCAAAGACATTTTGTCAAATTTATTCTTGATGGATATTGAAACTTTTTTTTTAAACTCAATTTTTTAACCCATAAATGGGACCCTAACAGGTACTACCATTCCAGGTGAGGGTGGACCTAGGAGTAATGGCAATGAAGGGATATTCCACATTCCCCAGAGCTCCAGAATTGGAAATTCACCATTAGATGCAGTTCTAAGTGACTATCAACTGGAGGTTCAATCCTGACTACAGGCAAAAATGACATAAAATACTTAACATAGCTTAACACTTGTATCCGGTCATTGTTAACGAAATGAGAACACTATACCTGAATGGATTAAATAAAGGGTCAGGTTTGAAGTTCTTTGTAGGCTCCTGCATCAAACAAAAAGGTTCTCAAGTTTGGCAAAATATACCTGAAGGAGGGTATATCAACTGAAACGTTGTGTACATACCAATAAAAATGAGGACAACAGTCAGAAATAAATAATACAAATGCCATATATTTGTTATTTTTCAGAAGGCCAAATTATCCGTGCAAAAACTGGTGGATTGGAACGATCTGGATTTGGGAGGCAAGTTTCAGTAAATGGAACAATCTATGAGGGTCATTGGTTAAATTGATGCCATGAATGGTCATGGACGTTTAAGTCATTCTTCAGGTGATTGCTATGAAGGTGAATTCTTAGATAACCAATTCCATGGAATTGGTACTTACACATGGGCTAATGGAGCTTATTTGCATGGATATTTTGAACATAATAGGTAAGAAATTATGAAAAGATTTTTAGTGATGAAAACCTCTTTTTCATATTAAAGATTTATAATTCTTCATTAGAATTTCAGTCAAACACAAAGAAAAATCATCACTCTTGAACTTTTTTGACTTTTTCACTTTCGATTTGTTTTCAGTTGAGTGGTGTTAAGTAATTTTTGTACCTGAAAATTATAATTTGTAATAGTTTTTTCTACCCACTTTTTATATTTTCATAATTTTTCATAATTTTTGTACATTTTTCATTATTCTTTTATCATGAATTTGCTGGAAATTTCAGAACACTCCACAGTACACTGGAGAAACATATTAAGGGAATAATTTTGATTTATCAGATTATTGTCTTTATCTTTATTATGGTAGTTATTAACACATCATTTTGGCCGCTGTATTCTCCGACCTTCATCAGGTTTTTCCTATGTATCCAAATATAGTAATAGTACAATCTGAGAAATCATTTTTAATTGTTTGACAGTTGATTAAACGAGCATTGAAAATCTCATTCAAAAGATCAAAACATCATTTTAAGGAAAGTTTATGCTGTGACTTTATAAAAGAAAACACTGTCCACGTTCCATGATAATATCCGACCAGTGGGAAACCAACAATTTCATTAATCAGTTGCAAACTGTACACTCACCAGCACGTGAATGATTTGCTTCATTTGTGAATCCGACCATGAGTTGGGGGGTGGGGGGGGTGCATGAACAAAAGGTTATGGTGCCATGCCAAGAAACAAAATAAAAAGCAGTATGGAATTCAAGCAGATATACTAGATTCATATAATTGTGAATTCTTGTGGTGAGAGAACAACAAAGAAAGTAACTATAATTAAAATATATAGTAATTAAACATTTTCAATCAATGGAGCCTATCTGCTTGGATACTTTGAACATAATACATAAGATTTAGAAAAGATTTTAGGGATAAAAATCTCAAACTTATTCATATTAAAAGTTTATAAGTTTAATGATTGCAACAATCAGTTCATAGATTGTATTTATGTTTGTTACATATTTTTTTTATTACCTGTATGAAGTTATATTAGAAGCTAAAAATACACTTGGGGATGGGGTGGCTATTCCAGCTATTGTGTATATATATATATATATATATATATATATATATATATATATATATATATATGTGTGTGTGTGTGTGTGTGTGTGTGTGTGTGTGTGTGTGTGTAAAGTATAATCGATAGAGTGGCCAATTTTTGGTATCAGCCAGAAAGTGAGTGAGTTTATTCTCTTTTCACTAGTGCTAAACCAAAGAGATTGTTTTGACATAGAGTGCCACACCTACCATCAACTCCCCACTTTACTGCACAGATCCAAGCTGTTCTATTCATGCATTGTTAGCAAAGGCTAGTATCAAACCCAGAACCTTGTGCTTCCTAGACAGATGCTCTAACGACTTAGCTAAAGAGAATTATTTTTAACTTTTACATCCCGGGCAACACCAGGTAGCTCTGCTAGTTTATAAAGAATTAACTTTCAAACCGAAAGGTAAATACTTTTGACTCACCCTAGTAATTACATGTTGGTTGGTTGGTTGGTTGGTTGGTTTTATTTAATGGCATATCAACCCTGTGGGCCACACAATGCCAAAGCCTGTCTTTCTGTATATATATGTTTTGTAATTTTTTTTTTATATATATATACAATTTGTTCAAATTCATGTGTTTTAATAAATTGGTCGAAAATAATTTTCATTAAGATTTTGGTTGGTTGGTTGGTTGGTTGGATTTTTACAACATGTCAACCCTTGAGTTATTTTATGCTAAAGACATTTGTTTTATTCATTCTTGTTGGGCATTCAAATTTTTTTATATTCATTTTTTTTTAAATTTATTTAACCCATAGATATGACCCTAACAGATATTACTACTCTGGGTCAGAGTGGACCTGGGAGTAATGAAGGGATACTCCACTCTCCCCAGAGCTCCAAAATTGCTACCTCACTATTAGATGAAGTTTAACCCAGGACACTAGTAAATACATCAATCAGTCCCTTACATTATAGATTGTGTTTTTATTTGTTTTGTTACACATTTTTTCTCCCTTTTTTTATTTTATTTTCCAGATTAGATGGCAAAGGTGTTTTTACAGACACAATGATGCAAGTTTGGGAAGGTCAATTCAGTCACAAAATTGCCACTGGATTGATGTTTAAACTGAACATGGATTAATTGTAAGGATCATTTAGAAGGATCATTCGTGGCTTTGTTGTCCATTTGAAAGACTTGCTTCATTTTATATCAAAGGATTCTTTCAATCTGTGAATAAAATTATTTGACTCTCTAATTCTGTTGTAGCTTGAGTATCAGAGCTAATGGAGAAAGGATAGGAAGAAATATAAGTATTAAGGGTAGGGAAAAAGGTTTAATAAGCAAAGATACAAGGTGAACAGAGTAATTAACAATTGCTGGGTTGAACTAACAAGTTCCATGAGATCTCATTGTTTCTCTCCCCCAAGTTGTTGTCAGACATTATTTATAGGAAAAACAGACGATTCCATTGTCGTTATTTAGGCACTATATGACATCTCCCCTTTTGAGATTTAACTCCCTTGGGAGTCCTATCTTTTCCATTTTGGGTTTATCTTATCTTTGTTGCCAACTATTGTAACATGAATATCAGAGTTAACAGAGAAATAATAGGAAGAAACATAATGAGTATTAAGGGTCAGGGAAAGATACAAGGTGAACAGAGTAATTAGCAATTGCTAGGTTGAATTAACAAGTCCCATGAGATCTTGTTGTTTCTCCCTTCTGAAGTTTCAGGGGACATTATTTATAGGAAAAATAGAGTGTTATAACAGAAATATATATCTCTCTTGATTCACAATTTTTACTAACACAATACATCCACTCACCAACAAAACAAATTAAAAAAGAAAAAAGAAAACACTTTGGAACAGAACCTGAGTTACTGACATATACCAGATGTTAACCAAAAGGTACCTTTAAACGAAATGAACAAAACAAGTGTTCTACACATAGGCTCCGTGCAAGCTTCTGGGTGAAAAACAAAATTTATAAACAATTAAAAATATCCTCTATTTAATGTTTTTCAACCAATCATAAATTTTCCCCCTAAAACCCTTCAAAGTGAATCTCGAGCCAATTCCTAACTATAAAACAGCTGACTTAAAGTCGATAAGCCAGTTGACTGTAGGTCAGCACACAGAGCGTCGCTTCACCAGGCCAAGATCAAGGAACCACCATACCTCCAACCCACACTACACTCCGCGTCACACAGAACCAAGTCATCAGCCAGAATAGACTTTCAACCCCATGCTTGACTTCATTTCACCGAGCAAAAAAAGAATTATCATCTCAACAATTCCAGCTTTTGTTTATTTTTTGAATAAACGAAATTAATCCAATCTTTTTCGTCCGTTTTTCTTTTGCTACCATACGCTTGCTTGTGATATTTCAGGAGTCTCAATTCACGATAAATTAACAAGAACAATATTTATTTACTGAGAAAACTTAATAGAATAGAAATAACAAAAAGTACAAATACAGCCTATAGATAGCTGTATAAGAGAAAAAGTCCTAATACGTAGATAAGAATCTTTTTTTGTTGATAATGTTCTTGAAGTTGTTGGTTAAAGAAGAAAAGTTTAGACATACATGTTGATCATATGTTCTCATGTGTTGTGTTACATGAGGTTATAGGGTCAATAAGCCCCCCTGTCATGTAGACAGGAGATGCAAATGTGCATGTTATATTGTTGCGGCTAAACGATCAAAGATAATTTGATTTTGGTGCTTCTGCTTTTTATCAGACTGCTTGGAATGCCACCTAGTGGGCAACAGGAGAAACATGGGAGGTAATTGTGTCACTTATAACTAGAAACCTTCATCTTTAACTAATAGTATATGCAACAAATCTATAATGAAATAATGAATGTTTTTTTTCTTTAATGTAAAAAAAAAAAAAACAGAAACAAAAGCAAAAAATAAACAACAGAAAATTATGATGACCATGGGTAAATTTCATTAAAAAAGAAACTTGTTTTTTTCAATTTATTTTAATTTCATATTCCAATGGGTCAATTCCAATGGGTCAATCCAGCGAAATCATTTCACAAAATCAATTTAAAGTCAATAACTCAGTAGTTAATCTATACCAAATAATAAGTTGAAAGAGTGTGTGTGTGTGTGGGGGGGGGATATGTGTGTTTATGCTTTCATATTAGTGCATATGTGTATGAATGTACTAGAGAGTGTGAAAATCATTTCATTTTCATTTTCAAAATTAATTAAATTAATTATTTAAGGTTGAATTTTTGTCTAAGTCGAAAAGTAGTAACATAATGAGCATCGATAAAAAAAAAAAAAAGAAAAATAATATTACACATGTAATTTATTTTTAATACATTTCAAACTATTATTTTCGGTCAATTTTGCTCAAATATATTGCAAACAAGGCTGCTGTTTTTATGTATTTACTGATTAAAAAAAATATTATTTAGGATTTTAAGTTTCTTCTTAGAAATCAATAACAAAAAACAATAAATACACTCAATTACAAAAGAATTGATAACTTTTAAGTGAAATATCTTTTTCTTTTTGGTCTAGACACAAAAAAAGGACACTCTAAAAAATTCTTGTGTATCTGTTTACAAAAAAAAATGACCGAGATAAATGTCACGTGACTTCTCCTAGTATGGGAGATTTTTGTTGATGAAAAACAAATATTGAAAATCAGGGAATTGTCTGATTTTAATAAAATTTTCTGTGTTGACGATAAGTCAACACAGAAAATTTTATTCTATTTATATAATCAACAAATTCTTTTTCAATCAAACTGATTCAATAGAAATAAATCAAAATTCTTTACCATTGCTGCCTACCATAGCAGAAATAATTTATATACCTAATTAATAAATAAAATTCATTTAAAATATGAAATGCCTAATTTTAAGTTTCAAATTTCATATTTTTAGATTCTAAAAACAAATCTTTATTTAATAAAGAGTCTACTTTAGTATTGTTATCTAATAATCTTTGGAGAAAACCCAATTGAAAAGTTAGACCTCCACCCTTTTAGATAGAACAAATATCGATGTATAATTTTTTCATTGATATTCTAGAAGCTAATTATATACAAAAATATCGGAAAAAAACATTTTTTTTTTTTTTTACATTTAATTTTCTTCTATTCACACCTTTGGTCTTTTGTCTTTTTATTTATACTGTAATTAATTTCAAAAGTATATAACCCCACCGATATTTTGCGCCCCAAAAATAAGGGGGGGGGTAAAGTTAAATGACCTGAAAAAATCAGAAAAGTTTTGAAATAAAATAACTGATGCATTATAAAATTCATTCATTGATAAATCAACACAGAAATTTTAAATTAAAATCGGATAATTCCTGATTTTTGGTAAATTTTTTTGTCAATCGCTGGGGGGGGGGTTATTTTGTAAAATGCCGATTTGACATCATCTTTGACACTCCCTACATTTATATTCATAAGAATATTTTGTCTCTAAGAAAAATAAATGTGATTTTTCAGACCTCCCACCAGGCCAGATTAATACAAGATTTTTGGGGGGGTTTTACATGGGGATTTTTATGGGGTATCCTGTGAGGATCGAACTCACTATTCAGTAATAATTGATCTGCGAGACTATCTTGCTAATCGTACAACAAATTCATATTAGTTGCCAGATAAATTACAAAATCTTCAAGGGGAGATAATTCTGCTGGCCTAACTGAACTGATGCATCACGGTGTAACCGGTGTCGAATCTGATTTGCCCTTGTTGCAAAGTCGTTCACGTCGAAGTTTTTTTCGATTGGTGGTCAAGTCGCCCCCACGTCTTCGGAAAAGCGTGTTTTAAAACAAAACAAAAAACGAATATTGTTCAAGACTTTATTTGTAGATGTCTAATTGTAGAAAAATTTGAAAAAGGACTGGATTATGCTAATTTGATAAATCCGGTAAGTATGATTTAAAAAAAAGGATGTAATTTTCCTTTTTTTTCTTCGTTTTATTTTTGTTGGTAATTATTAATCCTAATTAGTCACTAATTAGAATTAAGATTCGTCCACCACATAAAACTGAACGACTTTCGCCATCTTTCCTTCGTATTCCCACCCCCACCACAAAGTTGTTATTTTTTTTACTAAACATAACTTAACAAGTAGCATGAGGCCAGCAGTAAAATAAATAAAATAAAATAAAATAAAAATGTAATTACCCAACCCATTCACTACGAGTATGAATTGACACAAGGTCACAATTATGGGACATCCAGCAAAGATCGAACTGGCTTCTCAGTTGCAATGGATCTCCGTGACTAACTTGCTAACCATTGCACCACCACGGGGATGTGAGACACCCAGTGAGAATCGAACTCACCTGAAGGAATTTTCTGTCAGCTTAGATCGCTGTGATAACAATTTCATTCATTAAAAAAAGAAGAAAGAAACAGTAACAACAACAACAACAAAGATTCTCGTTATTTTGAATTTTTTCCCGTGAAAAAACGAGATTAATGACGAAAAAATATTCTGAAAATTCTTGAATTTTAATTCAATTAATCGCTTTTGAAATTTTGAAATTTAACAAAATCTTGTGAAATTTGGTTGTTAAAAAAGTAGTTTCAAGTTAAAAGATAAATTATTCAAATTTTATTTAGTTTCCTGAAATTATGTTGAGAGAAACAAAATCATACCAAAAAAAAAATAGAGAAAGAGATTTTTCAGACTGTTGTGGTATATAAAAACACAACGTTTTGTCCACTATATCCTCCAGCCGCCTTCAGGTGTTCCCTGTTTATTCAAGCATAGCAATGAATTATCCTATGATCGTGATGCTTCTCATGACACTTCTCGGATTGATAGGCATACAAAAACAATGACACCATCATTTGAATGAGATCTTCAAAACTTCTTAGATGCATTGTTTGATCAATAGTCAAACTTTCCAAAATGATTTCCCAGGTTGGGTTATTGAATAGACAGAAAACATCTGAAGAAAGCTGGAAGATACAGTGGCTAGAACGTTGTATTTTTATATACCACAATAAAAATGAGCAAAACAGTCTGAAAAATTGAAATAATACTCATCCTTTAATATCATTAAAATGATGGTTGGTAGATGGATTTTAATGGCATGTCAACATGTCTGGGGTTATTTTATATCTAGAGATTAGATTTTATGCTAGATTTTTCAGCATATATTTTGTATAAACAAATTGCTGAAAATAATTTTCCTTCTTGTGTATCAATAAATTAAAAGAAATAACTTATGTGTAACTTAATAAACTGTTAGTTATATTAAATTTTTCATTAACTTCATGTGTATTAATAAACCGGTAGAAATAATTTTCATTAACTTTGAATAGTTTGTAGGTAAATATATATTTTTTTTTATTTTAAGTACATTGATAAACTGGTAGAAATAATTTTTATATTAAGTTTTTCATTAATTTTATATGTATCTGGAAGAAAATTTTTATTAACTCACATCGGACATGAACATGTACTACCTTTCTGGGTTAGAGTGGACTTGGGAGTAATGGCAATTAAGGGGTATTCAACACCCCCCCACCCCCACCTAGGCTCTAAAATTGGAACCTCACAACCAGGTACAGCTTAGCATCATACTCAGGACACTAAATTGATAGAAATAATTGAACCCCCAACCTCGAGATGATCGTCACTTAGAACCTTATTAACTCACCCCTTATATCCGTTGTGCCATAAGTCCAGTTGGAGGTTCAATCCTGACTACAGGCGAAAATAACATAAAATACTTAACATAGCTTAACACAACACTTGTACTCGGTCATGATTAATGGAATGAGAACAATCTACCCCAATGGATTAAATAAAGAGTTTGATTCAAAGTGACATGAAGGCTCCTGAGTTTGACGAGAAACACCTGAAGAAGGCCAAAGGATACTATTGCGGTCAGTTAGTCTACTGTTGGTTTTAATAACAGCAGCTAAGTAGAACTCAAGCAGTGTCCAAGACAGCTGGTATAAATAGGAAGCAAGAATGATCCATTCATGAATCTGGGTGATTTGGGTCATTCCATTCCTTGAGTTCTGATTGGTTGCTTGACTGCTTGACATTGTGGAGTCTTATATATACTTTGTCATTTTGCAGTGGACTTTGTAGCACTCGAGTTTGTATTTAAGTTACAATCGCTTGCTGCCTTGTCTTCCTAGTTCGACGGTAATTGGAACTTATTCTTCATTTCCCCTTCCTCCCCCCCCCCCATTGCGCGGGCGTAGCAGCCTTTGAGGAGGAATTAGTTCCTTTCGACCGGCCGATTACAGGGGAGTAATCTTGATAAAGCACGGGGTATTTTTGATGGCATTGGCTTAGGGGTTGGAGTGACACTGGGTGAGGCTTGGCCAAAATGTTGTGTATATAACAATAAAGATGAAGATAACAGTCTGAAAATTCTAAATAATACAAATTGGGATTTGAGTTTTTAAGCATACTACTTACAGTAAAATATTCATAAGTTTATAGTCAAATTTATTGGGGATAAAATATGGATATGAATCTGACAATTTATAGAAATAGGAAAAATAAATTGTTCCAAAAAATATGAATTTATTATATTTATATAATATCATGGTGGTTGTAATGAGTGGATATATATATATATATATATATATATATATATATATATATATATATATATTATAGGCAATTATAACAAACACACCATAAGGTCACATATATTAAGATAGAAAAACAAATAACACATAAATTCAACAAGTAATATGTGTATTAAAACAAATAGATTACAGTAGTCAAGAATACTGATCAAAGTCCTGCAGAAATATGCTTTTTTAAATGTTCATGTAATTAGAGGATGAAAGAGTTGAGTCATACATATCAGCAGTGAAGTAACTTGTAGAGAGAGAAAGATTTAGTTTGTAATACCTTTAGCAGTAGGCAAATATTCGTCGAACGACTTGAACTATCCAGTCATTGATCTGAACTGTTCTTTGAAAACCTTCCTTATTTATATCACTCCTTGGGATTGAAATCGGGCTTTTTTTTTTAACTTCTTTTTTTTTTTTTTTTTTTGCGCAAACGCTTTTGATTGATTGAAAATTATCCTTTTTAATATTTCTATTTCTACCTGCGCTGATCCCATGTGCAGACCTTATTTTTGTTATTCCATTTCCGGCTCACCACAATATAATAAACTCATTCTTTTTGGAACAATTTGTTAGTCAAACTTATATAATTAGATAGTTATAAGCCGTCTGTTTTGATTGGCCATATATATAATTAGATAGTAAATAAATAAATCTTTAATTTGGTGCAATAATTTATAAAATAATCTTTGTCGTTATTATTTAATAAAATAAAAAAAACTGCCATATCGCTCATTTTAATGCATCTAATTGTAAATCAGTTTTTTGATGCTGTCCATAGAAATACGTTTATTTCAAAATAATATTCTGGTGAATACTGTCATGTAATTTTCGGACAAATTCTTTTTTTTTTTATTAGAGCTTGATTAGACCTACAATTTGATATGTAATATGAACTGTTGTCCTCATCTCTATTGAGAAATATATATACACAACATTTTGGCAAACAGAGAAACTATTCAAAATGATTTCCCAAGTTGAATCATTGGTCGGATAGACAAAGTCTTGACACTTGTAGCGGAGTGAGAGTAATCTGCCCCAATGGATTACAAGGAACACCTGAAGAAGGCCCAAGGGTACATCAGCCAAAACACTGTATGTATATTTCACAATAAAGATGAGGACAACAGTCCGTAAGAAAATAAAAATGAAATTCAACTGTCACCAGTTAAAACATTTACTATAAAAGTTTCCAAAATAAATGAACATATTTACTTTTAACACTCAAATGTTTTTCTTTCTCTCTGTACTTTCCCCCCCATCTACCTTTTTTGGTAATCTGAACATTAGCTACATAAATGAGAGTAACCTCCCCTTGTTTCTTTCACTTTGAGGAAGCCGTCTGTTTTGATTGGCCATTTTCATCTCACCGTAATCAATACAACTGCATGTTTTAACACAAAAATATTATAAAATGTGTTCTTAATAACAATTAAGTTCATTTCAAATAATGCACAAGAACACATTTTATGATATTTTCGTGTTAAAACATTCAGTTGTATTTATTCGAACAAATTTGTATTTTCAGTGTAGATTTACGGTGAAATGAAAATGGCCGACCAAAACAGACAGCTTCCTCAAAGTGAAAGAAACAAGGGGAGGTTACTCTCATTTATGTAGCTAATGTTCAGATTACCGTTTTTTTTAATCTGTTATGGTGTATTAATGTGTATACATTTTTTTCCTTTTCTGGTTGTATTTTCTTCTTTGACACCCAGACGTTTTTTTCTTTCTTTTTCTTCCCTTTTCCCCTTTTTTTGTCTTTGTCTTCCTTTTCTCTACCCCCCCCCTTTATCTTTTCCTCATTATCTATCGTTTTGTAGATTTTTAAATAAATTCTGATGAAATCTTTTAATAAATAAAAATGAAATATCATTTCAATCATTTGTTTGTGTCAGTTTATCTACTTTTCCATTTATATTTTTCACATTTTTGTCGGATTCTTCAAATCTTTTGTTTCTTCATTAAATGTATCAATAGAAAGTTAATTTTGAAGAAATCACAGATGATCGTCAATCCTCTACATTTTTGGTCACAGAAATTTTTTTTATTTCTTTTTCAGGTTGAAAAAAAAAAACTCACTATGGCTGGATCAATGAAAACTTTGCGAACTATTGCAATTTTTGGAGGATTCGTGGCTTTGGGAGGAGCCGGTTATTTTACTGTAAAGATACAAAGTTAGTAAACTATAAACATCATTTGTAAGATTATTTCAATAGTTTTAAAAAAAGATTATTTCAATAGTTTTAAAAAAAGATTATTTCAATAGTTTTAAAAAAAGATTATTTCAATAGTTTAAAAAAAAGATTATTTCAATAGTTTTAAAAAAAGATTATTTCAATAGTTTTAAAAAAAGATTATTTCAATAGTTTTAAAAAAAGATTATTTCAATAGTTTTAAGTGTTTGTACACAAATTTTTATTTTTTTTTATTTTATTTTTAATTCATAGCAAAAAGTGGTAGCTTTGGACGTGCACTTATTAAATTTTCATATACACAATTTTTTCAAATTTTACTGAAGTTTTTGAGCTTAACACTTATCAGACATAATATGACTCTATAAGCTTGCTATAAACACCATTTCCAATGTATTTTTATAGTAAAAATCATTTCCAATGAATTTTTATAGTAAAAATCATTTCCAATAAATTTTTATAGTAAAAATCATTGTCCAATGCATTTTTATAGTAAAAATCATTGTCCAATGCATTTTTATAGTAAAAATCATTTCCAATGCATTTTTATAGTAAAAATCATTTCCAATGCATTTTTATAGTAAAAATCATTTCCAATGCATTTTTATTGTAAAAATCATTTCCAATGCATTTTTATTGTAAAAATCATTTCCAATGCATTTTTATCGTAAAAACCATTTTATTAGTTTAAAGTGTTAGAACACAAGTTTTTTTGTTGGAGGGGGGGGGGGTAATATACACAAAACAGATTGATTTGTTCATGTTTTTATTAGATTTTAACATACAGAAATCTTTTAGAAATTTCTCCAAAATTGGCATTTAGCAGATATAGTGGTGTTCTATATAAATAAACTATAAACACCATTTCTAATGTTATTTTAATACTTTTAATTGTTTGTATATAAGTTTTTTTGTTTTAAATAAGTCATAATACATATGGAATTCAGGTGAATTTGGAGATGTTTTCATTAGATTTTAATTTACACAATTTTTTCCAATTTTCCCAAACATTTTGTACTTGGCACTTATTTTGCCTTCTATGAATGTGTGAGAGAATTTACAAATTGCTTGAATTATGTTGAAGGATACTTTATTCCATTGGTAGAGAAATGCAGCTGTGAAAACTGCAATCAAAATAAAAGGGTTTGCATAATTACACAGCGGGGGTGGGGGGATGTACATAAAGGTACAAAAACAAAAACATTTACAAAGAAACAAATGTTTTTCATATATTCAGTGACAACAGATTAATGAGAACAAAGAAATTCTAATGAAGTTTTATCATCACAAGTGACTAATACTTCAAATCACCAGGAAACATTTACACCTATAGAGGTGGACTCATCGACACGAGTTCAAATCCTGGACGAAGCTGTTTGGATTTCACATAGCGCTAATGCCCTTGGGAAAGGTATGAATTCTCCCTCCAGCTATGGGTAAATAGTAGGGTTGACTGGGCTCTTTAACTATGGCTAGGTAACTAGTCTAGGAGAAGGAAAACTCTGAATTCAAACCAGATAAACTCCGCTTAAGAAATTGACCTTGTGTCACATCCTGCCCGTGCAGAAGGGTTGGTAAATATATAGAGAGGGTACATCGTATTATATTAATGCCTATAAAGATTAAAAATTCTAACATTTAATCTTTAAACTTATTCTTTAATTTATAAAATGTTATAGATTTTTAGATTAGAACAATTTCTAAGGTATTTAATTTATTGTAATAGAAGTGACAGTGACTTACCGGGAGCTAAACACGTTCGCTGTCTCGCATGTCAATCTACTTTCTGAGAGCCATTTGCCAAACTGCCATTTTTATGCTGCAGACTTCTTTTCATAAGATGGCAGTGACACATTTTTTTAAAAAGGCAAGTGGACGTGGGGGCGGGGCAGTTCTCCTACAGGCTTCGCATGCATATTGATTAAACATAACCTGCTAGCTCTGTTCTGTGCATGACAACAAAGGACTTGACACCCATTTATAAGTCTTTATTTCTTGTGTGTACTGAAGGTTTTGTGTATTGGTGTGGATAACAGAATCCTGATCTAAAGTAAGAAATCAAAGATTGTGAATTTACAAGATTATCGTAGCAGCTTCATTTTTTTCTCTAGTAAACCGTATTGTTACACTTATTTAACTTAAGAGCATAAATTATGAGTCTCATTTGGGAGAAATAACTGATTTAACTTAAAATAGCAGTAAAGTCAGCTTCTTGAACTTGGGAACCTTCTTGTCGAACTCAGGAGCCTTCATGTCGTAATTGAGAACTTCGGATCAAATCCTTTATTCAATCCACTGGAGTAAACTATTCTCATTACATTAACCATCACCAGGTACAAGTGTTAAGCTATGTTAAGTATTCTATGTTATTATCGCCCTTGGCCAGGATTGAACTTGCAACCAAGAGATGATTGTCACTTAGAACCGTATTAAGTTAATCCTTATATCCGTTGTGCCATGTGTCCACCTAAAGAAAACCAAAGGACACATCAGCCAAAACGTTGTGCATATAATGATAAAGATGAGGATAGTAGTCTGAATAATCCAAATAATCAAGCCTCATCTCAAAAATTCAGAGAAATAGTCCCTAATGTGTGTTTCAATTTGATCTATATTAACCGTACAGGAAATTTATGTACAAAGGAGATTCAAAAATTATCTGCACTTTTGTTTTATGGAAACCGAGCTCATCATGGATGATTTGATAGGTAGAACCATGACTAATCTGCAGAGAACAAACTACCTCATCGATGATAATTTGCCAGTTCGCCATTACCATCTCTTGAGCCTGCTGAATCTTCTCATTGGTGGTGG
The DNA here is from genome assembly GCA_023376005.1 of Doryteuthis pealeii. NCBI lineage: Eukaryota > Metazoa > Mollusca > Cephalopoda > Myopsida > Loliginidae > Doryteuthis > Doryteuthis pealeii. The sequence goes on along the minus strand of CM042153.1, from coordinate 96,506,047 downwards.
AGGTTGATGGACATCCTGCACTATCGTCGTGGCTAACATTTGTCCAGCCAATTTTAAGTTTCTATATCCACTCGTACACACTTCTACATGGTAGTTCACTATCCCCATTTTGTGCTAAAAGCCTTTGATGAATTTCAGCCACTGTCACTCCTTCCAACCAGAGAAATCTGGTCACTTCCTTGGTGCATACTGCTAGCAGTCATGTTTACACTGTAAAGGCAGCATGCAAAATGGTGCAATCAGGCTCAAACTTTGATCACATGACCACAACAGAGTCAACTATAAGCATGCATGTGCAGAACGCAGATGTGATAATAATTAAGATCTATTATGTTGAAAGTGCAAATAATTTTTGACTCTCCCTCATCTTCGTATTATCATACTCAATTCATCTGTTGAAACTGAAGAACTGGCTCATTTCATCAGCACCGATTTTTTTAAATTAAAATGTTTTTTTTTTTTCTTTTCCCAGATACATTCCGTCAAGCAGAGTATTATAAAAAATCCTTGGTACTACTTCGAAACTATGCCCCAATTGAGAATTCCATTGGTCGTCCCATAACTGGCAGTAGTATCAATTTAGGAGATTACGAAAATAATGTGGTGGATGGGTTAAATGCAAAGGTTGGTTCTTCCATTATTTTTTTTTCTTTAATTATTCAAAACCATCATCCTTCTTTATCCAGAAAAGAAGTTTCTTTTTTCTTTTTTTTTTTTGTAAGCATCACTTTACAAATGGTCTTAGGCTTTCATTTCAAGCAATCAAATTCACATCAATTTTTTTAGTTAAACTGGCAAGAATATAGGCCCTCCGAACATAAATATTAAAAAAAAAAAATTTAAAAAAGGGTAGGCCAAACCTGGAATGATAATCAGACACACACATAAAGAAAAAAAGAGAATCAGATGGTCCTGTAAATAAACAGAAAGGTTAATGCTTAGAGGGTGAACCAAACCTGGACTGATAATCAGACACTGTTGAACAGGTACACATACACAAGCAAACACACACACACACACACACACGCAGAGAATTTGGAAGATATGAAACAAAACCAAATAGACAGTCACTAACAACAACTTCAGTTTCGGAGATCTTCTGCAGAAGAGATTTTTATCTCAAAATATTAAGAATTATTAAAAACATTACAGGTTAACAAACAACACCATAATTACCTTATTTTTCTTTACACTTGCCTTCAAAACCAACCACCAAACCAATATAAGCACAATGCTTCAAACAAATTATAAAACCCTTTTTTAAATATTAAGTTTTAATGTAATGAAATTGATTAGAAAGATTATAGATTAAATAAGAATGCATATAAAAAGATTACATTTATTTTATATCTTAATTGGTTTCTATATAAAATCATTCATAGAACTGATTTTAATACATTGGAGAATAAAACAACAATATTAGTTATCGATAACACCAAGTAATTATTTATTAAACACAGTTTTGTTAAAACTAGTATGCAAATTAACCACACCATATATTGTGTACACCCTTATTTCTTAGTGATATATTAAGGATTCTTAAACCCATTTTTTTTTGTTTTCATTGTATTTGTGTACATCTCAAAACAGATGCAACTACTATAAATATATATATATATGTATCATCATCATCATCATGCCGCACAATTAGCACGGATATCCATGACAATCTCTTGCCAACCTTCCCTATCATTAAACTCCGCTTAAGAAATTGACCTTGTGTCGCATCTTGCTCGTGTGGAGGGGTTGGTAAATATATACGTATTTTCATCGACTTTCTCTCTGTTCTTTTCCCCACCAAATTTTTATCTCCTATGATGTATCAATTTGTATATATTTTTCCTCTTCTAGTTGTTTTCCTTTTCCCCCCTTTTTTCTTTCTCTTTTTCTCCCCTCCCCCTCCTTTAAAATTGAGTTTCTCTAACGAACAAGGGGAGATAACTAAGAAATCAATATTAAAAAAGAATTTACTTTTACTGTTTGTGTGAAACATTGGTTCTCAACTAGGGTAACATTACTGGAGGTTTACACAAAAAAAAATTACGAATTAGAGGTCCACTGTGATATTTTAGTGGTCTATAGAGCAATTATACGTTGGAACAATTGTTATTGCTGAAAATTAAATTTCTACTGTAATCTACGCTATATTAAAATACTAAAAATAGAAATATTCATGTAGCTATGAATTCTTATGGCAATCAAGTAGAAAAAAAACTTTACATTTGATAATGTTGTAAATTTAAAGCAGTGGTACTCAACTGGGGTCCCAATTTGGCCTCCAGTGTTCATCTAACATCACTGGAGGTCCACACAAAAAATTCAGAAGTAAAGGGGTCCATGGTTTAAAAAAGGTTGAGAACCTCGGTAATCTGAACATTAGCTACATAGATGAGAGTAACCTCCCCTTGTTTCTTTCATTTTGAAGAAACCGTGTGTTTTTTTTTGTAAAAACACAGATTTTTCGACAAATTGGGTATACCTATACTTTTCTTTTTTAACTCTAAACCATTTTTTAAGTGCTGACGATTTCTGGCATTTTCATGCGGTCTGGCATTTTGATCATTGGGTGGTTTAGGACGCTCTGGTAGATAAAAGGTTAATATGGGGAGCAACAGACAAATTGAAACTCGTGATGGCCAGTGTAAAAAATGTGTGGTTCCACCAGCAATCCCCTTGAGGGATACCTCAGGCACCAGTCAATAAACTTATCCCTTACCCCTTTTAGGCGAGGGACAGGTGCTGCCTGGGGGGACGGCCCCTTTAATTCTAATAATAAGAATAAAGAAAAAGGACTAATTATCTCAGAAAAAAATTCAGGAAAATACGAGTTTGAATTCAAATTGCAACCAAGGTTATGTGCATTTATTTTGCACTAATGCCCTTGGGAGGGTATAGTTCTGCTACTTACATCAGTGGTATATTTATTTATGGGTGATACTGTCTGAGTGAGTTATGAGGGTAGCAGGAATTTTAGCAAATTATTCATTGTTGGATTATTTGTTGTATATAAGCTGTGCTACAATACACCACTTAGATTTATAGACTAAACGAGGTTACATGGTTTAAACCTCAGCCAATCAACCACCCAACTGCGTGGTTGGTTGACTACTTAACCACTGATACTGAGAGACATCCATTAGCAATCATTGACGAAGGACTTTCAAGGCTGAGGAGCACCAAGGAACAACCAAAGGATTCTTTACCAAGGATCACGCTCTGTTTAACACAAAGGATCTCTGCTGGACAAGCGCTCTTGCTTGAAGCCTAAAGGATGGTCACAAAAATCATAATATTTATAATGAGTTCATAACAAAATGTAGATTAATTTTGTAAACTGTTTCTTAAGTTCTTCATATCAGGTTGTATACTGCAGTTGTTTGATTGGATTTTACTGCATGTCAACCCTTGTTGGGTTATTTTATGCCGAAGACGTTTTTGTTCTATTCATTCTTGATGGGCATTCAATTTTTTTTCTAAACACATTTTTTTAAACTCATGTTTTTCTATTTAACACATAGATGGGAACCTAACAGGTACTACCACTCCAGGTGAGGGTGGGCCTAGAAGTAATGGTGATGAAGGGGTACTCCACATTCCCCAGAGTTCTAGAACTGGAAACTTACCATCATATATATAGAGTTTAACATCATACCCAGGGCTATAAGACCCTCAGCCACTGCCTTCTAGCACATATATGATAAAAAGGGTTGGGGTTTGCCATAAGGGCAACAGGGTTGGGACAATCATATAGGAGCTAGGGCTTGATGTGACCAGCCAATTGATTAGGAGGGGCCTCTCTGACCGCCCATCTAGCTTAAGTAAGGGCTAAAGTGGAGTGTTGCATGTCATGGACTGCTCAGCTACCAGGGTTCTATCTTTAAGCATTACAAGTCACCAATCTCAGTCAACAGGTGGTCCCATTGGGGTAGGGTTGGGTTTGTCTTACCCCTCTGCAGAGGTACAGTCGGTGTATTCTAAAGCTCCAGCCGACAGGACTGTACCACAGCTGGATTTGATTAAGGATTACGAACCCTTGTATAAAAATAACGTTTATATAATTATTCTCTAAATTGTAACAAATGTGAAGAGTAAAAAAAGAGAGTTGAAGATGTTAGGATATATCAGAGGTTATACAAAAACATGTAAATATGAATGTACAATGAACAAAATTGCTCTGGGCATGTTTTTCTATTTAACACATAGATGGGAACCTAACAGGTACTACCACTCCAGGTGAGGGTGGCCTAGAAGTAATGGTGATGAAGGGGTACTCCACATTCCCCAGAGTTCTAGAACTGGAAACTTACCATCATATATATAGAGTTTAACATCATGTGGGTTGAACCTTAATGGGTTGAAGTGTTGTTAAAATAAATAAATCACCATTCTTTTTTTTTGTAGATTGCTATTCCTGTATCTGGACCAAAAGGCCAAGGAACTCTTTATTGTTTTGCTAGTCGTCTATCGGCAAAAGACAGGTAATCTTTTTTGGGGGGCTTTGTTAAGTAGACAGTAAACTTCTTAATCTAATTTTTTTTAAATGTTTTTAAAATTAAATTAAATTTTTAAATATTGAAGAATTATTCTGTTAAAAAATATGACACTAAAATTATAAAGACTTAACATCACTGCAATAATTAATGGTAAATGAATATTTCATTCATCAAGTTTACATATAGTTTTATAATCTGCTAATTATATATACTAGCAAATATATGCACCCTCCGGGTGCAAGTATTTAAGTTTAAAAGTAATAAAATATTAGATTAAATCAGAAAGGCTAATGAAACTAATTAAGAATGCAGATAAAAAGATTTGAAACAGAGGGGAGTATAATCGGAAAATAGAACAACCGAAACTTACTCTTCCATCACTTCCGTTAGTCATTGCTAAATTTTCCTAATTTAACTATTTAGTTAATAAAGGAAGTAAAGAATAAAATTAGTTATTTCTTCTTGTTAATGGATTTCTTTTAAGATTTATCCACGAGAATTTTGCTCATATTTATTAAGATAAAACCAAACAATTAGAAATTAATAATATTAAGCACATTTTTTTAATATCAATATGCAAATTAGCTTTACCGTTTACACTGTAAACTGCTATTTTGTTGTATATATAAATACAATTGCATGGTATTATTATTTAGGTAAAGCCAACAGTACTAATAATATCAAACAGTTTTATTAGTTATTGAGGTTTAAATAAAAATGAAATCATGGAAAATGTGATGTAAATAATTAAGGAAATTGTGAGCAGAGTAGTAATATAGTTTCGGTTACAGACAGAAAAACATACAATATCCATTATAATAAGATATATTATATATATATATAGTCATCCACAGACACGTGTTTCAACTTATCAAGTCTCTTCAGTGTGGCTAGACATTTTGTGAGCTACCTACAGCCGGGAAAGAAATCCGATCGTTTCAGCATCAGTCGGACAGCTTAACCGTTCTGCCACCGTCACCCACAGGATTTTAACTGTTTTAATACACACATCTGTATGTATGTAAAGGCCGCTATAGAGAGCTCCATCCCTATTATAGGAGAGCGTTGCATTTACACTTTTTATATATATATATATTATATATATATGTGTGTGTGTAATTTTATGAAAAAGGAAAAAACACAAGTTTCATTGAAAACAAAAACACAAAATGAAAAAAAGAAACCTTGGCCTCTATGTGAACATCATTTATCAGTTCATCCTTACTTCTGTAGCAGTGGCCAGAAAAACAGTAATCTTCCAGGCTGTAACTGTGTCAGTACTATTGTATGGTCGCATCACTTCTTTTATTCATAATTCACTGTAAATATTAACTATTTAATTCTAATGTTGTTTTGACACCAAAGATATACAATTCACATTTTCTTTTATTATCTAGACGAATATTTATTGCTCCCCCTCCCACTCTCTCATTCCAGTCTTCTCTCAACTAAATGAGTAAGAACTACCCAAATAATCTTCAATGCATTCTCTCTCTCCCTCAAAACATACTTCTAAAATCCAATGTAGTAAAGTAAAGTCTACGGGGCGGCCTAAAGTCGGTATCAGCCAGTCAGCGAGGGAGTCTATCCCCTTTTCAATAGCGCTAGACCAAGGAGATTGTTTTAGCATCTAAGGTGGAGTGCCACACCTACCATCAGCTCCTTACTTTACCGCACAGATCCCTATGCTACTCATACGCTGAGTTAATGTAATTATTAGTTATTTGTCTAAAAGAACTCTTCTTCCTTTCAATTTTGTTTCATTCAATAATTGATTCATGTCTGAAGGTTTTTTTTTTTATTTTGTTTTTCAGTTGGCAAATTGACCAGTTGGATATTGAAACTCACAAAAACAATTTACGGTGGACTTTTTATAAATTACCTCAATCAGATTCAGATCCTCCAAAGACATAATTTCAAATGAATTTAAAAAAAGATTAACTTAATCAATGGCACCTGTTATTTTTTAACCCTTTATCTACCAGAGCGACCCAAATCACCTGACGATCAAAATGCCCGAGATTGTTAACTCTTAGAAAATGGTTTAGATTTTTAAAAAAAAAAAAGAAGAGAAATGAATTAAAAGAACACATTTCTTTTCAGTAGTAACGGATAAGCAATACTAATACTAGCTTATCAACCATTTGGGACATGGATATTGGGGATGGTAGTGGTAGATAAAGGGTTAATTAAAAGTCAATCACAGAAACAGAAATTTGTGTTTTAGTTAAAAAAATTAAAAAAAGTTCAAACATTTGTCAAAACTTTTTTTTATTTAACCAACCAATCGTTGAATTTGAAAGAAATTAATTTTGATTCTAAGAAAATTTTAAAGGATGCATTTTTGTATATGGGAGTAAAACTAGCAATCCAAATACGACATAAGAATTCCACTATTAAAAAAAAACAAAATACAACTCTCTCCCACCACAATATATACTAAATTCTTCAACTTAGACACCCCAACACTCTCGCACACACCATGGTATCAACCATGACCCACATTCTCACCTCTCGATTTTAACAAACCTATCAACTCCCCCACTCCCTCAAACTTTTACCCCAAAATCAAGGACAGCTACACTGGATACACCGACTACTACCCCCCACCCCACCCACTTCGCCAATATTTGACTAGCACTGCTAACCCAACAAACAGGATCTTAACATCTCCACACAAGATTTCACCACGTGTCCTGAAGAAGGTTGCAAAAACTGAAATGTTATAGTGTCAACATTACCATCAAGAATAAATATTCATCATTTTGAACACTTTGTGTTTTTCTATATTTTTTCCACATTTTTGTATATGTTTCAGAGGCTTCTTTGCATCATGTTCTTGGGAAAGGCATGAATCTACTCCTCCCTGCAATTTTGTATGTTTCATTTGAAAACTGAATCAGCCGACCAAATTTAAATCCTGGTTCTTGGGAAAGGCATGAATCTGTTTCTCCCTGCATTCTAATCTTGCAAAAAAGGAAAATTTTAGTGTGAGCTGGTACTAGTGTAAGTCAAAAGTTTTGCAATATTTTGGTAATGTGTAGCACAATTCAGCTGTTCTGGATCCTTTTGCCAAACTTGTGAAGGTTACCAACCACACTGGACTGTGAAATACCAAGCTCACCTGATACTCACCAAGTGTTACTTACCGGATTTGCCTCTATGGCTTGGAAAATGGCTTTGGAATCCATGCTTTTAGGCCTACCTGACTTTGCCTGATCAAATACTGGGATTAAGTTAATACAGTTCTAAGTGACAATCATATGTAGGTTGCAGGTTCAATCCTGACTATGGGTGATAATAATATAGAATACTTAAGATAGCTTAACACTTGTTAATGGTGAATGGAAATGAGGTAGATTGAATAAAGGGTTCGGTTTAAAATTCCATGAAGGCCGCTGAGTTTGACAAGAAACACCTGAAGAAGGACAGAGGGCACATCGGCTGAAACGTTGTGTATATAACAATAAAGATGCGGACAACAGTCCAAATAATACAAACAAAAAAAAACTTTTGAAAAGGTATTTAGTTCCAGTTAACTCACAAATGGTTGGTATCAATTCCCGAGTCAATAAAGATTATATAATTCAGTTTAGCATTTGTTATGTCATTATGTACAAATAAATAAGGAACACTAAATAAAAAAGCAGACACGGATGTTGGAAATAAACAAAGGTTTTATTTAATGCAGGGTAGAGAAATTCTTCTACCCAAAAATGAGTTACTTAAAGGTGCAATTGTGTGCAACCAAAATATAACGTGTGGGTCATGTCATGGCGGAATCTGTCTTTTCAGTCCCTGATTCCCACAATGCACCTGTCATAGGAGATAGCTGTCCCCTACTAATCAAGGAGAGCAACTCTATATTTGTTTTTCATTAGGACAAGTCATAACAGTAGTAAATCCAGGAAGGGGGAAGTTCCAACATTGGCAAGATGTTCTTTTCCTTGCAGGAGACATCTTTAAGTGACTTACATTAGTTAGGTTCTGGGTTTGACCAGTCGATAGGTTGCACCCCCAATTTGTGTTTGTCAAAGTGACCCACAGATAGGTTGGTATAAAACTCATCAAATATTCATCTTTATTTCAAGACTTTGCTTCAAATATCAGATCTAGAACACTTTGCCATAGACTGTGATGCATAATGCAAACATAGAGAAATAATGGTTGCATTTCTTAGTACGAGAATCATAAAATGAGTCTGAATAAAAAAAGGTGTAACAGTCAGCAGCATCAGGGCAGTTTAAACGAATGAATTAGTAGGAAATTTTTATATATTTTGGGTATAGGAAAAACTTTGAAAGCTTTCAAATGCATTTTGTATGCATTTTGTGTTATTGCAATTTCTGATCATTGCAATTTAAGGATAAAAAGAAATTAAAGTTGTGTTTTTTTTTATTTATGTTGAATGGAGAGGTTGCACCACTGATTTTGATGGAATTTTGGTAATCTGAACATTAGCTACATAAATAAGAGTAACCTCCCTTTGTTTCTTTCACTTTGAGGAAGCCTTGTTTTAATTTGCCATTTTCATTTCAACATAAATCTACACTGAAAATACGAATTTGATCAAATCAATACAACTGCATGTTTTAACACGAAAAAATATCATAAAGTGTGTTCTTAATTGTGCTTGTGCATTATTTGAAATGAACTTAATTGTTATTAAGAACACATTTTATATTTTTGTGTTAAAACATGCAGTTGTGTTGATTACGAGGAAATGAAAATGGCTGACCAAAATATATGGCTTCCTCAAAGTGAAAGAAACAAGAGGAGGTTACTCTCATTTATGTAGCTAATGTTCAGATTACTGGAATTTTTTGTTAAAAAATGTGCAACCTATCCACGAGTATATACGGTACTTTAACTCATGTAACTAATATAACTTCTACTTAAAATTACACATTTTTCTCCTCTCATCTGCTATTCCAATTTCTTAGCATAGACAAAAAAGATTAAAAACCACTACTTTATATAAGGATAGAGCAAAAGAGTATTATGAAGTCTTTAGGATCTTGGTAAACATTAGCCTGTACAGATAACTCATTTTCACATATAGGCTACATTCCCAAGGCGAAAAAGATGACTTTTAACTTGTAAAAATATGCGGTGGGCATTATTTTTTAGAGAAATATGTATAAAATCATGAGAAACATATCTGTATCTATGTTGAGTTACCGTTTTTCATGTTAGTTAAATATATATTTTAATACACAAATTAGATGCTAAAATTTTTAGTTAGCTGCGTACAACGAAGTAGCCAATCAGAATACATCTTTCATTGACTGCTGATAAAATTAACCAATCACGATCACCGTAGCATGAGTTATCACTCAACATGTCTGCTTCAAGCGTGTAATGTAAACACACCAGAAATAAATGTTCTATGTGTATTTTAATTTTAACTTGTTTTTTGGCTACGTTAAATTTCAATTGATTTAACGGTGAAAAAATGTAAACATTGTTTTTCTTTTAATTTGCATTATTTTTGTAAGCCGAAAATTTTTTTTTTTAAATCATTAGGAGTTTGTTTAATGCTTCTTCTTTTGAGTGAATAAAAAAATTTTAAGATAATATTAACCTTTATGCAAGTTTTATTATGTTAAATATAGTAGGGGGGGGTAAATTTCACGGGGGAAATTGGTGGTAACCACGGAAAATTTTAATATGTGCAACATTTACGCATAAAAAAAAAATAGTATGATATTCAGGAGTCTATAAGCATTCATTTGGCCGCTTTTTATTTTCCCCCACCCTCAAAATTACAAATTAAATAAAAAACTAGAGCCTTTTTGGCCTTTGGGCCCGTAGCCTATTTTGGCTACGTTAAATTTCAATTGATTTAACGGTGAAAAAAATGTAAACATTGTTTTTCGTTTATAATTTGGATTATTTTTTGTAAGCCGGAAAAAATATTTAAAAATCATTAGGAGTTTGTTTAATGCTTCTTCTTTCGAGTGAATAAAATTTTTAAGATAATATTAACCTTCATGCAAGTTTTATTATGTTAAATATAGTAGGGGGTAAATTTCGCGGGGAAAATTGGTGGTACCACGGAAAACTTTAATATGTGCAACATTTACGCATCAGAAAATAGTATGATATTCAGGAGTCTATAGGCATTCATTTGGCCGCTTTTTTATTTCCCCCACCATCAAAATTACAAAAAAAAAAACTAGAGCCTTTTTGGCCTTTGGGCCCGTGGCCTATAGGTGGTAGTAGACCTCATAAAAAATATTTCCCCTAATATATTTTAGAAAAAAAACTATTTCAGACATATATTCATCCAAAGGTAAGTAATTATGGAAATTCTCGTGAAAATTGGACCATTAATTTATTTTTCATAGAATTTTTAAAAAAAACCTTAGTTTTAACTTGTTTTTGGCTACGTTAAATTTCAATTGATTTAACGGTGAAAAAATGTAAACATTGTTTTTCTTTTATAATTTGCATTATTTTTGTAAGCCGAAAAAATTTTTTTCAAATCATTAGGAGTTTGTTTAATGCTTCTTCTTTCGAGTGAATAAAAAATTTTAAAGATAATATTAACCTTTATGCAAGTTTTATTATGTTAAATATAGTAGAGGGCGGGGTTAATTTCACGGGGAAAATTGGTGGTACCCACGGAAAACTTTAATATGTGCAACATTTACGAAAAAAAAAAATAGTGTGATATTCAGGATTTTATAGGCATTCATTTGGCCGCTTTTTTTTTCCCACCCCAAAATTTACATTTTAAATCAAAAACTAGAGCCTTTTTGGCCCGTAGCCTAATATAAGATCTGGGAGATATTTATTTAGCTGTTAACTACTTCCTATTACCAACTCTTAAGGCAAAATTCATCTTATTTATTGAAAGACCCTTTTATAATATTACAGTATTATGAAGTCAGTCTTGTTACAAATGGTTGCATATTGCCTTTTAAAAAGATGTATATCTATCTTATGTTATTCTTCTTCTGCTTAGCTGGTTTTAAGCTGTCTCTGTTTATCTGGATCGGTGTAGCTGAGCTGCTTCTCTCTATTAATCTGGGTTGTTGAGTAGCTGGCTTCTCTGTTCTTTTCCTTGGGATTTCTTGTCATGTCTCATTTACTTTTATTAATGAACACAAGACTTTATCTTCTTTTTTAAATGTCTTTATTTTAATAAACCCAAGTTACAAACAGGCATGGAGAAATGGCTCCTGAACAGGAGACACCATCTATCCCGTCTCGTTACCCAGTCAAAACTGATTTTCTAACTAACTTTCTCATGTTGGCTCTGTCCAATGAAAGAACAGGGCAACAAAATCTGTCAATCAACTGAAACCGTTATTTTAAATTTTAACTACACTACAGTACATAATTGGTAGGCAACCCATCAATTATGTAACACAAATACTTGAAGTCTATAGGATATTGATAAACATTAGCCTATTAGATAATTCAACTTCACATATTCCAGGATATATTTGTTTAGCTATTTTTGGGGAAAAAGGGAGTCATATGATATTGTATCTCGACTGCACAAAGACTTTAAAAAGTATGAGTGTTATCCTGCTTTGAAAATCAGCATTCAAAATAATTCATTTTATCTAGGTTTCAACAACAACCTTCAACATGATTGAAAGTCCGCCACTATCAAAATTGAAACTACTTCCCTCCTTGATTGTAATATGCAACAAACACAGGGTCTAACATCTCCCAAAAATATTCTTAGTGGGAAAAAAACAATGATGTTTGAAGATTTAAATTTATTCCTTTTGACAAATTAAACACAGACATTGTGAAATACCAAGAGAGAAAAATAATCCTAAAAGTAATATGCACTGATTGTTACATAATAATTTATGTGGTAGCATAAATTATTGACAAACCCTGTAGCTGAATAAGGGGCCATTGGCTTTCAAATCAGAGAGTGGGAAATTTTTAGTTTCAAACAGAGATGGACGCAGGGTAGACGTGCCACTGCGAGGTTGATTCTCCCGCATGGCGAATAAGAACATGGGCAGAAATAAATCTTGACCAAGAAAATAAAAGTCTTGGGAGTTGATTAATTTGCATGACAAAAGAATTAAACCCAGAAGAAGCCCTTAGAAGTAAAGATGAAACAGACAGACAAGAAACAGTAAAGAAGAAGAAGAGAAAACATGGTGACTAGACGTAGCAAGAAGAAATGAAGAACAAGTAAGACTCAACTCTGTCTGTCTGTCTGTCTGTCACCCGAAGTCACTTCCTCATGTATATACCCGGTGTTCGATGATGGGGCATATAACACTGATAAAAGGTTTGTCAAGTTCATTGAATTTCAGAGCGAGTATGTGAATATCACAATTTACCTTGTGTGCTGTCTAATCAGAATTCAAGAGTTGTTAAAGTTTTTAGCTCTTTTAAGATTACTAAATTTTATTTTTACACAAGGGACACACTTTTCTTATTTATATCTCCCTCAAAAAATGATGAACAGTTAAAAAATAGCAAGAAACTGAAAAAGTTCCATGAATTATGGGAATTTAATCCATACAATTATCTATCCTTAACTAAATTAACACTGTGGCGATCGTTATTACCAAAGATATGGTAATGAAACCTTATAGAAGGCTAGAATTAGATACACCATGTAATTTTCTTTTATAAGGAGGACAACACTAATTAATTCTCCAGTAATATAATATCAAACAGCTAAAAATACCAAAAAATTGTAATTCTTATGAAATATGGGAATATAACTTACAATTATCTCCGCTTAACTAAATTAACACTGTGGCAACCGTTACGCATGGGCAAATGAAGAAACAACAACAACAAAAGAATATAGAAAAAAAAGAAAGATTTTATTGAAGAAAAAAAAAAAAAAGAACACTTCTACCAATATTTGTTTTGTTTGGTCTTTAAATGTACCAATGATTGGTACAAGAGAAGAAAGAGCCAAAAGTGATCAGTCTGAAAAATGTTCAATAATAAAGATTTTTTTTTTTTTTAAACATTTCTCTTCAGATTGATACAATACAAAAAAAAAATCTGCCTTGGAAGAAGAAGAAAAATTAATGAAAATAATTTTTTATTTTTGGCAGATTTTACACACACATTTAAATGCAAAAAGGAAAAAAGTGAAATCTCTTTTGTGACTGAATCGAAGAAACAAGTTGGATTTGCAGCAATTTTTTTGTTATCAGATGAACTGCAAAAAATTAGGATTTCTTGTTGATATATTTCATCAAATCTTTTGTAAAAAAAAAAAAAGAAAATAACATGGGTAACATTCTTGACCAAAAGGAGATTCACACATTAACAATTCATTGCCTCATTTTCTCAGGTTTCTTTTTTTTTTTTTTTTTTTGTTTTTTAATAACATATTTTCTTAAAATAGTTTATGAGAATGAGTTCTGATAAAATATTTCCATTTTTATATAAAATGATTACTAAAAAGATGACCAAGTTCCATTTTTAAATTTCTTTTTTTTTCTTTCTTTTTTTTTCACATCACAAAATGGCAAAGGCCTCCCTAAAAAAATTTTTTTAAATCACTTTCAGAAATATTATCACTTCTTGAAAAAGAAGAAAAAAAAAATTAAATGTTCTTATTCCAAATTTCTAGGTTGAAACTTCTTTATTTTTATTTCACATTATTTTAACAGTTTGAGATTATTCAACTGGCAAAATTCTGGTAAAAAGCATAAACAAGATGAATATTGGATATATTCAAATTGATATATGATTGTATCATGTGACCCCCCCCCCTCCTCAAATTTCATTTCCAAAAGATGATTTCATCATATACCCTGTGTACCATGCGACTGTCCATTTTCACTAAGCTCTCTTCAGCTTGCTGGGTTTTTTCTTCATTTTTATTTTGTGTCATCTTAAAGAAAAATACAACATTACAGCAACACAACATCCTGTTGTAATAACTCTCCATGATTTTTCTATTTACAATGGAGTGAAGGATTCTAGTTCATAGGTAACCCTGTTATAGTGAGAATTTGAATGATTACAAAATCATGTTCAGAATATTTCTTTTATATTTAGGTTAACCCTATAATTGCTATTCCCTTTCCATAATAGATTAGCCTATTCATTCTCTTACCTTCTTCAGGTGGAATTTTTAATCTGTTGGTTTATTAGTTGCATTGCATTCTGGGTAGAATTTAATAGAATATAACAACATTATAATGATTAATGTCTTTTTTATTTGGGGATATTAATGACAAATCCTGGAAAATGGAAAGGTTAGACCATCAATCTTTAACATACAACTGAATATTAATTCTTAACGTCCTATACTGCCTCATTCCACCCGGCCAGAAGTCATTTGTTTTCCTAATCTACCCCAAATGATAGCCTTTGTTTAAATGTAATATTAAACATATTTAGAAGTCTTTGATTTAAGGGAAATAACAGGTAACTTTAAATGAAAAGGCCATTTTTAGCCATCTTTTGATAAATCCTTATAGAAATGTGGCTCTGAACTTAGAAAATTCTCAACAGGATGTTAAGAGTTAATTAATTTCTTAAGTTTCAGAGCAAAAATTTTTTAAAAAAATTAAATTCTAGAACAAACAATAAGATAAACTGACCCAAGATGTAAATAATATGACTTGATAATGTCTTAAGGGTTTTCTAGTCTGAGGAGGAGTTTATCTATCTACAATATTGCACAGCTTCATCCTGATTCATTTTTTTTTCTTTTCTCAGATCACTTCTCTCTTTCTCTTAATGAAAAGAAACATTGGGAGATTTCTGGATTTTAGGAGGGCAGAGATGGTATATTTTAAGGGGGGCTGGAAATGGTATATCCTTTATCAGCACAGTGTCTTCATTTTGGTTGTTATTAATAATAACAACTAAGATGAGGATACTCATCATTGGAGTCTAAACATGTCATTTTAGAAATTTAAACAAGAAAAAATAAAACACGTAATTAATTAAAATCCCAGATGTGAAAAAAACAGACTTAAATATATCCAAATAATTTGTATAAAAAAAAAAAGAAAAGAAAAGATTTATTTGATTTGAGTGTTTTTTATAATTGGAAATCAAAATCAAAACATAAGATGAAATTTTTACCAAATTTACAAACTTTTTTTTTTCTGGTAAAATATTTCATTCAGATTTTTTATAAATTCAGATGAGACAAAAAAAAAAAAAAAAAAAAAATTTTAAATTTTGCCATTATTCCATTTCTAGTTGATTAAAAATAAATATATAAATAAAACAGAAAAAATATTAGGTTAGAAATAATGGCTGACAAAAAAAAAAAACAGGAGAAAAAAAAGGTAAATTTAAAAATGTCAAAAATGTTCTATTCTGAACACAAAATAATGTAAAAAAAAAAAAAATAGATAAATAAATAAAATAATTAAAAAAAGACCAAAATAAACACAAGAAAAAAAAGCCTACAAAGCAAAATTGAATCAACCGTTATGTTTCCAAAAATAAATGCGAGTTTGATTATAAATGCTTTATCGTCCAAAGTTAAAAATTACATTTCATAATTCCCTGAACAAACAATTGTAGTTATTTAAGCTTGAATTAGTTGTGGCACAAGGTCACAAATATCGAGGGCACCCATTGGGAATCAAATGCACTGGTTTGATAGCTTCACTTGCAAAATCATCAGAGACATTCTATACAAACAAGAATTAGGAAAAACAACAAAACAAAAAAACTAAGCACAAATTTTTCTCAACACAAAAATTACCAGAATATTTAACTTTTCTCTTTTTGTGTGTGCGTCTAAAACAAAATTCAAACTTTTTTTAAAGTGATTTTTTTTTTCTTTTTTTCATGGGTTGGCTGGGGGTAATATTTTGATTAGTTTTTTTTGTTTTTTGTTTTTTTTGTATTAAGCATTGACAATTTTACATTGTAGAATTAACCCTTTTGCAAACAGAGCACCATTATTGCAGTAGCTCAATGTAAGGCATTTCCCTATTAGCTGCTCATTGACCAATTCAATGTTAATGTATAGAAACATCACTAGGAGCCACTGCGGTGTCATGCCGGATTCTTGTATGTCATTCCATCACATAATATAGACATTTGCTGAGAAAATGTTTTGTTTTCATAAATGAATAATTGACTTGTCTGTATTTATGAGATGAGGCTTCATATGAATAATTTGATATTTCAGACTGTTGTCCTCATATTTATTGTGTATATACATTCAGGCCACTGTAATCATCTGAAATGAATTATTTTAAGGTAATTAGGGAAAAAAACAAAAAAACAACAACACCTAAACAGAGCCAAAGGTTACAGTGGCCTGAACATTGTGTGAATAATTGATTTGTTTGACCAAACCGTCTATTTTGCAAATTTTCTGAAAATAATCCACCACCCCCACATACACACACACTGAGGATTAAAAAGGATTTGCCTGCAAAAGGGTTAATTTGAGTGGGGGAAAAAAAAGTCCTTTCTAGTTATATTTACTTTGCGATTCTAAAACTTTTTTTTTTTTTTTTTGCAAAGGTTAAAGATAAGCTTTATTTACAAAAAAATCCGTCTTTATCAAAAATCCTCAATCATTTTATCCCCACCCCCCCAAAAAATAATAATATTCCTTTGAATCCAATTCCTGAATTTCATTTACAAGTTTTTGGTAAAGCCAATTTTGATATTTTTCATTTTCTTTTTTTTTTTTTTAAATATTTTAATTCTATAAAACATAAACTATATTTCATTTAAAAAAAAAAAGAACAGACTTTATAACGGACTGACACACAGGACTGCAGTCTTTTGGAAAACATATAAACCATTCCATCATGAATTTTTAGATGAACCATATCCGGTATATTTTTTTTAATTTTTTAATCACTACATACATCTGTTTCATATTAGTTGTTATATTTAGTATATCAAATTTATATGCAAATGTAAATAACTATTACAGGACAAAGGTCATAGAAAGGTTGTACTATTTATAGAAATATCCAAAAGTCAAATTCCGTCCAAAGTTTTTTTTAACATTACTTCTGATTATGTGGAACTCTTAAATCTTTGCAAATGTTTCATTTGAGTTTGGTTAATTTTCTAAATAAACCAGATTAGAAAAAAAAAAAATGTCATTTTGATGATCAAATGATTCGAGATGATTTGAGAAAAGTCAAAATGCATCTCTTTATTATCACCATTTGGGAATTTAAAGAATAATAACTCAAATATGTGAGAATCCCAAATTGGATAAAGCATCTACAGATCTTTTGTTTGTTTCTCAGCTGGGAATGCTTTGAAAATAGAAAATAATAAAGTAGTGCATGTAAGACACAATGAATGCATGTTTTAAATTAATGAAGCATTTGACAAAGCTTTATAACCTTTTGAAACCTTGACTATCAAATTTCACATTTCCCCGAGTTCACACAAAAAAAAAAAAAAAAAAATAAATCACAAAACACATCCAACTTCAGTACTGGGAGTAGACATCTTTTTTTTAAAAAGTTCTCCCATTGTATGTGGTAAATTTATCACTAGTAAATTTATCACAAATTATTTAAAGGGTTAAAATATAATATATATAATAAGAGCAATTAATCCAATACAATAAATTTACTGACAATTAATTTGCCATATGGTAAATTTTTCATGGATAAAATTCAGAATTTAATCATTGCTTTTAAGAATTTAATAAAAAGAGCTAATGGGTTAGGATTACAGTTAAGAAAACCCTATAAGAGTAATTAATTTGATGTGATGAATTTACCAGATGTTAAATTTAGCTAGAATCTTCTCCCATTACGAAAACTGAATGACAATTATATTAATCTGATGCAATCTTCTCAAACCTAAAAGCTATCAGACTTTTGAGCTGAAAGGGTTAACAAAACACTTTGCAAAACGTAAATGAATAAATACAATAAGATCTTTGATTCCCTCAAACTAAAAGAATTTAAACTTTTTAATCACATGTAGGGATAGTGAGTGGTTCAAAACCCAATTTGATAATTTCACTTTTGGTATAATGTTCTCACACATTTTTAAAAGCCAGATCAACACATAGAAGAAAAGTTCTTCCATATAAGCAAACATCAATTATTCTGAGATTTTTGTGCAGAGAAAATACAAGCAATTCTCTAATAGAAATTAGTATTATTTATTACTTATGTACTGCAGTTTCACAATGTCTTCAAAACCAGAAAGGTTCTCAAGATTTCTTCAGGCCAGCATGGATTCTCTAGATTTCTTAGAGTCAGCAAGATTTCTAAAATGTCTTCAAGCCAGCATGATTCTCTTTTATGGTAACAAATATCACAAACAAGATTGCCTTTCTCTCATTCTTCAAAACCTTTCAACAAACCAAAGCTTTTTTTTTGGGGGGGGGATATCACAGAGAAAATATTCATAACTTCCAAAATCCCATCAACTCCTCATTTAATAAATCTTCAACATTGAATTATGTCTATGAGGCCAGGGATTTTGGGTCAGCATTTTCCTCTTTTTATTGGATTTCAAAATTCTCTAAGACAATTATACAAAAGAAAAAAAAAAAGAAGTTTCTAGTGGTGCCATTGCACAAACTGTCATATTAAATGTTCACAATTCTTGTTGAGTTCAAAAATAAATGCATTTAACCCTGCATTAGTCCCCTGGGGTATTTAGGTACCCCACTTTTTTTTTTTAAATGCTCATGGTGCCTAGCTAGCAACTTGATTATTTTTCTCCTTCCCAATATTCTTCTGATTAAGTGATGTATTAAGCACATAATATTATAAAATGATATATATATATATAATTTTATTGTATTATATTAGATGAATAACAATCAATTACAAGGCAATCAATCTGTTCATCAGTGACTGAAGAGATATATGACTGAAGCAGCAGTGTGTGTATATTTTACATAACACTAAATACATTTTCGAATTTGGGTGGTGGGTGGGTGGATATGTAACACCCCTCACCAGACCAATAAATGTTTGAATGACATAGCAGGATTAATGCTGTAATTCAAACAAATCAATTTATTGTAATAAAATCAGTAGAGTGGCCAATTGTCGGTATCAGCCAGACAGCAAGGGAGTCTATCTCCTTTTCACTAGTACTAGACAAGGGAGATTGTTTTTGCGTCTAAGGTGGAATGCCACACCGAATTTACTGCACAAACACAAACTGTACTATTCATGCACTGAGTTGACAAAGGGCCACTACAAAATCGCAACCTTCTGCTTCCTAGGCAACACACACTACTGACTGAGATAAATCAGCCTTTAAATTTATTAATTCATTGTAATTCAGGGGAGAAAAAAATCTGCATTTTAAAATATGGAAGCCCAAAATACCAAAAGTTCCATTGAAATAAACTTGGAAATATAGACTGCTCATATAAATATAAAAGAATAATTATTACAATTAAATTTTGGACTAGAAATCTGCACCCGATATGATGTCTTAACACTTTTGCAGGCAGAGTGACATTTTCCTATTGTCTGCTTATTAACCAATTCAATATTAATGTATACAAACATTGCTAGGAGCCCTCCCCACCCATTGTGCTGTAGGATTGTGTAAAGATTGTTTGGAAATATTTTATAATTAAAAGTAAATGTTTTGATTTCATACTATTGTACTATGACACATCAAATTATTAGGTTTTCTTTAGGTTTTTTTATATGATTAATTGACTTCTTTGAACATAGCCTATATTTTGAAAATTTTCTGAAATCTGCCTGTGAAAAGGTTAAAAAGGGGAAATAACTCTTTCAAGACTTAAAAAAAGATAATCAGGATCTTTTTTTTTTTTTTTTTTTTTTTTTTACAGGTTTCAAATGTAAAACAGCAAAGGTAAAAATAAAAATTACATAATTTTTCTTTCAATCCTACAAACAAAGTTTTCTTATAGAATATAAGAATCGAGAAAGTATTACATTTTAAATTGAAAAGTGTAAAGTCTTTTGAATAGGAAAAGCAAATTGAGACAGTTTTTTTTGTTTTTTAATATTAGCACTTAACAGGGGTTTTTTGGGGGGGGGGGGGCTTCTTTTTATCTGATGCAAGACATCAAGATATACAACTTAAAAATCAATTTAATAAAACCTCAATTTTTTTTTTTAAGATTCAATATGATGAAACCATTAGAATCTTTTTTTTTCTTCTTTCTCAATATTAAAAAAAAAAAAAAAAAAAAAAAAAAAAAAATACATTATACACTGTGAAAATGATTTTGTTATTTTTATCCGATATATTTGGTATTCTTTCTTGTAATTTTGAGGATATCTCTTCAGGATTCAGGATTTACCTAATGCACTGAATTATTATTTTCAATTTAGACGAAGCTGATAGAAATGACTAAATATCAAAAAAATGAGGGGAGGAGGGCATTAAAAAAAAAAGAAAAAGACGACCCAAGAAACAAATAAGTAATAATAAATAATTTTAAAATTTCTTTCTCTCTTTTTTTTTCTTTTGGAAATGGAAATGAAAACAAAGTTAAGACACACTTTGTGTATATATATATATATATATATATGCATACGTGTGTACGTATGCATGCATGCATGTCTGTTAGTGTATTCAGGTGTGTGTCACTGAAATAGATCTCATCTTTCTCATTATATATATATATATATATATATATATATAGAATGAGAGAGATGAGCCATGTAAGATATAAGAGTTATATTTATTTATTTATCATTAAATACTATACAATTAAAAAGTATTTGTTACCATTGGTTTCAAAACAGCATGTTATCCACCTATACTCAAGACAAATCACTTTGAATATGATATTCAAAATATATGATATTGAGAATAGGCGGCTAACACACTGTTTTGAAACCAATGGTAACAAACGCTTTTTAATTGTATAACATTTCATTATATAGATAGATCGATAGAGAGAAATTTATATTAGGATCATTTTTTATCGACTTATTTGTTCCTTTTTAGATGACAAGTGATCAAACTGAAAAGATATTTTTGTTGTTTTGAAAGAGGAAAGTGAAATTGACAAGTCACCCAGTTATTTTTCTATTTCCATTTCAGATTGGATCATTTGAGTTCTGACTTTCTGATGTTTCTGTCATTTTTTGATTCTGCAATTAAAGAAATAAGAAAAAACAATAAATAATTAACAATTTTAGTTAAGACACAATGACAACAAACAACTGATTATTTTTAAATATTAATTATATTGGGCGATTTTGTTGGATTTTTTTTTCTTTTTAAATATTTTTCAAGTCTTCAGTGAGTCAAAAGTTTTGCAATATTTTAGTAACATGAGGTACAATTCATCAGCTCCAGATTCTTTTCTCAACGTTGTGAAGGTGATGAATCACATTGGACTGTAAGATGCTGAGGTTGCCTGATACTCTCTGAGTGCTACTCACTGGATTTGCCTCTGTGGACTGGTTGGTTGTTTTACGGCATATCAACCCTTTTCAGGTTATTTAATGCTGAGTCAATCCTTTTTTTTATAAATAATTTGTTTAACTACATGTGTTTTTTAACCAAATTCTTTTTAATCAAAAATTTTTTTCTTTAATTAATTTTTGTAATGACATTTTTTTTAATAAACTTTTTGTTCTATCAAAAAAATTTTAAATTAAATTTGTTTTTTTATTATTTTTCAAATATGGAACACTTCACGAATTTGCATGTCATTCTTGTACAGGGTCTATGCTAATATTTTCTGTATAATTCCAATCTCAGTATATGTACCATCAAAGTACTGTATGGCTTGAAGCACGGCCTCAGAATCCACAGTTTTAGGTCAACCTGAACATACCTGATTGTCAAAATAAGTTTGAACCTGAACAAAATGTTTTTTTAACCATCTGGTTATTGTACTGTGATCAACTGCGTCTTCACATTTTGCATAACAAATATTTTTTGGTTGTTTTTAGAGTTATGGCTCAGTTCAAACACATAAAGCATAAGTTCCAAAATTAAACTATGCATTTCATCTGCATCGCTTTTAAATCATACATGGAGTGAAGCAATTCATAATCTGTCAGCATACCAACTACCACAATACTACCAACCACAGCGGATACCAAAGCTTGAACTGCTTCAGTCATGTGGATATATGCACAGCAAAATAGCACATACCAAATATTGCAAAAGTTTTGGTTGGTTTCTTTGTTTTAATGGCATATCAACTTTCATTTAATGCTAAAGCTATCCTTGTAGAACAGTAGTGGTACTATTTAACCTATAGTTGGGTGGGTGAGGATGTTCATACCTTTCCCAAGGGGATTAGTTTGAAAATGAATATAATAGTGCAACTGGAATTCAAACTCACTTACTACAATGTTGGGACCAAGTTACCTTTAAGCACCCCAGACACGACCTGTATTCAGAAGGACATGTTTCTCTTTGCACCGTCAACATCCAGTTGTTAGTTACCAGACGATTTTTAGATGCATTTTTATTTTTCAATTATAAAACTAACTGCTAACCCTAACAAACAACCGGATGTTGACGGTGCAAAATGAAAAATGTCCTTCTGAATCCAGGTCGCTCCTGGGGTGCTTAAAGGTAACTTGGTCACAATATTGCAGTCCAATATGTTAGCCATTACGCTACGAGGACTCATCCCAAAACTTTTGACTCATTAAAGTAGTTAAAACATATTCAATCACAACTAATGTCTGATAATTTTAAAATATTGATTATACAGGGTTGTTCTTTTTTGTTAGTTTTTTTTTTGGGGGGGGGGAGACATTTTACAAAAAAATGCCTTGAACAATTGTAATTTTAAAATTATAAAATTTTCTGATTTTATTTCAGAATAAATTTTTGAAAAGTTTTTTTTTTTTTTAATACAAAGCTGAAATATTACAATCTCTTGCATAGAAACATTTTAAATACTGAGTATCAAAGATCCAGACAAACATAATTTCATATTCAAGATTTGAAGTAAAATTAATCAGAGATAACGGTGAAATTCCCTAAATTAAAAGAACTAACAAAAATATGCACCCTCTTTACATGTATAGTATTTCAATTTTAATGTAATAAAATTGAATACTAAATTAAATTATTAATAATTTTCACTATTATTATCCTTCATCTTCCTAATTCTACTTGCTTTTTATTACATCCTATTCATCCTACTATTAATGATCGATCGTTCGTTTTCACTTGGTGATACCCCCCCCTCCAAAAAAATAACAACATGAAAACAGAAAGTGATAAGAAAGCAGAAATACCTTGTCAAAATGACGCATCAAATTTGGACAGCACATGTGCATCCAGCGCCGAAATAGTTGAAGTTCCCCAAAGAAAATTTGATTAAAATATTGCAAAAAGGCTGCAACTGTGAACATGAAACCAAGGATGCAACTTAGTGTCAGGAAAATGTGAACTCCAAACATGGAACTATTTTTCTGAAATTAACAAAATGAAATTTAGTTAATGCAAAGAAATAAACATCAATATTGGTTCATCAAACAAAAACAAAAACAAGGGTACTTTAACAAGTAATGTTAGCATATATATAGTTATAGTTTTAAAACTTGCTCATCAGCCCAATATTTAAGGGTAAACACTATTTTACTATATACTGTAAGCCCATTATTTCAGGATTAAGGAGATCACACAAGATATAGTAAAAATAAAAGGCTTAATTATAGGGACCATTTACAGGCTTTTAATGGAATGATGGGATAGCTTTAAACAAACATGTGTGCACCCTGGCCTCAGAAAGATTCCATCAGATATACTAAAAATAAAAGACTTATTGTTGGCATCCAATTGCATAGTGTTTATTTGTTCATTTTCTTTCTCTTTAACTTCATCTGCTTAATTATAGTGACCATTTATGACAAATGTCAATTTTTATTTTTAAATGGTAGAAAGGCAATAAAAGCTAAATTAATAAAATCTTTATTATTTTTTCTTCATAAAAACAACAATTAAATAACAAACAGAAGGAGCTGTGAGTGGAAAATGATAAAAGATAAAAAGATAAAAGATGAAAACCTACTTGATAACTGTTCTTTTTCGTCCATCCTTTTGTGTAACCAATGATAAGAAATATTGTGACAGCAGTATACAAGGCGAGGGTGAAGAATATCAAATTTAAAAACCGGGATACCTTAAATTGGAAGAAGAAGAAAAAAAACAGGAAATTAAACAATTTGAAATTTTATCATACTCGGTTGGTTGGTGTTTAATGGCATATCAACCCTTGTGGGTTATTTAATGCTAAATATCTTTTTGTTTTGTATGTATGATTTGTAAGTGAATAGTTTGTAGTGAATGAATAAAAGAAATGTCTAAATAAATACATATCAAATAGTTTCATAGATTTTAAGATCAAAAATCTAATTTCATTAAAATGTTTGTTTTTATAAAGAGTTTTCAATATGGAAAAGAGCAAAATTTTTAAGAACAGAAAAACAACTCACTGTAGTTAATCGTTGACTGAGAGATGCTCGTATTGCGGTACTTCCGGTAATTACTAACTGAAAAAAATAAAGAAATAAATAATTTTTTTTTTTTAATCTTTTAAATTGTAATCATCTTATGAAATATCTAATGAGAATATGAAAGAATAAAGTCAAAGAAAATCCCAAGCAGAAATTTTATCAAATTGTTTTGATTTGTATTATTTTGATTTTTATCATAATATATAAAGAAAAAACGTTTTAGCCATTGTACTCTCCGGCCTTCTTCAGGTGTTCCTTGTCTATCAGAGCAGAGCAAGGATTCAACCTGGGAAATCATTTAGAATAGTTTGACTGTTGAGCAAACAAGGCTTTGAAGAACTTTTGAAGATCTTATTCAAATTATGACATCATTGTTTTTTTAAACACCCATCAAGCCAAGAAGTGCCACAAGAAGGTCAACTAAAGGTTAAGCCTTGTCTATCATTATACTGGTTATTTTCCATGACTCTTCTAAAGAATTATCATTTTTTTTTAAATTTTACACTTATACATAATTGATAGGCAACCTATTAATTATGTAAGAAACCATTACACCGCAATGCCTGTGGTGTGTGTGTGTTGTTGATTGGATTTTATGGCATGTCAACCCTTGTTGGGTTATTTTATGCCGAAGATGTTTTTATTTTATTCATTCTTCTTGGGTATTCAAATTTTTAAAAAACAATTCTTAAAACTCATTTTTTAATCTATTTAACCCATCGATGAGACCTTAACAGGTACTACCTCTGTGGGTCAGTGTGGACCAGAGAGTAATGGTGATGAGAGGATACTCCACACTTCCAAGAGCTACAGAAGTGGAACCTCACCACTAGATTTAGTTTAGCATCATACCCAGGTGACCAAGACCCTCAGCCACTGCCTTCTAGCATGTATATGATTAAAAGGGTTGGGGTTTGCCATTAGAGCAATACAGTTGGGATTATCATATAGGTGTTAGAGCTTGACGTGACCAATTGATTGATCGGGGGGGGGGCCCTCTCCAACTGTTCATCTAGCCCAAGTAAGGTCCAAAGTGGCATGAACTTCTCAACCACTAGGATTCTGTCTCTAAGCATCACGGGTCGCTACCCACAGTAAACAGATAGCCCCATTGGGTGGGGGGGCGTCTTACCCTTCTGCAGAGGTGCAGTCAGTGTATTCTACAGCCCCAGCTGTGGGGATGATTTAACAACTTTTTTTCTATATATGTTCATAAGAGATAATCACATAGCAACCAGAGCAACATTTCCGCACCAATCAAACAAAAGATTTCCATACAACAAAGTCTCTTCAGTTTAGCTCAGTCGGTAGAATATCCACCTAGGAATTGAAAGGTTTTGGGTTTGATACTGGTCCTTCTCAGCACATGAGTATCACAGCTTGGGTAATCTGATATATGCTGTAAAGCAGCATCTGGGAGCTGACCATAGGTGTGGCATTCTATCTCAGCAAAAAACAATCTCCCTGGTTGGGCACTAGCAAAAAGGGGATAGAGGCTCTTGCTGTTTGGCCGATAGCGACAATAGGCCACTCCGAAAAAAACCCAAAAGAAACAACTAAGTCTCTAGTTTAGCTCAGTCAGCATAGCATCTGCCTAGGAATCACAAATTTCCAGGTTTGATACTGGTCCTCACCAACTCAGCAGATGAGTAGCACAGCTTGCGAAATCTAATCTGTGTATTAAAGCATCTGAGAGCTGACAGTAAGCATGGCACCCTACCTTAACAAAACAATCTCCCTGGCCTAGCGCTAGTGAAGAGGATAGACTCCCTCACAGTTCAGCTGATACCAACAATAGGTCTTTAAAACCAACCACCATACTTTACTTATGTATTGTTGTATCTCACTCAATTAGGAGTCTGCCCTGTTGGTGGTGCTGAGAATACTCTTCATCCTCTACAGAAGGATAAGATACCCACAACAAAAAAAGGAGTGTCCCAGGACAGACTATAGGCCACTTCGGGAAAAAAAAAAAAACAAAAAAAAACAACAACAACTAAGTGTGAAAGAAAACAAAGCAAAAGTATTTAAACAAACAATAAAAGAGATTTACCAATAATCCTGCTAAGACGCCAATGCCATAGCAATTCTTTGTTCCAATATAAATTTGTCCATCACCATTTTCTTGAAGAGGAATAATGACAATTTCACTGATTCCTTAAAAAATAAAAAAAAAATAAACACATTATTCAATAGAATCTCAGGATTGTTATTCCAATAAATAGAGAAATTAAGTGTGTTCAATACTGAAGATCTTATAGAATTAATAATATACGGAAATAAATAAATATCCTTCCTAATGAAGAAGCATTCTTGAAATCCATGTGACACCAGACGTAACCCTGATGTTGCCGCCTTTAAAAATAATCACCCATTAATGGTTATTGCATTCGGACAACAATCTTGGAATTCTTCATCAATTTCAAAATCAGATAATTTTTGCAATTCTGCTTGTTTATCTAGTTCCAAGTCCTGAATGTTATTTTCTGCTATTGATACATTTGAAATTTCATTAGAATTCACGGCCTTCCATTTTATTTGTTCAAACTTTAAACTTGTTTTCTCATTTTCATTTGTTTTGGTTTTGGACATTATACTAATTATCATTTTTTCCTGTAAATTTTCCAGTTCTTCCTAATGTCGTTGCCATTGTCCATTCCTCTGTCGGTAATCTGAACATTAGCTACACAAATGAGAGTAACCTCCCCTTGTTTCTTTCACTTTCAGGAAGCTGTCCGTTTTGGTCAGCCATTTTCATTTCACCGTAATCAATACAACTGCATGTTTTAACACGAAAATATCATAAAATGTGTTCTTAATAACAATTAAGTTCATTTCAAATAATGCACAAGCACAATTAAGAACACATTTTATGATATTTTCGTGTTAAAACATTCAGTTGTATTGATTCAAACAAATTCGTATTTTCAGTGTAGATTTACAGTGAAATGCAAATGGCCAACCAAAACGGACGGCTTCCTCAAAGTGAAAGAAACAAGGTGAGGTTACTCTCATTTATGTAGCTAATGTTCAGATTACCCCTGTTTTTGGAAATTTGTATTGAATTCAGTATTCCTCCTGAAGATCTTTCGCTTTGCCATAACATAACTCTGTTTCCTTAGGTTTGATGGAAGTTTCATTAAAAAATTTTTTTTAAAAACTTATACAATTGCTCAAGAAAGGAAAAGAAAAGAAAAAAACAAAAAAAAAAACAGAGTTGACTTTATCTCCCCATAAAACTATAACCCCTGGTAGAACTGTTTAGAAGAAACAAACAGTTGGCACCTACACCAGTGATCCAATCAGCATTCAATGCCATAAACACACTTAACAAAGGTTATTATTGAAAATCTAGTATGGAGTGCAAATAACAAATGTACAAAGCTATGGGGTGTGGCCACACTTGGAATTTGCATCACCAGTCTGAAACCCCTAACCTCCTAGAAACTGTACAGAGACATGCAACCAAACAAATACCCTCCATCAGACATTTGCCATATTCTGAATGTTTTGCTGCCCTGGGAATGGATTCATTGAAACTCCGGCATCTGGCAACTGACCTGGTAAACACTCATAAGGTCAGTAATCATCTTAGCAACATAAACCTTCAGCACCTTTTTGATCTCCATCTTTCTAACACACATGGGCATGCCTACAAAGTCAGAAAACACCATTGCTCACATGACTTTCGGAAACATTTTTTCAGGCTCAGAATTGCCGAGGCATGGAATAAGCTGCCTGCATCCATTGTAGGCTGCCGAAACACTGCATCTTTCAAAGCCTCCAATGCTTCCTGTAATCCGCCAACACTATACCTGATACTCCAATCCACACACATATGCACGCATGCGTACACATACATGTATATTATTACTGTACACTGTTCATGTTCCTGGCACTAATACATTATTCTGTGTACTAGACATGAGACTTTGATGAGTTGTAGTGCACCTGTGCACTGTACACAATAAATTTAATTATTATTATAACCTCACCTTACCTGGGTACTATAGCCACTGTGAAATAAACTGAATCATTGTATATAGAGTATTAATAAATAAATAAAAATATAAATAAATTATATTAAATATAAATAATTCATATTTAAGTTTTACTTACCAAGAAGACATGTAATGACACCAGAGATGATCTGTGTGATACCAATGACCTTTGGCCACGGATGTTGCCAAATTTTAGTCTCATCTGAGACCATATTTGGGTGGATTTGGTGATCATACTGCCAGTAATTGGTCCGACTTACTGTTATGGTTGATTCTTGTGTACTATCTTCTGCATTCTCAACATCTATTTGGGGACGATAGTGAAACGCTGCCATTGTTTCAGGTAGAGGAGCCTGGATATTTCTATAAATAACAAAAAGATTCTCAATCACAAAATGTCTTTTACGAGGGATGGGAGGATGGAAGGGTTGAAATTATTAAAGAAAAGAACAAAAATTAACTTCAAATCAGTAAGGGTTGGTTGGTTTGATTTTATGGCATGTCAACTCTTGCTGGGTTATTTTATGCCAACATCTTGTACTGTATGGGATGGAAGGGTTGAAATTATTACAGAAAAGAACAAAAATAACTACAGATCAGTAAGGGTTGGTTGGTTGGATTCAACTATTTTATTATTTGGATTATTCAATCCACGTGGGTAGACTGTCCTCATTCAATTAACTATGACCGTGTACAAGTGCTAAGCTGTTTTAAGTATTTCTAGTATGAAAAAGAAAAGAAAATAGAGTGGAAAAATAAATTCGACCTGTTGAAGAAAGGGGGGGTCAACAATGTCGTCGCCGTCACAAAATCTATAGCACAAAATCAGTCGTCGTTGCAAAACCACCAACTCAAACATCTTCAGCAGCTGAAAAAAAATCGCAACTCCTGCTGTCGTCACCCCACTTCTACTTATACAATTTTTCTTTCAACATCCGGGTGTCTGCACCCCACGCACGAGATTCTCGAGCCAAACCTGACCGCCGGAATAATCATAGCCATCATCCGGGCACCTGGCGCTTACATCCGGGACTGTAGCTTCTAGACTTCGGTGACAATGTTTGCATTCTGAAGGAAGCGGGTTCGATTCTACAGTCCGACATGTCAGGCAAAGCCTAGCCCGCTTCCTTCGAGAATACGGCAGGCCTTGACGTTCGCCACTCACCTCGTGTTCTCTAAGTTATTATTGCCCTTATGTCAACTCTTGTTGGGTTATTTTATGCCAAATACATTTGTTTTATTCATTCTTGTTGGGTAATCCTTTTTTAAATGCATTTTCTAAAAACTCATTTTTTCATCTATTTAAGCCATAAGATGGGACCCTAACAGGGACCACCCCACTCTGGGTCAGATTGGACAAGGGTGTAATGGCAATGAACGGGGTACTCCAAACTCCCCAGAGCTCTAGAATTAGAACCTCACAATGAGATGAAGTTTAACATCATACCCAGGACACTAAGACCCTCAGCCACCACCTTCTAGTACATATGTGATAAAAAGGCAACTTACTATAGAGCCACTTACCTCCCATCTCACAAACCATTCAAGTAAGATAAACAAGACATGATGGGAACCGCTAGTGAAGTGGGGACAAACTCATAAGGGATTTATTCTATGTATTAATGATTTTGACTATAAATTAAATACTCATTGATAAACTCACGCATTTCCTGAGAGTATTGTGATGTAATCAGTGACATAGTTTTAATTATAGATAGACAAACATCGAATCTCTATTATAATAAGATAGAATAAAATTGGAAATAAAATGGTTTTAAAAAAAAATTCAGACCAACAAAAAGAATTTTCTTATGAAAAAAAAAAAATTAAAAAATTAAAAAATTTAGGTGTAATTTTATGTACACATGTTTACAATAGTTTATATTAACTTAGTTTGTCCCCCCCCCCAACAAACAATACAACAACAACAACATATCACAATCTCCATTGTGTTTTTTATTTAGATCTTCATTTCTTTTAAATCATTTTTATTGTCTAAATATTATCCGGCGTAAAAAAAAAAAGAAGATCCATATAAAAAAAAGTGCTTGGTAGATGAGACTCATTAGCAGATAATCCCTTTGGTGATTATAAACCCTGTTTCAAGTCTTTCTTTCGTATACTACGCAATATGTCTATAATATTCTCATTGTATAATACTATATAACATTGTTATATGCGTAGAAATGAGTAGGTAACTGTGTATTAGCAGAATTCTTTGAGAAAGTGTTGTATAGTACCAAAATAATGAGACTGGAATCGTTTGTTTTTCCTCTAAATAATGCCTGGTGAAACCTGAAAGAGAGAAACAAGATCTTACGGGATTTGTTAATTTAACCGAGCAATTGCTAATTACTCTGTTCACCTTGTACCTGTGCTGAATAAACCTTTTCCCCCTATCCTTAATACTCATTGTGGTTCTTCCTATTATTTCGGTTAATTCTCATACTAGAGTTATAAGAAAAAAAAAGGGGAAAAAAGAAAAGGAGAAAAAGAAAATAGAAAAAAAAAAGAGAAAAAAAGAACTGGATTCATTTATTTTGTGTAAAAACAAAATATATTAAACATTTAATTAAGTCCCTATGATATAACAAACAATGCATTGTGGAAATGTGTCATTTTAAAATTAATCAATTTTGAATCCACATAACTGGAATTTTCGTTGTTGTTGTGGCACTTGTGGTTTTAATTGTTTCTTTTCACAATTTGTAAAACACAAAATCATTTCAATTTTTATTTGTAAAGCTGATCATAGTGAGCAACAATTATTTTGTTACTGAAAATTTTTCATTTTTAAACTAAATTTATTAGGTAAATAGATGTGACACAAGTTTATGAGTATAGGAGATCCAGCGAGGATCAAATTCACTGTTCAGTAGTAATGGATCTGCAAGACTAGCTTGCTAACCATTACATCATGATACCCAACCAAGGTATTTGAGTAAATTAAAATACAAGAAAGACAAAAAAAAAAGAATCTTATTAAAACTAGATGACTGGATAAAGGTTAATGATATGTACCAATCATACAAAGAAAAATATTTCTGAGGTAATATTATTGTTGCATAATTGATGGGCGTACTATTAATTTTGCACAGCTAGTGTAGAAAAAGTATTTGAATTAAAATCAAAACGGTTGGAAAATATCATTTTAATTCAAATCTGGATGTTAGATTTGATTGACATTTCGTAACCTAAGTTTGACCCTTCTCTTCCTGTTTCGTAGTTTGAACCACTGGAAGGAATATTCAGTCTGCTGCTAGTCGTTAGGGAAGTAAAGATGCAGTTAGTTAAAGGGTTACATGCATCGTTGAGGATTGGATCCAAATCTTAAGAAATTGAATGAATATGTGAATTCACAAAGATGAATGCCTTAAGTTGTTAATAAAAAAACAACAACCTGAGCATTTCAAACAACATGTTAAGAAAAATAAGAACCAGTTAGAAGCAGCTAAGAAACAGACCAACCAGATAACAGAGGATCGATTGTTAGAGAGCTAAATACCAAACAATGACAAAATATATTCTACTCAGAAGTAAGAAGAAAGCAGCTACTCAGAAACAGAAGTACAGACAAAGATTTAGTATGAGGAAAACAATCACGAGTGTCCCTCATACAATAGTATATGTGTATGTTAACACAGGTATACTTGTATGTTAAGTGTTATGTAACATTATACTTTCTACACATTTATGTTGATCTGATAGGTTTTTTTAAAAATGTTTTATTGGAAACAATAAGTAATAAAATGAGCAAAAAAACTTGAATGTAAATTGAGGTAAATGGATTTTATATTGTCCCATTTCTTTCTTTCTTTCTGTTTATGTTGTAGAAAAAGAAACTTTGTCACAAGTGAAAGATCTATTTTTAGAATGTTGTTAATTTCAAGTTAATTCATGAATGAATTATTGTCATCCTTATGTTGACCTACTCACAGAAAGATTTGATTTGATAATTTCACTGTTTGCAATTCTAAACATTTTTTAATTAAAAATGGCCGCCATTAACATTAGTTTTGTTTTGTTTTACGGCATATCAACCTCAGTGGGTAATTTAATGCCAATAAAGTTTTCAAATAAATCAATTCTTAATGGATAATACAATTTTTTTATAAATACATTTTTCTATTTAACCCATAGATGGGACCCTAACAGGTACTACCACTCTGGGTCAGAATGGACCAGGGAGCAATGGTGATGAAAGGGTGCTCCATATTCCCCAAACCTCCAGAACTGGAACCTCACCATCAGATAGAGTTTAACGTCATTCCCAGGACATGTAGACCCGCAGCCACCATCTTCTAGCACCCATATGATAAAAAGGGTTGGGGTTTGTCATAAGGGCAATAGGGTTGGGAAAATCATATAGGTGCTAGGGCTTGACCTGACCAGCCTACTGATCGGAGGGTGCCTCTCTGACTGCCCGTCTAGCCCAAGATAGGGCCAAAGTGGAGTACCATTAACATTAATTGATACTAGCAGTACCTGTGGATATACCACAGTATGATAATTTAATTATTACAATGTTTGGTATGTTTACTTAAAAACTATTACAAAATAATTCAACATGTTAAAAGTATAATAATCTTGATTTAACTCTTTCACTCTTTCTTTTCAATGTTTGATTGAAACAGATTAGCATTATCACTTCCATGTGCTCACCCCCTCTCTATCTTTCCTCTACTCTTTCTTTTTTATTATATTTTTCTGTGTAACATATCCTTTTTCTTCCCTTTCTATCATAATAAAAATGGAATGGTCCGTTATTTAGCAGAGGTGACAACACTCATAAGAAATAAGAATTCGGCAGATAAGCAACACCAGATAATCAAGATTTACATTTTTGCATTTCCTTTTGTAGTCTCATTTTTAGCCAGAGGGTGATGCAAGATAATAACGGTCAGAAGATTAAGGAACAAGAGTATTAATATTGATATTTGTGGCCTTTATGGATAAAAAAACAAAAACTGATTGTCAATTGTTGATAAATAACTGACCAGATAATGGCATTTTTCTGTTGCTATGACAACAGAATTTGAATTTTTGGCTAGCCATATTTGATATACAGCATAAAAGCCACAAAACCTGCATGGACAGCACAATATTATTCCCTATATTGAAAACTATTACTGCATGAATTTTCATGAATCTATCTTGAGTGATAGTGGAGAAAATTGATTTTTTATCAATAAAAGGATATTTTTGGGAGATCCAAAATTCTGCTTGTTTTTACAAGTAAAAATATCTCATTTTAAGCAGAGTAAAGCTGGTTTGAATTCAGAGTTTTTCTTCTTCTAGACTGATTGCCAAACCCAGTCTGCCCGACTATTTTTACCCATGGTTGGAGGGAGAACAAATGGATTCAGGCCTTTCCCAATGAATAAAGAGAAATGCAAACAGCCTTGTGCAGGATTTGAATTCAGATCAGGTTGAATCAGCGATTTCATTTCCTATGAGGATACCTTCCATCTCACAAACCATCCAAATAATACAAACAAGACATGCTGGGTACTGCTGGAGAAGTAAGGATGAACTCATAAGTGACATTGTTATATAGACTCCCACACATGGACACACCAGTGTTGACTGACCAGCAAAGACTTACATTCATCAGCTCTGTGCAGACACTGGATGCCATCTAGAGGACCTGCAATGAATGATGCCTGATAGAGATTCAAGGGAATCCATGCTATCAGCAAGACATAATGATGATGATGATGACATTGACAAAGATTAGCTTAGCTTGTTTTACGGCATATCAACCTCAGTGGGTCATTTAATGCAGACAAAGTTTTGAAATAAATTCATTCTTAATGGATACTCAATTTTTTAATAAATATTTCTCTATTTAACCCATAGATGGGACCCTAACAGGTACTACCACTCCAGGTCAGAGTGGACCAGGGAGCAATGGTGATGAAGGGGTACTCCACATTCCCCAAATCTCCAAAACTAAAACCTCACCATCAGAGAGAGTTTAACGTCATTCCCAGGACATGTAGACCCTCAGTCACTGACTTCTAGCACCCATATGATAAAAAGGGTTGGGGCTTGCCATAAGGGCAATAGGGTTTAGGCAATCATATAGGTGCTAGGGCTTTGATGTGACCAGCCGATTGATCGGAAGGGACCTCTCTGACCGCCCGTCTAGCCTAAGCATCACGGGTCGCACAGGTGGCCCCATTTGGGAGAGTCTTACCCCTCTGCAGAGGTGCAGTCAGTGTATTCTAATGCCCCACCTGATAGGGTGGGACATTGACAAAGAATCAGAGGTCTTGCTATATTAATTCCACAGAAAGATTATAATTGATTAATATAACAATTATTATTAATCTTAAGTTTCAAATGGAATTTGAAATTACTTTATTCTCCAGGTTAGAGTATTTAAATAAATTTAGTCTGTTTATCATGGTTGATTCATTTTTGTTTATTTACTTATTCTCTAAGAGAATTTTAATAAATATGATTTTTAAACTAAGGGTTCAAAAGGTCAAGTTTAAAATAAGGTCAAACTCAGTAAATTTAAAAGTTTAAACTTTTATCTTAATCTAAATTTAATCAATATACAAAGGGGTTTCAAAAAAATGTTATATCATTTGAAATGTAATTTGAGATATACAATGTGTTACAGAAAAAATGATATCATTTCGTAAATCTAATAACTTGATCAATTCTTGTTCAAATGATTTCAAATTTTAACAATGTTTTGAAACAACTCAAAATTCTATTTTCGTAATATTTAAACATTTTCTTTTTCAGTGAATGGCATTTCTATATACCCCCCAAAAAGGAAAAAAAAAAAAAACAAAAAGAAAAAAAAGAAAAAAAAAAGAAAAAAGAAAAAAAAACCCGGGGTTCAAATCCTGGACAAGGCCGTTTAAATTTTACATAGCGCTAATACCTTGGGAAAGGTATAAATCTAAATATACTCCCTCCAGCTATGGGCAAATAGTAGGGCAGACTGGGCTCTTCAACCTTGGTGGGGCAACCAGTCTAAGAGAAGGAAAACTCTGAATTCAAACCTATTAAACTCCGCTTAAGAAATTGACCTTGTGTTGCATCCTGCTCATGCGGACGGGTTGGTATATATATATATATATATATATATATATCAAATGACAAATTTTAACCTGTTAAACTCCACTTAAGAAATTGACCTGGTGTCACATCCAGCTCATGCGGAGGGGTTGGTAAATATGTATATCACTTAAAAGAAATAACATTACTAATCTTTTAATAATTTCTTTTTTTAGATTGTTTTTTGTTTGTTTTGAAAAAAGCATAGTGATGTCAGATTCTAAATAGAGGTATTCAATTTCAATGGGTCTTGTTTATTTTTTTCAACAACACTGTTAAAAAGTTGTATTTGATAGTTTAAAAGGCCAAAGTTTTTCCATTCACAAAAACTAATAATTAATCAAAGTCTAAATTCAGCTTTGCAGTCTTACCAAACAGATATGAATTGAAATGAACAAATATTTTCAAACAATTTGTGATTTGAATTAAATAATATTCCTATGTTACAAAATACAAAAGTGAATATGAACCAGCCATGAACAGGGTCATTAGAAATAGCATTACAAGCAGTTAATGATATCGGCGACATTTTCAAATTTTTGACCGTAATCAGTTAAATTTGCAATTTCTCAAGTATTTCTGATCCAATCTTAAAAATATCTATATGGCTGGAAAAAAAAAAATAATCTTTCTAAATATGTAATTTCCATGGTTTTTTTATCCATTGAATTATTTTTTACAGCAATTTAAAACAGTATTTTGCTTTGAAAAATCAAAAACAAAAAATATTAATATTTTTTCAAGTCTAAATTTTAGTCATTAGTTTGCATTGCAAAATCAAAGAAGATAATCTTTATCAATATTCTTGAAATTGAACACTTAATTAATAGACACTTTATACTATATCATGTAAGTTGTTTTTTTCTTCTTCGACCTTTGGAAGCGAAACCACTACCAATGAAAGTTGATGCAAATTCTTTCAAAAAGTATAAGCCAAGCAAAAGAAAAAGC
This sequence comes from Doryteuthis pealeii, assembly GCA_023376005.1. Lineage (NCBI taxonomy): Eukaryota > Metazoa > Mollusca > Cephalopoda > Myopsida > Loliginidae > Doryteuthis > Doryteuthis pealeii. The sequence continues at coordinate 96,469,168 of CM042153.1, read as the reverse complement.
ACTATATCCTAAATACTAGATAGTCTGAGGATTATTTTGATATGAAATATGTGATATTTATATGGTTAACCGTCAGGATTTTTTGTCAAACATTCAGTTTTGGAAAAAAATGAACTTACAATATAGTATTAAAACATTAACAAAACATTATTACACGCCAGGGACAGACCTTTTTTTTTTTAAATTGATGTAAATAGGTATTCTATTTCTTATATGTAAAACAACATATCAAATATTTAAAAAGGTATTTTTAAGTTCAAAGTGTGTTATTTATTTAAATTAATACTATATATGTGTATACATGCAGTATTAAAATGAAAATGTTAAATAATCTTGTGGAAAACTTTTTTTTTTTTAAATGTTGATATCTGCACCTCTTATTCTCTAAATAAGAATACATACAATTTCAGTGCAGAATCAGAAAGAACAAACAATTTTACATAAGAATGCAAAGTTTTATCAAAATTGCTGAAAAATAAAGAAATGGTAAGAAATGACTGAATTTCTTGTTTTGAATTGGTCCAGGATTTGACATTTTTTTTAAACAAAATCATGTCCACATTTGTACCCCAATTTCGGGGCTTTAAATTCTCATAACTTTTTAACCATTGGGATATTTGCATAATTCAAACAGTTTTGAACTCCATTTACAGAGCACTATATAACTAATGTGATTAAATAACAATAACATGAAATAAAAAAATCAACTGGGAATGCTATTAGAAAGTGTGGGGTCCAATTAGAAAATTATTAGTGAGGCTCTCTACCATACAAAAAAAAATGGAGTGCGAGACATAATCAGAAAATTGTTAGTGGGACCCTCTACCCTACAAAAAAGGAGTGTGGGACCCAATTAGAGTTTCTTTGTTAATAGCATATCAACCTTAATGGGTTATTTAATGCCAAAGCTATCTTTTCAGAAGAATATTAATGGTACTATGTAACCCATAGATGGAGAGATGAGAAGGTTCATTAGTCCAAAAGTGAATGGAGTGACTGAACTTGCTTACTACAATGTTGCAGTCCAACATGTTAGCCACAACACTATGGGGACACCCCCCCCCTCCGAAACAAATTCAGGATTCCAAATACCCGCTTTATGCTCATGAGGAAATGGTTTGGTTTCTTTGTTTAATAGCATATCAACCTTAATGGGTTATTTAATGCCAAAGCTATCCTTACAGAACAACAGTAGTGGCACTATTTAACGTAGGGATGAGGAGTCTCATACCTTTCCCAAGGGTATTAGTCCAAAAGTGAATGTAATAGCGTGACTGGAGTTTAAACTCACTATGATGTTGCAGCCCAACATGTTAGCCACTAAAACCATGGAGACTTCCTGACCCCCCCCCCCCCGAAACAAATTCACGATTCAAAGTACCTACTTTATGATACTCAGGAAAGGGTTTGGCTTGGTTTCTTTGTTTAATAGCATATCAACCTTTATGGGTTATTTCATGCCAAAACTATCCTCACAGAACAACTGTAGTTTACTATTTAACCTATAGCTGGAGGGAGGAAGGGGATTCATACTTTTTGCAAGGGTATTAGTCTGAAAGTGAACATAATAGCCATTTTTTAATTCTGGTAAAACAGCCCTTAAAAGGGGTGGGAGTGGGGCAAAAATCAGATTTTTTGAAGATAATTACGACTTACCTGAAAATATTTGAGTAGATATTATTAACAAAAAGTTAACAAAAACCTTCAAACTGCAATTCGTCTCAACCCTGACTCAAAAGATAACCAGACTCTTTCATTTGAATTTATAGGCCAGAGTTGTAAAGAAAACAATGTCTAACCTGTTAAATCTAATTCTTTTAAGAGGAAAAAGTTTTAGAATTGCTTCAACCTTTGATTTCTAATTTCATAGAAATTATAACAGATGGTCAAGTTAGAAATTTAAGATGGTTTACTAATGACAATTAGTTTGGTTTTTTTTGGGAGGGGGTGAAAGAAAGAGAAGAATTAAATAATATTTGAATTCCAAAACATACAGGATTGAACATTGAACCTTATGTTAGAAAAGTGAATGTGTTCTAAAGTTTAAAAAAACAGAATATAAATAAAATAAAAAATAAATAAACAAAAAATAAAACAATGTTTGTGTGTTTACTTATTTTTTGAGAATTGTTAATTTAAAGAGAAAAACATACCACTAGGATGAGTCAAAGGTTTTGCAATATTTTTTATACGTTAGAAAAATTAAGTTGTAAAGTTTTTTAAAAATCAAAATATGAATAAGCTAAAAAAAAATTATTTAAAAAAAAAATTGTTTTTATTCATTTCTAAGAGAATTGATTGATTGATTTTAACAGCACATCAACTTGTCCAGGGTCATTTTATACCAAGCAGTTAAATTTATTGTAATGTCTTTTTCAAGGATTTTTTTTATATTGGCATCAGGTTTGCTTGCAGTTGTCCATTGTTAAATGAATCATAGAGTAAAGTTCAAGAATTGTTGAATGAAAGAGAAATAAAAAAATATCTCTAGGGTGAGTCAAAAGTTTGGCAATATTTTCATATGTGCTATCATTCTCTAGCAAACAATCCTTGGGTGCGGTTTAGATTAGTTAGTAGGGTATATGCATCAGAATCACAATTTTTGTGGATTCAATACAGACCCTTGCTAACTCAGTGCATGAGTAGCACAGCTTGGGTAATCTGATCTGTGTGGTAAAGTGGGAAGCTGACAGTAGATGTGGCATTCCACCTCAACAACAAAAAAAATATTATTATATATATATATATATATATATATAATCATATATACATACACACACAGATGCTGATAGGTACGTGTCCTGCATCCCTGACACACAAAAATCTAAAAGGACGCAGTAAAATCGTATCCATGCGTCCCAATGTTTTTCTTTTTTCTTCCCTGACCATTTCAAGCTAATTGTAAATACATTTCAATAGTTTCTTAGAAACAAATTACACAAGATAGGTTACAAGGTAGGAGTTAGATGCCTTTAGTTGGGACCCATAAATTTTCCCGGGGACTCATTCAAAGCAAATATGTGCATCCCAGGATGCACTAGATCAAAACACTATCAGCATCACTAATATATATATATATATATATACACACACACACACACTTGGTCTAGCGCTAGCGAAAAAGGGATAAACTCTCTCACTGTTCAGCTGATACCAACAATAGGCCACTCTGCAAACTTTTTTTATTTATTTACAATTCATTACATTAATCTTCTCATCCAGCAACCATGAAAAGTTAAAAATAAAATTCTACTAAAGCTATCCTTAGGTTTTGCAACTATGTATTTAACAACCCCCCCCCCAACACCAGAAAGATGTGACACAATTTCAATATTTAAGCAGAGTACAGCTGGTCTGAATATTATTTACACATAATTTGAAAAGGGAGAAAAAAAAGAGATGAGTTCATGCCTTTAATGAAAAAGTATTGCAATTTAAAAAAAAAAAAAAAGAATTTTGATTACCAACAAAATTAAAGTTAAAAACTTTATCAAGACAAGAAAATTAATTATCTTCTTTTCTGTAAATCTATTGAAAAATACCAACATAAAAATGAGTCACATTCTTTAATTCAGGTTTCCTACCCATGGCTGGGGGGAGAACAGATAGATTCATGCCTATCCCAAAATCTAATTCATCTTTTGCTAGGATATATATATATATATATATATATATATATATATATATATATATACATACATACATACATAAACTTTATTAATATATAGACACATGTTTCTATTAAAAAAAAACAGAATTTCTCAAAATGAATTGCCTTGTCAGTGAGATTTGGATTATGCTGACTGTACCCCTTGCTGAGTGGTTACCCGCCACCCCCCCAAGAAAAAATGTGGTGTCCTGGGTATGATACTAAACTGTATTTAATGGTGGGGTTCCAGTATTAGAGATATAGGGATTGTGGAGTACCCCTTCACTGCCATTACTCCCAAGTCCACTCTGACCCGGAGTGGTAGTACCTGTTTGGGTCCCATGAATGAGTCAAATAGATCTTTCATGATTATTCATATTCAATAGGACTGGATAAAAAAATTAAAAAATTATAAAACAACACAAAAAAATGTATATATACATACAATGAACCATATTCCTCAATCATGAAATAACCCTAGACAGGTTGGCATGCCATTAAAATCAATCAAAATTTAGAACAGAAAAAAATGAATTGTCCAGTTCTGCTAAAATTATTTCTCAGCAAGTCTGTGTGCATGTAGGTATCTCCAATCTGAAAAGGAGGGGAGAGGGATAACCAAAATATTTATTAAACTAGACAAATGGTTTTGAATTAGACCAAATCAAAAGCTGTAGATGACAGGGACTGCAATGCACGGTGATGTACCAGTGATTGTAACCGTTTATATGAATAGACACTAATTTTCTTGTCACCATTGACATTTGTGACCTTAGAGCACTGAAAGTATACAATGAATCTTTCCTTTGGGGGAGGGGTATATAGAAAGGGGGTGGGTGGAGGTTACTTGAACACCAACTGTCAGTGCTACTCACATAGACAGGATTTGTAAAACATTGTTTAGTAATTACAGTCAAAGTGGAAAAGCTTTAATACATAAAATAAAAACAAAATAAAAAATGAAAATAAAATAAAAATGAAAATAAAATAAAAAATGAAAATAAAATAAAAAATGAAAATAAAATAAAAAATGAAAATAAAAAGACAAAATAAAAAACAAATACAAATAAAACAAGAATTAAAAAAATAAAAATAAAGAGAATTTTGTTTCTTACCATACATCAAACTTTGAATATCAAATTTATTAATGTCCTTTTCTTTTTCTTCTTTTACTTATGAACATTTTTGTCAGAAAACCACAGTAATATGAAAAATAGCTATTTTTATAAGAGTATCAAATAAAATGAATTCTAAATATTAAAAGAAAGAATTCCCCTGGGGGTGGAGAATGGCTAAATGGGTAAAAGTTCACTATTAATTATACAAGGTTTATTAATATGACACTGTTACAATCATAAGAAATGAACTCAACAAATTATGGTCAAGTCATCAGGTCCCACTAGATCACCAAAGTTAAGCAGCAATAAGCCCCTTCAATACTTAATTGGGTGACCACTTAAGCAACAGCAGGTACTGTAAGTAACCTGGATCCTTTGTTTATCAAAATGATTTGATTTTGTATTAAATGACCTGAAAGAGTTTTGATATGCTGTCATTTTGACATTAGTTTTCAAATCTGTTTCAAATAAAATTGTTGATCTGCCATTAAACAACAAAGAAACGAAACCAAGCCAAATCTTTTGTTCTCTCTTGAGTCTCTCTTGGTGGTAGAGATAGTTGTGTGTTCATCTCTTGTATATAGAATTGGTGTTTAAAGCTGAACAAATTAAAGTCAAGTCAAGCTGAAAGCATCACTTCCTGGTAGATCAATGAAGTTAATCAGCGATGAGTCTGTTCAACACTTAAGTGGAAAACCACTTAAGAAACAGCAGGTACCATAAGCAACCCTAGTCCTTTAGTTTATCAAAATGACTTGATTCGGCATTAAATGACTTGGAAAGAATTAATATGCTGTAAAACAACCAACCAATCAGACCTCTTCACTCGGATTCAAACCCCTACAAACCAGTTAGGCAACAGCAGGTACCAGAGTCTTTTAGTTTATCTTAAAAAAACAGGATGTTCTGGGTATTACACTAAATTGTATTTAGTGGTGAGGTTCCATTTCTAGAGATCTAGGGAGTGTGGAGTTCCTCTTCATTATCATTACTCCCAGGTTCACTAATTGTCAGATATCATACACCAAGCACATGGCTTCTCAAAATGGTCCATGTAGACCCCCTGGAAGAGAATAAGATTTTAGCAGTGTGAATAAAAAAGCATAGGGGTCCACACAGGCCAAATTTACTAGTTTGCATTTATAAACCCAGGTCCACTTTAACCTGGAGTGATGGAACCTTAACAGGTACTATCTATGGGTTAAAAACATTTTTTTTAATTTGAATATCCAAGAATGAATTAAATAAAAATCATCTTTGACATAAAATAACCTAAGTTTTGACATGCCAGAAAATCTAACCAACCAACCAGTCAAAGTTCACATCTTTATTAGCCAAACTGTTGTGATACATCATACTAAATGGCTGAGACTTTAAATTAACTTTTTTAAAAAATCAACAAGATTTTTCTTTAGACATTAGATAAAAAAAAGAAATATATTTTTTTTTGTTTTTTAAATGCCCTCTGGGAAAATAGAAAAAAATGAAATGAAAAATAAACAGGTACTGAAAAATATTAAAGACAACATTTAAACATTAGTATTACATTTTTAGTAAAGGAAAAAATTTTTTTTTAAATCTCTGTATTGTACACTAGTTGTCAGATTTTATAATCCTAGCAAAAAAAAAAAAAAAAATCTTAAAAAATTTTTTTATTTTTAAAAAATCTATCTAGTTGCCAAATATCACCCACCCACCAGAATTCCTGATTGTGTGTGATGTCCACTAGTGATGTAACAGTGTATTCCTGAACTTTTTTTTAACATTATTATCTCTGCTTGAGACAGTATTGATCTGAAAATCTCAATCAATCTTGTTCTTAACTCAATATCAAGTCAATCATTTTTAGACATTTAAGTATTTTTTTCTCAAAATGTGTGCACTCCCAAGAATTACTGACATTTGGAAAGTGACAATGTTATATGAAATCAGGGCTTCTCAAAGTGATATATATATATATATATATATATATATATATATATATAGACCCCTAAAAGAGGATAAAATCTTGGAAGGGTGAATAAAACACAGGTGGTCCACAGGGGGAGTGAATTTACTAGTTTGTATTTATAAATCCCTTATAAGAGAACAAAAAAAAAATCACTGGATCATCTGTGAATCTATCGACCTAGTACCACCTTAGGGATGGTAGAAGCGCCAAGGGGTCAACTGAAAACCTGGTTCAAAACAGTCAAGCAAGATGCCAAGCTGATCCTGGGTCCAGGTCTTTATGGAGTTTGTCAATACAACTGTGAATGGCTAACACTCATAAGCTCAATTGTGTTGGATCACCACGCACGGTTTGTATTCATTCAGGATATGGTGAATTTGTTGGGTGGAGCTGGCTCAACTGACCCAGGATAAATGTCGTCACAGATAAAGATACACATAGAGATACTGGATCATGTAGACTAGTTGCCAGAATACCTTATTATTAGGTGTTATGGCAACTAGTGTCATCCAAGTCATTTAAATGAACGACTGAATAGATCAGAATCTTTCAATGTTGTTAACAAAACATATAATCATATTTACATAAAAGTGAAGGTTTAAAAACAATTTTATTTCAAACAATTTATTTTATAAAAGTACTGAATTCTAAAATATCCTTTTTGATAATAGGTTAGGAGAATAAGTTATTTAGAAACAAAAAATTATTAACTAATAAGAAAAATGAAAATATAGATTTTTTTTTAAATAAAAAAAGAAGTAAAAATTAAAATTAAAATACGATGCTTGAAATTTTAATTCGTATCCATGGTAACAGATTTTTAATCAATAAAATTAAAATCAAATTATTATTAATGAAAAATCTTGCTCTGACCAAAGAACTCCACTTGTTAAGTTGGTTTCAGTATTGTCAGATATTTGATGATGTCAGTGTTTATTATATGATGATCCAATATTTCATTAATAATAATTATTTTGTATTTTGTAAAAATCTTAATCTTGAAACCGCAAACATTCTTTTAAAAATCATCATGGCATCCAGTGAAAGTAAGAAAAAATAAAAAAATGTTATCAATATTCAATTATGATATTGCGATGGGGGTTGAATGGAAATGAAATTTAGTTAAAAGTGCATCAAATAAAAAAGTTTGAAGACTAATAAAACAAAAAGGAATTTCATATAAATACAGTGGTAACTTGACTTAAACAAGTTTAATTTATTCCACTCATAAATCCATTTCCTTTTATATCAAATCAATTTTCACCATTGAAATAAACTGAAATCTGCCCCCCCCCCAAAAAAAAACAACATCCCGATTTTTTTGTTACATTTTTTTTAACTCTTAACATCCTGTTGAGAATTTTCTAAGTCCAGAGCCCTATTCCTATAAAGATTTATCAAAAAATGGTTAAAAATGGCCTTTTCATTTAAAGTTACCTATTATTTCCTTTAAATCAAATAACAAAGGTCATTGTTTGGGCCAGATTATGAAAACGAATGTAACTTCTGGCCGGGTGGAATGAGGCGGTATAGGATGTTAAGAGTTTTAAATAAGAAAAATAGCAGTGTATTGTATGAAAACATAAAATATAATGAATTATGTACTGCAATATGTTTTAATGGGTTTTTTTTTATAATATTTTTTTATGGTGTATTAAATTTAGTAACTTAAATGCTTTTAGTGAACTTATTAGCATGAGTGTATCTGATGCTCGCTCATACCTCAAATTTTAAGTCGCAACACAAAGCAAGAGCAAAACAAATTATCCGAGTGACAACTTGTAACTCAGAAAACTGATAAGTAGTTGTAAGTGAACGTAGCACTAGAGATCTATGTTTACTTTGTTATGATAAGATTAAAAGATAATTTGTTATTATTATTTCAAGTTACAGATATCACTTCATTTCATTTGTTTTCATTTTCTTTTTAAATATCTAAACATTTTATTTCAAGTTTAAAAAGTTTGTATGTTAGAATATGAATAACAACATTACATTGCTATAACAACACAAAACAAAACAAAACTTATATCAATGAATTTATACATAAGATAAAAACAAGGCAAACAATTCTTTTACATGTGCAACACATACAGAAATAGACATTGCCAAGCAAGAATTATTGTCGAATGCAATATAATTATAAAAACATATACAAAAACATGCTTACCCCCGGATGGAGCAAGTGTTCTACCCCAAAGACTCGTTACATTATAACAAAGAACCCCATAGACTTGTTTCATTTATACTCTAACTGACAAAGACAAATGGAACTAGTTTTCTTTCTTCATGACAAAGTCTAGTTCCTTTAACAATAATATTTATTTCCTCTTTCTGTCTCTTTCTCAAAAGGTCCATTCTATGTGCTCCAACCAAATGTCACTCTTATTCTGGTTTGCTTCAATGGTCACTGACTCAAGACTGCCCCCATCAGTCACTTTGGAATCCTCATGCATACAACAATTTATCTATATTCATAAATGATGGTGATATTAACCCTTTATCTATCACTGCCATCTGCAATGGCCATTGAATTTTCTACAAAATGAAGGGAAGTAACTAATTAAAAGTTGCCTCCCTTGAAGTAGTTTTTTTTTTTAATAAGGCAGGATGATGATTTACAAAGATGTTTTAATACTTTTATTCATGGTTTTTGGGCATTTTCGGGTGGCCCAGCATATTGATCGTCAGGCAGCTAGGGACGCTTTGGTAGACAAAGGGTTAAAGACTTGTACGTTCACAAATCCTATTTCAAATGGCTACTTACACAAAGAGCAGTCTGGGAAGTGAAAATTGTTGGTTTCTTCCATCTTTTACCATTTAAACACTTTAAAATAATAACAACATGGTTTAATAATAATGTTTGAAATACGCCTGTTCAATTAAAAAGTGCTAAGTGGTGTCATTAGTTATGTTTTGGCTGGTTCAGTGGGGAATTTCAGTTCTTTCAACAGAATACTCCCCCCTCGCCAGCTAGACCCCACTAGGGATGATTACACCTTAGTGCACCACCAATTTGTCACATGCTAGAAGTTAGATCCTGGCTTATATAGAGTTTTGCAAACATAGTCCTTGGTTTCTGTGCACTGGATTGGATGAAGTTGTAGCCAATCAATGTACAGAGAATTTTTTAAACACATCTACGTGGCACTGACATTTTTCTAATTGAGTTGAAATTTCATTTTTTTAACACAGAAAAAATAAATAAACAAACATTTTTTTTTAAAGTATAGAATAGAATCAATTCACGATGAATGTGAAGAAAAACAAGGCAGACAATTCTTTTACATGTGCAACACATACAGAAATAGATATTGTCAAGCAAGAATTATTATCAAGCACAATATAATTATAAAAACATATACATAAACATGCCCCCCACCCCAGACCAAGTGTTGTACCCCAAATCTTGTATCACATCCTGTTCACATTTTGTAAAAAAGATTTTTTTTTAAATACTAATGATACTGATAAAGAAAAAATATTATATTACTATTTGTCTGAATTATTTAAATGAGATCATAAATTCTTCAACGTTTTGTTTGCACAACAGTCAAACCATTCAAAATTATTTCCCCAAGATAGACAAAATCTTGACACTTGTAGCAGAGTGAGAGCAGTTTGCCCCAATTGATTACAAGGAACACCTGAAGAAGACCAGAGGATACATCAGCTGAAACGTTGTGTATGTAAATGAAGATGAGGACAACAGTCCTAAAAATCAAACTAAAGATTTTTTTTCAAAATTCTGACAAATAAAAATATATATATTTCTAAGTGAGGCCCCAAGGGATATAACTATAAAAACATTATATATATATATATATATATATATATATATATATATATATATTATTTTATTATTTATATTTTTGCTTGAAGGCAATTACAATGCGTATATCGCATAAAATTCGATAATTATAGAAGATAATAATGACAAGTGAATTTCGGTAAAGAATTATTCGGTGTGTAGAATATCGTACGGACTGTTTCAACTTTATTAAGTCTCATCAGCGATGTATACTAACGATTTCCCTCCGACAGAAATCGAAACTTCAGCAGGATAGTCAGAAACCATACTGCCTCAGCCACGATACAACACGGGACAATCCTTGCGAAATTAACCTGTCAATGATACTGATACGTCTCTATCATATAAGATAAGGGGACGTTGAGTGAATAATAACAAACCCGGGCCTTATGTTCTTCGGCGAAGGAAATAAGATTTTTTGGATGTTTGTTTATATATATTATATATATATATATATATATATATATATATATATATATATAAAAACATGCCTACATGTTTACATCCTTGTTTTTTTTTTGTTTTTTTGAAATGATATCCCAAATTATTATATACAATATGCATGCCAAATATCATTCCTTTTTTTGTTCTCTTTCCTAACAGTGTAAGTTATTTGTTTCGGTTTTACGGGCATGTCAACCCTTGTTGGGTCATTTTATGCTGAAGATGTTTTTGTTTTATTCATTCTTCATAGGTACTCAATTCTTTTCTTTTAAACACATTTTTTAAACTCCTCTTTTTCTATTTAACTCATAGATGGGACCCTAACAGGTACTACCACTTTGGGTCAGAGTGGACCTGGGAGTAATGGTGATAAAGGGGTACTCCACATTCCCCAGAGCTCCAAAATTGGAATGTCACCATCAGAGTTTAACGTCATACCCAGGGCAATAAGACCCTCAGTCACCGCCTTCTAGCACATATATGATAAAAAGAGTTGGGGGTTTGTCATAAGGGCAATAGGGTTGGGACAATCATATAGGTGCTAGGGTTTGACATGACCAGCTGATTGATCGGAGGGGGAGATACTGTAAGATAAAAATAAGTAACAATGATCACAGCAAAATAAGACACTGTAAACATTTGCATTTTCAGTGGATTCCATCTGAAAAATTCTTATAAAATTTCTATAAATCTATAAAATTTTTGTCAAACTTTGTCAAAAAAAGATTGGCACTCTTGAACTTTCTTGACCATTAAAAATTTCTTTGTTGTTCTCTCGCCACAAGAATTCACAAAGATATGAATCTAGCAGGAATCTGCTTGAATGCCATACTGCTTATCATTTTGTCTTGTCTCGTGACGCATCCCACCAAAAAACCCACTGTTGGTTGGTCAATCTACCCCTATTATACTTACAAAAACGCTTTCATTAATCTATACAGTCAATAAAGAACTGTAACACTTTCAATCAAATTTTAAATGATATAGTTGACTCACAATAAACCTTTTTTTTCAAACTCATCTATCGCTTAATGGTCTTATTCTTTTTTAAAGAAATAAAAATTTACTGAATGCTGCTAAAAATAAAAAAATAAAAAACCCAAATGTGAAACGGACAAGAAAGTTCAAGAGTACCAATCGTGTCAGCACACCACCTACCACAATACTACCAAAGACAGCAGGTACCTACCACTGCTTGAACTGCTTTGGTCAGGAGATATACACTCCGCAAAATAATTTGCACACAGTTGTATAGTTTCAAATATTCTTAACTAATACTAATGATTATATAGTTTCAAGTATTCTTAATAATACTAATGATTATATAGTTTCAAGTATTCTTAACTATACTAAATGTTTCAAGTATTCTTAACTAATACTAAATGATTATATAGTTTCAAGTATTCTTAACTAATACTAAATGATTATATAGTTTTCAAGTATTCTTAACTAATACTAAAGATTATATGGTTTCAAGCTAATACTCTTAACTAATACTAAAGATTATATGGTTTCAAGTATTCTTAACTAATACTAAGATTATATGTTTCAAGTATTCTTAACTAATACTAAAGATTATATAGTTTCAAGTATTCTTAACTAATACTAAAGATTATATGGTTTCAAGTATTCTTAACTAATACTAAAGATTATATGGTTTCAAGTATTCTTAACTAATACTAAGATTATATGGTTTCAAGTATTCTTAACTAATACTAAAGATTATATGGTTCAAGTATTCTTAACTAATACTAAAGATTATATAGTTTCAAGTATTCTTAACTAATACTAAATGATTATATAGTTTCAAGTATTCTTAACTAATACTAAAGATTATATGGTTTCAAGATTTCTTAACTAATACTAAAGATATATATGGTTTCAAGTATTCTTTAACTAATACTAAAGATTATATGGTTTCAAGTATTCTTAACTAATACTAAAGATTATATGGTTTCAAGTATTCTTAACTAATACTAAAGATTATATGGTTTCAAGTATTCTTAACTAATACTAAAGATTATATGGTTTCAAGTATTTCTAACTAATACTAAAGATTATATGGTTTCAAGTATTCTTAACTAATACTAAAAGATTATATGGTTTTAAGTATTCTTAACTAATACTAATGATTATATAGTTTCAAGTAATTATTTCTATTTGATAATAATCATTTGTTTGTACACATGATTTCAAGTAAATGATAATAATCCTTAATAAAAAAAAGCTTCAAGTTACTTTTCTTAATACAAATAATTTACAGTTATATGGCATCAAGAATTCCCATCAAATATTAATAATTTTCAGTTCTATTTGATCCATGGATGGGACCCTAACAAATACTAACACTCCAGGTCAGAGTGGACCTGGGAGTAATGGTGATGAAGGGGTGACTCCATCCTCCTCAGATCTCCAGAACTGGAGCTTCACCATCTGATGCAGTTTAGTGTCATACCCAGGACACCCATTGTCATGGTGTCATGGTCTTAACCCTCTGCAGAGGATACAGTCAGGATATGTTCTAAGCCCTGCCGACAGGGCAGAATGTTGGTATTAGGAGTCCTACTGCTAGTACCTCTAAGTGGTGCCCAGGTTATATGCCATAAATATGCCCCTGGATGCATTAACCATTGACTGGACCTAACTCCATGTTTGTAAAATGTGAGGGGGTGGGGGTTAAATTCAAAATGGAACTTCAATAAAAGTAGATCTCAAGATTGTTTTTTTTTCTATTTTGTAAATGAAGGCTAAAAACTGCATAAAAACATAACTGTTTAAAAAAAAATTAAAAAAAACAAAAAAACTTAGTTTTAAGACTTCTTATTGCACAGGTAAATAAATGCTTTATTTTCATCTGAAATTGGTAAAAAAAACAAAAAACAGTTTATCAAGAGATAGGAAGTAATTCCTGTTTAACATACACTTTACATTATCTAAAGATGTTTTAATAAAACATTTTTGTTGTTGTCTTTTTTTTTTTTTGCTGGGGGTGGGTGGGGGTTGGCAAAGTATACATCAAAGTTATCTTGCGAGTTGCATATTTTAAGGTTTTTATTGTAAAACTGAAAGTAAAATATTTGGATTGTTTGTTTAAACTATGGACTTAAATAATTGTTATGGTTAAATATAGAAATATCAATTCCAATGATCATGTGATCATTTTTATACATCTGCAGTTCCATAGGTGATGCTTCCACCATCCACTAAGTCAATTCAAATAATCCTTTGTGATATGATTATTGATGACTCTTTAGATGACTTGACAAGAGAAGAAGAAGCTGCAGCCACCCCAAAAGCTCTTCTTGCGAGACATCTTTGCTGGCTCAGTCATGCCCAACATCAAACACCTAGTGAAATCATCCGTGAATCCATCGACCCAGTACCACATCAAGGGATGGAAGAAATGCCGGGGGGGGGGGAGTCAGCTGAAAACATGGCTCAAAACCGTCAAACAGATACAGAGCTGATTCTTGGACCTAGTCCTTTATGAAGTTCGTCGATGGAACCATGAATGGCTGACATTCATAACTCAATTGCATTAGATCGCCACACATGGTCTGCATTCATTCGGGATATGGTGAATTTGTTTGCGTGGAGCCGGCTCAACCGACCCAGGGTGAATGCTGCAACAGTAACATGGAGGAATATCAGAATGAAAAGATCGCCCCCCCCTCCGCTGTCACTTTCATAATCCTCAGGAGGATGACCAACTGGTGGGGTCTGCCAGACCAGGTGAGAAAGCTACTCTGAGCTTATCCCAGATGGACACACTGCTGTCCAGGGCTGAGGCAATTATAAAAGATAATGTGAGGGAAGAGGATCTGGTGGTAAAAGGGTGACATAAATGACGCAAGATTGGACTAAAAAAGTCCTCACTGGCAGGGACTGGTATGCCAACGTTGTGATCCAGTAGGAGGCAACAGCTCGGCCCAACGCCCCCTCCAGTGGTTAATGAATACTGATTTAGGTTTATCAAAGCTTCATCTACCCACCCATTTTCAAATTCTACACGTTCATAATTCAGGAGTATAGTACTCCTTGGATCAGTCTTTCTTTGATATATCAACATTTGTATGATTATGAGTAAACGGAAATATGTTAACATCATTTAATTTTACTTTTACTCAGTTATTCTCATATGCAACATGCTATTCAATATTTTGATTTACTTTCATGCTAAAGTGAAAAAATGATAAAGTAAAAAAGTAAAAAAAGAAATTTTTAAAAAAAGACAGACACATGTAGCAACCAGCCCATAGGCTGGAATTGAACTCACTACCTCGCTCTAACAAGTATCACCACAAACAACAACAACTCACTGTTTTCCTAATTTGTATTAAGATTCTAATTAAAAATAAAAAGAGACAAGACACAAAATCTTGCGGCAACTTGTCTTTCACACAGGGGTGTGAAGTTGGAGTCAGAAGCAATTAAGGGGTCTATTAGGAACACCTAACAAAATAGACTTAAAACAAAAATAGAGTTGCTTCCCTTTGCTTTGTCAAAGTGTTTTGTTTTCGTTTCTATGTTTTTGAAATGCCAGCGTTCAGTTGCTGGTTAAGTTTTCTAGAGAGTTAGAAGCGTTTTCTACTCTGTGTTTTAATAAATCCTTTGTTAATTTTATAACAACCTGGTTTTGCATTTATAATTCCTATCCTCCATATAATTTCATCTGTATGTTAAACAACATAACAGGGTCACTGGAGTCGAAGTCAGTAAAACTACAACTGTTGATTTTATACTTTATACATATTTACCAACCCCTCTGTACGAGTAGGACGTGACACAAGGTCAATGGTTTAAGCATAGTTTAAAAGGTTTGTGTTCTGCACTACCATTCACATCCATATTTTCTATTACAAACACACTCACATCCATATTTTCTATTACAAACACACTCTTAACCACACCTACATTAACACATGTTCATGCCATATACATACACACATACCTACCTATTCTCTTGCAGGTTGTGACCCGTTTTTCTGCAAATTATTTCAGTATTTAACTTGTTTCTGCAACATGTGTAAGTGGGTCTGACCACGGCCTACTAATATATACAACCCCATATGTCAAATAAGCAGACAGAATTCTAACAAACGTTTGTGCTTTAAGATTTTTCGAAACAGTCATAAATCGACTATAAAATGAATAGGCCTGTTAGAATTCTGCCTATTTATGTGACATATGGGGCCGTATATATTAGTAGGCCGTGGTCAGACACATGGCTATACGCGTAAACACTGTGTCCCTTTGGAACAATTGAAAATATCTTCAACAACTGTCACACAGAAATAAAAGCATCTCCAATCTCTGCAGAACTGAACACTTTTTTAACCACTCTTCTTTACGGTTTGTTAAGATCTTTGAACTTTTTACCTTTGTATCATTTTGTAAACTTGTTCGTTTGTGTTCAACAATATATATTTATCATTCTAATTGATTCCATCGTCTTCAGTTTTTTCCTTTATCATTGCCTTATTTAATCGTTTACTGTTTTCTTAGACCATCTTGGTTTAAGCTATCTGTTAAGTTATGCAGTCTAACAATACAGAATAGTTTGAATTCAGAGTTTTCCTTCTCCTAGACTGGTTGCTTAACCATGGTTAAAGAGCCTAGTCTTCCCTACTAATAACCCATAGCTGGTGGAGAATAATTGGATTCATACCTTTCCAAGGGTATTAGTGTTATGTGAAATGCAAACAGCCTTATCCAGGATTTGAACTTGTTTCGCCGTGTACATTTCCTATGACGATATCTATAACACCACAAGCCTCTACTTTACACTTTATGGCCCTAGTTTAGTCTGTAAAGTTTATACAGTGCACACTCCTTATAAATAGATTATAAAAAATCATGGTCGAATATTTATTTGTAGGCCATAATCACTTAATTATTAAATATTTGAGTGTATAAAATATACTAGGGTGAGTCAAAAGTTTTTGCAATATTTTTGTATGTGCTAGATTTGTAGTCTGTATGTGCAAATAAAGTAGTCAGAGTCGAAGGTGCCAAAAATTAAACAGGAACGACGTGAAAAGACGATCTCGCAAAACTGTGTGTTGCGTCTCTTTATTTCTTATGCAAATTAGGTTAATGTACTGTGATCAAACGCTTTTTGAGCTTTTGCACAATGTGGTTGGCTGGATTTTATGGCCTTTCAATACTTGGGTTATTTTATGCCAAAGATATTTTGTTTTATTCATTTTATTGAGTACAGTTGTTATTTGTGCAGGTGAAAATCAAATCTATTTAACCTATACAAGGAACCCTAACAGGTACTACCACTCCAAGTCAGAGTAAACCTGGGAGTAATGGCAATGAAGTGGTCCCCACATTCCCCAGAGATCAAGAATTGAAACTTCACCACTAGCAGTTTAATGTCATACTCAGAACATTACGACTCTCAGCCACCACCTTTTAGCACACATAATAAAAAACAGTTAGGGTTTAGCATAAGAGCAATACAGTTGAACAATCATATAGGTGCCAGGGCTTGACATGACCAGCTGATTGATTGGTTGGGGCCTCTCTGACTGCCTGTCTAGCCTAAGTAAGGGTCAGAGTGGATTGTTGCAAGTCATGGACTGCTCAGCCACTAGGATTCTGTCCTTAACCATAACGGGTCATCACCCACAGCCAAAAGGTGGCTCCATTGGCTGGTGGGGAAGCTTACCCCTCTGCAGAGGTGCAGTCAGCGTATTCTTCAGCCCCAGCCAACAGAGCTAAAAATGTTTTTGTTTGCTTCCACAGCATTATGGCCCAATTCTAACTCGTAATAAATCCTCAAATTAAACTACATTGCACATTCATCCGTGCGGCTTTCAAATTACACATTGCATAAAACAATGCATAAGGTGTCAGTGCATCAACTACCATGATACAACCAACCCCCAGGGGGGGGGAAGACACTCATTTGGTCACATGATGTACACTCCAAAATCTAGCACATACAAAAATATTGCAAAACTTTTGACTCACCCTAGTATATTTATACACTCAAATATTTAAATCATAAGGTAGATTCATTTTCTTATATTGAAACTTAATGGGCACCTCATGTGGTATAAATGGTTAACAAACTAGATTCACAGACATTATTAGTGAGTTTGATTCTCATTACGTGCCCCCATTCTTCTGGCCTTGTGCCACACATCTAAGCTAAACTTAGTAAATAACTATATTGAAACATAATGTTGGATAGTTCTTTACTTCTTATATTTTACTTATCTTATTCTGTCTTCTTGGCTAGCCTTGTCTACCCTACTACGTGGCTTCTTCTAAGCTGGTTGGGTCTTCATCATCTATCTGGGTATCTGGGCTAGTTCTCCTCTGTTCTTCTGGCATGCTTTTCTTGGGTCTTCTTCATCTCTGTGTTTGTTGTTGTTTTTAGTAATGAACACAAAATTTGGATATTTTTAGATGTTTTTATTTAGCCAAAGTTAACCAACATGCAAGAGAGAAATAACCATCTTGAAGAGACATGTCTGCCTCCTTCAAAAAACCAAGCTAAAACTCCCCCAAATTCCAAGCCCCCCACCCCTTCAGCTCCCACAAACCAAACTGACCAACCAGAGAACAATCGCCAGGTCAGTAAAAGGTCAATCTCTGTCAATTTACTTTTATTGTTTTTTCCAGAATTCAGAATTACTATTATTTTTTAACATATACTGTACCATAATTAATTATGAAGCCCAAGTTAACCCATCACACATGGGAGAAAAACCCACTAACTCCCTTTTCTAAGTCTTACTTTCCTGTTCTTCCTAATTGCTTTGACCCAATCAGAAAATTAGTACAAGGTCAGTGAAAGGTCCAGCCCTGTAAATTTAGTTTTATATTTTTTCTATATTCAGAATTACCATTATTTTTTTATTTCTATATACTGTACATGATTTATAGGCAACCTATCATTATGTAACATTAAAACCTATTTTCTGTTGTTACGGGTGGCCTCTAATTTTAGACTGAACTTTTACGCTTCTAAAATTGTTGTGAGACTGTGTGTTGTGTCTCTTTTTTATTTCTAATCAGAAGTCTTATGTAAATTAGGAAAAAAGTGAGTTGTTGCCAATTCATAGCAATACACGTAACGGTGGAAGCGGTACCAAGTTCCACATCACAGGGCCTTTTTTTTTGGTGTTGGTTGCTACACACAAGAAAAACGAGAGAAAATTTTCAGACAAGAGAAATCATGACTATATACAAGTGCTCTCAACCATTTTTTTCTCAAGATCAGACACAAAGCAAGCCAAAGATGAAGCAGAACTTGAATGAAAAAGAGCAAACAAATAAGAAAGAAAGAAAATAAAAAACAATTCTTATTTGGAAGAATCAAGAAATCAGAAACAGTAAAAAAAAAAAAAAGGAAGCCATCAAAATTGATATTTAAAAATAAAAACTATTTTAATGATTAAGAATTCTTTTCTTTAATCATTAAATAGTTTTTATTTTAAATATCAATTTTGAGGGAAAGGAAAAAAGAAGAAACAAAACAGAATAAAAAAAAAAGATATAAAAAAGATATTTAGTCCAGGTTTTAAAATTGTGGTATTGGCTTAATACTCTCATTCGGGAACCTTATTGCAGACTACAGCAGCGCTGACATTCAATCCAGGTCCGTCAAACTCTTTAGCATGATATTGCATACCCATAATGCAAGTCATCAACGTATAGCACTACAGACCGGCGACTGCACCCGCCACCTCACTGCGCTCTTTTCGCCCATCCAACTCTACCCCCCACCGCCACCCGTCAACGCCCTCCGCTTACCCCCTCCCTGCCAGCCCCAGCCCCCTCCACTGCCCCCACCCCCCGCCTACCCCCCTCCCCAAGCCCCACCCAAAAAAAAAAAAAAATAAAAACAATAAAAACTTTTTTATTATTTGTGTTCTTTTAGACCTTATTTTTCCAATTGCGATTCATTGAGAATGGGGAAAGTTCATTTGATTGAGGAAATGAGGAATAGCTTCTTGAACCAGGGTTAGCATTGCAATTCAAGAGAATTGGACAGGTTTGTGTGTAATCCGGAAGAAAGAGAGAAGAGAAAAAGGTAGGAAAAAAAGAACTTCGGGGGGGGGGGGGAAAGAGAAGCCGAGAGAGAAAAGAAAAAAAGATGTTTTGGTAAATGGCCAAAAGGCTAAATAAAACATTCCACGTTTCCCCAATGATACCTGCATCGGAAAAAATAAGGTCCTAAAAAAAATTGGCTTCAGGTTAACCAAAAGCAATTGCAGGGAAAGCTAAAAAACTTTGAAGAAAAAAGAAAAAAAAAAGTAAAAAATGTCAGAGAGCAAATTTTTGAAAACAAAAAAAAAGAAATTGTTCAAATGAATCGTAGATTAATAAAAATGCAATTTGTTAGATTTTTGGCTTTGTTTATTTCTGATGACAAAATGAGAAAACTGCCAATAACCAGAAGCAAAACTTACAATAGATTCTGGTGAGTTAGATGCAAGATCTTCCTAAAAAAATTAATTTCAGAAAACAAAATCACAGCCAAGTTAGAACGAGAGAGGGAGAGATGGCGGGGGGGGCAGTTATGAGACAGAGAATATATATATATATATATATTATATATATATATATATTATTATATATATATATATAGATAGATGATAGATAGATAGAGAGAGAGAGAGAGGAGCACAACTAAAAGGTAAGATAAGTAGAGAAGAGAGGATGGGCATAAAATTAAATGATTAAAAAAGAAGAATAGAGACAGATAGGGGACCAGCTAAAAGGGTGAGAGGTGAAGAGACAGACTGAGAGAATAAGGGAGACAGTTAAAAGATGAGAGAAATAGACAGAGAGAGGATGGGGGACAATTAAAAGTAGAGAAAACACAGAGAGAGGAAACAGAGAGGAGAGATAATGGGCGACAAGCTAAAGGTGAAAGAAATAGACCAAGATAAATTTGCGTAAAAGAAATAGAGAGAGAGAGAGGATAGGTAGACAACTAAAAGGTCAGAGAAAGAGTGATAGGAAGAGGGATAAATTTAAAAATGATAGGAGAGAAAAGTATGGATGAGGGAATAGGGGGAGGGGTCAGAGAGATTGTTATATATGTGTGAGAGATTTGAACAGCGACTATTTAATAAGTTGGGATAAAAGCAATTCACTGTCAAATAAAAAAAAAATTAAGTATTGCAAAAACTATTTTTTTTAAGTAGTTTAAAAAAAACAAGCATATTTTAAAAAAAACAAAATATTACACAGAAAAATTAGTATTTTTTAATTGGTTGTTCAATTTCAATCAAAAATTTTTCCTATTTTCAGTCACTAAGAATTTAATGTGTATATAATATATATGTCAGACACTCAGATAATAAAAAATAGGAAACTATGCCGATTTGCATAATGATAAACAAAAAAGCTTAAAATTTCACAATTTTTTGTGCTTTCTCTTGGTCATATAGTACCTAAAATAATGAGAATGGAATCTTCCGTTTTTTTCATAAAGTGCTGACAAAACTCGAAGAGAGAAACAATAAGATCTCATGGACTGTTTAATGCAACAAGCAATTGTAATGACTTGTTCACCTTGTATCTTTGCTTAGTAAAACCTTTTTCCCTACTCTTAATACTCATAGTGTTTCTTCTATTATTTCTCTTAACTCTGATACTCGAATTACAATCACTCTTCAGCAAGATGAGCAGACACGTTTCAAACCGAAATCCTCAGCGTGGAGTGAGGATTTTTAAAATTTAGCCTGAGTTGTCCCAAGAAGAATTTAAAAGGATGGATTGATGGATCACAAATAAATCTTCTCATACAATGTTTGTAACTGGAGTTAACAGAGATATAACAGAAGGAAACACATTGGAGATTAAGGATAGGAAAAAAGGTTTACTAAGTAAAGATACAAGGTGACAGAGTAAATTAGCAATTGCTAGGTGAATTATAAGTCCCAGGAGATCTTGTTGTTCTACCTTTCTTGAGGTTTTATCAGACATTATTTATAAGGGAAAAACAGACGATTCCATTCTCTTCTTTTTTTTTTTTAAGGTAGTATAAGATCATGTTGCTCTTTTGAAAGGTTGTTCCATTTTTACTTACTATTAAAATAAAAACCTAGGAAAACAAAAATTGGGAGGGAAAAACAACTGATATGGATAGCTTCAAGTGCAAATAGGGTAGATTGCACATAAAGGGAAACCTCAAAGAGAAATTAATAATCTCTCAGAACAGAACAAAATGCCAGTAACAACCAATTACATTAACATGAAAATATGCAACCGAAATTAGCAAGTGGACATTATGTGGTGATAGACCTTTGTTTAAATGGCATATCAACCTTATAGGGTTATTAATGCCAAAGCCGTCCTTGCAGACGAACAGTAATGGTACTATTTATCCCGTGTGGGGTGAGGGTGTTCATATCTTTCCTAAGGTATTCGTTCTGAATGAAATAGCACAACTGGAGATTCGAAAACTTGCTTCTCTATATCTCGCAGTCCCAGTAGTTAGCCATTACGCCATGGGGACTCTTCCCTGTGGTGATAAGGAAAAGTTCATCAATGGGTGAATGCAGCCAAACCTGGCCCAAGAGAATTACAGAACAGGCATGTTGGGGGAAGATGATTGACTGGGAATGGTGCAAAAGAATTAAATGTCACCATAAATGTACAATGGTGCAATGCACAAACCAAAATTTGACTTTTGAAAATCAAAAAACATCTCTGGACTTTTGAGATACAAATGGATCACCCAATTCCGGCCAAAGACACACATAGTTTTAACTAACAAGAAAAAAGAACTTATCAACTAGTGGATTTCACCATTCCAGCAAACCACAGAGTAAAATCTGAAAGAAAGCGAACATCTAGAATTAAATACCTGGACCTTGCCAGAGAGCTTTAAAAAAAACATTTTTAAATAAAAAATTGTTTGAACATGAAGATGACAGTTGATACCAATCATTAATAGGAGTCTTGTTAACGATTAAAAAAAATAAAAATAAAAAATTAGAATAGAGATTAGAATTTGGGAAATCAAGGAGAATTAAGGACAGTTCCAGACACAGCACTGCTTAAATCAACTTGAATACTGAAAAGAAGAATTCTGGTCATCTAGGAGACTTGCTGTCACTCGACTACAAGTGGGAAAAATTCACATGTACATTACAATAACATAGCAAAATAAACATTATACAAGGAACCACAAATGTTTTGTTTTTTGTTTTGCATTTTTTAAAATGATTGATGATGCTTCTCAAATTGACCATTATTTAAATGAGATTCTCATAATTCTTCAATGATTTGTTTGCACAAACAGTCAACTATCAGAATGATTTTGCGAAATTGAATCATTGCTATGATTGGATAGACAAAAGCTGACAGTTGTTTGTAGTGAAGGGAATAAAAATTAGTCGCCCCGATGGATTACAAGGGAAACCCGAAAGGAACTTCTTGAGGGACTTCAGATGAAAACGTTCATATGTAGATTTCTCCCAATAAAAAAAAAAAAAAAAAAAAAAAAAAAAAAAAAAAAAAAAAAAAAAAAAAAAAAAAAAAAAAAAAAAAAAAAAACAGATGAGGACACAGTCCAAAAAAAAAATCAAAATGATAGAAACATCTAATGTACAAAAGAGAGTCAAAAAATTATCCACATTTCGGCCATACATATCTTCATTATTGTCCACACTGGGTTCTCTCCTCTCGGCCGTTATATACGATATTGTTGAATGCGGTATATAACATATGTGTTCTTTTAGTTGCATTGTGGGAGTACATGATAAAATTCAAGCCTGATCATGCCCATTTTGCTTGCTGTTTTTTATCAGGTGTAAACATGGCTGTACACTAAACAGATATACAAAACAAGAAAAGTGACTCAATTTCTTTTGGTCAGAAGGGGTCAGGGGCTAAAATTCATTGGAGGCTTTTAGCAGAAATTGTGAAGACACTGCACTACCATTTAGAAGTGTTGTAAAGTGGATAGAGAAGTTAAAAGGGCCAAAGAACAAGCGTGATATGAAGAGGAGCAGGATGCCTGTCCAACCTCCACACTGATAAAAAGATTCAAAACAAGTTCAAGAGATGGTTAATGGCGAACTGGCAAGTTATCATCGATGAAGTAGTTTTGTTCTCTGCAGATTAGAATTGGTTCTGTTTATCAAATTTCATCCACAATGAGCTCGGTTTTCCATAAAACAAGAGTGTAGATAATTTAATCACCTCATACAGTACAATAAACACAGCAAACAACATGTTAGTTAGATTTTTGGTAGCAAAATAGCATTAATATTCGTCAGAAAAAAAGGCATTTTCCAATACAATTTTGGTCATTTTCAGATGCCAGTCATCCCGCTCCTGCCCTAAAAGACTAGGTGGCGCCTTCCTGAAAAAGTGAACACAGGCATAGTATGGAACCGTATAAGCGGTTTAAGGCGTTTTTATAGACAAAGTTAATGTGATAAAGAAGCGATATTTATACATCCCCCCCAGATTTTAATCAAACAAAGTAATGTTAATTATTTAACCCTCCATTTAAATATTTTTTTTTTAGTGTTGAAGGCGTTTTTATCGACAAATAATTTTTTTTAAATTGGTCCATTCAAAACGCCTTCAAACTGCTATACGGGTCATAACTAGGACAGTTCATTTTTTCAGCAGCGCCGTCTAACGGATTTTACGGGCAGGAGATCGGGACAACAGCATACGAAAAATCACCCAATTTTCTATTTAACAGCATAAAATGTTCTCAGAAAAAAACATTTTCCAATAAAATTCTACTTGATAAGTTTTTGCATTTACGCTCATCTAATCATATAATTTTTTTCAATTTTTACTTTTATAGAATAATTTTATGTTTGTTTTCTATCAATTGATTATAATAATTTTATAAGAGGTGAACACTAAAGGCTTAATGCAGCCAAAGGCACAGACACACAGGACAGACAACAGACACCCCTTTAAGCTAACAAGAATAATAATAGTAGTGCATATTAAGAGCTAAGTTCCAAGTCAGTGAACCTGTTTACAAAAATACTGAGGGTAAATATCACAAGTTTCAGTTAATTTTAAAAAAAATAACCCAACGTCACACCATCCACAACAAACAACAACAAAATTGAAGAAAGAGAGAGAGAGAGATGCTTTCACACAAAATAAAAAACAGGATTGAAAATTCCTAAAATACAAAAGACCTTAGGATGAAGAGGGAACAAAAATTTGAAAATCTAAAATGTCTCAGGAAATAAAAAATTAGCCTCTAAAATAAAAATTTAAATAAAAAAAAAAAAGAAAGTAAAAAAAAAAAAAAAAAAAAGGATTTGGAAGGAGATAACAACTGAATTTAATCACATGATCTTATGAGTCAAATAAATAATTCTGATAATTAACAAAACTGCAAAAAAACCTTAAGTCGTAACATTAGACACAAGGATTGTTTGGTTATATATATATATATATATATATATATATATATATATATATATATTATTATACGAAGCTGGGATATCAACTTTCCTTTCCTAAAGGATTTTTTCCTAAATATTTTATTTGATACAAACCTTATCCGCGAGTATAATTCAGTATTTAATCTAATTCATTGTTTTTGAAAAAAATTCCATCTTATTGATTCTAATTAGTCGTAATTATGCAATTTAAGTTAAAAATGTACCATCTCTATCTTTACTTATCTGCCTGTTATTTTTTATGCACTCTCTCAATATTCTTTAATGTATCTTACCTCGTAAGCGGACAAAGGAAAAGAAGAAAAGAAAGAACACAGTTTCTTTCTTACATGAAGGGACACTCACACTTCCCGGGCTCAAATTGAACTTCACTATAGATGCTGTTAACGTCATAACCCGAGAACATCAAGCCCTAGCACCTTAGGTCTGCTCAACCTATTGTACTTATTTAGCAAGTCCCAACCCTTTTATCATGTATGTGTTAGAAGGGTGGTGACTAGGGTCTTAGTTTCTGGTTATGACGGTTTAAACGCTTTAATAGTGAAGTTACAATTTTGGAGCCCCGGGAAGTGTGAAGTGTCCCTATGAGAAAGAAAACTGTGTTTTTTCTTTTCTTTTCTTTTTCTTTGTCCCGCTTACGAGAGTAGATACATAAAGAATATTGAGAGAGTGCATAGAAAAATAAACAGGCAGAATAGTAAGATAGAGATGGGTTACATTTTACTTAATTGCAAAACGACTAATTAGAATCAAATTAGATGGAATTTTTTTCAAACAATGATTAGATTAAAATACTGAATTATACTCCGGGATAAGGTTTGTATCAATAGAATATTTAGGAAAAAAATTCCTTTAGGAAAGGAAAGTTGATAATCTCAGCTTTAGTATAATAATAATATAATATATATATATTATATATATATATATATATATATACCAAACAATCCTTGTGTCTAATGTTACGAACTTAAGGTTTTTTGCAGTTTTGTTAATATAGAATTATTTACATTTGACTCAGTAGATCATGTGATTAAATCAGTTGTTATCTTCTCTTCCAAATCCTTTTTTTTTTTTTTTTACTTTATTTTTTTTTTTTTAAATTTCAAAAATTTTTTATTTTTAGAGGCTAATTTTTTATTTCATGAGACATTTTAGATTTTCAAATTTTTGTTCATCTTCATCTTAAGGGTCTTTTGTATTTTTTAGGAATTTTCAATCCTGTTTTTATTTTTTGTAGAAGCATCTCTCTCTCTCTCTTTCTTTCAATTTTTGTTGTTGTTGTTGTGGATGGTGTGTGACGTTGGGAATTAACTGAACTTGTGATATTACCCTCAGTATTTGTAAACAGGTCACTTGACTTGGAACTTAGCTCTTACATATGCACTACCTATTATTATTCTTGTTACTTAAAGGGGTGTCTGTGTCTGTCTGTGTGTGTCTGTGCCTTTGGCTGTCATTAAGCTTTAGTGTTACATCCTCTTTATAAAATTTATTATAATCAATTGATTAGAAAAAAACATAAAATTATTCTATAAAAAGTAAAAATTGAAAAATTATAATGATTAGGATTGAGCGTAAATGCAAAACTTATCAAGTAGAAAATTTTATTGGAAAATGTTTTTTCTGAGAACATTTTAATGCTGTTAAATAGAAAATTGGGTGATTTTTCGTATGCTGTTGTCCCGATCTCCTGCCGTAAAATCCGTTAGACGGCGCCTGCTGAAAAAATGAACTGTCCTAGTTATGAACCGTATAGCAGTTTGAAGGCGTTTTGATGGACAATTTAAAAAAAAATTATTTGTCGATAAAAACGCCTTCAAACCACTAAAAAAAAAGATATTTTAAAATGGAGGGGTTTAAAATAATTACATTTACTTGTTGATTAAAATCTGGGGGGGGGATGTAAAATATCGCTTTCTTATCACATTAACTTTGTCTATAAAAACGCCTTTAAACCGCTATACGGTTCATAACTAGCCTGGTTCACTTTTTCAGGAGGCGCCACCTAGTGTCTTTTAGGGCAGGAGGCCGGGATGACTGCATCTGAAAATGACCAAAAATTGTATTGGAAAATGCTTTTTTTTCTGAGAATATTTTAATGCTATTTTGCTACCAAAAATCTAACTACATGTTGATTTTGCTGTGTTTATTGTACTGTATGAAGGTGATTAAAAATTATCTACACTCTTGTTTTATGGAAACCGAGCTCATTGTGGATGATTTGATAAACAGAACCATGTCTAATCTGCAGAGAACAAACTACTTCATCGATGATAACTTGCCAGTTCGCCATTACCATCTCTTGAACTTGTTGAATCTTTTTATCAGTGGTGGAGGTTGACAGGCATCCTGCTCCCTCTTCATATCACGCTTGTTCGGGCACTTTTAAACTTCTCTATCCACTTATACACACTTCTAAATGGTAGTGCAGTGTCTTCATATTCTGCTAAAAGCCTCCAATGAATTTTAGCCCCTGACACTCCTTCTGACCAAAGAAATTGAGTCACTTCTTTGTTTGTATACTGTTAGTGTAGCAGCCATGTTTACACTGTAAAAACAGCAAGCAAAATGGCATGATCAGGCTTGAATTTTGATCATGTGACCCCAACAATGCCAACTATAAGAACACATATGTTATATACCCATTCAACATATCGGGTATATAAACGGCGAGAGAGAGAACCCAGTGTGACAATAATGAAGATATGTTATGGCGAAAGTGTGGATAATTTTTGACTCTCTTTTGTACATTAGATGTTTCTATCATTTTGATTTTTTTTTTTGGACTGTTGTCCTCATCTTTATTGGGAAATCTACATAGTGAACGTTTCATCTGAAGTACCCTCAAGAGTTCTTCAGGGTTTTCCTTGTAATCCATCGGGGCAGACTAATTTTTATTCCTTCACTACAACAACTGTCAAGACTTTGTCTATCCAATCATAGCAATGATTCAATTTCGCAAATCATTCTGAATAGTTTGACTGTTGTGCAAACAAATCATTGAAGAATTTATGATGATCTCATTTAAATAATGTCAATTTGAGAAGCATCATCATCATTTAAAAAATCAAAACAATAAAACAAAACATTTGTGTTCCTTGTATAATGTTTATTTTGCTATGTTATTGTAATGTACATGTGATTTTTTTCCCACTGTAGTCCGAGTGACAGCAAGTCTCCTTAGATCACCAGAATTCTTCTTTTCAGTATTCAAGTTGATTTAAGCAGTGCTGTGGTCTGGACTGTCTTAATTCTTCCTTGGATTTCCAATTCCCTAAGTCTCTATTCTATTTTTTTATTTTTTTATTTTTTTAATCGTTCCAAGGACTCCTATTATGATTGGTATCACTGTCATCTTCATGTTCAACAATTTTTTATTTAAAAATGTTTTTTTTAAAGCTCTCTGGCAAGGTCCAGGTATTTATCTAGATGTTCGCTTTCTTTCAATTTTACTCTGTGGTTTGCTGGAATGGTGAAATCCACTAGTTGATAAGTTCTTTTCTTGTTAGTTAAAACTATGTGTGGTCTTTTGGCCGGGATTGGGTGATCCATTTGTATCTCAAAGTCCCAGAGAATGTTTTTGATTTTCAAAGTCAAATTTTGGTTTGTGCATTTGCACCATTTGTCACATTTATGGTGACATTTAATTCTTTTGCACAATTCCCAGTCAATCATCTTTCCCACCCAACCATGCCTGTTCTTGTATTCTCTTTGGGCCAGTTTGCTGCATTCACCCATGTGATGAACTTTTCCCTCTATCACCACAGGGAAGAGTCCCCATGGCGTAATGGCTAACCTACTGGACTGCGAGATCATAGAGAGCAAGTTCGAATCTCCAGTTGTGCTATTTCATTTCAGACGAATATCCTTAGGAAAGATATGAACACCCTCACCCCCACTACGGGATAAATAGTACCATTACTGTTCGTCTGCAAGGACGGCTTTGGCATTAAATAACCCATAAAGGTTGATATGCCATTAAACAAAGGTCTATCACCACATAATGTCCACTTGCTATTCGGTTGCATATTTTCATGTTAATGTAATTGGTTGTTATGGCATTTTGTTCTGTTCTGAAGAGATTTAATTTCTCTTTTGAGGTTTCCCTTTATGTGCAATCTACCCTATTTGTCACTTGAACTATCCATACAGTTGTTTTCCTTCCAATTTTTGTTTTCTAGGTTTTATTTTATAGTAAGTAAAAATGGAACAACCTTTTCAAAGAGCAACATATCTTATACTACCTAAAAAAAAAAAAGAAGAGAATGGAATCGTCTGTTTTTCCTATAAATAATGTCTGATAAAACCTCAGAAGGTAGAAACAACAAGATCTCCTGGGACTTATGAATTCAACCTAGCAATTGCTAATTACTCTGTTCACCTTGTATCTTTACTTAGTAAACCTTTTTTCCTATCCTTAATACTCAATGTGTTTCCTTCTGTTATATCTCTGTTAACTCCAGTTACAACATTGTATGAGAAGATTTTACTTTGTGATCCAATCAATCCATCCTTTTAAATTCTTCTTGGGACAACTCCAGGCTAATTTTTAAAATTCCTCACTCCCACGCTGAGGATTACGGTTTGAAATGTCTGCTCATCTTGCTGAAGAGTGTTGTAATTCGAGTATCAGAGTTAAGAAAATAATAGAAAGAAACACTATGAGTATTAAGGGTAGGGAAAAAGGTTTACTAAGCAAAGATACAAGGTGAACAGAGTCATTAGCAATTGCTTGGTTGCATTAACAAGTTCCATGAGATCTCATTGTTTCTCTCTTCCGAGGTTTTGTCAGACACTTTATGAAAAAAAACGGAAGATTCCATTCTCATTATTTAGGTACTATATGACCAAGAGAAAGCACAAAAAATTTGTGAAATTTTAAGGCTTTTTTGTTTTATCATTATGCAATCGGCATGTTTCCTATTTTTTATTATCTGAGTGTCTGACATATATATTATATACACATTAAATCTTAGTGACTGAAATAGGAAAATTTTTGATTGAAATTGAACAACCAATTAAAAATACTAATTTTTCTGTTGTATATTTGTTTTTTTTTAAAAATATGCTTTGTTTTTTTTACTACTTAAAAAAATAGTTTTTGCAACTTTATTTTTTTTTTATTTGACCAGTGAATTTGCTTTTAATCCACTTATTAAATAGTCGCTGTTTCAAATCTCTCACACATATATAACAATCTCTCTGACCCCCTCCCCCTCTATTCCTCTCAATCCATATCTCTTTCTCTCTCTATCATTTTTAATTTATCCCTCTTCCTATCACTCTTTCTCTGACCTTTTAGTTGTCTACCTATCTCTCTCTCTCTCTCTATTTCTTTTACCATTTATCTCTGTCTATTTCTTTCACCTTTTAGCTGTCCCCATTATCTCTCTCTCTGTTTCTCTCTCTCTGTGTTTCTCTTACCTTTTAATTGTCCCCCATCTCTCTCTGTCTATTTCTCTCATCTTTTAACTGTCTCCCTTATTTCTCTCAGTCTGTCTCTTTCACCTCTCACCCTTTTAGCTGTCCCCCTATCTGTCTCTATTTCTTTTATCATTTAATTTATTGCCCATCTCTCTTTCTCTACTTATCTTACCTTTTAGTTGTGCTCTCTCTCTCTCTCTCTCTATCTATCTATCTATCTATCTATATAATATTATATATATATATATATATATATATATATATATATATATAATTTCTCTGTCTCATAACTGCCCCCCCCCCCATCTCTCCCTCTCTCGTTCTAACTTGGCTGTGATTTGTTTCTGAATTAATTTTTTTAGGAAGATCTTGCATGCAACTCACAAGAATCTATGTAAGTATTTGCTTCTGTTATTGCAGTTTTCTCATTTTGTCATCCAAGAAAATTAACAAAGCAAAAATCTTAACAATTGCATTTATTAATCTACATTCATTTGACAATTTCTTTTTTTTTTGTTTCATTTGCTCTCTGCATTTTTATCTTTTTTTTTTCTTTCAAAGTTTTTTAGCTTTTCTTGCAATTGCTTTTGGTTAACCTGAAGCCCAACTTTTTTAGACCTTATTTTTCCGATGCAGGTATCATTGGGGAAACGTGGAATGTTTTATTTAAGCCTTTGGCCCATTTACCAAAACATCTTTTTTTTTCTTTCTCCTTCTCTTTCCCCCCCCCCAAAGTCTTTTTTTCCTACCTTTCTCTCTCTCTCTTTCTTTCGGATACACACAACCTGTCATTCTCTTGATGCAATGCTAACCCTGGTTCAAGAAGCTATTCCTCATTTCTCAACAAATGAACTTTCCCATTCTCCAATGATACCGCAATTGGAAAAATAAGGTCTAAAAAAGTTTGGCTTCGAGTTAAGCCATACCAAAATTTTAACCTGGACTAATATCTTTTTATATCTTTTTTTTTTATATCTGTTTTGTTTCTTTTTTCCTTTCTCAAAATTGATATTAAAATAAAAAACTATTTAATGATTAAAGAAAAGAATTCTTTAATCATTAAATAGTTTTTTATTTTAATATCAATTTTGATGCTTCCTTTTTTTTTTTTTTAACTGTTCCTGATTTCTTGATTCTTCCCAAATAAGAATTGTTTTTATTTCTTTCTTCTTATTTGTTTGCTCTTTTCATCAAGTTCTGCTTCATCTTTGCTTGCTTTGTGTCTGATCTTGAGAAAAATGGTTGAGCAACTTGTATATAGTCATGATTCTTGTCTGAAAATTTTCTCTCTTTCTTGTGTGTAGCAACCAACACAAAGGCTGGATGTGAACTTGGTACCTCACCGTTACGTGTATTGCTATGAATGGCAACAACTCACTTTTTTCCTAATTTACATAAGACTTCTGATTAGAAATAAAAAAGAGACACAACACACAGTCTCACAACAATTTTAGAAGCGTAAAAGTCAGTCTAAAATTAGAGGCACCCGTAACAACAGAAAATAGGTTTTAATGTTACATAATTGATAGGTTGCCTATAAATCATGTACAGTAGTATAGAAATAAAAAAAATAATGGTAATTCTGAATCATAGAAAAAAAAATATAAAACTAAATTTACAGGGCTTGACCTTTCACTGACCTTGTACCTAATTTCTGATTGGTCAAAGCAATTAGGAAGAACAGGAAGTAGACTTAGAAAAGGGAGTTTAGTGGGTTTTTCTCCCATGTGTGATGGTTAACTTGGGCTTCATAATTAATATGGTACAGTATATGTTAAAAATAATAGTAATTCTGAATTCTGGAAAAAACAATAAAAGTAAATTGACAGAGATTGACCTTTTACTGACCTGGCGATTGTTCTCTGGTTGGTCAGTTTGGTTTGTGGGAGCTGAAGGGGTGGGGGGCTTGGAATTTGGGGAGTTTTAGCTTGGTTTTTGAAGGAGGCAGACATGTCTCTTCAAGATGGTTATTTCTCTCTTGCATGTTGGTTAACTTTGGCTAAATAAAAACATCTAAAAAAATATCCAAATTTTGTGTTCATTACTAAAAACAACAACAAACACAGAGATGAAGAAGACCCAAGAAAGCATGCCAGAAGAACAGAGAGAACTAGCCCAGATACCCAGATAGATGATGGAAGACCCAACCAGCTTAGAAGAAGCCACGTAGTAGGGTAGACAACTAGCCAAGAAGACAGAATAAGATAAGTAAAATATAAGAAGTAAAGAACTATCCAACATTATGTTTCAATATAGTTATTTACTAAGTTTAGCTTAGATGTGTGGCACAAGGCCAGAAGAATGGGGGCACGTAATGAGAATCAAACTCACTAATAATGGTCTGTGAATCTAGTTTGTTAACCATTTATACCACATGAGGTGCCCATTAAGTTTCAATATAAGAAATGAATCTACCTTATGATTTAAATATTTGAGTGTATAAAATATACTAGGGTGAGTCAAAAGTTTTGCAATATTTTTGTATGTGCTAGATTTTGGAGTGTACATCATGTGACCAAATGAGTGTCTCCCCCCCCCTGGGGGTTGGTTGTATCATGGTAGTTGATGCACTGACACCTTATGCATTGTTTTATGCAATGTGTAATTTGAAAGCCGCACGGATGAATGTGCAATGTAGTTTAATCAAGGATTTATTACGAGTTAGAATTGGGCCATAATGCTGTGGAAGCAAACAAAAACATTTTTAGCTCTGTTGGCTGGGGCTGAAGAATACGCTGACTGCACCTCTGCAGAGGGGTAAGCTTCCCCACCAGCCAATGGAGCCACCTTTTGGCTGTGGGTGATGACCCGTTATGGTTAAGGACAGAATCCTAGTGGCTGAGCAGTCCATGACTTGCAACAATCCACTCTGACCCTTACTTAGGCTAGACAGGCAGTCAGAGAGGCCCCAACCAATCAATCAGCTGGTCATGTCAAGCCCTGGCACCTATATGATTGTTTCAACTGTATTGCTCTTATACTAAACCCTAACTGTTTTTATTATGTGTGCTAAAAGGTGGTGGCTGATAGTCGTAATGTTCTGAGTATGACATTAAACTGCTAGTGGTGAAGTTTCAATTCTTGATCTCTGGGGAATGTGGGGACCACTTCATTGCCATTACTCCCAGGTTTACTCTGACTTGGAGTGGTAGTACCTGTTAGGGTTCCTTGTATAGGTTAAATAGATTTGATTTCACCTGCACAAATAACAACTGTACTCAATAAAATGAATAAAACAAAATATCTTTGGCATAAAATAACCCAAGTATTGAAAGGCCATAAAATCCAGCCAACCACATTGTGCAAAAGCTCAAAAAGCGTTTGATCACAGTACATTAACCTAATTTGCATAAGAAATAAAGAGACGCAACACACAGTTTTGCGAGATCGTCTTTTCACGTCGTTCCTGTTTAATTTTTGGCACCTTCGACTCTGACTACTTTATTTGCACATACAGACTACAAATCTAGCACATACAAAAATATTGCAAAACTTTTGACTCACCCTAGTATATTTTATACACTCAAATATTTAATAATTAAGTGATTATGGCCTACAAATAAATATTCGACCATGATTTTTTATAATCTATTTATAAGGAGTGTGCACTGTATAACTTTACAGACTAAACTAGGGCCATAAAGTGTAAAGTAGAGGCTTGTGGTGTTATAGATATCGTCATAGGAAATGTACACGGCGAAACAAGTTCAAATCCTGGATAAGGCTGTTTGCATTTCACATAACACTAATACCCTTGGGAAAGGTATGAATCCAATTATTCTCCCACCAGCTATGGGTTATTAGTAGGGAAGACTAGGCTCTTTAACCATGGTTAAGCAACCAGTCTAGGAGAAGGAAAACTCTGAATTCAAACTATTCTGTATTGTTAGACTGCATAACTTAACAGATAGCTTAACCAAGATGGTCTAAGAAAACAGTAAACGATTAAATAAGGCAATGATAAAGGAAAAAACTGAAGACGATGGAATCAATTAGAATGATAAATATATATTGTTGAACACAAACGAACAAGTTTACAAAATGATACAAAGGTAAAAAGTTCAAAGATCTTAACAAACCGTAAAGAAGAGTGGTTAAAAAAGTGTTCAGTTCTGCAGAGATTGGAGATGCTTTTATTTCTGTGTGACAGTTGTTGAAGATATTTTCAATTGTTCCAAAGGGACACAGTGTTTACGCGTATAGCCATGTGTCTGACCACGGCCTACTAATATATACGGCCCCATATGTCACATAAATAGGCAGAATTCTAACGGGCCTATTCATTTTATAGTCGATTTATGACTGTTTCGAAAAATCTTAAAGCACAAACATTTGTTAGAATTCTGTCTGCTTATTTGACATATGGGGTTGTATATATTAGTAGGCTGTGGTCAGACCCACTTACACATGTTGCAGAAACAAGTTAAATACTGAAATAATTTGCAGAAAAACGGGTCACAACCTGCAAGAGAATAGGTAGGTATGTGTGTATGTATATGGCATGAACATGTGTTAATGTAGGTGTGGTTAAGAGTGTGTTTGTAATAGAAAATATGGATGTGAATGGTAGTGCAGAACACAAACCTTTTAAACTATGCTTAAACAATTGACCTTGTGTCACGTCCTACTCGTACAGAGGGGTTGGTAAATATGTATAAAGTATAAAATCAACAGTTGTAGTTTTACTGACTTCAACTCCAGTGACCCTGTTATGTTGTTTAACATACAGATGAAATTATATGGAGGATAGGAATTATAAATGCAAGACCAGGTTATTATAAAATTAACAAAGGATTTATTAAAACACAGAGTAGAAAACGCTTCTAACTCTCTAGAAAACTTAACCGGCAACTGAACGCTGGCATTTCAAAAACATACAAATGTAAACAAAACACTTTGACAAAGCAAAGGGAAGCAACTCTATTTTTGTTTTAAGTCTATTTTGTTAGGTGTTCCTAATAGACCCCTTAATTACTTCTGACGCCAACTTCACACCCCTGTGTGAAAGACAAGTTGCCGCAAGATTTTGTGTCTTGTCTCTTTTTATTTTTAATTAGAATCTTAATACAAATTAGGAAAACAGTGAGTTGTTGTTGTTTGTGGTGATACTTGTTAGAGCGAGGTAGTGAGTTCAATTCCAGCCTATGGGCTGGTTACTACATGTGTCTGTCTTTTTTTAAAAATTTCTTTTTTTACTTTTTTACTTTATCATTTTTTCACTTTAGCATGAAAGTAAATCAAAATATTGAATAGCATGTTGCATATGAGAATAACTGAGTAAAAGTAAAATTAAATGATGTTAACATATTTCCGTTTACTCATAATCATACAAATGTTGATATATCAAAGAAAGACTGATCCAAGGAGTACTATACTCCTGAATTATGAACGTGTAGAATTTGAAAATGGGTGGGTAGATGAAGCTTTGATAAACCTAAATCAGTATTCATTAACCACTGGAAGGGGCGTTGGGCCGAGCTGTTGCCTCCTACTGGATCACAACGTTGGCATACCAGTCCCTGTCAGTGAGGACTTTTTTAGTCCAATCTTGCATCATTTATGTCACCCTTTTACCACCAGATCCTCTTCCCTCACATTATCTTTCATAATTGCCTCAGCCCAGGACAGCAGCTGGTCAATTGCTAGTGTGTCCATCTGGGATAAGCTCAGAGTAGCTTTCTAACCTGGTCTGGCAGACCCCACCAGTTGGTCATCCTCCTGAGGATTATGAAAGTGACAGCAGAGGGGGGGGTGTGATCTTTTCATTCTGATATTCCTCCACATTACTGTTGCAGCATTCACCCTGGGTCGGTTGAGCTGGCTCCACCCAAACAAATTCACCATATCCTGAATGAATGCAGACCATGTGTGGCGATCTAATGCAATTGAAGTTATGAATGTCAGTCATTCATGGTTCCATCGACGAACTTCATAAAGGACTGGGTCCAGAATCAGCGCTGTATCTTTCTTGACTGTTTTCAGCTAACTCCCTTGGCATTTCTTCCATCCTTGAGGTGGTACTGGGTTGACGGATTCACGGATGATGTCACCAGGTTGTTGATGTTGGGCATGACTGAGCCAGCATCACCTATGGAACTGCAGATGTATAAAAATGATCACATGATCATTGGAATTGATATTTCTATATTTAACCATAACAATTATTTAAGTCCATAGTTTAAACAAACAATCCAAATATTTTACTTTCAGTTTTATAATAAAAACCTTAAAATATGCAACTCGCAAGATAACTTTGATGTATACTTTGCCAACCCCCACCCACCCCCAGCAAAAAAAAAAAAAAGACAACAACAAAAATGTTTTATTAAAACATGTTTAGATAATGTAAAGTGTATGTTAAACAGGAATTACTTCCTATCTCTTGATAAACTGTTTTTTTGTTTTTTTTATCAATTTCAGATGAAAATAAAGCATTTATTTACCTGTGCAATAAAGAAGTCTTAAAACTAATTTTTTTGTTTTTTTTTTTTTTTTTTTAAACAGTTCTGTTTTTATGCAGTTTTAGCCTTCATTTACAAAATAGAAAAAAAAAACAAAACAATTGAGATTTACTTTTATTGAAGTTCCATTTTGAATTTAGCCCCCCCCCCCCCATTTTACAAACATGGAGTTATGTCCAGTCAATGGTTAATGCATCCAGGGGCATATTTATCGCCTGTGACCTGGGCACCACTTAGAGGTACTGACAGTAGGACTCCTAATACCAACATTCTGCCCTGTCTACAGGGCTTAGAACATGCTGACTGTATCCTCTGCAGAGGGTTAAGACCATGACACCATGACAATGGGTGTCCTGGGTATGACACTAAACTGCATCAGATGGTGAAGCTCCAGTTCTGGAGATCTGAGGAGGATGGAGTCACCCCTTCATCACCATTACTCCCAGGTCCACTCTGAGCTGGAGTGTTAGTATTTGTTAGGGTCCCATCCATGGATCAAATAGAACTGAAAATTATTAATATTTGATGGGAATTCTTGATGCCATATAACTGTAAATTATTTGTATTAAGAAAAGTAACTTGAAGCTTTTTTTATTAAGGATTATTATCATTTACTTGAAATCATGTGTACAAACAAATGATTATTATCAAATAGAAATAATTACTTGAAACTATATAATCATTAGTATTAGTTAAGAATACTTAAAACCATATAATCTTAGTATTAGTTAAGGAATACTTGAAACCATATAATCTTTAGTATTAGTTAAGAATACTTAAACCATATAATCTTTAGTATTAGTTAAGAATACTTGAACCATATAAATCTTAGTATTAGTTAAGATATACGAACCATATAATCTTAGTATTACGTTAGAATACTTGAAACCATATATCTTTAAGTATTAAAGAATACTTGAAACATATTAATCTTTAGTATTAGTTAAGAATACTTGAAACCATATAATTTTAGTATTAGTTAAGAATACTTGAAAAACCATATAATCTTTTAGTATTAGTTAAGAAGACTTGAAACTAATAATCATTTTACTTTTGAAACTACCTTGAACCATATAATCTTTAGTATTAGTTAAGAATACTTGAAACCATATAATCTTTAGTATTTAGTTAAGAATACTTGAAAACCATATTAATCTTTGAGTATTAGTAGAATACTTTTGAAACCATATATCTTTAGTATTAGTTAAGGAAATTTGAATATATAATCATTTAGTATTAGTTAAGAAACTTAACTATATAATCTTGTATTAGTTTAGAATACTTGAAAACCATATAATCTTTAGTATTAGTAGATACTTGAAACCATATAATCTTAGTGGAGTTAAGAATACTTGAAAACCATATAATCTTATATTAGTTAAAGAATACTTGAAACTATATAATCATTTAGTATTAGTTAAAGAATACTTGAAACTATATAATCATTTAGTATTTAGTTAGAATACTGACTATATAATCATTTAGTATTGTAAGAATACTTGAAACTATATAATCATTTAGTATTTTAGTTAAGAATACTTGAAACTATATAATCATTAGTATTAGTTAAGAATATTTTAAACTATACAACTGTGTGCAAATTATTTTGCGAGTGTATATCTACCTGACCAAAGCAGTTTCAAGCAGTGGTAGTACTGCTGTCTTGGTGTATTGTGGTATGTGGTTGTGCTGAACGTTGTACTCTTGACTTTCTGTCCGTTTCACATTTGGGTTTTTTTTTTATTTTTAGCAGCATTCAGTAAATTTTTATTTCTTTAAAAAAGAATAAGACCATAAGCGATAGATGAGTTTGAAAAAAAGTTTATTGTGAGTCAACTATATCATTTAAAATTTGATTGAAAGTGTTACAGTTCTTTATTGACTGTATAGATTAATGAAAGCGTTTTTGTAAGTATAATAGGGGTGAGATTGACCAACCAACAGTGGGTTTTTGGTGGGATGCGTCACGAGACAAGACAAAATGATAAGCAGTATGGCATTCAAGCAGATTCCTGCTAGATTCATATCTTTGTGATTTTTGTGGCGAGAGAACAACAAAGAATTTTAATGGTCAAGAAGTTCAAGAGTGCCAATCTTTTTTTGACAAAGTTTTGACAAAATTTTATAGATTTATAGAAATTTTATAAGAATTTTTCAGATGGAATCACTGAAAATGCAAATGTTTACAGTGTCTTATTTTGCTTGTATCATTGTTACTTATTTTTTATCTTACAGTATCTCCCCCTCCTGATCAATCAGCTGGTCATGTCAACCTAGCACCTTATTATGATTGGTTTCCAACCCTTTGCCTTTATGGAACAAAACCCCCAACTCTTTTTATCATATATGTGCTAGAGGCGGTGACTGAGTGTTTATTGCCCTGGGTTATGACGTTAAAACTCTGATGGTGACATTCCAATTTTTGGAGCTCTGGGAATGTGGAAAGTCCCCTTTATCACCATACTCCCAGGTCACGTCTGACCCAAAGTGGTAGTACCTGGTTAGGGTCCCATTCTATGAGTTAAATAAAAAGAGAGTTTAAAAAAATGTGGTTTAAAGAAAGATGAAGTAGTACCTTGAAGAATGATAAAACAAAAAACATCTTCAGCATTAAAATGACCCAACAAGGGTTGACATTGCCGTTTAAAACCGAAACCAAATAACTTACACTGTTAGGAAAGAGAACAAAAAAAGGAATGATATTTTGGCATGGCTATTGTATATAATATTTTGGGATATTAATTTCAAAAAAACAAAAAAAAAACAGGATGTAACATGTAGCATTGTTTTTATATATATATTTATATATATATATAATATTATATATATATATATATATTAAACAACATCAAAAATCTTATTTCCTTCCCGGAAGAACATAAGGCCCGGGTTTGTTATTATTTCCACTCACGTCCCCCTTATCTTATATGATAGAGACGTTATCAGTATCATTTGACAGCGTTATTTCGCAAAAGGAATTGTCCCGTGTTGTATCGTGCTGAGCAGTATGGTTCTGA
Source organism: Doryteuthis pealeii (assembly GCA_023376005.1). Lineage (NCBI taxonomy): Eukaryota > Metazoa > Mollusca > Cephalopoda > Myopsida > Loliginidae > Doryteuthis > Doryteuthis pealeii. The sequence goes on along the minus strand of CM042153.1, from coordinate 96,428,873 downwards.
CTATCCGCTGAAGTTTCGATTTCTGTCGGAGGGAAATGTTAGTTACATCGCTGATGAGACTTAATAAAGGTTGAAAACAGGTCCGTACCCCCGATATTCTACACACGAATATTCTTACCGAAATTCACTTGTCTTATTATCTTCTATTAATTATCGAATTTTATGCGATATACGCATTTGTTAATTGCCTTCAAGCAAAAATATAAATAAAAAAATAAATTATATATATATATAATATATATATTAATATATATATTATATATATAATGTTTTATGTTTTATCCTGGGCTCACTTAGATATATATATTTTTTATGCAGATTGAAAAAAAATTCTTTAGTTCTGAATTTTTAGGACTGTTGTTCTCATCTCATTACTACACACGTTTCAGCTGATGTATTCCTCTGGTCTTCTTTCAGGTGTTACCTTTGTAATTCAATTGGAGGCAAACTGCTCTCACTCTGCTACAAGTGTCAAAGATTTTTGTCTACTTGGGGAAATTAATTTTGAATGGGTTTGACTGTTGTGAAACAAAACGTTAAGAATTTATGATCTCATTTAATAATTTCAGACATAGTAATATAATTATTTTTTCTTTATCAGTATCATTGTATTTAAAAAAAAATCTTTTTTACAAAATGTGAACAGATGTGATACAAGATTTGGGGTACAACACTTGGTCTGGGGTGGGGGCATGTTTATGGTTATGTTTTTATAATTATTATTGTGCTTGATTAATAATCTGGCTTGACAATATCTATTTCTGTATGTGTTGCACATGTAAAGAATTGTCTGCCTTGTTTTTTCTTCACATTCATCGTGAACTGATTCTTTCTATTTTAAAAAAAAATGTTTGTTTTATTTTTTTTTCTGTGTTAAAAAAATTGAAATTTCCAACTCAATTAGAAAATGTCAGTGCACGTAGATGTGTTTTAAAATTCTCTGTACATTGATTGGCTACAACTTCATCCAATCCAGTGCACAGAAACAAGGGACGATGTTTTTGCAAAACTCATAAAGCCAGGATCTAACTTCTAGCATGTTATGACAAATTGGTGTGCTACTAAGGTGTATCATCCCTAGTGGCTAGCTTGGCAGAGGGGGAGTATTATCTCTCT
>CM042153.1:96308078-96427657 GCA_023376005.1 Doryteuthis pealeii | reverse complement strand
CGCGCCTGCTGAAAATGAACTGTCCTAGTTATGAACCGTATAGCGTTTGAAGGCGTTTGATGCGACATTTATTAAAAAAAAATTATTTGTCGATAAAAACGCCTTCAAACACTAAAAAAAAAGATATTTAAAATGGAGAGGTTTAAAAAATTAATACTTGTTGATTAAAAATCTGGGGGGGATGTTAAAATATCGCTTTCTTATCACATTAACTTGTCTATAAAACGCCTTTAAACCGCTATACGGTTCATAACTGGCCTGGTTCACTTTTCAGGAGGCCACCTTTAGTGTCTTTTAGGGCAGGAGGCCGGATGACTGCATCGAAAATGACCAAAAATTGTATTGGAAAATGCTTTTTTTTCTGAGAATATTTTAATGCTATTTGCTACAAATTTAAACTGCAACATGTTGATTTTGCTGTGTTTATTGTACTTTATGAAGGAGATTTAAAATTATCTACACTACTTGTATATGGAAACGAGCTCATTGTGGATGATTTGATAAAAGAACATGTCTAATCTGCCAGAGAACAAACTACTTCATCGATGATAACTTGCCATTCGCCATTAACCTCTCTTGAAACTTGTTGAATCTTTTTATTCGTGGTGGAGGTGACAGGCATCCTGCTCCCTCTCATATCACGCTTGTTCGGGCCTTTAAACTTCTCTATCCACTTATACACACTTCTAAATGGTAGTGCAGTGTCTTCATATTCTGCTAAAAAAGCTTCCAAAGAAATGGGTCACTTCTTTGTTTCGTATACTGTTAGTGTAGCGCCTGTTTACACTGTAAAAACAGCAAGCCAAAATGCATGATCAGGCTTGATTTTGTCATGTGACCCCAACAATGCCAACTATAAGAATCATGTGTTTATATACCCATTCAAAAACATATCGCGGTATATAAAACATCGAGGACGCACCCAGTGTGACAATAAGAAGAAAAGTGTGGATATTTTGACTCTCTGTTTGTACATTTAAATGTTTCTATCATTTTGATTTTTTTTTGACTGTTGTCCTCATCTTTATTGGAATCTACATAGTGAACGTTTTCATCTGAAGTACCCTCAGACTTCTTCAGGTTTTCCTTGTAATCCATCGGGGCAGACTAATTTTTTTCCTTCACTCAACAACTGTCAAGACTTTGTCTATCCAATCATAGCAATTGATTCAATTTTGCAATCATTCTGAATAGTTTGACTGTTGTGCAAAAAATCATTGAAGATTATGAGTCTCTTAAAATAATGTCAATTGAGAACATTTCATCATTTAAAAAATCAAAATTAATTAAAACAAAACATTTGTGTTCCTTGATAATGTTTATTTTTGCTATGTTATTTGTAATGTACATGTTTCTGATTGATTTTTCACTGTAGTCTGAGTGACAGCAAGTCTCCTTAGATCACCAGATCTTCTTTTCAGTATTCAAGTTATTTAAGCAGTTGCTGTTGGTTGGACTCTTAATCTTCCTGGATTTCCAATTCCTAAGTCTCTATTCTATTTTTTTTTTTTTTTTTTTTTTAATCGTTCCAAGGACTCTATTATGATTGGCTTTCACTGTCATCTTCATGTTCAACAATTTTTTATTTAAAAATGTTTTTAAAGGCTCTCTTGGCAAGTCAGGTATTTATCTAGATGTTCGCTTTTCTTTCAATTTTATCTGTGGTTTGCTGGAATAGGTGAAATCCACTAGTTGACAAGTTCTTTTCTTGTTAGTCAAACTATGTGTGGTCTTTTGGCGGGATTGGGTGATCCTTTGTATCTCAAAGCCCAGAGAATGTTTTTTGATTTTTCAAAGTCAAATTTTGGTTGTGCATTGCCCAATTGTCACAATTTATGGTGACATTTAATTCTTTTGCACAATCCCAGTCAATCATCTTTCCCACCCAACCATGCTGTCTTGTATTCTTTTGGCCAGTTTGTGCATTCACCATTGTGCATGAACTTTTCCCTCTATCACCACAGGGAAGAATTCCCCGTGGCGTAATGGCTTAACTACTGGACTGCGAGATCATAGAGAGCACGTCGAATCTCCAGTTGTGCTATTTCATTTCGACGATATCTTAGGAAGATATGAACACCTCACCCCACTACGGGATGAATTTAGTACCATTACTGTTCGTCTGCAAGGACGGCTTTGCATTAAAATAAACCCATAAGGTTGATATGCCATAAACAAGGTCTATCACCACAAATGTCACTTGCTATTCGGATATTTCATGTTTAATGTAATTGGTGTTATGGCATTTTGTTCTAGTTCTGAAGAGATTTAATTTCTCTTTTGGAGGTTTCCCTTTTGGCAATCTACCTATTGTCACTTGACTATCCATACAGTTGTTTTCCTTCCAATTTTTGTTTTCTAGTTTTATTTCTATAGTAAGTAAAAATGGAACAAACCTTCAAAGAGCAAATATCTTATACTACCTTAAAAAAAAAAAAAAAAAAAAAAAAAAAAAAAAAAAAAGAAGAAGAATGGAATCGTCTGTTTTTCCTATAAATAATGTTCTGATTAAAACCTCAGAAGTAGAAATACACAAGATCATCCTGGGACTTATGAATTCAACCTAGCATGCTAATTACTCTGTTCACCTTGTCATCTTACTTTAGTAAAAACTTTTTCCGTATCCTTAATTAACTCAATGTTTCCTTCTGTAACTCGTTAACTCCAGTTACAACATTGTATGAGAGATTTACTTTGTGATCCAATCAATCCATCCTTTTAATTCTTCATGGGACAACTCCAGGCTAATTTTTTAAAATTCCTCACTCCCACGGCTGAGGATTACGCGTTTGAAATGTCTGCTCATCTTTGCTGAGAGTGCTGTAATTCTGAGTATCAGAAGTTAAGAAAATAATAGAAAGAAACACTTGAGTATTAAGGGTAGGAAAAGGTACTAAGCAAAGATACAAGAGTGAAACAGAGTCATAGCAATTGCTTGTTGCCATAACAAAGTTCCATGAATCTCCATTGTTCTCTCTTCCGAGTTTTTGTCAGACACTTTATGAAAAAAACGGAAGATTCTTCTTCATATTAGTACTATATGACAGAGAAGCACAAAAATATTTGTGAAATTTTAAGGCTTTTTTGTTTTATCATTATGCAATCGGCATGTTTCCTGTTTTTATTTCTGGTGTCTGACATATATATTATATACACATTAAATCTTTAGTGACTGAAATAGAATTTTGATTGAATTGAACAACCAATAAAATACTAATTTTTCTGTTGTATATTTGTCTTTTTAAAAATATGCCTGTTTTTTTTACTACTTAAAAAAATAGTTTTTGCAACTTTCATTTTTTTTTTTGACCAGTGAATTGCTTTTAATCCACTTATTAAATAGTCGCCTGTTCAAATCTCTCACACATATATAAACAATTCTCTGACCCCCTCCCCTCTATCTCTCAATCCATCTCTCTTTCTTCTCTATCATTTTTATTTATCCCTCTTCTATCACTCTTTCTCTGACCTTTTTAGTTGCACCTATCTCTCTCTCTCTCTCTATTTCTTTTACATATCTCTGTTATTTCTTTCACCTTTTAGCTGTCCCCATTATCTCTTCTCTGCTGTTCTCTTACCTTTTAATTGTCCCAATCTCTCTCTGTCTATTTCTCTCATTCTTTTAACTGTCTCCCGTATTCTTCAGTCTGTCTCTTTCACCCTCACCCTTTTAGCTGTCCCCCTATCTTTCTCTATTTTTTTATCTTAATTTATTGCCCATCTCTTTTCTCTCTTATTCTTACCTTTTAGTTGTGCTCTCTCTCTCTCTCTTTCTCTCTCTCATCTATCTCTCTATCTCTCTTTCTCTCTCTCTATCTCTCTATCTATCTCTCTATTCTATCTCTCTATCTATCTCTCTCTCTATCTCTCTATCTAGTATTATATATATATATATATATAATTTCCTGTCTCATTAACTGCCCCCCCCATCTCTCCCTCTCTCGTTCTACTGGCTGTGATTTGTTTCTGATTAATTTTAGGAAGATCTTGCATGCAACTCACAAGAATCATTAGTATTTGCTTCTGTATTGCAGTTTTCTCATTTTGTCATCCAAGAATTAACAAAGCAAAAAATCTAACAATTGCATTTATTAATCTACATTCATTTGACAATTTCTTTTTTTTTTTGTTTCATTTGCTCTCTGCCATTTTTATCTTTTTCTTTTCTTCAAATTTTAGCTTTTCTTGCAATTGCTTTTGGTTAACTGAAGCCCAACTTTTTTAGACCTTATTTTCCGAAGCAGGTATCATTGGGGAAACGCTGGGAATGTTTTATTTAAGCTCCCCCCCCCCCCCCATGGCCCATTTACCAAAAACATCTTTTTTTTCTTTCTCCTCTCTTTTTTTTTTTTTTCTTTTTCCCCCCCAAAGTCCTAAATCTCTTCTTTCTTTCGGATACACACAACCTGTCATTCTCTTGATGGCAATGCTAACTGGTCAAGAAGCCTATTCCTCATTTCTCAACAAATGAACTTTTCCATTCTCCAATGATACCGCAATTGGAAAAAAGGTCTAAAAAGTTTGGCTTCGAGTTAAAGCCATACCACACTTTTAACCTGGACTAATTCTTTTTATATTCTTTTTTTTTTATCTTTGTTTTGTTTCTTTTTCCCTTCTCAAATTGATATTAAAATAAAAAACTATTAATGATTAAAGAAAAGAATCTTTAATCATTAAATAGTTTTTTAATTTTAATATATTTTGATGCTTCCTTTTTTTTTTTTTTTTTTTTTTTTTTCTAACTCCTGATTTGATTCTTCAAATAGAATTGTTTTTATTCTTTCTTCTATTTTTGCTCTTTCATCAAGTCTGCTTCATCTTTGCTTGCTTTGGTCTGATCTGAGAAAATGGTTGAGCAACTTGTATATTAGTCATGATTCTTGTCTGAAAATTTCTCTCTTTCTTGTGAGTAGCAACCGACACAAAGGCTGGATGTGAACTTGGCTACCTCACCGTTACGTGTATTGCTAGAATGGCAACAACTCCTTTTTTTCCTAATTTACATAGACTTCTGATTAGAAATAAAAAGAGACACAACACACAGTCTCACAACAATTTTAGAAGCGTAAAAGTCAGTCTAAAAATTAGAGGCACCGTAAACAACAGAAATAGGTTTAATGTTACATATTGATAGGTGCCTATAAATCATGTACAGTAGTATAGAAATAAAAAATAATGGTAATCTGAATCATAGAAAAAAAAAATATTAAAACTAAATTTACAGGGCTGACTTCACTGACCTGTAACCTTTATCTGATTGGTCAAAGCAATTAGAAGAACAGGAAGTAGACTTAGAAAAGGGAGTCCTTAGTGGGTTTTACTCCCATGTGTGATGCGTTACTTGGGCTTCATAATAATATGGTACAGTATATGTTAAAATAATAGTAATTCTGAAATTCTGGAAAAAACAAATAAAGTAAATTGACAGAGATTGACCTTTACTGACCTGCGGTTGTTTCTTGTTGGTCAGTTTTGGTTTGTGGAGCAGAGAGGGGGGGGCTTGGAATTGGGGGAGTATTTAGCTTGGTTTTCGAAGAGGCAGACATGTCTCTTCAGATGGTTATTTCTTCTCTTGCATGTGTTAACTTGGGATAAATAAAAAACATCTAAAAAAATCATCCAAACTTTTGTGTTACATTACTTAAAAACAACAACAAACACAGAGAGGGTGAAGAGACCACAAGAGCATGCAGAGAACAGAAAGAACTAGCCCAGATACCCAGTGTCACCCTGATATGTGGCTTCTTCTATGGCTGCTTGGGTCTCATCGTCTATTCTGGGTATCTGGCTAGTTCTCTCTGTTCTTCTGGCAATGCTTTCTTGGGTCTCTTCATCTCTGTGTTTGTTGTTGTTTAGTAATGAACACAAAATTTGGATATTCTTTTTAGATGTTTTTATTTATCCAAGTTAACCAACATGCAAGGAGAGAATAACCATCTTTGAAGAGACATGTCTGCCTCCTTCGAAAACCAAGCTAAAACTCCCAAATTCCAAGCCCCCCCCCCCGCCTTCTGCTCCCACAAACCAAACTGACCAACCAGAGAACAACCGCCAGGTCAGTAAAAAGGTCAATCTCTGTCAATTTACTTTTTGTTTTTTCCAGAATTCAGAATTACTATTATTTTTAACATATACTGTACCATATTAATTATGAAGCCCAAGTTAACCATCACACTGGAGAAAAACCCACTAAACTCCCTTTTCTAAGTCTACTTCTGTTTCTTCCTAATTGCTTTGACCAATCAGAAATTAGGTACAAGGTCAGTGAAAGGTCAAGCCCTGTAAATTTAGTTTTATATTTTTTTTTCTATGATTCAGAATTACCATTATTTTTTTATTTCTATACTACTGTACATGATTTATAGGCAACCTATCAATTATGTAACATTAAACCTATTTTCTGTTGTTACGGGTGCCTCTAATTTTAGACTGACTTTTACGCTTCTAAAATTGTTGTGAGACTGTGTGTTGTGTCTCCTTTTTTATTTCTAATCAGAAGTCTTATGTAAATTAGGAAAAAAGTGAGTTGTTGCATTCATAGCAATACACGTAACGGTGAGGTACCAAGTTCACATCCAGCCTTTGTGTCGGTTGCTACACACAAGAAAAGAGAAAATTTTCAGACAGAATCATGACTATATACAAGTTGCTCAACCATTTTTCTCAAGATCAGACACAAAGCAAGCAAAGATGAAGCAGAACTTGATGAAAAGAGCAAACAATAAGAAGAAAGAAATAAAACAATTCTTATTGGAAGAATCAAGAAATCAGGAACAGTTTAAAAAAAAAAAAAAAAAAAAAAAAAAAAAAAAAGGAAAGCATCAAAATTGATATTAAAATAAAACTATTTAATGATTAAAGAATTCTTTTCTTTAATCATTAAAGTTTTTATTTAATATCAATTTTGAGAAAGGAAAAAAAACAAAAACAAGATATAAAAAGATATAAAAAGTATTAGTCCAGGTTAAAAGTGTGGTATGGCTTAAACTCGAAGCCAAACTTTTTTAGACCTTATTTTCCAATTGCGGTATCATTGGAGAATGGGAAAGTTCATTTGTTGAGAAATGAGAATAGCTTCTTGAACCAGGGTTAGCATTGCATCAAGAGAATGACAGGTTGTGTGTATCCGAAAGAAGAGGAGAGAGACTTTGGGGAAAAAAAAAGAAAAAAAAAAAAAAAAAAAAAGAGAAGGAGAAAGAAAAAAAAGATGTTTTGGTAAATGGGCCAAAGGCTTAAATAAACATTCCACGTTTCCCCAATGATACCTGCTTCGGAAAATAGGTCTAAAAAAGTTGGGCTTCAAGGTTAACCAAAAGCAATTGCAAGAAAAGCTAAAAACTTTGAAGAAAAAGAAAAGATAAAAATGCAGAGAGCAAATGAAACAAAAAAAAAAAGAAATTGTCAAATGAATGTAGATTAATAAATGCAATTGTTAAGATTTTTGCTTTGTTAATTTTCTTGGATGACAAAATGAGAAAACTGCAATAACAGAAGCAAATACTTACATAGATTCTTGTGAGTTGCATGCAAGATCTTCCTAAAAAAATTAATTCAGAAACAAATCACAGCCAAGTTAGAACGAGAGAGGGAGAGATGGGGGGGGGGGCAGTTATGAGACAGAGAAATTAATATATATATATATATATATATATAGATAGAGAGATAGAGAGAGAGATAGATAGAGAGATAGATAGAGAGATAGATAGAGAGATAGAGAGAGAGAAAGAGAGATAGAGAGATAGATAGAGAGAGAGAAAGAGAGAGAGAGAGAGCACAACTAAAAGGTAAGATAAGTAGAGAAAGAGAGATGGGCAATAAATTAAGATAAAAGAAATAGAGAAAGATAGGGGGACAGCTAAAAGGGTGAGAGGTGAAAGAGACAGACTGAGAGAAATACGGGAGACAGTTAAAAGATGAGAGAAATAGACAGAGAGAGATGTGGGACAATTAAAAGGTAAGAGAAACACAGAGAGAGAGATAATGGGGACAGCTAAAAGGTGAAAGAAATAGACAGAGATAAATGGTAAAAGAAATAGAGAGAGAGAGAGAGATAGGTAGACAACTAAAAGGTCAGAGAAAGAGTGATAGGAAGAGGGATAAATTAAAAATGATAGAGAGAGAAAGAGAGATGGATTGAGATGAATAGAGGGGGAGGGGGTCAGAGAGATTGTTATATATGTGTGAGAGATTTGAAACAGCGACTATTTAATAAGTGGATTAAAAGCAAATTCACTGGTCAAATAAAAAAAAAATAAAGTTGCAAAAACTATTTTTTTAAGTAGTAAAAAAAACAAAGCATATTTTTAAAAAAAAAACAAATATACAACAGAAAAATTAGTATTTTTAATTGGTTGTTCAATTTCAATCAAAAATTTTCCTATTTCAGTCACTAAGATTTAATGTGTATATAATATATATGTCAGACACTCAGATAATAAAAAATAGGAAACATGCCGATTGCATAATGATAAAACAAAAAAGCCTTAAAATTTCACAAATATTTTTGTGCTTTCTCTTGGTCATATAGTACCTAAATAATGAGAATGGAATCTTCCGTTTTTTTTCATAAAGTGTCTGACAAAACCTCGGAAGAGAGAAACAATGAGATCTCATGGAACTTGTTAATGCAACCAAGCAATTGCTAATGACTCTGTTCACCTTGTATCTTTGCTTAGTAAACCTTTTTCCCTACCCTTAATACTCATAGTGTTTCTTTCTATTATTTCTCTTAACTCTGATACTCGAATTACAACACTCTTCAGCAAGATGAGCAGACATTTCAAACCGTAATCCTCAGCGTGGGAGTGAGGAATTTTAAAAATTAGCCTGGAGTTGTCCCAAGAAGAATTTAAAAGGATGGATTGATTGGATCACAAAGTAAAATCTTCTCATACAATGTTGTAACTGGAGTTAACAGAGATATAACAGAAGGAAACACATTGAGTATTAAGGATAGGAAAAAAGGTTTACTAAGTAAAGATACAAGGTGAACAGAGTAATTAGCAATTGCTAGGTTGAATTCATAAGTCCCAGGAGATCTTGTTGTTTCTACCTTCTGAGGTTTTATCAGACATTATTTATAGGAAAAACAGACGATTCCATTCTCTTCTTTTTTTTTTTTTTTTTTTTTTTTTTTTTTTTTAGGTAGTATAAGATATGTTGCTCTTTGAAAAGGTTGTTCCATTTTTACTTACTATAAAATAAAACCTAGAAAACAAAAAATTGGAAGGAAAACAACTGTATGGATAGTTCAAGTGACAAATAGGGTAGATTGCACATAAAGGGAAACCTCAAAAGAGAAATTAAATCTCTTCAGAACAGAACAAAATGCCATAACAACCAATTACATTAACATGAAAATATGCAACCGAATAGCAAGTGGACATTATGTGGTGATAGACCTTTGTTTAATGGCATATCAACCTTTATGGGTTATTTAATGCCAAAGCCGTCCTTGCAGACGAACAGTAATGGTACTATTCATCCCGTAGTGGGGGTGAGGGTGTTCATATCTTTCCTAAGGATATTCGTCTGAAATGAAATAGCACAACTGGAGATTCGAACTTGCTCTCTATGATCTCGCAGTCCAGTAGGTTAGCCATTACGCCACGGGGATTCTTCCCTGTGGTGATAGAGGGAAAAGTTCATCACATGGGTGAATGCAGCAAACTGGCCCAAAGAGAATACAAGAACAGGCATGGTTGGGTGGGAAAGATGATTGACTGGGAATTGTGCAAAAGAATTAAATGTCACCATAAATGTGACAAATGGTGCAAATGCACAAACCAAAATTTGACTTTGAAAATCAAAAACATTCTCTGGGACTTTGAGATACAAATGGATCACCCAATCCCGGCCAAAAGACCACACATAGTTTTAACTAACAAGAAAAGAACTTGTCAACTAGTGGATTTCACCATTCCAGCAAACCACAGAGTAAAATTGAAAGAAAGCGAACATCTAGATAAATACCTGGACCTTGCCAGAGAGCTTTAAAAAAAACATTTTTAAATAAAAAATTGTTGAACATGAAGATGACAGTGATACCAATCATAATAGGAGTCCTTGGAACGATTAAAAAAAAAAAAAAAAAAAAAATAGAATAGAGACTTAGGGAATTGGAAATCCAAGGAAGAATTAAGAGTCCAGACCACAGCACTGCTTAAATCAACTTGAATACTGAAAAGAAGAATTCTGGTGATCTAAGGAGACTTGCTGTCACTCAGACTACAGTGAAAAAAATCAATCACATGTACATTACAATAACATAGCAAAATAAACATTATACAAGGAACACAAATGTTTTGTTTTATTATTTTGATTTTTTAAATGATGATAATGCTTCTCAAATTGACATTATTTAAATGAGATCATCATAAATTCTTCAATGATTTGTTTGCACAACAGTCAAACTATTCAGAATGATTTGCAAAATTGAATCATTGCTATGATTGGATAGACAAAGTCTTGACAGTTGTTGTAGTGAAGGAATAAAAATTAGTCTGCCCCGATGGATTACAAGGAAAACCCTGAAGAAGTCCTGAGGGTACTTCAGATGAAACGTTCACTATGTAGATTTCCCAATAAAGATGAGGACAACAGTCCAAAAAAAAAATCAAAATGATAGAAACATTTAATGTACAAAAGAGAGTCAAAAATTATCCACACTTTTCTTCATTATTGTCACACTGGGTGCTGTCTCTCGATGTTTATATACCCGATATGTTGAATGGGTATATAACACATGTATTCTTATAGTTGGCATTGTTGGGGGTCACATGATCAAAATTCAAGCCTGATCATGCCATTTTGCTTGCTGTTTTTACAGTGTAAACATGGCTGCTACACTAACAGTATACAAACAAAGAAGTGACCCAATTTCTTTGGAGGCTTTTAGCAGAATATGAAGACACTGCACTACCATTTAGAAGTGTGTATAAGTGGATAGAGAAGTTTAAAAGTGCCCGAACAAGCGTGATATGAAGAGGGAGCAGGATGCCTGTCAACCTCCACCACTGATAAAAAGATTCAACAAGTTCAAGAGATGGTAATGGCGAACTGGCAAGTTATCATCGATGAAGTAGTTTGTTCTCTGCAGATTAGACATGGTTCTGTTTATCAAATCATCCACAATGAGCTCGGTTTCCATAAAACAAGAGTGTAGATAATTTTTAATCTCCTTCATACAGTACAATAAACACAGCAAAATCAACATGTTGCAGTTAAATTTTTGGTAGCAAAATAGCATTAAAATATTCTCAGAAAAAAAAGCATTTTCCAATACAATTTTTGGTCATTTTCAGATGCAGTCATCCCGGCCTCCTGCCCTAAAGACACTAGGTGGCGCCTCCTGAAAAAGTGAACCAGGCTAGTTATGAACCGTATAGCGGTTTAAAGGCGTTTTATAGACAAAGTTAATGTGATAAGAAAGCGATATTTTACATCCCCCCCAGATTTTAATCAACAAGTAAATGTAATTATTTTAAACCTCTCCATTTTAAAATATCTTTTTTTTTAGTGGTTTGAAGGCGTTTTTATCGACAAATAATTTTTTTTTAAATTGTCCATCAAAACGCCTTCAAACTGCTATACGGTTCATAACTAGGACAGTTCATTTTTTCAGCAGGCGCCGTCTAACGGATTTTACGGCAGGAGATCGGGACAACAGCATACGAAAAATCACCCAATTTTCTATTTAACAGCATTAAAATGTTCTCAGAAAAAACATTTTCCAATAAAATTTTCTACTTGATAAGTTTTGCATTTACGCTCATCCTAATCATTATAATTTTTCAATTTTTACTTTTTATAGAATAATTTTATGTTTGTTTTCTATCAATTGATTATAATAAATTTTATAAAGAGGATGTAACACTAAAGCTTAATGACAGCCAAAGGCACAGACACACAGACAGACACAGACACCCCTTTAAGTAACAAGAATAATAATAGGTAGTGCATATGTAAGAGCTAAGTTCCAAGTCAAGTGACCTGTTTACAAAATACTGAGGGTAAATATCACAAGTTCAGTTAATTCCCAACGTCACACCATCCACAACAACAACAACAAAAATTGAAAGAAAGAGAGAGAGAGAGATGCTTCTACACAAAAATAAAAACAGGATTGAAAATTCCTAAAATACAAAAGACCCTTAAGGATGGATGAACAAAATTTGAAAATCTAAAATGTCTCATGAAATAAAAAATTAGCCTCTAAAAATAAAAAAATTTTGAAATTTAAAAAAAAAAAAAAAAAAAAAAAAAAAAAAAAAAAAAAAGGATTTGGAAGGAAGATAACAACTGATTTAATCACATGATCTACTGAGTCAAATGTAAATAATTCTATATTAACAAAACTGCAAAAAACCTTAAGTTCGTAACATTAGACACAAGGATTGTTTGGTTATATATATATATATATATATATATATATATATATATATATATATATATTATTATACTAAAGCTGAGATTATCAACTTTCCTTTCCTAAAGGAATTTTTCCTAAATATTCTAATTGATACAAACCTTATCCCGGAGTATAATTCAGTATTTAATCTAATCATTGTTTGAAAAAAATTCCATCTAATTTGATTCTAATTAGTCGTAATTTGCAATTAAGTAAAAATGTAACCCATCTCTATCTTTACTATCTGCCTGTTTATTTTTCTATGCACTCTCTCAATATTCTTTAATGTATCTACTCTCGTAAGCGGGACAAAGAAAAGAAAAGAAAAGAAAGAACACAGTTTTCTTTCTAACATTTGATTACAGGGAGTGGTTAATGCCTGCTGCTTGCTTGGTAATGCAATCTATGTATCTATCAGCATGGCTGAGAAAGAAAGAGTGTTCCCTTCTTAACATCTAGTGGGAATCGAACTCGCTTCTCAATGACACTAGTAATGATGTCACAAATATATCCTCGAAAGGCCTCTACCTGTCGCAATGGTCAAAATAATACTGCTAGCTGTTTCTCAGTTGTCGTACGTAATCGCTTGACTGCCTGTCTCTCCGTCGCCGTATGTTTTTATACACACCCGATCTCGTGAGAATTTGCATACGTGCAATACTATTCTCGCCGGTTCGAGATCGCCCATTATTAAAGGTAGTGCTTACAGCAGCCATGTTTCTTTCCTGCGATGCAAGCCAGACTCGTCCGCGCACGCTTTGTGTTCCGAGGTACGTTACTTTCATTACATCTACACTCCTCCCTGATCTGAGGATCACACAAAGTGCAGTGCGGAGCAGGTCTCTTTAGTCTGCTACTTCGTCTAAGCGGGACACGCTCGGTGGTATCTTCATCCTCAGTTGTATCATCGGATGTGTCTCTCTCTGTGGTATCTCCGTCCTCAGTTGTAACATCGGATATGTTTCTGGGCCCATTCTGGCCACACTCGTGATCGCTTTCAGATGCTGCTGAATCCTCCTGCGTCAAATCCTCATACAGCCTCGGTGCTTCATCGTCAGAGGAGGTGGTGCGACAACTAGTGGCGTCTGCTCCACGCAGAGGACGAACATCCTTTATGTGGCGAGGTGTCCCGTCGACAAGGACCGAATGTGGGCTGTAGACCTTGGTTATCCGTCCCTTTCCAAACTGAGTCGTACATCGCCCATGCGGGATCTTGACCCAGACGATATCACCCACTTTGTAATTGCTGGGACCAGAGTCTTCTGGTATCGATGCTACATCGATGCCCTTTATACGGGCCGTGTATGTATGTATCGCATTAGCTGGTGCAGTTGAAATTGTTGTATCATCCTTGGGAGTTACATTATACCAGTACACTGCTTCCATCACTGAACACCGTGTTCTTGTGACAATGCGCTTGATCGTACGATGGGATCTCTCTGCAATCCCATTACCCGACGGCACGTGTGCACATCGGAATCTCATCCGGACACCCCAGCGCTCGGCAAAGTTAGTGAATGTCTCTCCACAAAAGGCCGTGGCGTTGTCCGTGAGTAATTCGGCAGGCGCCCCCCTTTCGTAGAATATAGTCTCTAGCTGCCGGATGATGCTGGCAGAGTCCTGGCGCAGTAACTGTCTCCAAATGGCAAATCGACTGGGACCGCAGTCGATCAACGTTAGGTAATGCCGACCTTCAAGGTGGGTCACGTCCATCCCGACCCTGCTCCAGTTCTCACATACGTCCAGTCTACCCGTCCTCCACCTTACCGGAGCCGGATCTATGGATTGACATTCCTCGCAGTCCCTGACTACTTCCCGCACAGCTGCCTTAGAGACCTTGGGACTAACCAACCTTGCGAAGTAGAGTGTGCGTTTTACGCCGGGATGTCCACAAGATCGGTGAATAGTCCGAATGCGACCGGGATCCAGTTCTCCTATGGACGCGGCGCATACTGGCTCAGTGGGTTCCGTTTCTTTACGGATTGCATCCAACCATCGCTGGGGCACTCTGGTAAGTGGATCAGCTCGGTTTGCGTGAGATTTGACGAGCACCACGTCGATTGTTAGTCCATACTCCGCAGCTAATTCATGGAGCGTGCTCAGCCGGCGTCTTATTAACATCTCTGATGCTGCTTTAGTCCGTATCCTCGTTTTCCCAGACAGAGTGTCCAAAATCCATCTCTGCACACAGGCCGAGTCCGTCCGCAGGTGAATCACTCTCGCCTTCCATTGTAATGCCAGGTTAACACCCCTTAACACTGCATCAAGCTCTGCCAGATTTATGTGCTGATCTGAGTGTATTGGTCGTAGCCAGCTTGCGTCTTCAACTATGGCTCCGCCATATTCAATAGCCACACCGGTGGCCAAGGAACTTGCGTCTACCCACACAGTGACATCCCGACCGTTCACGCACCAGTCACCGTGTGCCGGATCAATTTGTGCCGTCCTCACAATAATCTCCTCCATCATCCGACGCAGTGGAGGGTCTTCAACTTCGTCATCCCATCCTGTTGTTACGGCGTTCGCTCTCCGTTTCAAGAACGCTGTTGCAACACGGAGCCAGCCGCACACTGGAAAATGCCCGGTCAGCCGCCCACACACTGAAAAGATGCTTCGACGTGTAAGTACGTCAGGAGCTGTCGGGTACTCGCCGTCTCGTCGCCATTGGAGTCTGCCGTGCTCCTCCCAGACATGCAAGCCCAACACACGAGCGCCACTACTCAGTTGCTCCGGATCCTTACAGGTCAGCCCAAACAGCTCAAGATGCGCCTTCACATGAGCCGCCAGACATACACTCTCGTTGACGAATATGTCGTCGATGTATGACGAGGTAGCGCTGTTGATTGTTTCATCCTGCCCGATCACAGCTTTGACAACGGATCGCATGATCTGTGGAGCCACGTTCAGCCCGAACCCCAAACGGGTAAGGCAATACCTTTGCCCGTTAACCTTCACCGTTTGGAATGGCCACAAAGACTTGTCAACGTGAATTTGCAGGTAAGCACGGCGCAGGTCTACTATAGCGACATTTGACCCTTGCTGTCGCCATTCCCTCAGCTTTTGGGCGCAAACGTCTGCATTGGCTGTGTACGCATCCACATACGCATTCAGCTCGCGATAGTCCATGACTGGTCGAACTTTGTGTTTATTCTCCTGTACTACAGCCATCAACGGAATCAGACCCTTGGGGGTCCAAGCTCGTCTTCAGGGTACGGAAGCAGCCAGCCATTGTCTATCCAACTCTGCAGTTCGCGATTGTACTCCTCTTGGAGATGGATAGGGATGGTATATCCTGCTAGCCTGTTTTTCAACGCGGCTGGTGGCTGGTTGTCGGACCACTTCCACGATGCAGTCCAAATTCTTTCACGTGCATCATACTCTGCACAGAAGTCAGGCTCACTGATCCGGATGGCAGCGCAGAACGGTTCGCTAGACTGGGGAAATTTGACGTCGCCGGTGCTAGTAACGATCACTCCGCCCAGCTGCTTGATTGCGTCCAATCCTAGCAACAAGTCAAATCCTAGTAACCCCCCATCCACGACGAGAACTTTAATGTCGAGGGGGTTCCTGTTGCTTACGCCAAGTTGGACTATTCCAATTCCGCAGCAACTGAGTGTCCTTCCACCCACTGTTAGTACCTGCACCTTCTCTTTTCGCCACGTCTGACAGCATGCCATGCGTATCAGTGATTGCGTACAACCAGTGTCCACGAGGGCGGTACGCATCCTCCCATTGATCCGTACAGCGATCACAGGCAGCGCGCCGCTCAGTTGAGGTTTGGGGAGGAGACTGGCGCTGAAGAATCGTCCCCTTTTCCGTTTCCCGGACAATTTCGAGCAATGTGACCCTGTCGCTTGCACCGGTAACAGGTGAGGGTTGTTCGCGGTCTGGGACTTTCACGTCGCATGAGACAATCACGAGCCAGGTGATTGGGTCCGTTACATGCGTAACACTTTGTTTGGGCAGCAGTTTCCTTTGCCTGACAACATGGTGGATGTGTTGCTGCGGCTGCCAGCCCTATACCTGCAGAGCTGTCTTTAATATTGCTCGGGCGCGGGCCAATATTTCTGATATGCCCAGGTCATCCACCCGGGATGTGGCCTGGAGAAGTTCCTCTGCATGTTCTGGCAACCCGGCAATGAACGCACATATCAAACCCCGCTCTGGCATACCTCCGAACAGAACTGCAAGCTTGCGCAGCTCTGCCAAGAAAACATCGACCGTTTCTCCCGGACGCAAGCGGCGTGCCGCAAACTGCTTGTAAGCTGTCACAGAGTTAAGGGCAAACGCTGTGTATAAGGCTTCTTTTATACAGGCGAAGTTGGCCCTCTTTTCGTCGCTCAGTTGTTGGTAAACAGCATATGCACCACCTGTAAGGCGCATCGGAACCACACACTCGATTCTCTTCACGCCGCTCAGCTGACACACTAGTTCCGCCTTCTCTACCCATTCAACTACCGATTGCCCAGAATCGGTCCCGTCAAAAAGGGGTATCAACTTGGGGTCGAAGGCCATAATGCCGAAATAGCTTCTAGTGGGAATCGAACTCGCTTCTCAATGACACTAGTAATGATGTCACAAATATATCCTCGAAAGGCCTCTACCTGTCGCAATGGTCAAAATAATACTGCTAGCTGTTTCTCAGTTGTCGTACGTAATCGCTTGACTGCCTGTCTCTCCGTCGCCGTATGTTTTTATACACACCCGATCTCGTGAGAATTTGCATACGTGCAATATTATTCTCGCCGGTTCGAGATCGCCCATTATTAAAGGTAGTGCTTACAGCAGCCATGTTTCTTTCCTGCGATGCAAGCCAGACTCGTCCGCGCACGCTTTGTGTTCCGAGGTACGTTACTTTCATTACATCTACATAACACTTAAATAAACAGAAAGTGACTGGCTCTCTTTTTTCTCTCTCTCTCTCTCAGATCTGGTTGTATAATTTTATTTTATTTATTCGCTTTGCAAACTATTAATTTGTTCAAGTTTTGAAGAATTTCGTCTGTTCTCCTTTATATTTAAAAAGTTTGTTTTTTTAATAAACTTTCAATTTAACTCAAAAATCTACTTAAAATTGTTTAATTTCTAAAAAATAATGTTAAGATTCGTAATGTGACTTGGTTTAAAAGATAAATAAATAAAATTGATGGAGCTTTCGGAGAAATGCGGTGTTCACTCAAAAAAAGTCCCTTCTGAAAAAACAATCTTCGCTAAAGGCGTTTTTCCCGAAAAGTGATATTTTACCTCCTCCCTTACACATTCCAGTTTTTTAACGACAAATAAATGTAAATATTCTACCCCCCACCTTCTTTGAAATATTTAAGCAGGGGGGGGGGCTAAATATTTACCTTTACTTGTCGATAAAAATAGGGCTTATTTTTAACGCCTTCAACCACGAAAAAAAGTGATTTGTCGAGAAAAACGTCTTCAATATGCTAAAAAAAATTTCTTTGGTATTTTCATTTTACTTTAACATCTTTATGGTATTAACATAGTTATTAAATTGATATTTGTTTTAGAATTAGACATTTCATATTATAAATGAATTGTAAATAGAAATTTAAATAGAAATACCTAATTAAGTCAGAAAGTTTTGAAATAAAATAACTGATGTATTATAAAATTCATTTGTTGATAAATCAACAGTGAAAATTTCATTAAAATTGGAAATTTCCCTGATTTTTGGTAATTTTTTCAATCGGGGGGGGGGGGGAAATTTATTTTGTAAAATACAGATTTTACGTCATCTTAGACAGTGTTGATGCTCATGTTACGATAAATTTGCGCAAAATTGACCGAAAAATAGTTTAAAATGTATTAAAAATAAATTACATTATTTTTTAACAAAATAACTGGAGCTCAATGGGTGACCCAACGGGTCACGTCATTTCTAGTATATATATATATATATTAATATATATATATATATATATATGTATGTGTGTGTGTGTGTGTGTGTGTGTGTGTGTATATATGTGAGCATATATATATATAATATATATATATATATATATATATATATATATATTATATATATATATATATATATGAGGTTAAGTAAACAAACGTGTTTATTTTTATATGGCTTTAAGCCGACAATTTTTGGAGGATTTAACATTTTCTCGATTTGTTTAGCCTTACATTTGAACATAAATGCCCGCCTAAATTCATTAATTATTAACTAATTTTCAAAATTAGGTATGACTTCAATTAAGCACATATCCTCCAAAATAATATATATATATATATATATATATATATAAAATGTCTGTATGTATATATGTGTATATATATATATATATATATATAATATATATATATATATATATATGTCTGTCTGTGTATGTGTATGTGTATATATATATATATATATATATATATATATATATATGTCTGTCTGTATGTATATATATATATATATATATATATATATAATATATATATATATATATATATATATATATATCAACTACTCTGTATGAGTACAATGCGACACAAGGTCAATTTTTGAAGCAGAGTTTAATAGGTTTGAATTCAGAGTTTTCCTTCTCTTGGACTGGTTAGCCATGGTTAAAGAGCCCAGTCTTCCCTACTATTTACCCATAGCTGGAGGGAGAATAGTTGGATGCATCCATTTTCCAAGTGTATTAGTGCTACATGAAATGCAAACAGCCTGGTCCAAAACTTGAACAATGATAGCCATTGCACCATGCGCTGTATGTTTTATATATATATATATATATATATATATATATAAAGTAAAGAAATTGGAGATTTAGCATTATAGATCTATATAAATCTCTAAGTCTTTTGTTATTTTTTTACTTATATATTTGCTCTGTGACTAACAAAAAGAGCACACATTGAGCTCTCAAACTGCGACTTGGTTTTGTTTAATAAAACTCTTGTGTCATGAGGAAGATTTCTTCTCTGGACTTTTGGATTATATATATATATATATATATATATATATATATATTATACAAACACACACACACACACACTCAGCTTGTGCAGTTATATTTGTGAGAACCATATTAAACTTTCCCCAAAGATTGTCCAAGATAGGACTGAAAGTACTAGGGAAGATATAAGCCATGATGAATTTTGGCCCTAGACATTTTAACATCTATTGAAAAACTTGAAAGAATTACAACCAAAATATGTCTATATTATTGAACCAAATATGTTTTTCCTTGACGGTAACAGGTGTAAAGAAACTGAAATTTCAAAACAATTTTCATACCATGCCGTTTTTACAGGTAAGAAATAGAAAACTTAATCAAGTTTTTATTTTTTTGTAAAAAAAAAAAAAAAATTGTTTCTTTTTTAGTGTTGTGTTTTGAATTTTATACGGGGAAAGGCAGCTGGTAAAATATCTAAATTAATTTGCCGATAAAAAGCGAGAAATACCTCTTGGTAAATATCTAAGCTGGGTCTGTTTTATGCCTGTTACCATCAAGGAAAAACATAGCGTAAATAAGGGCAGGGATCCAGGACAACAAAATGTTTATAAACCTAAAACACTGAAGATGCAACAAGAAGAAATATTTAGTGAAAGCTTCTTCATACATCAAACATATTGCCATAGATAGTAAAAAAAAAAAGTAGAGTTGGTAAAGTGGCCTATTGTCTGTATTAGCCAGAGAGTGAGGGAGTCTATCCCCTTTTTTGCTAGCACTAGACCAGAGAGATTTTTTTTTGCTGGTCCGTGTGGTAAAGTGGAGAGCTGATGGTAGTTGCTACCATCAGCTCTCCACTTTACCACACAGATCAGATTATCCAATTTGGGCTACTCATACGCTGAGTTGGTGAGGACCGGTATCAAAGCTGAAAAAGCCAAATTTATCCATTCACAGAATACAGACAAAAAGAAGAGAAAGAGCTCCAAACTATCACATGACCAACGGACATGTGACGTCCAAAGACCCCCCCACAATCCAAGGAAAGACATTTATTGTCTCCCTACAGCAGTGGGGTCCAAACCTTTTAGCAAAAGGGGTAAAATTTGATAAAGTGAAGATGCCCAAGGGCCAAGGATTCTTTCTGAGATTTTTTAATCATAAGTAAGTCATTGGGGCGGCCTAATGTCGGTATCAGCCAGATAGCGAGAGAGTCTATTCCCTTTTCACTAGTGCTAGACCAAGGAGATTATTTTAGCATCTGAGGTGGAGCGCCACACCTACCATCAGCTCCTCACTTTACCACACAGATCCCTATGCTACTCATATGCTGAGTTGGCGAGGGCCAGTATTTGAACCAAGAACTTTGTGATTCCTAGCCGAACACTCTACCAACTGAGCTAAATTATATGCAAATATAGACTTGTCAAAGATTTGAACTCAGATTGCCAAAACAATTTCCTATAATGATAAGAGTTACACTAAGTGCATCTCTGTTAGAGTGACCTTCTCCTAGTTGGGTTGCTTTCACATAGCTAAAGAGTTCCAACTGCATAGATCGCCTTCTACTTCCATAGCACTAATGCTATTTGGAAAGACATTTTGGTGAGGGAGTATTTGATTAAATATCTTCTCTACCACCAAGAGTGGTTCTTAAGAACACTGTGGCAAGAATATCAATAACAGTGTGGTCCCAGGTGGGGCCAACCCCAAGGCAACATCTGCCCCCTTGATTTAAAGGGGCAGGCCTAGGTATATTGCCCAGTGTCTGAGACGCCTCAATAGAGGAATGCCGAAGGGATGCACGCAAGTATTTCACTGCCCACGCATGAGCTTCGGTTTGTGCGTGACCCCCCCCCCTCCATCCACGTTAATGGTCCTTGTATCCAACTGGCATGATGAGGGGTGCCAGTAAATAAGATAAAAGCTTTTAGAGAACTGTTTCCGTTATCACTCCATCTAGCACATCAATAAATAAACTTTTTCTTATCTTTTTAAATAAAAACTTTTCTTTTTTCTTTTTTTTAATAATCTACGATTTACGTCTATTTGGCCAACATAGAAATAAAGTGAGGGAGAAAACGTTTGAAAATTAAAAACAAACTTAAAGCAATTAAGACGTGGGATTATAATGTAATTACTTTATCGTACACAAACCTTCCTAACACATTTCGGATGAATGAGGAAAAGAAGAGATAAAATTTGGACAAGTTTGAACAGACCCGAACAGAATTAAATGTGTTTGGGTAAAACCAAAATAATATAATTACTCTAGTTATCAGATAAGCCACCCTTTTGATCAGCCTGTTTCCTAGAATTGGAATACCGAAAACCTTGCTACAGAATAACAAGAACTGTAAAATACTAAAATAAAAATGGCTATTCCTTACTTTATTTCTAATCTCAAAAACAAGTAAGTTAAAATATTTATTAAACATTGCAACACATTATCTAATTATGGAAAAGATAATTTCTTAATACTTCATCTTTTCTTGGCTTTACGAACATGCTTTTAAAAAGCGGAACACGGTATCTCTAGTTTTAAAAACAAAACAAACAAAAAATAAAATTTAAAAAAAAAACTTTTGCCAGTACTTATTAAAAAAATCTCAAGATTTACTTTTTTATTATCATAAAAAAATTATACTATTATTGTTGATTTTATTTATGAGATTAAAACAAAATAAACAGTATGAAATTCAATGCTATTTTGTTTTTGGGTTTGAGAAAAAAAAATTAGGCCAATCCATATTGTCGGAAAAAAAGGGTTAATGTAAATTATTGAAAAGAAATTAATAAAGAATTTAAATAAAAATACTTGCAATCATCACACAAGAACATTTTTAGAGTTTAATAAATATTTTTCTTTTCTTTTTTTTTTTACACACGAGTTTTAAATTTTCATTGTAATATGTACAGGAATTGTATATAGACGATCTAATTTCAAAGTATATTTGTGGCGTGACTAAAAACAAGGATTTCACTACTCGTGACTTTTAAAGATGACATAAAAAAAAAATAAGTACGTAAAAAAATAAATAAAAAATCGGCCAAGTTTATATTTTTGGAGGTTTGGGTAACTTTTGTTTTAAATAATTAAATATTTCTGAGAATTTTTACCCCAGATTTCAACCTAAAAAGACCCGAAAAGGTTTCGTGGGGAAAATGTTATGATTGAAAAGTAAAAACTAATGATAAAAACTACCAAAAAAGTAGTCAACTTACTCAACCCCTTTTTTTCTCATTAACGGTAAAAAAATTAAAAAAACATTTTAGGGGTTTCCCCCCCTATGAACCCAAAAGAAGAAATAAAATTGGAAATTATTTTCTTCCGAAAAACTTTAAATAATTGTTATTTGTTAATTTTATCAAAGAATTTAGTTCGTTTTAATGTTGTTTTGTTTCTTTTTATACGTTTAAAATAATTCAAATTTTTCAGTCGTTTGTGAAGAATGAAATTACTAAAAAAATAACTTTATTTCATTTTGTAAATAATTTTGTAGTTAAATAAATATATCATTTTTTTTTTCAATCAATAATTTTACAATTTTACAATTAATTTCTTCGATCTTCAACTGAGCCACGCAAAAATTTTACAAACATTAACCCAGTTCTTTACTTTTCGTTACATTTTAACAACAATAAAATATATGAAATTTATAATAAATAAATACATTTTTAAAAAAAGATCTTTTTTAATTGGAAAGAGATGATGTCTTTTGTTTTTGTTTAAAGATTTTACACTACGTAGAAAAATGAAAAAAAGTCATCCTATACAGACATTTTTACAACCAAAAATGTAGAGACAGAATGTTTTTTGGTTTTTCAACAGGATAAACAAAAATTGATGTTATTTCTTTTGACAACCCTCAAACTTTACAATTATTTGAGATACTTGCCTCCCAAAACACGACACAGCGCCTTCACGTTGTTCAACGTTGTTGGACATTTAAGCAAATATCAAAATAGTCATCTTCGTCATTTAAAATCATACATCCGAAGTATCTAGTCGGTAAACCGGCGTTAGAGCAAAAATGGCCACTCTTGTATTTAATACCGGATATAAATTACCATCTTTTAAAAACTTTTTTCCTGTTGTGTTTCCCTTACTAATTTTTTGAGAAGCATCTTAAAAATAACCTATCCTATTCAGGATACTACAACTGATTATTCACAATACTTAAATTACTGCTTTAGAAACTTATACAGGTGTTCTTCAGAAAAAATACCTTTTGAAAAGTCAGTCCAGTCCATGAAGGGTGAAAACGGTAATACAGTTTTTTTCCTTAACTTCCATTTTGTAGGCTGGTGCAAACAGGACTTTTTAGGGATACGGGTAGGTTAAGTTTGATTTCTTCGTCTAATGGCATATCAACATTCGAGGGTTATCTAATACCTAAGCTATCCGTCTAGAAGAACAGTAGTAGTCCAATTCAACTAGGTATGTCCAAATGGTTAGAGGTAGATAACCCATGTTTTTCATATTTATCATCTGAAATAAAAAAAAAACTTATGCTGTGACAAAATCTACGAAGTTCTATATGTACAAAATTTGATTTAGGAAAATTTTAAAAATAAAAAAAAACAGTACAAGGACACACACGCTGAAAGAGTTGTTGCTGTCCCCAGAGTGATAATATGGGTATTTTGAAGTAAAAAAAAAAAAAGAGTATAACTTATAACTAGGTATGTTCAATTATTTCAAGGGAGATAATAAGGTAATTTATGAGGAAGTGCGTCCCGGTCTCCTGCCTCAAAAATTGCTACCCGGTGACTATTAAAATAACGTCCCCAGCTATGTCGTCTCGGTGGTTTTACTTGAAAGAAAGCAACCAACTTAGGGCGTTAAATGTATTTTAGAGGGGGGGCTTCTCTTTTTTGATATGAACAAATGGAGATGGGTGGATAGATATATATAAACAAAGTAAAAAATGAACAAATTGAGGTAGATAGATAGATAGATAGATATCTATCTTATATATCTAAACAAGAATTACGACAAATTTCTATAAATAAACAAGAATTACGACAAATTTCTATAAATAAATTTCTAAACAAATTACGATAAATAAATAAGAATTACGACAAAAAAAGAGAAGCCCCCGCCCCTCTAAAATACATTTAACGCCCTAAGCTGGTAGTTTTCTTTCAAGTAACACAACCGAGACGACATAGCTGGGGACATTATTTTAATAGTCACCGGGTAGCAATTTCTGAGGCAGGAGACCGGGACGCATTTCCTCATAAATTACCGATAATAAAAATTAATTTTCAATGTTTTAATTTTCACAGTTCATGGTTCAAAGTTTAAGTTTGGTTAGGTTGGATTTCGGTTAGGGGTTTGCAGAGAATATGCCTTCTGAATTTAGCTGTTGTTGAAGTTCTAGTAATGGTCCCTGAAAGGCCCAGTTGAATTTTTGTAGCTGCTAGGTTATCAGCTCTCAGCCCTTTTGGTGGTGTAGGAACACAATGCTTTAATTGTTGCTGTCTTGGGCTGGTAACAATGCAATGTCTTACTGTCTCATGTTCTATATAAGAGTTGTTGTTAGATATTGTACAAACGGAAATAGGAATTTCCGGTTAGATTAAACAAAGTAAAATGATGAACAATAGATAAAGGAGTCAAAGAAGAACTGGAACTAGAAGGTTCCGCTAAAGAACAATGAATATGTGGGCGTTTGGCGGGAAAGTCAGACAAAGAGGAAATAGAACAAAGAAAACAATAGATACAATTTCTAAAGACTCTTTCATCCACATTAGGACATTTCTCTACATGCTTCCTGGGACCATATGACCTTTAGGCACCCCTTTTTTTATCTCAATTAAGAAAGGAAATGTTTTTCATTTAGACCATCAATATCCGGTTGTTTGTTAGGGGTTAGGGTTAGGGGTGAGGGTTAGGGTTAGGGGTTAGTTTTCTAATTTTTTTTTACAATCTAAAAATCGTCTGTTAAAACAACTGGATATTGACGGTGTAAATGAAAAACATGTCCTTTCTTAATCGAGATCAAAAAGGGATGCCTAAAGGTCATATGGTTCGCTTCCTGTAATCCACCAAAACTATACCTGATACGCCCATCCACACACATATGCACGCACACGCATGCATACATGTATATTATTACTGTACGTTATTCATGTTCTTGACACTAATACATTATTCTATGTACTAGACATGAGACTTTGGTGAGTTGTGGTGCACCTGAGCACTGTACACATACATGTATATTATTACCGTATGCTATTCATATTCCTGACACTAATACATTATTCTATGTACTAGACAAGAGACTTTGATGAGTTGTGGTGCACCTGAGCACTGTACACATACATGTATATTATTACTGTATGCTATTCATGTTCCTGACACTAATACATTATTCTATGTACTAGACATGAGACTTTGATGAGTTGTGGTGCACCTGAGCACTGTACACATACATGTATATTATTACTGTACACTATTCATGTTCCTGACACTAATACATTATTCTGTGTACTAGACACGAGACTTTGATGAGTTGTGGTGCACCTGAGCACTGTACACATACATGTATATTATTACTGTACGCTATTCATGTTCCTGACACTAATACATTATTCTATGTACTAGACATGAGACTTTGATGAGTTGTGGTGCACCTGAGCACTGTACACATACATGTATATTATTACTGTATGCTATTCATGTTCCTGACACTAATACATTATTCTATGTACTAGACATGAGACTTTGATGAGTTGTGATGCATCTGAGCACTGTACACATACATGTATATTATTACCGTATGCTATTCATATTCCTGACACTAATACATTATTCTATGTAATAGACAAGAGACTTTGATGAGTTGTGGTGCACCTGAGCACTGTACACATACATGTATATTATTACTGTATGCTATTCATGTTCCTGACACTAATACATTATTCTGTGTACTAGACATGAGACTTTGATGAGTTGTGGTGCACCTGAGCACTGTACACATATATGTATATTATTACTGTACGCTATTCATGTTCCTGACACTAATACATTATTCTGTGTACTAGACATGAGACTTTGATGAATTGTGGTGCACCTGAGCACTGTACACATACATGTATATTATTACTGTATGCTATTCATGTTCCTGACACTAATACATTATTCTGTGTACTAGACATGAGACTTTGATGAGTTGTGGTGCACCTGAGCACTGTACACATACATGTATATTATTACTGTATGCTATTCATGTTCCTGACACTAATACATCATTCTATGTACTAGACATGAGACTTTGATGAGTTGTGGTGCATCTGAGCACTGTACACATATATGTATATTATTACTGTATGCTATTCATGTTCCTGACACTAATACATTATTCTATGTACTAGACATGAGACTTTGATGAGTTGTGGTGCACCTGAGCACTGTACACATACATGTATATTATTACTGTATGCTATTCATGTTCCTGACACTAATACATTATTCTGTGTACTAGACATGAGATTTTGATGAGTTGTGGTGCATCTGAGCACTGTACACAATAAATTTCATTATTTCGTATACTCTTTATGCACTATTTTAGTATTTCATGTCACTTTTGTATTCAATTCTATTAAGTTTCAATGATTTTATTTGTCATTAGAATGAACAAAATATATTTAAAAAATGTCTATTTTGATACAAATTTTATCAAGAAACTTCCACCAGAAAGTTTAAAGTGATTACATTATTTCTACTATAGTATTTTTGAGACTTACATAGTATATACTTCCTAGATATCTACATTTTTATTCAGAACTTCTATTTCTCTTACATAAACATACATTTTTGCAACCTTTAGTTCATTGCTGTATTCAGAAGGAATACAAGAATAGCAATGAACTAAAGGTTAAGTTTGTCCAGGCAACAAAACATGTTGTTAATTCATCATGAATTAATAATAATAATGAAATTTATTGTGTACAGTGCTCAGGTGAACCACAACTCATTAAAGTCTCATACATAGAATAATGTATTAGTGTCAGAAACATGAATAGCATACATTAATAATATACATGTATGTCTGCATGTGCGTGTGTATGTGTGTGGAGGGGGTATCAGGTATAGTGTTGGCGGATTACAGGAAGCATGGAGACTTTGAAAGATGCAGTGTTTCAGCAGCCTACGATGGGTGCTGGTAGTTTATTTCATGCCTCGGCAACTCTGAGCAAGAAAAAATGTTTCCGAAGGTCATGTGAGCTATGCTGTTTTCTGACTTTGTGGTAACTGGCCCTGTGGTGCAACAGTAGCAGGTCTAGCACAAGGTCATGAATTGTTCTCACATTTATTCTGTAGAAAAAAACGATATTCAACCAAATCCCATTCCTCTATAAGTCTATACTATTGCGTTAATTATTTCTATTTTTATTTTAGTATTACTAGCAAATATATGCACCCTCCAGGTGCAAGTATTTAAGTTTTAATGTAATAAAATATTGTATTAAATTAGAAAGGCTAATGAAACTAAATAAGAATACAGATAAAAAGATTTGAAACAGAGGGAGTATGATAAAAGATTTGAAACAGAGGGAGTATAATAAAAGATTTGAAACAGAGGGAGTATAATAAAAAATGGAACAACTGAAATTTACTCCATCACTCTCGTCTTTCTTGTTATTTTTTCTAATTCAAGTATTTAGTTAAAAGAGGAAGTAAAGAATTAAATGACAGTTATTTTTTCTTGTTAACAGATTTCATTTAAGATTCATTGAAGAGATTTTAGCTTATATTCATTAAAATAAAACCAAACAGTTAGAAATCAATAATACTAAGCATATATTTATTAAATTCGATTTTTTTATTTTAATATGCAAATTAGCTTTCCCGTTCATACTGTAAACCGCTATTTTGTTGTATATATAAATATAATTGCATGTTGTCAGTATGTAGACATAGTTAACAGTATTAATAATATAAGACAATTTTATTAATAATTGAGGTTTAGATTAAAATAAAATCATGGAGAATGTGATGTCAATAACTTAGAGAATTGTGACTTGAGCAGGAATATAGTTTCGGTTACAGACAGAAAAACACACAATCTCCATTATAATAAGATTTGAGGGAACTTTGTCAATACAACATCAGGCGCAAAAGATTCAAGCCACATTTAAGTTCTGTATGTTTTCTAATATGTGTGTGATCTGATCTGCTGACCCAAACAATGATTGGTTAGCATCAAAGATCATAGTGGCAACTGAAACAGGCATTTAACCTGTGTCAAAGAGATTTATTTTGAAAAAAACAAGTGATAAAAACAAAACATCATTTTTGATTTTGTAGAATGGTCAGTCATCAAGTATCAGTGGTGTAAACTGCAGACACAGAGATTTGATGAATTGTATCCAGAAAAATAAAATAATGTTAATTGATAAAAAAAACATTTATTTCAAGTTTTTGGAATAAAATAAGCTATTCATTATAAAATGAAGTCCTTAATGAATGAAATGCTGAAATTTTCATTAAAATTGGACAATTCCCTGTTTTTTGGTAATTGTTTTAAAATTTCTAAAATTTAAAAAAAAATGTATTACCTCCCTTTAGCTATTTTAAACATACCTCCATACAAGGAATAACAAAATGAATAAACATTAGACTCCAGAAAAATTTTATTTTGATTCCTGAAAACTTAAATATCCATTTCCTCTAGAAAATAACTCCCGTTTCGAGGAATCTCGCTGTCTTGGATTTTTTTACAATCCTACAGTCTCAAATGGTCTCGTTATCTTCAAAATCTTTTCTAACTCTTCCTTCATGTAAATTCTGTTCGTCTGCAAAATTCTGTTGTCAAATATTTCCTCCAGTGCGTTCATTGATTAATTTACGGTATAAGGGGCGCAACTCCTGTTGGTCCCAAAATGTAAATGAATACTATTTCTCTGAATTTTTGAGATGAGGCTTGATAATTTGGATATTTAAATTTAAAAAATACCTCCCTTTGCGATCTCCTCTCTCTCTCTCTCTCTCTCTCTGTCTCTCTCTGCTTAAATCTTGTAAGTTAAGAGTTAAAGTTTAGAGATGATTTCTTATTAAATAGGTTCTCATTTTGTATATGAAACCCACACCTGTTTGAAGAACAGCTTGGTTGGATTTTACAGTTTGCCAACCCATTGGCTCATTTTATACTAAAGAACATTTGTTTTATTCATTCTTGATGGGTATTCAATTTTTTTTAAACAAATTATTTAAAAAAAACTTATTTTGTTCTATTTGACCCATAGATGGGACCCTAACAGGTACTACCACTCCGGGTCCTGGGAGTATTGGTGATGAAGGGGTACTCCACATTCTCCAGAGCTCTAGAACTGGAACTTCACCATCAGATAGTCTAATGTCATACCCAGGAGAATGAGACTGTCAGCCACTGCCTTCTAGCATATATATGATAAAAAGGGCCAGGGCTTGCCATAAGGGCAATAGGGTTAGAACAATATAGGTGCACATATTGATGTGACCAGCCAATTGATTGGAGGGGTCTCTCGGACCACCCGTCTAACCTATGTAAGGACCAAAGTGGAGTGCTGCATGTTTAAAGAACAGGTATATAATAGGTATACCCAAATTGTCGGAAAATCCATGTTTTTTCAATACAATTTTGCCCCCCTTTCTCCGTTTGAAAAAAATTTACCAGAAATCAGGGAATTATCTGATTTTAATGAAATTTTCAATGTTGATTTATCAATGAATGAATATTATAATGCATTAGTTATTTTATTTCAAAACTTTCTGATTTTTTTCAGATCACTTAACATTGACCCCCCCCTCCTGGTTTTTGCGGCACAAAATATTGATGTGGTATCTATGTGATTGATACTTTTTTCTGCATAAATGAAAAGACAAAAGACCAAAGGTGTAAATAGAAGAAGAAAAAAATTTTTTTACTCATAATAATTATTTAATTGGCTATTATTTTATAAAATAAAAAAATATACATCAATATTTGTTCCGTTTAGGGGGGGGGCTAAATTTCCAATACAGTTTTCGACCAAAAAAATATGGGTGATTGATACTAAAGTAAAGTAGTTAATAAAAAAATATTTCTTTAGAATCTAATAATATGACATTTTAAACTTAAAATGATGCTGCTCATATTTTAAATTAATTTTATATATTAGTTTATAATAGCAGAAATACCTAATTAAAATTTTGAAATAAAATAACTGATGTATTATAAAATTCATTAATTGATAAATCAATACTGAAAATTTCATTAAAATTGGATAATTCCCTGATTTTTGGTAAATTTTTTTTCAATCGCGAATGTTACAATTTATTTTCCAAACACGGATTTTAAGCAGCGTTTGACGGCCATCTTGATTGAAATTGACCGAAAAAATCGTTTTAAATGTATTAAAAATAAATTACATGTGTAATATTATTTTGCTTTTTTTTTTACTGGTGCTCATTATTACTACTTTTCGACAAAAATTTGACCTTAAATAATTGATTTAATTAATTTTAGTTTGTTTTTAAAATTTGTAGCAGCCAAATTTTTGGGTGTACCTAGTATCTAATGATTTACAAATATAGTTTTTACAATAAGTAACTAAGTCAAGTCAGCAGTGTGGCCTATTGTCAGTATTAGCTGGACAGCGAGGAAGTCTATCCCCTTTTCACTAGCACTAGACCAGGGAGATTGTTCTGAATTGGAGCACCACAACTACCATCAACTCCCCACTTACCACACAGATCCAAATTGTGCTATTCATGCATTGAGTTGATGAAGGCAATACTGTTCCCTTGAGGTTCCTAGATAGAAGCTCTACTGACTTATCTAAACCAGACCCTTCAATCTAATATATAAAATAAATGTAGGCCTTTTTGAGGGGAGAGACATTTCTGTAGATCTTCATTTTAACTAAGTGTTGATATTATATATATATATATATATATATATATATATAGGCTGACTTCTGATTTAGGTCGGAAAATTAAAACGGAAAGTTTTTTGGTGGTACCCAATGACAGTTAATCTACAGTCTATGAATTAACATTTTGCAAATTGGGTTACGGTTTTAGGGGATTAAGGTTGTTTTTAATTACGTATTGCTTAAAAAAAATAAACAAGAAAAAAAACAAATTACTATACATTTAATTAACCATTGAAATTAATTATTGAATCTATTATTGAGACAGTTGTTTGTGTTAGTATTGCAATGTATAATTTCAATTAAACTTAGTTTTAAAAATATTTTTCAACATTAAATGTATAGTAATTTGGGTTTTTTGTTGTTTATTTTTTTTAAGCAATATGTAATTAAAAACAACCTTAATCCCCT
The DNA here is from genome assembly GCA_023376005.1 of Doryteuthis pealeii. Classification (NCBI taxonomy): domain Eukaryota; kingdom Metazoa; phylum Mollusca; class Cephalopoda; order Myopsida; family Loliginidae; genus Doryteuthis; species Doryteuthis pealeii. The sequence goes on along the minus strand of CM042153.1, from coordinate 96,396,031 downwards.
AAAACCGTAACCCAATTCGCAAAATGTTAATTCATAGACTGTAGTTAAACTGTCATTGGGTACCACCAAAAAATTTTCGTTTTAATTTTCTGACCTAAATCAAAAGTCAGCCTATATATTCAAACAAATTTGATTAAACAAAACGGAATCCTTATTATTTTGAAGTTTTTTTTATTTCTTCTTACAAGCTTCCTAATAATCCTTTTGGTGTTAAAATCTTAAAGGCATTAATGATTTGTCTGAAAGAGCCATCATTGGCAGACAAAGTACTTTCAGTTCTTTTCAAAGTAGAGTATATCTGTCTATAATTATTAAAACTGTTTAATGTTTAACTAAACTATTGTTTTGTTTTCATCACCAAGGTGACACTAAGCAACAATGACAGTTTAGTTTTTAAATATTTCTATTAAACTAAGCAAACATAATTTAGAATAAATATTGTTCTATCTATTTTAAGCATTTTGGAATATAAATTGTTCTATCTATCTATCTATCTATTTTAGGATATTGTCACTGGTTTCAAAGTTAATTCTATTAATAGTGGGTTGTCTAAATTTTATATACAGAGCTTCAAGGATTTTTAATTTTTGATATTATTGTCAGTATGAAGTATATTTGTATTATTAACTAAAATATTTGTAAGACAATCAGTTTTTTTTTTAAATGTTAGCATATGGAGCTAGAATCTAATAGATGTAGAGTAAGCCTTGATAAGTTTGTTGTGGTATAGCCAGTGTCACTCATCATTTTTTATTATTGTCAGAGATGAATTCTCCCAATGGATATTTAAATTGATAATTAACATTGGGGTTTTTTTTTCAAGTCTTTTTGGAAGGGAAAGAATTATTATTAACAACTAAATTTAATATATTAAATTTTTTATAGTAAACTATAAATCTTATTCTATTATTATTATCTATAGGGGCTATATATATCTATGTATTATGTTTTTCATCTAATTTAAAATTTGGATGCATTTGATTACTATAAAATAAATTAATAGTATTATAATTATTTTGCATAATATAACTTTTATCATTCATTTTATTCTTATTGTTAATCATTAGTTTAATTTGTTCATCTACTAAATAGTTTGGAAATCCATTATTAATGAGGATTTGTTTGATAATTTTTAATTCATAACAAAATATTTTATTAGATGAGGATATATATATATATATATATATATATATATATTCACACACACATACACACAGATGGACTAGAGTTTTCCGTGTAAATATGTAAAAATCGATGGTGGCCCATATGGTAAGATTATGTACTTTTAGTATAGATTTCCACATCCGGGTATTTTGAAGTAAACGAGGAAACCCTATGTTTACTTTCTCATATTTTCAAAATAATTTCTTTCTTTGAAGTAATGTGAAAAAAAGTATTTTCTCTGATGCAATTGACATATATCTTATTTGCTGAAATATCTAAAAAGTGAATTTTAAAAGTATTGCATCAATTATGATAAAAATACATTTGTAATAAATAAAGTTTAAGATTTACTTGAAGAAAAAAAAAACAAACCCAAAAAAACAAACTTATAAATTAAAAGTGTTTGGGGTTTTTGTTGTTGTTGTTTTTTCAAATAACCTCTTTAAATAATCGATATAACATCAATTGCAAAATTTATTTAATTGAAAATTCTAGAGTGATACATATGATTTTAAATAATCTAATTTTCCAGGATTTAATGATAAATGACAAATTAAATTTATTTTATCTTCACAATTCCTGACACTAGCTTTTTTATTTTGAGATTTACAAAATTTCTTTAAGCAGGAAATTTTCATTAAAGTAAAAATCTGAGTTCTCCAAGAAGGTAGTTCCAAATTCTATATTTGTCATAAAACATGAATCTAGCTCACTATACTTAATATTATATTTATTGGGTTTAATCTGTTTTAGGGGCGATAAATATTGATACGTTTGAGGATTCTTACACGAAAAAAAAACAAAAAAAACGTTAGTAATGTTTTAAATATATAAACATCTCAGAAAATAAGTTGTGCAAAATTGTGCATTTTTTAATTTATATTTTAAGATAGATTAAATAAAGTTTGATACACGGTTTAAATAATGACTTTTTAAAGCTATGGAAAAAAAGAAAAAGAAAAAAAAAACATGCAAAAATTATTTAAGTTTTAAGAAAATAACTGAAATTTTCAAATAACTTTTTTTTTCTGGTGATGATTTTTTTTTTTTTTTTTCATGTGGTCTTCAGGATTTAATCTTTCTAGAAATGTAAAAATTAGGGACTGGAAATTTTTTTCTTCAAATGACCAAACACACGTTCTGAATTGATTAAAAACTTTTTTCAGTTTTTTTTTTTTTTTTTTTTAATAAAATAATATATCCATTAAAAAATCAAGTCATTAATAATTTGGGTAAAATTTCATTAAAATTAGACAATTCTGATTTTTGGTAATAGTTTGAAAAAATTTTTTAACTTATTACCTCCTTTTTATCTCTGGACATCCCATATATATATATATGAATGCAAATAATATATCAAATTTATATCTTTTTATACTCATCAAAACTATATTGAAAGAAATATTTTTCTTTTTTTCTAAACCTAAATCATACTTAATGAGGATTGAGGACTTAACCGTTAGAACAGCAAATATTTGGGCCACCACCAAGAAATACATCCAGACAGCTGAGGAATGTATTTCTACATAGCTATTACCTATAATTAACAGCTTGTTAAGTTAAATAAAATACAACACTTTCTGATTAGGAGTCCAGGCTTCTAAGGGTTAATTATCAAGCACAAAAACTATCACATTTTAAGCTTACAGTCAACAAAAAAAAAAAAAAAAAAAAATAAAAAGCCAGAATATTGTTCAAGAAAGATTTACCTCCCTTGGGTTATTAGGGTCCAGCAGAATTGATTCACATACAAAATGTTTTGTATTTAAACTTAGAAACAAAAAAGTTAGAAAATAAAAGTTTGATTTTAGTAATGTTACCTTTTTCCTTTTAATTACTACAAAGTCAAAATCCATACCAGTCACCAAATGTGAGAAAGTAATAAAAATTAAAACAAAACTTAAAAAAAAGAAAAAATTGGAAATATGTCAGACATCTGAAAACCTATACATTACATTCTTCCACAGGAGGGGGGGAGGAAGCTCTCAAAGTAGTTTTTTGACTAATGAGAAGAGAACCTCTTTGGTTTGAATTCAAAGTTTACCTTCTCCTAGATTGGTTGCTAAACCAAGTTTAAAGAGCCCAGTCTGCCCTATTTATACATTTGCTAAGGGTATTAAAATTGTGAAATGCAATCCATTTCCTATTAAAATAACCATTACACTACATGCCTCCAAATTGAGGGATAAAATAAATTTATAACACTAAGTAGATCTTAGTTTATATTTACAGCGTGGCCAGTAATGAAGGAGAACATTTTTTTAAGTCACAATTTATGGTGGCTAGTTAGGATTAAGTTTTGTAAAGAAATATATTCATTCTAGGGAATTGGTTGGTTGAGTTTTACGGCATGTCAACCCATTGGGTTATTTTATGCCAAAGACGTTTTTATTCATTTTTCATGGGTACTCTGTTTTTTAATACATTTTTGCAAACTCATTTTTTTCTATTTAACCCATAGGTGGAACCCTAACACGTAGTACCATTCAAATTTTAGTGAGACGTAAAAGATTTATTTAGATAACATTTTTGGTTAAACATCCATTTCTCCTCTATTGATTGGTTGTTCAGATTTTACAGCATGTCATACTTTGTTGGGTATTTTTTTTTTTTTTAATATTCATTTTTTTTTAATCTATTTAACCCATAGATGGAACCCTAACAGGTACTACCACTCCGGATCATGGTAGACCTGGGAGAAATTGCGATAAAGCGGTACTACACATTCCCCAGAGCTCCAGAATTGGAACTTCACCAGATGCAGTGTAACACCATACCCAGGACACTAAGACCCTCAGCCACTGCTTTCTAGCACATATGATAATAATGATTGGGGATTTGCCATAAGAGAAATAGGGTTGGGACAATCATATAGGTGCTAGGGCTTGACATGACTGCTTGTCTAGCCCAAGTAAGGGCTAAAGTGGAGTGTTACAAATAATGGACTGCTCAGTCACCAGGATTCCATCCTTAAGCATTAAATTGCTACCCATTTTTTCCCCCCCATGTTCATTTATAGTTGTAAAATTAACCATAACTGGTGAAATATAACAAGAGTTAACAGGAGAAATCTTTCATGCATAAAAAAATCAACAAAATAGAAAAATTGCAAAAAAGTTTTTTTTATTACAAATGACCAAAATGTCAATATCTGACATTTCAGTCAAAATGTTTTTAACAGAATATATCCACATTTATGAAAGACAAGCAAAAAATCTCAAAAACCGGTCGAGTTTGCTAAGTGACAAAACTCATTAATTTGTATTATTTAGATTTTTTGGATTGTTGTCCTCATCTTTGTTATATACACACACACGTTTCGGCTGATGTGCCCTCCAGACTTCTTCAGGTGTTTCTTGTTGAACTCTGGAACCAATTGGACACCTGGCGCAACGGATATAGGGATTGTGTTAATACAGTTCTAAGTGACAATCATCAGTAGGTTGCAGGTTCAATCCTAACTACAGATGATAAAAATAACATAATACTTAACACAGTTGTACATGGTCATGGAATGAGAACAATCTACCCCAATGGATTAAATAAAGGGTTCGGTTTGAAGTTCCATAAAGGCTCAAGAGTTCGTTCGACAAGAAACACTTGAAGATCAGAGGGCACATCAGCTGAAATGTTGTGGATATAACAATAAAAGATGAGAACAGTCCAAAAAAAAAAAAAAAATAAAGTAAAAAAAAATCTAAATAATACAAATTATCAAGCCTCATCTCAAAAATTCAAACAAAAACTCATTAACTATTCTCATGAATAGTAAAAACCTGACAATTGGGGAGGAGGGAGGGGGTTAAGAAAAAAAAAGAGCGACAGACGGTGGGGGGGGGGAGAGAGAGAGAATGTCAAGTTTGTAAACTGAAGACATAAACTCTGAAAATTAAATGACTATCCAAATTTTTCAAGGGATTTTTTTTTTTTTTTTTTTTTTTTAATTATTTTTTTAAATAAATAAAATAAAATTTTTAAAATGCAAATCGGTACTTTTTTTTTTTGCAAAAATTTAGTCGTTTCTTTTTCTTTTTTTTTTTTTAATTTTATTTATTTACCAAGATTTGAGATTTGGAATTTTACCTGAACAATGGCTGTAATCAACTTGACAAGTATATACAATTTTTTAAATACAATATATACAGGTTATTGGAGAAGTGACCATTTCAATTCATCATTTAAACAATGTATAAATGCCTTCTTTGGGATTACAAAATAGTTGGTATGAAAATAATTCTATATTTGGCAATATATGTCAACCTTTAGCAGCAGATTCCTGCAAAGGAACTCCTAAATAAACTTGTAGAAATACAAAGTTCAACATTAAAATTTGTTTATTTTTGGTAAAATTTGCAATTAAGTTAAAAAAATTAAGAAGTGGGAAGGAAAAAAAAGAAAAAGATTAATAAGAGGTCCCATTCAAAAAACATGGCCAAAGCAAAAAAAAAAAAAAAAAAAAAAAAAAACAGGTCCTATTTCCCCAGTGACCAGAGTCAACAATGGAGGGAGCTTCTGCCTCAAGCTTGAAATCCATGGACCAGGTTTATGTTGTTTGTAGCATTCGGCCCAAAGACAACACCTCACCCCAAAAAGACAGTGGCAGATCTACAACATGGCATTTGACCTGATTGCCACTTTGCTTCAGTGAATGTAATGAAAGTGCGATTGGAATTTTCAATAGTGCCAGAATTTGTTAATTAAAATATTAACAAATTTGTATTTTTTTTTAGCTAATTTTATAGTAAAGTTTTCTGGGAAAAAAAGCGGGGATGTAAATGTTTTGACAGGGTTTTGCAACTCCAGGCACTATTTTCCATAGATACACCACAGATAAATTAATCCTAATAAAATGAAAAATTTGGAAGCCAACAAGTTAAGATATTTAAAAAAAAAAAAAAATTTTTTTTAAAAGAAAAAGGGGAACAGACTGTGATAATTATGCTATAAAGAACAAAACAGTTTGGCACAAGGCCAGAAGTAAGGGGAGCAAGTAATGAAGATAGAATTTCCTATTCAGTAATTGATCTCCATGATTAACTAGTTTGTCATTACACCAGAAGTAATGAAGACTAAATGATTAGAAAGAAAGAAGAGAGAAAAAAAAAGTATTTGATTTGAAAATCAACTGATAATGTTTGATTTTTTTATATTGAAATACAGATACTAGCCATCCTCACCTTATTTTCAAAGAGGCAATTTTTTCACTGCATTCAAATATAGAATCAAATTAGGTTTTATACACACATTTTCAGTATTGACTTATTGGATAGAGATTTTTTTTTAGTAATGTCTAATGTGATAAACAGACTAAGTTAAAAAAAATAAAAAAATAATTTTTTTCAAATAATTTTTAAAAAACCAGCAACTTTTCAGAAATTCTTTTAGTATGAAATGAAATATAGAGTTTCAAATTAACACAAAACTTTTTTAAATAAGTTTTTTTTTATCCTTTCAAGTTGTATTAGGGATTTCAATGACAGTTTCATTAAGTATTTATTTCCAGTATGTAAAACAGATAACTTGGCTGCACAATGGCAAATTTTATTTTTTTATGTAAAGCTTTCACATAAAGAAAAGAAAAGAAGTGCAACCAGTTTTACAAGTAATCTTCAAGTCTAAACAATCATGAAAAGTGACATTTTTCAGATTTTAAATGTTTTCTCTTGTTTCATACAAGTTTCTTGTAAAGTAGTAGAACAACCCAAGAAGTTTTAGCACCGGTATTAACTCTTGAATCCAAACTGAAATTATTTTCCTGCCCTCCCACCAGATCGGATTAACACATGGCCATTTTTTTCTTTTCAAATGGAGCATCCAGCGGGGATTGAACTCGCTATTCAGTAATAATGGATCTGCGAGAATAGCTTGCCAAGCATTACACCACGAAGAGATGCCAAGAAAATATAACCAAAATAATTACCTTGAAGGCATAAAACTTGATTAAAACTAAAGTCTGGACAAAGTTGTAATGATGTAAAATGCACTAGTCAAAAAAATTAAAATGAAATAACTGATAAAAAAAAAATAAAATAAAAAAAAATAAGTGAACTAAATTTATGTCATGTAAAACAGCGAATTTAGGAAGAAGCATCCCCTACCAATTTTTTTTTTTCCTTCTCTTCAATTACTTCAATTTTTTTAAGCATCGGGAAATACAAACTTTTTTCCTCTTGAAAAAGCATTAGTAGGGAGTGGTATATCACCAGACAAAAATCAGAGACCGTTGCGTATTTGAGATGAATTTGCATGGCAAATAGAACTCACTTTTAAAACTTAAAAATACTTTTCAGAAAAAAGGAAAAGATTTGAATCTGTGGCTCATTAATTTGAAATTTTTGAATGAAGAAAATCTTAATTTAATCAATTTAGAGGGGTGCTTATTCCGAAACATCGCCAGTTAGAGGGTTACAAAAAAAATAAAATTATAACCGATAAGCAGGAAAAATACTTATGTTCAAGAAATTTGACATGTACAATAAAGAATCAAACAATTTTTTTTTTTTTTTTTTTGTACACTGCGAGAGGAGAGGGTTTTATGGGAAAAAGAAATTTACACGCATGAAAGTTGCAAATAGAAAAGAAAATTGCAACGAAAATTTGAGAAATAACCAATCTCCACTTGTTTGAATAATGAAATAAAAATTGTTTTTCTTGAGGGGGGGGGATTTGTTTATGTTTTTAAGTTTTCAAGTTTTCCTTAGTTGGCAAATTTTTTTTCTCTTAACCTAACATTTTTCTGGACACAGCGAGATGGGCAAAATAAATAGTAAAAAAGAAAGAAAAAAAAAAAGCAAGAAATAAAAGTTTAGTAAGAAAGAAACAATAGTAAATTTGATAGTGATATCCCAGATGATAGTGGTCAACACTAATGTTTTTGTTGAGACAGACACCCACTCCCATAGAAAGAAAAAAAATTGCTTTCTCAAATAAATTGTGTCTTATTCTGAAATTTCAAGAGATTTCTAAATCAAAAGGAAATCTTTTAAATGTAATATATTATCGAAATAAGGAGAAGACCTCAAATCCTTGGAGGGTTGACACCAGCTCTTATACCTCTACCACGTCCACGTCCAGCCATAGCAGCAAAACAAAGGGGTGCTGCATTACTGTGAACCCCATAGGCAGCCCTCTGATCACCGCCTTGGTGTCCCCGGCCAGACTTTCTGGATTTATCCTCAGCAATAGCAGATGATAAAGTTGGAAAGTTCTCAAGAGAAGGAACCACTTCAGACTCCGGGGCTTTTTGTGGCCGGGCCCAGACCCCACCAGGAGCTGGAGAGTCAGGATTGGAATTTTTTGAGATTGTATTTAAGGTCGCTGCAGCAAGGGAGGTAGACTGCTGTGGCCGCGATCGTGGAGCTTCAGGTGGGTTACGATTTATAGATGTTAGGATATCTTGTCGGGGTCTCTGCCAACAAGAAGCCACTGGGGTTTTTACCGAGGGTTGCTTGACATTTTGCTCTGGACGAGCACTTCCTCGACCCAGACTGGGGAAATTAGCCTCGCTTCTGGTATAAGGATCCCTTCCGGATCGCTTAGCAAAGGATTCTGGCATTCGTAGTGCTTCCAAGTCGGGTTCAGTGTTATCGTCAATATCCGAACAATCGGAACTGAGGGCAGCCTGTTTATAAGGTGCGGACGATCGTTGAAGATTCTGTCGAAAGGTGTTGGATTTTCTAGAAGAGAACTGAGTTGGGTTCAGAGTGACCCCTTTAATTCTTTGATCTTTTACCGGAAGATGATTGGCTGTGAGATTAAAATCATAGACATTCGTCAACGAATCGGACATGGCATATGCAAACCTACGTATGATAGCAAGTGAACAATGGATTATTCCTTTTTCTTCATGCCAGGTACAACGGGTTTGAGGCTCATAATCAAAAGCAGTCGTGGTCAGCATGTCTAGAACTTGATATTTTGCCACAGGGTGATGGGCGAATTTGAATAGATCCATAACCAATTTCTCGAGGGCGTATAACTTTATAGGTTCGCTGTCCATGCCACTTCTAAAACGGACCCAATTCAAACAATATTCCATCTCCTTGAAATCTTTAGAAAGACAAAATAAATCGGCTTCCTTAGCAAAAGCAGAAAGTTTTAGCCATAATTCCCGGTAGTTTGACTGGGCGAGTTCAAAATCTACAATTGGAATCTGATGGGTTGTCTCGCTATGTAATTGTGCTTCGTATCTATAGCCGACCGGGATTTCTCCAGCATTTATAAATTGATGTAATTCTTTAGTGATACCGTCATTCATACAGTATTCAATGGCAGCCACTTCCAGTGGGGGGTATTCGTCATCTACCGTCTTACACATGGTCTGAAAGTTTATAAAACAAAACTTTGTCTTACGTAGATCCGTTTCGGGTTGAAGAGACCATTTGCTAGTAACGACTTGTTCTTGTTCCTGGTATCTTAAACTTAATTCATCATTTGGCTCAACACGTTCGGATATCAACATACCTGTACAATCTAGACGGTTGTCCTTGATAGAAGCGTCAACTTTCTTATTCTTTGCTTTTTGAGCCAATACTTCATAAGGGGCTTTATCAAACACAGACATTTGTTTCCATTTGGGTCCAGCGATTGGCACTACATCGGCAAGGCCATTTGGGAAGTTATATCCTGTTGATTTTAGTTCGTTCATGAGGTCAATCATGTAATAATAAAAAGCGTTTTGCTGGGCTTTTTTATTTGACGGCATTTTGGTTTGCTTGCTGTTGTTTCTGAAGTATATATAGACTTTTTAAAAGTAAATATTCGTTACTCTCGCAATAAACTTCCTCGATTAACGATAAACATTGAAAAACAGGAAGTACACGTGAATTATCTGCCCTTTGTTACATCCGGGTTTTTTTCCCTGTTAGTTCGTTTTGTGTGTGTGTGTGTGTTTTCAGCGGAATTAAAATTTAAATTAGTGAAAGAAAGTTAACTCCATAAAAATGTAGAAAGTTACTAAAATTTTATTACCAATAGAATGTCACATTTAGTGAACCAATAAAAAGAAAGAAAAAAAAATAGTTTACTGAAATTTGCATTAATGAAACGGCATTAAATTAAAATATTTTATGGTGGGCCGGGGAGTAACCAATTAATTTTTTCTTTCACTTTTGGATTATTTATAAATTCTGATGTAACTCTGTGGATTTCTTTTTAAATTTATTTATGAATCTATTCCAAAAGCGAAAGAAGAAATTAATCGGGGACTCCCCGGAAAAAAATAAAATAAGATAAGTTTAATATTTTTTTATTTCTCTTGTGCTATGATATTAGATGTGTCCCGGATTTCCTTAACACTCTCGAACTATGCCACTTGATATTTTTTTTGTGGGATACTCTTTACGAAAATTATTAAAGAAACTTTACCGTGAAAAAAAAAATACATATTTATTTATTTACTGCTGTGTGTAACAAAAGTCTCAACAATTTTACTGTTTGGCAACACACGTGATACAATCGTTACTCACTGAGTGCTCCATACTTCTGGCCTTGTGCCACAATTAAGCAAAGCTTAGTAAATAACTATATTTAGTATCTAATTTCATTTTTTTATCCCAAAAATGAAAGAAGATAATCTACCGGGGTCTCCCCAGAAAAATAAATAAAGTTAAAATATAATATTATATGAATATTTTGACAGATTTTTATGGTGAAAATATGTCTAATACGTCTATGATGGCATAGACGTATTTTACAAAAAAATCAATTCACTACCTCTGATTGAAAAAAAATTACCAAAAATCAGGGAATTATCTAATTCTAATGAAATGTTCAGTGTTGATTTATCAATGAATTAATTTTATATTGCGGCAGTTATTTTATTGCAAAACTTTAATTTAAAGGAAAGATTTTGGAAGAAAATAAGTACCAAAAATCTGAAAAATAAATGTAAAAAAAAAATAACAAATTTTCTCTGATTTTTTAAAAATTACTCTGTTGTATATGAAATATAATTTTCTTTTAGATTATAAATGAAATAATCATACATCAACATTTGTTCTGTTTAAAAAGATGGGGGACTAAACTTTTAAATTGAGATTTCTCCATTAATTATTACATCAGCCTACTAAAGTAAGCTTGTTATTAAAAAAGTATTTGTTTTTAGAATCTAAAAATATGAATTTGAAATTATGGGCATTATATTTTAAATGAATTTTATCTATGAATTAGGAATATAAATTGTTGTTCTAGTCACTACTATTGATGACTTTAACAGTAATATTTATTTTAAAGAATTTCAATTTATTTCCATGCAATCAGAAATTTTTTGATTAAAATGATTCAGAAATTTAAAAGAAAATTAATTTCTTTATGACTATTTCTAATTAAAACATTCATTGTAATTCAAAATAAATTAATTTCAACATCTATTAATTCTAATACAAAGACATAGCCCTAAAGAGCCAGAGTTTAATTAGTCACCAAAAGATGGGGGTACAAGTAATTTGAAAGAAATCTGCATTTTTGAAAATAAAATATCTGATGCAAGATAAAATTCATTGATTATTAAGACAACGATGAAAGTTTTTATTAAAATCAGATAATTCTCTGAATTTTGGTAAAATATATTTGTAGAAAAAAAGAAATATATATATATATATATATATATATATATATAAAATCAAATATTAGATATTATAGATTTGATATCCCATAACTAAAGTTTCTTGCTTAGTGGCAATCATCATACGGTCAAAATGTTAAGATTTTAAAAAATGGTGGCTTGTTTAGCGTTTATATAACGTGAAGCGTGTTCACACGATGGAATGTTATAACACTAAACTTATATTTATAAAAAAAATAAACATGCTTAGGTCTTAATGCATATGGTGTCCGGATGATTTTTTTTAGATAAATAGAAGGCGAAAAATAAGGGATTAATTAGGGTCGGGTGGTAAAACATAATAAAAATTTTCAGCATGAAACTTTAGTTACGGGATATTAAATCTATAATATTAATCTTTGATTTTAAATCTGCTCTGCTATTTTAGCATTGAGCACCTTTATAGGCTAATACTTTTCTCATTCATTCTACATTGTATATATATATATATATATATATATATATATACTAGACAAAAAGTGACCCGTTGGGTCACCCGTTAAGCTCTAACTAGATGATTGGGATTAGGGAAAAGAGTAGGATCTGCCAAAATATCATCTGCTTTTCATTTTAAAAATGAATTAAAATTCATTAAAACGATTTAAGGTCAAGTTTTAAGTCGAAAAAGTAACATAATGAGCATAAGCAAAAAAGCAAAATAATATTACACATTTAATTTATTTTTGATACATTTAAAACGATGTTTTCGGGCAATTTCAATCATCTTGATCTGCTAAGACGCTACTTAAAATTCGTTTTTATAAAATAAATTCTAACCTTTGCACTTGAAAAAAATTCACACTGGATTGTCCAATTAGACACATAACCTAGTAGATAAAGGAATTAGGTTAAGACAGTTCTAAATGACAGTTATCTCTAGACTGCAGGTTCAATCCTGGTCAGGGGCAGCAGTAACATGGAATAATAATTTACATAGCTTAACACCTGTACCTCACTTATTGTTAGTGGAATGAGAACATGATACCCCTGTGGGCTGAATAAAGAGTTAGGTTCAAAGTTCTGTGATGGCTCCCTATTACAAGAAGGTTCCTGTGTCCGACAAGAAATACCTGAAGAAGGCCAGAGGGCACATCGGCCGAAACGCTGTACAGATAACAATGAAGATGAGGACAATAGACTGAATAATACAAATAATGGTAATCTTTGCAGAGTTCCGTCCTGGCCTCTTGCCTCAAAAACTGCTAGCCGCAGACTGTTGAAAAAACAACACCAACTATGATTGAAGTCCATAGCCGAAGCGGTATCACTTGAAAAAAAGAAAAAAAAACAACTTAGGGCGTTTTTCCTGAAAACCTAACCCCAAACCCCTCTAGTTAAAATTAAGCTTTATTACAAAATTTGTGGTTCTGTTTTTCCTGGGTCACCCAAATTATTTATTTATTTTCCATTAAACTAACCCTAACACCAACCGAACCCCTAGCCTTAAACCCTAACTCTATTTTTTACACTGCTTTGGCTACAGATTTTAATCGCTGGTGTTTTTTTTTTGTTTTTTTTGTTTTTTTCAGCAGTCACTGGCTATGATTTTTTGAGGCAGGATTCCAGGACAGAACTCCGCAAATATTACCCAAATAATACTCCAAAAATTATTTTTTAGTTTTCATTTTATTTTTCGATTTTCGGTACTTATTTACTATTCGAACAGATTCTTTAAAAAAAACAAAAAACGGTACTCTTCACGGAGAACCGTCCCGCCTCCTGCCTCAAAAAACACTAGCCAATGGCTGCTGAAAAAAAAATACCAGCTACGATTGAAGTCCGTAGACGAAGCGGTGTCACTTGCAAAAAAACAAAAAGAAACAACCAACTTAGGGCGTTTTTCCCGAAAACCCAACCCCAACCCTAACCCCACCCTACTTAAAATTAACAGTTTTATTACAAAATGTCTGGGTTCTGTTTTTTCTGGGTTATAAAAAAACAGAGCCCAAATTATTTATTTTCCCATTAAACTAATCATAGACCCCAACCCCAACCTCAAACCCAAACCCGAGTTGTTTTTTTTATTCAAGTAACACCGCTTCGGCTACAGACTTCAATCGTAGCTGGTGTTTTTTTTTAATTTTTTATTTTACAGCAGCCACCGGCAAGCATTGCCTTTGTAGTAATATTACTTGTGATCAATTTCATCACCCCTTCCTTGGCATATAGGGAGTAAAAGGGGGAGGCACGTAGGATGTAAAGACAGGGATGAGTCAAGATTTGACTTAATTGCAAATTCCGACTAATTAAACCAATTAAAGTGTTGTTTTTTTAAAACAATAGGTTGAGCTAAAACTAAGGAATAATTAGAGACAAATTTCGTGTGATCAAGGACACAAACAAAAAAGCCTTTAGGGATTGAACGCTCCAAATCTCAGCTTTAGTATAATAATAATATATATATATATATATATATATATATATATATATATATATAACTTTCAAAGAAAGAAAAACTTAATAAACCATCATTTGACTATGATAAATTCATTTCAACCAGAAACTCAAAATGAGTCTAGTCTCTTCAGATCTACAAAATCTGAAGAGACTAGATTCATTTTGAGTTTCTGGTCGAAATAAACTTATCATAATTAAATGACGGTTTGTTAAGTTTTTCTTTCTTTGAAAGTTAAACATTGCTCTGTATATAATTAATTTATTAGTTATAATGCATTAAGCTCTCTTAGAGATTTATAAAAATCCTTTTATGAATCTATAGGTTTGCACCCACAAGAGCATACAGTATGGATGTACAGTGAGATTTTGATGATCCCAAACAGAATCATCCCCTACTTACCAGTCAATCTTCAATCGTCAATTATCTTACACACATATATATATATATATATATATATATTTTAACAATGGAAACTCGAGTTTCATCGATTGATTCTTCAGGGTTACATTAGTTAAATTAATCGAGTTTTCGATTAATCTTAGATGGTATAATACATGCTCGTTGGAATGGGATTTATCCTTAATAGATGAACACTTCAAAACTAAATATTTTCGGAAGTAAAATTCCATCCTCAGAGTTATTGAAAGTACTAGGTGTTTTTTTATAGTACTTATCCCACGGCGATATTGTAATCATCTGTTGTTTAAGAAGTTGAGGAACGTCGTATATTTTACTTCCGAAAATATTTAGTTTTGAAAAAAAAAAAGAAAAGTTAAATAAATATAATTTTCAACACATATTGCATTGTAAATTGCCTTCAAAAATCTTTATATTACACATACACACAATGCTTCAAAGATACTATAAAAAAAAACAACTTTATTTCACTATGCCGAGCAAGGCTATATTTATAGTAAAAATTAAAAGAATTTCGAACAATTGCCACGCGCACGGGAGCAGCTGAGCCGAATTAACATCACAAAAATAGCTGATTTAACATCACAGAAAAAAATTTCAAATATACAGCGTTCCTCAACTTCTTAAACAACAGATGATTACAATATCGCCGTGGGATAAGTACTATAAAAAAACACCTAGTACTTTCAATAACTCTGAGGATGGAATTTTACTTCCAAAAATATTTATTTTTGAAAAAAAAAAAGAAAAGTTAAATAAATATAATTTTCAACACATATTGCATTGTAAATTGCCTTCAAAAATCTTTATATTATATATATATATATATATATATATATATATATATATAAATTTGATCTTTCTAGAAATGTAAAAATTATGAACTGGAAAATTTTTTTCTTCAAATGAAATTAATTAGATTAATAAAATTCTTGATTTCTCTTAAAAAATAACTTTTTGAATTTTTCCAGTGTAAAAAAATAATAGTAGTAAAGTAAATGTGTTTGTTTGTTTATTTACTTCCAAGTGTCACAAATTCAACTTTATTATTTACCTCACATGGTGCAATGGTTAACAAGTTAGATTAACAGACCATTGTTAGTGAGGTTGATTTTCATGGGCTACTTTTGGCATTTTTTTTTCCCACAACTAAGCAAAGTTTAATAAATAATTGTTAGTGAGGTTGAGTTTCATTGGGTATTCCATACTTCTGGCCTTGTCTCACTACTAAGCTAAATTTAGTATAGGTACTACCAATTTGGGCACTCATTTCCATTTTAAAAAATGAATTAAAATAATTAAATCAATTATTTAAGGTAAAATTTTTGTCAAAGTCGAAAAGTAGTAACATAATGAGCATCAGTAAAAAAAAAAGCAAAATAATATTACCTTTGTAATTTATTTTTAATACATATTAAACCAATTTTGCTCAAATATTTTGCAAACATGGACGTTTTTTCTTATGTATTTAGGGACTAACCCCCCCACACACACACACATTATTTAGTATTTTAAGGCTTATAATAGTTTCTTCTTAGAAATCAATAACAACAAAAAAAAAACATTAAATACACTGTACAGAAGAATTAATAACTTTTAAATGAAATATATTTTTGGTCTAAACACACAGAAAAAAAAGATACTCTAAAAAATTCTTGTAAGTTTTGTTTACCAAAAAAAAAAATGACTGGGAGAAAATGTCATGTGACCGCCTCTTGTACAGAGGGCTAACGTTGATGGAAAACAATTATCAAAAATCTAGGAATTATCTGATTTTAATAACATTTTCTGTGTTGACTTATTAATTAATGAATTCTTTTTTTTTTTTTTATTACTGAATTGTTTCAATCAAACTGATTCAATGGAATTAAATCGAAATTCTTTAAAATAAATATTACTCTTACAGACATCCATACTAGCATCTAAAACAACATTTTATGTACCTAATTAATAGATAAATTTCATTTAAAATATGAAATGCTTAATTTTAAGTTTCAAATTTCATATTTTTAGATTCTAAAAACAAATCTTATTTAATAACTAGTTTACTCTATTCTTGTTATCTAATAATTTTTGGAGAAAACTCAATTGAAAATTTAGGCCCCCACTTTTTTTTAAACAGAACAAATATCAATGTATATTTTTTTCACTTATAATATAATAGGCAATTATATGATAAAACCACACAGTAAGAAAACATTTTTTAAAAGGTTTTTTTACATTTAATTTTTCTAATTTTTAGTACTTATTTTCTACCAGAGTCACTTCCCTACTTTTTTCCCCCACTTCTATTCGGACCTTTGGTGTTTATACAATAATAATTGCAATGTAATTAGTTTCAGGGGTCGTGAAAAATGGCGACTTTTTGTAATCTAATTTTGTCTGTAAAATGAGTTCTAGAGCTTCCCTACTCCTAAAAATTGGTTTATAAAAGTATTTTTGCCCAAGGAATCCAAAAATGCTATCAAAAAAGTTTTAAAGTTAAGCAATGTTAAGTTATTAATGATTTTTGATTTGTAGCTTCAGTTCTGAGCAAAACTCAAACTATCTTTTTGGTACAAAATGAATGAAAATTCAACAAAACTTGGAGTAAATAAATGAAACTTAACATAATTTTTGCTGTATTTTAAAGAAGAAGGATTTAAAAAATCACATGTAAAACTTGTTTTACAGTCTTTAAAAGGGGAGAATTTTATAAATTAAAATTTAGAATTAGAAGTAATTTAAAACTGGGTGTGGTGAAGGCAAGCCTTCTAAGAAAAGTTAACCCCAAATTCAAAAACTGGAGAAGGAAGTTCCAGCATCAAACCTGCTCACATGTAGGTTTCCTTTGGCAGGAAAAGTTTTATGAGAAAATACTGTGAACTAAACCTACTATAAACCTTGCTATAGTTGTCACTGGATTGTAGCTATGTAAACCCAAAGAAATGTTGTACAAGTGTATGTCACTATAATCCAATAACGTTTAGATGTCTCACTACCTTAGCATTATGTGGAATAACCATTACACCACGGAAGCCTCCAGTAATCTCAGTATTATAAAGCTATACCTAGGGGCCAACATCCAACCAGTACCACTTTGATGCAAATTAGTACAATGACTGCCAGCAGCACCTCACAAAAATTAACTATAAGACCCCTTATGTTGTATTACATAAACCATCCAAGACAAACAAGGTATCCTGGACATGGCTGAAGAAGTAAGAACAAACTCATAAGTGATGTTCTCCTGTTGACACCTACACATGAATACATCAATATATTGTATAAAAAATGAAAATGACACAAACAACTTTCAAATGTGTATATATAAATTTTTTTATTTACTTGTGTGGAAGTCAAATGTTAAAACAGCCCTATTGGTGGGGATTTAGAATACACTAACTGCACCTCTGCAGAGGGGTAAGACCCCCCCCCCTCCTGACGTGGGTGGTAATCCGTGATACTTAAAAATGGAACCCTGGTGGCTGAGCAGTCCATGACATGCAACACTCTCCTTTGGCCCTTACTTAGGCTAGACGGGTGGTCTAAGACGCCCTCTCTGATCAATCAGCTCCTAGGTCCACTCTTACCCGGAGTGGTAGCACCTGTTAGGGTCCAATATATGGGTTAAATAGAAACAAATGTGTTTGAAAAAAATTGAATACCCATCAATAATGAATAAAACAAAAACGTCTTCAGCATAAAATGACCCAATGGGGTTGAGATGCCGTAACACCCAAACAATCAATCTACTGAAACCAAAGTAAATGACATTCCATGCACTGTCGGCGGGGCTTAGAATATGCTGACTGTATCACCCCTGAAAAGAGTAAAACCACTGCCCCACTAAAAGACGGGTGTCCTGAGTATGACACTAAACTGCACCCGATGGCGAGGCTCCATTCTGGAGATCTGGGGAGTGTGGAGTACTCCTTCATTGCCATTACTCCTAGGTTCACTCTGACCTGTAGTGGTAGTACCTGTTAGGGTCTCATCTAACAAACTCACTCAAGGCTAGCCCCCAGGTGACTCACACTCTATTTATGCCACTGGAGTTAAAGTCAATACCTTCATATATTTGACTAAGACACCCCCACTGGGACCACCTGTTGGCCATGAGTGGCAACCAGTGATACTTAAAGATGGAATCCTAATGGCTGAGCAGTCCATGACATGCAACACTCCACTTTGGCCCTTACTTAGGCTAGACGGGCAGTCGGAGAGGTCCCCTCTAATAAATCGGTTGGTCACATCAAGCCCTAGCAGCTATAAGATTGTCCCAACACTATTGCCTTTATGGCAAGCCTCAACCCCTTTTGTCATGGGTGAAAGAAGGCAGTGGTTGAGGGTCTTATTGTCCTGGGTATGATCCATGTCCATTCTGACCCGGAGTGGTAGTACATGTTAGGGTTCCATCTATGGGTTAAATAGAAAAAATGAGTTTAAAGAAAAAAACATTGAGTACCCATTGAGTAAAACAAAACATCTTGGGCATAAAATAACCCAAATGGGTTGACATGCTGTAAAACACAACCAGTATATTTGGCTCACATGCACTACAACTCATCAAAGGTTCATGTATAGTACGTAGATATATCAGGAAAATAAACAGTGTATGAGTCAGGATATATATGTGTTGTCAAATCACAGGAAGCAAGGCCGTTTTGAAGAATGCAGTCTTTTGGCAGCTAACAACTGATGCAGGTAGTTTGTTCTATGCTTCAGCAACTCTGACAGTGAAAAAATGTTTCCAAAAGTCATGGGAGCTGTGCTGTTTTTCAACTTTGTAGGCCCATGTGTATTAGAAACATGGAAATCTAAAAGGTGCTCAAGATTGCTATTGGTAAGATGGTTAATAATCTTGTAGGTGTTTACCAAGTCAGTTACCAGACATTAGAGTTTAATGTATTTATGCCCAGGGCAGCAAGACGTTCAGAGTATGGCAGATGCCTGATGGAGGGTATTTGATAGGTTGCACATCTATGAACAGTTTCCAGGAGTTCTATGTTCTGAGCAAGGTAGGGTTTCCAGGTTGGTGATGGAAATTCAGAGAGTGGCCACACCATAGCTATATATACAGTTTTAAATAGTCGGAGAGCGACTGACAAAGATTTTGCTGAGTGGGGCTACTACATCCTTGGCCTTTTTGATGATTTTAGAGATGTCCAACGAAAATTGCTGTGGACAGTAATGCCGAGGTCACGTTCAAAAGAAGAGAATTGTTATGCCTTCATCAGTAAATGATGTGGTTTATTAGCAACAAAAAAAAAATATTTACCCTATGGGTAGGATTTGACACAAGGTCACAAGTATGGGGCATCCAGTGAGAATTGAACTCACTTTTCAGTAGTAACAGATCTGCAAGACTAGCTTGCTAATCATTACACCAAGATGGTACAATTTATTAGTACTAAATCTAAAGAGAATTTAAGTGACTAAAACACCAACAATCTAGACGAATTTCTTCAACGTTAACTTACAAAGCATTGTGAAAATATTTAATTTTTGCTTTGAAACCTTGATCATATTTGTTAATTATTATTCTGTGTTACTCTCACCCTTAGCCAGGATTGAACCTGCAGTCTGGAAATGACAGTTACAGATTGTTAACTATTGGACAGTGGAACAGTCAAACACCTCCTCAGCTTAATGGACTCTTCCTGGCAGTAGTGGCAGTAACTATTTAATCTGTTATAGTGGTTTCATTGGGGACTTAGTAACTGCATGGTTAGGCTGCAACATTTGAACTTGTCAATATTCATATTGAATCTTACTACGTTTATGTACATTTTTATTATTTATTTGTCTGGTTTATCTTCGTTGGTAGAACATCTGCCTAGGAATCATAAAGTTCCGGTTTCCGTACCGATCCTCACCAATTCAGTGGACAAGTAACACAGCTTAGGTAATCCGATCAGTGCAGTATAGCATCTGGGAGATGACAGTAGATGTGGCACTCCACCTCAGCAAAAACAATCTCCCTGGTCTAGTGCTAGCAAAAAAAGGGATAGACTCTCTTGCTGTTCGGCTGATACCGACATTAGGCCACAACGCAGACTTGACTACTAACCTTTCAATTTAAAAGTTGTAAATGAAATTATGTAATTGTCTGATTGTTAAAAAAAAGTAAAAACAGCTGAGTGGCCTCTTGTTGGTATCAGCCTGACAGCGAGGGAGTCTATCCCCTTTTCAATTTGACAAGAAGGTTCCTGAGTTTGACAAGAAACACCTGAAGAAGCCCGTAAGGCACATCTGCCGAAATGTTGTGTATATAACAATAAAGATGAGGACAACAGTCCAAAAAATGTAATAATACAAATTATCAAACGTCATCCAGAAAATTCAGACAAATAGAACCAGGTGAATTTGGAAAAATTGCTTGCTCTAGCCCAGTGGTTTCCAAAGTGAATGGTACTACCCTCTCCAGGGGAGGTGGAAAGATCTAGGTGGCGGTGAGGCAAAAAGGGGTGGGGGGGTACGACAGGGTGGCATTAGGAGCAGTTACTAAATAACTTGTTTATTTACAAAATCTAAATAACAAAATATGTCATATATACTAAGGTAAAGGAACATGTATGCAGTTTATACAGAATACAACTGACATAAGGGTCATTCCATGTCAATTCACCCGGGCGTTACACCCACCGACACCGAATTACTTAAAATTTGGCAAATTTTAAATGTTCCCCTTCATGAGTTAGAAAAGTGTGCCAAATTATTTTGTTTTAAACCTTACAGTTCCGATTCTAGAGGGGGAGGGTAAAATTTTCCTATTTTGCCTCTAAATTAAGGCTGTGTTGTGTTGCAGAATCTCTGTGTTTTTATTTTTAATTTTTAAAATACTTCCATGCATTCAATATTTCTGAAATTCTGTATGTAAGACAAATAAGGATTGTAGAATCCAAATATCTAACTATTCTAACCCTATACCTGATAGAAAATTTTATTTTGCCCACCCAAATGCATGACTCCAAAATCAACAACTTTTCACCTATGTAGCTTACCGTCAATCTATAGAAAATGTGTCCTCTTCAATTTTCATAATATTTTTTTCCTAACATCTACTATGCCTGCCTAAGTTCACCAAAGAATTTTGTGAGTGAGTCGAATCTACTTTAGAAGATATGAACCTGCCAATTTCAGAGTTTTTTTTCCTATGTACATGCAGGATTTCAGTGAAAGATTATAATTAAAGACAATCATCCTAATGCTCCATGAGCTCTCAAATGTTGATATTGTGCTCAGTAACTTCTTAAACTATTCAATAATATTGTTTTTATTAATTAAAAAAAAAAAAATTAAATACAAGTGCAAGTCAAAAAGTAATGTCATTTTGTTTAGGACAAGTGTAATTACCAACACGGGAACATTTATCATACATCAAAATGAAGCTGGTCCTGTGTGGATCACCTGCCTACTTTCCCACAGTCACTGTTTCTCTCAATAGCAATGTTCCACCTTCAAATGAGAGCATGTATCCCTATTCTGTTGACTGTTCTTTGAGCCACTTCTTCACTACAGATTTCACTTCCTTGTCACTGGAATAATGTTTTTATTGAAAAGAAAGAATGAAAGATGGTTTGAGAGGCAAACATTATTGTTCTATTTGTACTGAGCTAATAGTTGAAAAATGTCATTGTTTATTCAATGATAAACTGGTTGGAGTGATTTCAGTTGATCAGTTGGATGTGATGGATATAAAGCTTATTACCTATAGAACAGGACTGTGATGAGGATAAAATACAGACTATCTGTTGCCATCACAAGCAGACCTTGTTGACTAAATATGAATGGCTTGAAAACAGATGTTGTATTCCATTTAAAAATCATAAAAAGCAAATTAAAGACAGTTTGAAACCAATTTCATTGGTGTCGTTGGGTGCAGATTTCAACTTTTTGCTGGTGTTTTGACATGGAATGACTCATAAGAATTATAAATGAATTCATAATTTTGTTATGTAGTCCAAAATCAGTCAAAAGTCTAAACATTTGCTTGACGTCTGTACACAACACGTACAGTGGTGTACCAGTTACCACATGTCATTGTTTTAAATTTGAAGCATACCAAAAAATAAATGTGTTCGCATGTGTGTATGAGGAGGAGCGGTTAGTTTGAAAAAGTTTGGTAACCATTGCTTTAGCCTAACACCATACAATATTATTAAATGTAAGTTGGAAGCGAAGTGGGGGCAGTCTTATCTGTTATTAAATATAGTAAATAGCAATTAAACTAAGTGTATATATATATATATATATATATATATATGTGCCTCTTTTCTATGAGATAAGTTCTCTATTGTGTCCTGAAGATTGAGGCCCCTTCTTCGCTGAAGCTACCAATGAATGTAAAGTTACGGTTTCCATACTGGCTTTACAGGTTCTGATTTTCTCGCTGATTTCGGAGTGATAGATCTAGACTTTGTATTTGACACCTTTGGGTCATCTTTTGAGACATTGTTACACGGAGACCAGAACAAGATAGTTTTATTATTTTTTTTGTTTTCCCAAGGAGCGGGAAAATCTGGTTCTTTTATTTTAGGACCAAACAAACTCTCATCAACAAACGAGGGTACCATTTTGACACGGGTGTATTTCTTTTTAAAAGGGGGCTTTTGAACCAATTTTTTTTCTGCATTTGGGGTTGGTGCCCACAGCAGTGGCGGTTTTGTCTTCTCCCTGGTTTCAAAGGGTTTCCAACGTGGGTCAAACGTGTCGTTTTTGCTTAAGGCATTGTGTGAAGTGAACAACAATTCATCAACCTCTGATCTAGGGGAGATCGTTTTGTAGTTGTGCCTAGGGGTCCTGGCACTTCCAGGACGAGAACTGCGCACTGTGCTTAAAGACATAATCACTCTTGTTCCATTGCTAATTTTGTGGAGTAAAACCTAAAAAAAAAAAGAAAAAAAAAATTATTATAACATGAAACAAATTATATAAAAGATATTTATTGTCTTTTAATAACAAAAAACATTCTCCTATAAACCAGGACCGTCAAGTTGGAATACAAAACCTTTGACTCAGTCTCTGACTCCTCTATTTTTGGCACACCCGACTCCAACTCCTCTTTATGTAATTAAGTCATTACAATTCATAATAAATATAAAACCATGATTTTTTAATAATCTATTCATAAGGAATGTGCACAATATAACTTTACAGACTAAAGTAGGGCCATATAAAGTGTAAATTCAAGAAGTTGGAGATGGAGTTGGTATAATTTTATACTCAATTACTCAAAATGCTGATTATGTATTGCTCAATAGGGCAGGTTGATTTTTCACTTTTTTTCAAATATCAAATTCTCTCAAACAAACAGTGAAAGTTTTATGTAGGTATAATGAATACTGATACCAAAAATTAGATCTCTTGCATCATTGTTTGAGGAAATAGCATCAAAGATCGTCAGTGCACTAAAAATCCTCGTTTTCGTAACATTTGGCCCAGTAATTGGTTAGAAAATTTAACAATTTTAATATTTAAAACAGAAATTTATTTTACCAAGATGAAATAAAAAAAATATTATTACTAGAAATAAAATTGAAAATATCCCCCAATCATCACCGACACCTCTGATATGCTGCTTTTTACCTTATTAATTAAGCTGTAACAGGGATAACATTTTAAAAAACTGAAATCTATTTCCTCAAGTGAAGGTAAAGTTTTGAAGACAAATATTATGTGGGGTAATTCTTTATGTTAATTTGCAACTTTTGTCACATGGGAGACGATACAGTTCCAAAATCGACCTACCCCAATGTGCATTGCAGCTAGATTTGAGAAAGAACGATGAACACTTGTATAAAAATATATATTATATCTTTGTTCTTTTAACTGCAAAAATTGGGGAGAATAAGCAAGATTTGAAAAGGTCAGGAGGTCAACAGGAATTATCTTCAATTTGCCTTTCAGCCAGACTCAATTTCCAATAAACATTCTGTTTTGTTATACAGTATTCTGGAACTTCTACGTGGCCACACCTCATCCAGTCCAACACCCACACACACTTTGTGATCATGCCTCCATTTGGCCAGAATGCTCACACCTACATAATCACGCCTTTCATTCCGGGTGATAAAACCATATTGTTATTCTTCCATTTCCAGATCTTTGTCTGCTAAAATTCCTTAGATTTTATCTAAGAATCATCTCTTTATCAACATCAATGCGTAAAAGATTGTTGTCAAATTTGTCTGGAGTTTTTAATAGATTTCCACTTATCTGTGTGTGGGGTCCATTTATTTATGTCTTTTTTGACTGCACTTTAAAATTCATTTTTAATTCTTTTTATTGCCCTCTTCTGATAATGTAACAGAAGAATACCTTTTTCTCTCACCCCCCCCCAAACACAATGTTTAGACTGAAAAAAAAAAGAGATCCTAACGTGTACAATAAGAGTAGAAATGTGCCAAGTGACAACAAGTTTTGCCTCTGCTTTAGTTCAGTCGATAGAGCATCTTTCTAGGAACCACAAGGTTTCATGTTCAATACCGGCCCTCACCAGCTCAGTGCATGAATAGCACGGCTTGAATCTGTGCGGTAAAACGGGGAGCTGATGATAGGTGTGGCGCTCCACCTTGGATGCAATTAACTTTCTTTTCTTTTCTTTTTTTACAATGAATTAAATTTGAAAACTTTCATTGAAAATTATTTATTGAAAAATTCCTAAAATGATTTATCATAAAACAAAATTATTTAAGAATTCAAATGAAAAACAAGTTTAAAATGCAAACCAAAAGAGCGTACAAGGCAACACCTGCAGCTATTTTGAAGGGAGCATTCATTTAAAAAGAAATTGAAAAATTCGGGAGTGCGTATCCCGAAGATAACCAAACTTTTAAAAAATTCTTTATCGCCTGAAAAAAAAAAAAGTGTAATAATAATTTTAAAAAAAACAAAAACATAGAAATGTAATTCTTACATTTACCACATCAATAAGAGTAAGTTTTAGCCATTTCCTTCATTTATTTTTAACTGAAGAATATTTTACTAGTCCCAAAAATGATATATCGATACTTGACATAAGTCGCCATCTTCTTAGTGGTAGGGTAGGGGAAAGACTAAAGAAATAAAACGGGTGGTTGAATTGTACAGAGTTGAAGGCAGGATTTTTTTTATATATAAATGTTCAGTAAAAAAAAAGAAAAAAACAAAAAACCAATCAAAATCATCCGGATTCCCAATCCAGATAAGTTTCACTCATCAATTAGATTTTGCGTATTCAAGGCAACAATGAAATGTGCAACAAGTTTAATATGGTTGGAGGGCCCGATCCCTATTTTTTTTAAATGGGGTTAAGTGACAGCAAATTTTGCTGAGTGTTTAATTTTAACGGTATGTCAACTCGTTTAGGGTTATTTTATGCCATGCCTAGAGTTTACGGAGTTGCATTTATTTGTACATTTATATTACATTTTTATGAAGTTGTTTTAAAGAAATTTTTGTACAGGGTTATATAATGATTAAAGTCTTCCTTCAAATAATTTATGTACAGTTGTATGGTTTCACGTATTCCTATCTAATACTAATATTTATATGTAATTATTACACTTCTATATGATTTTTTGTACACTTCCTCAGCGGGATATTCTGGATAAGTAGCCCCCCCCCCCATAAAATATTAAAGAAAATGCAACAAAAATTTTGTGTAAAAATTAAAAATAAATAAATAAAATAAAATCTGGATTATTCATTTTTTGCTGAATATTAATAGATTCGATAAGTGATTTCATTTTTATCAAAATTATTTTTAATTGAATTTTGGTTGTGAATAAGTTGAATAATGTTTTTAAAAAACATTTTTAAAAAAACACCACTTCAGCAAAGAACCACACAAAAACATTTTAAAACAATTTCTTAGTTCTTAATTCTGTCTAACTTTTAAAGAAACAATTTTAAAGTTATGATAAATAAATAAAATAAGTTTAAAGAAATATAATGAAATTGTTTTATTTATTTCATTTATTAAAATTTTCTCCATTATTTTTAAAACTTAAAATAAAAAAAGAAACCTTTACGTACGTCTTTTTCAACTTTGAAAAGTCATCATCAGTTTTACATCTTTCTGTCTTTCTCTCTCTCTTGTAGTAATTTTTTACTTTTTGTTTTCAACAGATAAAACTTTCCAAATCGAACAGGATATTATTATTTAATAATGATAATAATGATGATGATAATAATAATAATTCCATTTGGTTTCTACAGCAACAACAATGGACACGTGACATAGCAAGTGCGCTTCCGGAAATTACCGGAAATGCCCGAAAAAGAAAGTCTTTTTAAACTTGATCTCTATCTGCAATTCAAAATATATATATATATAAATATATATTCAGAAAATGCGCTTTTGAATAAGTTCAACTTTTTTTTTATATTGTGGATAAAATTTCAATTCTGCTCTTGATAACAAAAGAATGTTTTTGTTAAGGAATGAATTAATAAAACGAATATGAGAGAGAAGGGGAAAGAGAGAAAAAGAGAAAAAAAAGAAAAGAAAACGGCTTCTTCAACTAAGGAAATTACGGAGCAAAAATTAAGGCCTTAAATGAAAGGAGGGGGTAGCATTTTTTTTTTAAAACATCGAATAAAGATTGTTTTTTATTTTGTTTTGTTTTTGAAAATAGAAATTTATCTAAAACTTCATTTTTGTCCATATAATTATCAAGTGTTTTTTTTTTTTTTAATAACTTTTCATTTATGCTAATTTTTACAATTTGACTTATTTAGATATTCATTATTATGAAATCTGATATGAAATTGAAATTTAAAGTTAAAAGTGCATTTTAAATTTTTTTAAAAAGTTTCCAATCGAAAAGACGAGGTAACGAATCACCTGTGTCACCGTCTCCCTCAGCGGAGAGGCGGGGAAAAAAAGTACATACAACAACAACAACAACCCCATTTAAAATAAATGGCACAAAATAAGGTGGGTATCTTATTTACAGAGAATTAATTACAGATTCATTAGATTTTTACTAGAAAATGAATATCAGAAATGAAGCTGATCTTTCAAACAAAACTCTGGTCTGATTTTTTTAATGTAATATTCACTAATGTTTACATCGCTTTGAGTTGCTATCGTTGGCGCCTTTTATTTTTTCGGCAAGGTGTCCACCCGCTACTTCTTTGCCTTATTTAGAAATATTTAATTTTATACTCTGAAAAATTCATTTTGAAATTACAATTCGACTTTTCTCAAAGAATTTGTTAGGGTTTCACAAAAGAAATGAAAATTCATTTTTTCCCGCAATTTTACGGAATAATCCGAATAGAACGGAACAACTAGAAAGCAACGTGCTCGATTTTTATAAACATGGCCGGTTTAGGTTGATGTCCATTTTTCAATTATTTGTTTTGTTATTGTTTGGTCTTCTTTATTTCATCAACTTATTGAAATAAAAAGAAAATCATGTCGCCATCTAAAATAAAAATAACTTTATTTTAATTTCTCTTTTATTATCACATTTAATTATCTTTTAATTTCCAGGTCTGAGTGTCTTGGATCAACAAAATATTGGTCAATGGATTCAAATTTTATTTTATTATTTATCGACTGTTTACTGTTTAAGTGATCATTGCAGTACATTAGGCTATATGATTATAATTATTTTTTCTGAAAAAAAAATGAAACTTTCTATCTTTTTATTATCTATTTATCAAATTGTCTAATAAACCTGTACAAAACTTTAAATTAAAAACAAAAACAAACAAAAAAAATCAGTATTTCCATTTTGTTTCATCATTGTCTATTTTTATACAATTGTTGTTGATAACAATCTAAGATCAAATTACATTTATCGTCTTTCTTTTTTTAATAATAAATGTAGCAACCGCTTACAAAAATAATAAAAGAAAAATATTTTAATAAAATCTAGAAAATAAAAAATCTCTGGCCCACCGTTATGTTTATTATTCATTTATATTTAATTTATACACATTTACACAATATTTACAAAAATAAATGCCATCGAATAATAACTCTATCTATCAAAGATTTTGTTATCCGAAAAAAGATTTAAATTATTTTTACTTAAGTTAATTTTTTATCGTATACATTTTTAAACTAACTAAAAATACGGACAAAAGTTTTTTAAACGCGATTTCTCAATATGGTACTAAAAAATGTAGATGGGACAAATAAGGAATCAAAGTTCTAATCCGGATCATTAAATATCAGGGTACATGTTTACGTGTACACCGTACATGATTTTGTTTACATAAAATTGAAGTTTGTTTGTTTTATTTCTTTTATAAATACGGGTGGAATTATTACGAAATGTCCAGTATAATATTAATTTGTTGATGAATAGTGGAATTGTAATGCGAAAAAAAATTGTCTTTCTAACCCGGTAACACTAAACAAAACAGCAATTTTTTCAATCAATTTAAAATTTAATTGAGCAAAATTAAAATATTAAGTTTGAAAGTTTAATAATAAACACCACAAAAATCCCTTTTCCCCCTGACGTTGAAAATGAACATTTTTAAAAAACATTAATTTGGTAGTTGAAATTTTTTTAACAATAAAGTGAACTTCAGGGAATTTATTTTTGTTGTTTATTGTTGTTTTCTTTTAATTATTAATATTTTTTTAAGTATAAAAATTCATAAAATATATTTCTCTATAAAAGAAAATGTTTTCCATATTTTTGATATTTTTGCACATCATTGTTTTTGGTGCAATAGTCCAATGAAGAAAATATTCGTTATTTCTACGGTAGTGTACACGATGTTATTTAAATAAATGTTATTCTTACTGGGTGGTCCGAATGTCTTGCCACTCCTACATATTGTTTTAAACTTTCATAATTTTTTGTTTAAATAATATACATATTTACCAAGCCCACCGCACATGCAAGGATGTGACACAAGGTCAATTTCTTAAGTGCAATTTAACAGTTTACCTTCTAGACTGGTTGCCTAACGTCTATTGAAAAGCTCAGTCTGCCCTACTATTTTACCCATAGCTTGAAGGAGAGTAGTTGGATGCATACCTTTCCCAAGGATATTAGTACAATGTGAAATGCAAATAGCCTCGTCCTGGATTTGAACTTGTCCTGCCGTGTCCTTTTTCTACAACGATAACTATTACACTACATGCCTCCACACAACTATATATTAATACTTATGTTCCTTAATTGTACGACTGTTATCTTGCAGCAACCTCTGGTTAATAATCAGACTGTTCAAATCATCCAAGATGAAATGCAAAAATGTAAATCCTGATTATCTGGTGTTGCTTATCAGCTGAATTATTATTTCTTATGAGTGTCATCACCCTAGCTAAGTAAGGGACCATTCTGTTTTTATAATAAAGAAAGAAAGGGAAGAAAAAGGACATGCTATATAGAAAAAATATAAGAAAAAAAGAAAGAGAGGAGGGGAAAGATAGAATGAGGTGGTGAGTGTGTGGAAGCGATGACACTAATTTATTTTAATCAAACATAATGGAAAAATGAAGGAAAGAAAGAAAAAAAAAAGTATGAGTGAGTTAAATTAAGATTAATATACTTTTTACATTTTGAACTATTTAGCAATATCTCTTCAATAAGCATATCAGGTCCTGCTAGTTGTATATAATATCATTGATTATCAGAATAAATTATATATTATGACTGATATTATATTATTAAAACAAAATATAATGAAAGTTTTAAAAAATATGTAGAGGTAACAATAGTAACAAATTCAGAGCAGCCTGTTCATTCATCATTTAGATAAAATAAGTTTCAGTTATTTGTTTTATTTTCTTACTGAGAAAATTGTTCCATTCAAATTCCAAAGGAGGATGGATAAAGGCTGCATCCCCAAAGACATACTATATGCCGAATTAGTAGAAGGTACCCGACTGGTAGGGAGACCACGCCTATGCTTTAAAGAAGGATATGAAGACATGCCACATCGACACTAACACATGGGAGGTTGGTGTGGAAAACCGAGCAGCCTGGCGCCTCCTTGTCAGACAAGGAACAAAAAGGAGTGAAAAAGAGAGGAAAGAAGCCGCCACAGAAAAGAGAGCCAGAAGGAAGGAGAAACAACAGCAACTCCAGCAAGCATCACTATTCGTTTGCAGTCACTGCACCAGAGATTGCCTTTCAAAAATTGACCTGTTCATCCACTTTTTCTAAAAAAAGAATGGACACTACGCCATTGTCTTTAACAGTCGGAAGGGTGCTAACAATATATTGACTGTAGCCATTGCAAAGAGAGAGGAAAAAAAAGACTAAAAAATATATTAGATTGGTGAATTAAAGGCATCATTTTTAAATATTAAGAAATATGGCCAATGGCCGAATTGTAGCTAATTGAAGAATTAATTTTGAGACTTAACTGTTGAGTAAAAAAAAAAAAAAAAAATAAATGAAGCAAATTTGGATGGTGAATGTAAATATTAGATTTCTATGGGGTGGTCTACAAAATCCTGAAACATTTGGAAAAATTCATAACTTTCTTATTTTTTTACTTAATTTTTGTGATTTTTTCAGATATTATAATTCCCCCTTGATTGCTATTACCCACAGGTCCACTGTGACCCAGAGAGGTATTACCTGTTGGGGTCAAATAGATCTATTTAAAAATTATTCATATCCGATAGGATCATGTGCAAAAAGAAATCCCTTAAACAACTATACAAAAATATAAATATGAATATACAATGAATGGGATTCTTTAACCTCTAGATATAAAATAATCCCATACGGGTTGATATGCCATTAAAATCAATCCATCTAGTTGCTAATATAGGCGCATTGTGTAACGGTTATTTCATTGAAGGTAACCCTTCTCCCCCTGGGGACACACACATCTATTCTCAATTTATCCAACCCTTCTCCCCCTGGGGACACACACATCTATTCTCAATTTATCCAACCCTTCTCCCCCTGGGGACACACACATCTATTCTCAATTTATCCAACCCTTCTCCCCCTGGGGACACACACATCTATTCTCAATTTATCCAACCCTTGATGGTCTGTTTTCATTAAAGCTAACCTTTCTTTCCCATGCCAGTCTTTGTCAATCCAAGGCCATGAACTTTGACCCAGAGGTCAAAATCCCCAGAGAAAAAAACATACCAGGTCAATTCTTAAAACCATCAATTCAGGAATCAATAGAAAAAATGGGTTTAAGAAAATGTTTTTAAAAAAAAAAGAATTTGAGCACTCATCAAAAATGAATAAAACAAAATGTTTTCGGCATAAAATAACCCAACAAGTGTTGGCATGTCATAAAATCCAACCAGCCAACTATTTGTTATTATCGAAATTGGTTTTGTGATCTTTTTATAGTATATAAGCATTTCTCAGATCAATTTTCAAGATAGAGGCAGAGGCTGAGGGTCTTAAGTCCAATGTATGCGAAATATATAAATCTTAGAAACTTTTTTGAAAACAATACAACTGCATGCTTCAACACAAAAATATCATAAAATGTGTTCTTAATAACAATTAATTTCATTTCAGATAATGCGCACGCACAATTTTATGCTAGGAATTTAGCCAACTAAAATTACCGATTATTGTTAAGACTAATTTGGATTTTATGAACTATATTTTGAATAATACTTATAGATACTGCACCTAGTTCAGTCTTAGTAGGGTTAATTAATCTAGCCTATTTATTATTATCGAAATTGGTTTTGTGATCTTTTCATAGTATATAAGCATTTCTCAGATCAGTTTTCAAGATGGAGGCAGAGGCTGAGGGTCTTAAGTCCAATGTATGACGTTCTGATGATGAAGTTCCAATTTTGGAGTTCTAAGGAATGTGGAATACTCCTTCATCACCATTACTTCCAGGTCCACTCTTATCTGGAGTGGTAGTACATGTTAGGGTTAAATAAAATAAAAATGTGTTTTTAAAAAATTGAGCACTCATCAAGAATGAATAAAGCAAAACATCTTCAGCATAAAATAACCCAACAAGGTTTAGCATGCCATAAAATCCAACCGTCCAGCATTATGGTGCACTTATTTTTATTTTTCGCAATTTTTTTCTTATTTATTTTTGTCCCCCAATTTATTTATTTATTTTGCAACGCAATGAAATTTGAAAACCCTGCACTCTTCAACATTTCACACACACACGCACAACTAACATATCACTAAATTCATTTGAAACTTTTTTGTTTTGTTTTCCAGGAAGCAATTATTCTTGTCTTGGACGTAAGTCCATCCATGTGCAATGCTCCCCCTGGACAGGATTCTGCACTGCAGGCCGCACTTGATGCTATCACGTTGATTGTGCAGCGCAAGGTTTGTAAATTTTCAACATACTTGAATATATACATAGGTGAATAATATCAAATATTTCTGTGATAAGATCCAACCAAAATAGAAAACTTAAACGTACATATAAAGCTTACATGTATACATATATATATATACTTACATACATACATACACATCCTGTTTTTATCTCTCTCTCCCTCTCCCTCCCTCTCTCTCTCTCTCTATATATATATATATATATATATATATGCCCAACAAGAATGAATAAAACAAAAACGTCTTAGGCATAATATGACCAAAGGGTTAACATGCTATAAAAAAACAACCAACTGAACAAGAAACACTGTACTCTATGTTGGTTGTTTAATAACATCTCAACCCTTGTGTGTTATCCAATACCAAATCCTGTTTTTCTGTATATATGATTTGTAAGCCAAAAGTTTGTTGGTAAATATTTTGGTTTGGTTTTATAAGTTATTAGAATTCATTTTCATTAACTCAATGTATACCAATATATTGATAGAAATTATTTTATGTTAGATTTTTAATTAACTTCCTCTGTATAAACAAATTGGCAGAATTAATTGTTCATTAACTTCATGTGTATTAATAAACAGGTGGTTGACCACTGCCTTCTTATACCTTTACCATCAAGCTCAAGTAAGGACTGAAGTGATATTGCATGTCAGGGGAGAATTTAGACAAAAATTTGTGTACTAAAATTAGCTAGTAATGCTATACAATACGCAGCAGCACATTAAAGTTATCAGGAGCAGCTTAGTTATAAGGGTATTAAGGTGTATGCGAGATATCAAATCTGAATCTTTTTTATGAGTTATAAGCTGACACATACATTCCAAAACATTCTTTATATATATATATATATATATATATATATATATATCAGTCATCCACAGACATGTGTTTAGAAGTTTACTTCTCATCAGTGCGGCTCGACTTTTTAACAGCTACCTCTAACCGTGATCGAAACCCGACAGAATGTTCGTCTGCCAAGTTCCTTACTCTTGTTCTGGTTTCTTTCTTATATATATATATATATATAGTGTTAAACAAATCCTCCCAACCTCCACACCCTTTCATATAATTTCTGCAAGTTCTCCTACTTACTCCCACTGCTCATCGGTTATTTAACCACATTGTGTGTTTAAATATGACCAGGAACACACTCAAATTGTGCACCTTAGTCCTCCTCTTACAAATTGGTAGGTTCCTGTTAGCAGTTCCAGCATATTTGTCTTGCCTTCAAATCCAATAAACTCAACCTCTGAGCTCAATATAAATTCTCTATTTCTCCGGTTGAGGGTGACTTTTACTTGCCAAGAGAAACCTTGCCAGTCTAAACTAGGATCTACTCAACATATCTTTATATTTCAAAACCATTCAAAGCTTTTTTATTCTAGATTCTTGCAATATTTTTCTAAGATCCTTTAATTTCTTGCTTTTGTGAGGAAAGGAATAAAATACCAAATATTAATTTTATTAATTCTTGTTGGGCATTCAATTCTTTTAAAACTCATTTTTTTATCTATTTAACCCATAGATGGGACCCTAACAGGTACTACCACTCTGGGTTAGAGAGGACCTGAGAGTAATGGCAATGAAGAGGTACTCTACACATCCCAAAGAGAATTGCAACTTCACCACTAG
The DNA here is from genome assembly GCA_023376005.1 of Doryteuthis pealeii. Lineage (NCBI taxonomy): Eukaryota > Metazoa > Mollusca > Cephalopoda > Myopsida > Loliginidae > Doryteuthis > Doryteuthis pealeii. The sequence goes on along the minus strand of CM042153.1, from coordinate 96,361,572 downwards.
ATACAGTTTAACATCATACCCAGGACACTAAGATCCCCAGCCACTGTCTTCTAGCACATATATGATTAAAAGGGTTAGGGGTTTGCCATAAGAGCAATAGGGTGGGGACAATCATATAGGTGCTAGGGCTTGACATGACCAGTTGATTGCTTCAGAGGGGGTGTTAATATTCTAGCAGCCATTGTTGCAGTCGAATGCTCTGAAGTCTGTAGTAAGCCTCCAGTAGAAATCAGCAGTCTTTTCTTGGTTAACTCTATCAAAACTGTGGATCATGAGCTTCGGCTTGTGGGTGGATCCACATAAAAATGTCCTTGTGTCACTCCCTCATATCAAAACAGCAGATCATCTTAAATGCTTTTGTCCTGCTTCTTTATTGGCTATGTCTACTGAAGGTTGTTACTGCTGCTCCTTCTAATGCAATCTATATATGGAAGTGGTGATTCTCTGTGAGTCTTATACCAAATATAGTCAGGCATCTCACATAGTGTAATGGTCAGCAATCTAGATTTGCAGACCATTAATAGTGAGTTTGATTCTCACTGAGTGCCCCATACTTCTGTCCTTGTGCCGCATCTAAGCTACGCTTAATAAATAACTATACCAAATATAGTCCAACAGGAGGTTTTTCTGACTACCTGTATAGCCTAAGTTAGGGCCAAAGTGGAGTGTTGCATATCATGGCCTGCTCAGCCACCAGGATTCCGTCCTTAAGCATCATCGGTTGCCACAATGAAGGTGGGTCTTACCTCTCTACAGAGGTGCAGTCGGCATATTCTACAGCCCCAACCAATAAGGGTTTAATGCGTTGTATATAACACGATATGAATATATGTTTTTATTTTCTTATTTTTAGATATTTGCCGAATCCAAAGATGAAATTGCCTTGGTGTTGTTTGGTACGGAGGAAACAAACAATCCGTTGGCGTCTGAAGATGATGAAGACAACTCTTACAGGAATGTGTCTGTTGTGCAGAAACTTGATGTTACCAATTTCTCTTTCCTGGAATATATCACCACATACACTCACTCAAAGACAACATCAGCAGATTGTATCTTTTTCAAAAAAATTCCAACTGGATTTTCGGTTATCATCCAGTCATGATGATAGCTTTTTAATTTAGTGGGTCCCGGGACACTTGTATTTGATTTGAATAAGTCTTCGGGAAATTTGATGGGTCCTAACTAAAGTTTCTTAATAAATTATAGCTGTTTTTATTTATGAACAGCTAAAGCCATCTAACCCCTACATTGTACCCCATACAGTGTAATTCGTTTCCAAGAAAATATTGAAAAGTATTTACAGTTAGCTGGAAATGGTGGGAGAAGAAGAAAAAAAACACTGGACGCATGGATAAGATTTTTTCAGTAACCTTTTTATTTTTATACGTCAGTGACGCAGGACGCGTACCCATCAGCATCTCTGTCTTCAACATACATGCCCAATTGTTTTTCAACATTTTGTTTTTAAAAGAATAAAGTAAAAAAGTAAAGTCATCAAGGTGGCCTAATGTCGATATCAGCCAGACAGCAAGAAGTCTATCCCTTTTTCACTAGCGCTAGACCAAGGACATTGTTTTTGTATCTGAGGTGAAGCCATCAGATCCTTACTTTACTGCACAGATCCCTGTACTACTCATGTACTGAGTTGGCGAGGGTTGGTATCAAACCAGGAACCTTGCAATTCCTAGTCTGGTTGTGCCACGCCTACTATCAGCTCCCCACTTTATTGCACAGATCCAAACTGTATTATTAATGCACTGAGTTGGCACTGGCCAGAATCAAACCCAGAATCTTGTGGTTCCTCTGGAGATGCTCTACCGACTGACTACAGTTAATTCGCTGGTTAGTCCTTCATCATCATCATCATCATCATCATCATCATGTTGCACAATCAGCACAGATATCCATGACAATCTCTCGCCAACCTTCTCTATCATTCATCGTCCCAGGGATGTCCTCTGCACAGCATCCAGCATCCTCGCAGAGTTGGTCAATGTAGGTCCTTGGTGGGCGGCCCACATTAGCATGTCCATGTGTTGGCTTCCACAGGAGAAGGTCGCTTATGAGTTTGTCCTTGCTTCTCCAGCAGTGTCCAGCATGTCTTGTCCGTCTCACTTGGATGGTTTGTGAGATAGGGGGCAGGTGGCCGTACAGCTGCTTCTTTGTAGGGTGCTGTTTCCATGACTTGTTCTTGTGTTATATACCCGTTCATCTGCTGGGTAAATAATGGGAAGAGAGGAGATGGGTTCTTACTGGGTTTGGTTTCATCGCTGCCATCCTCTCTTCTGGGCTGATTCCTTCTGCTGGGCTGATTCCTTCTGCTGGGCTGGCTGGGTTGTCTGTGCTTATTTCTTATTGGTACTAATCAAGCAAGACTTAATTGTTTTACACAGATGTCTTTATTCTTTATTAAAAATCCAAAGCCCAAAAGGGTTTTCAACCATGTAGTGAGAAGCTGGCATCTTAGGAGCCAATGACTCTTACGTTTGCCCCTCTCTACTATCAGCCAAAATCTAACTATCTAAACTTAACTTCCTTTCTTACGTTTTCCATTGACGGAAGCTGAGGGTGGGTGGGGGTCAATTAAAGGTCATTACCTATCAATAATATAGCCTTTTCCGATTTTGAATTTCAACAAATTTTAATTGAAAATCTAACTACACTACAGTCATAATTCGTAGGCTACCCACGAATTATGTAACAATTGGAGTCGTTTTCACTTGAGTTTTTTATTTTATTTTTCTTAATTCATTTTAGTCATTGATGCTTTGATTGTTGCAATGGATCATTTACAAACATCTTTAAAGTAAGTAATCCTTTTTTTTTTATCTTTCATTGTCTTCAGGTAAGATAAGAAATACCTACCACTTTGTGCTTTTGGGTAGGGAGAAGTACATAGATGGACTTGGCAGTTGTAGAAAAATTAAATCCGCCCTGTCGGATGGGGCGTTAGAATACACCAACTGCATCTCTGCAGAGGAGGAAAACACCCCTAATGGGGCCACCTGTTGGTCGTGGGTGGCGACCGTGAAGCTTAAGAATTGAACCCAGGTGGCTGAGCAGTTCATGACCTGCAACGCTCCACTTAGGCTAGACAGGCGTTTGGAGAGGCCCCTCCGATCAATCAGCTGGTCACGGCAAACACTAGCACCTATATGATTGCCCCAACCCTATTGCCCCTATGGCAAACCCCAACCCTTTTTTATCATATGAGTGCTAGAAGGCAGTGGCTGAGGGTCTTCATGTCCTGGGAATAACATTAAACTCTAACTTTTTTGGAGGTCTGGGGAATGTGGAGCACCCCTTCATCACCATTGCTCCCTGGTCCACTCTGATCCAGAGTGGTAGTACCTGTTAGGGTCCCATCTATAGGTTAAATAGAAAAATGTGGTTTAAAAAAAATTAATTCAGTATCCATTAAGAATGAATTTATTTCAAAACTTTGTCAGCATTAAATGACCCACTGAAGTTGATATGCTGTAAAACAAACCAAACCAAAAAATTAAATCTACCTCACTCCAAAAGAATAGGCAAAAAAATACATAAACATACACAGGAAATACACAAACACACAAAAGGAACGATACTAAGAGATTGTTGGACAGACATACACAACACACACACACACACACACAAAGAATTCAGAGGAAGATATTACCAAGCCTACAACAGAGTGAACAAATTCTAGCCGCAAGTTAACTGCTCCAGGATTCCTGCTTTCAGAAATCTTCTGACAAAGGGATCTTTATCCCAAAATATTAAGAGAATAAATCAAAGGTAAATGAACAACATCATAGTTACTTCATTTTTCTTTATACTTGCATTGTGATAGCCTTTAAAACCAACCACCAAACCAATATAAACAAAATGCTTTAAGCATGGCATTTTCAGGCAGTCTGGCATTTTGATCGTCGGGTGGTTTAGGGCGCTCTGGTAGATAAAGAGTTAAGTAATAACATTGATTGTGTACATTGTTTTTTTTATCAACATAATTACCTTTTAAACTCTATTTAAGAATTGACCTTGTGTCACATCCTGTTTGTGTGGAGGGGTTGATTAAATTATAACTCTTCTCAATTCATCAAAGGTGATCTTCAGTGATACTCTGTAATCATTGCTGATTTTTGATTCTTAGGCATCAGATTGGCTTCTACAGCAACTCCAATTTGACTTTCTCTGTTGGCTGGGACAGCAGAATATACTGACTGCACCTCTGCAGAAGAGTAAACCCCCCACCACCACCACCACCAATGGGACCACCTGTTGGCTATGGGTGATGACCCATGATGCTTAAGGATGGAATCTTGGGGACTGAGCAGTCCATGACATGCAACACTCCACTTTGGCCCTGACTTGGGCTCGATAGCACCCTCCGATCAATCAGCTGTTCATGTCAAGCCCTAGCACCTATATTGTCCTGACGCTATTGCTCTTATAGCAAGCATCCAATCCTTTTTATCATATGTGTGCTAGAAGGTGGTGGATGAGGGTCTTAATGTCCTGGGCATGACACTAAATTGCCTCTAATGGTGAAGTTCTAATTCTGGAGCTCTCGGGAGTGTGGAGTATCCCTTCATCACCATTACTCCCAGGTCCACTCTGACCCGGAGTGGTAGTACCTGTTAGGGTCCTATCTATGGGTTAAATAGAAACAGGAATATTTTTTTTTATTGTCATTTCAGTCTCAGAAGACTATAATAATAGTTTTTGTGCCCCTGAAGTTACAATGCCTCCTATGACTGTGAAGTCCAATGTTTGAAAAACATTCTCTACCACAGATGTCACATGTGAAGGCTGTCCCTAAAGATGTTGATGTGTGTGGTGGGGGGTTGCCCTAGAGGGGAAACTCCTTCTACACTGTGCTGTGAGGGCACAGCATGGGAGGCCAGCAGTTACTGGTTATAAGCCCTTTCTCGTAGAGTTGGGCGCCAGGGGCAACCTCTGTTGGTGGGAGAGATGTCTTCATCTCACTGAACAGCTACAGCCCTCAGCCAATTAGGTGCTGTCCAGCCACAACCTGCCTGCTTCATTGGTTAAAGCATGTAGCTAAAGGGATTTATCCTAAACAGGAATAACAAGATACACATATAAACAACCTTGATAAACTTGTAGATAAATCAATTAATTTACTTTTGTTTGATGTAAGGTTTGACAGGATTTTATGGATTTGTAACAATTTATTTTATTTTATTTATTTATTTTTTTTTTCAATAGCATTTTTTCAGATGGAACCTACCTGAAAATACAAATATCTATAACATTTTAGAGTGCCTTAAGCATTGCCACTTTAAGAATCTCAAGTGATGAGTTATGTCTTTTATTAAAAATATTTCCATGATATTCACCAACAAATTTTACATACACCAAATTTCACTGCTTTATCTTGAATAGTTTTTTGTTGTAAATTGGATTTGTCAATGAAAACACAATACATTGTAGATAAAAATCTTCAGGAAAATAGGGGCCTTTTTTTTTTGGTCTAGTTTTTCCAACTTGAAGTGTTTATATTTCAAAAAGTTATGGATGGATTTTGACAATTTAAAAACCCAAAATCTTATATCAATCTATATTTTGAAAATATCATTTTTGTTATAGCAAAATTTCATTTATATTTTTTCTTGAGTTTTGCTATAAATAAATTTACAATCCAATGAATTTACTGGCACTGAATTTATCTAGAATCTCTAAGAGAATCATAAGAATTTCAAAAACTCTTTGGAGGAAAGAATAACCTTTTTATTTTTTTATAACTGTTTTAGGTGTTTTTTTATTTATTATTTAATTACCTTAAAATAAGTAATCGTCTGAAGATAACTTATTATAATTAGAATAATAAATAAAAAACACCTAAAACAGAACCTTAGGTTACAGTGGCTTGAACGTTGTGTTTATACACAATAAAGATGAGGACAACAGTCTGAAATATTGTAATTATTCATATCAGGCCTCGTCATCACATAAATATAGGAAAAAATGTTTTATCTATTTTTATTCTATTTAATCTTTTATTTATTTATTTATGTGGAGAAAGTAGACAAACACGGGATGTTATGGAAACTGGATGTTTATTGTCGACGATGCAACGTTTCAGCCATTTAGACCATCATCAGGACCAAAAGCCCAGTTCTGGCTTTAATGAAAGACATTTTCAGAATGGTGAAAAACAGTAGGTTGTCAGTAGGGGCTGGGGAGGGGAATGGGTAGTGGATTTTCTTCCCTCTAAATGGGGGAAGGTGTTATATGGAGATGCTGGTGTTTGGTCAGAATGTTTGGATGATGAGGGATGGGTCAAAGAGTGAAAAAGTATGTGTATATGTGTTTGGGAGATGGATTTGTCATTAGTTGTACTAGCAAATATATGCACCCTCCGGGTGCAAGTATCTAAGTTTTAATGTAATGAAATATCGTATTAAATTAGAGGCAGACAAAAAGATATGTAACAGAGGGGGTATAATAGAAAAATAGAAATGAAACTTACTCTTCCATCAGTCTTTCATTGCTGAATTTTACTTATTTAACTATTTAGTTAAATTAGGAAATAAAGAATAAATTACACTTATTTTTTCTTGTTAATGGATTCATTTAAGATTCATTGAAGAGATTTTTGCTTATATTCATTAGAATAAAACCAAACAATTAGAAATCAATAATACTAAGCACATATTTAATAAGATCAATTTTTAATATCAATATGCAAATTAGCCTTCCCATTTACACTGCAAACCGCTATTTTTTTGTATATATAAATACAATTGAATGTTATTTGTATGTAGATACGGACAACACTAATAAAAAGGCGAAGCAATTTTATTAATAATTGAGGTTTAAATATAAATGAAATCATGGAGAATGTGATGTAAATAACTATGTTAATTGTGACTCGATTAGTAATATAGTTTCGGTTACAGACAGAAAAACACACAATCTCCATTATAATAAGATATGTGTGAGTTTTATTTTTTTATTTTTTTATTTATTTATTTATTTAATTTTTTTTTTTTTTTTTTTTTTTTTTTTTTTTTTCAGAGGCAAAAATTTTAAAAACAAACAAGTGATACTGCTGTCGAATTTTGATAATTCATTTGAAGATGATCAACTGAATGACATCATTGCAGGAATGAAAAAACAAGGAACAGAATTGAATGTCATGTAAGTTGAATTCTCAAAAGAAGAAAAGAAACATAAATGTCTCAATAAATCTATTTATTAATACTCTTGTTCCTTAATCTTCAAACCTTTATCATTTTGCAACACCCTCTTGTTAAAAATGAAAACGTTCAAATCAACCAAAATGAAATGCAAAAATTTAAATCAGCATTATCTGGTGTTGCTTATCCAACGAATTCTTATTTCTTATAAGTGTTGTCACCTCAGCTAAATAATGGACCGTTCTGATTTTATTATAAAAAAAGAAAGGTAAGAAAAAATATAAGAAGAAAAAAAAGAGTAGGGAAAATATATAGAAAGGGGGTGAGCGCTAATCTGTTTCAATTGAACATAATTAAAAGAAGGAAAGAAAGAGAAAAAAGAGTGAGAGAGTTAAATGAAGATTATTATACTTTTTACATATTGAACTCTATTGCAATAGCTCTTAAGTAAACATATCAAACGTAATAACCAGATTATCATACTGTGGTATATATACAGGTCCCGTTAGTCTATATATTGATATGCTAATAACTACCTACCTACCTACTTAGATACATGTGTCACACTTTGACATCTCTCCCTAATCTGGGGAAGCTTCATAATTGGTAGTGGGAGGGATTTTTGTAAGGGGATGGGTGAATCATCACCTCAGCTAAATAATGGACCATTCTGTTTTTATTATGAAGAAAGAAAGGTAAGAAAAAGGACATGCTACACATCAGAAAAAATAAAATAAAATAAGAAAAAAGATAAGGAAAAGTGGTGGGGGGATAGAGAGAGGGGGAGGAGCTATAGCGTAAAAGCAGTTATGCTAACCTGTTTCAATGAAAAGAAGGAAAAAAAGAAAGAGTTAAATCAAGATTGTTATACTTTTTTCATATTGAACTATTTTGCAATAGCTCATAAGTATACATATCAAACATTGTAATAGTTAAATTATCATATTGTGCTATATCCACAGGTCCTGCTAGTTTTCCTAAATTTTTTTTTTTTCATCTATTTATTTATTTTTTCATTTTTCCCCTGTCTTTTTTTGCTGGTTATCATTTTGATTTGTTGAAATATTTGTTTGTTTATTGAACTTGCTTGTTAGATATAAAATTTTGCAAAAAAAATGAAAAGTGAATTTTATTCATTTAACCAGTCAAGAACTTTTAATATCTTTTACTGATGATATAATTATTTACGTCTTAAGATCAAAACCGTGTTTCCTGCTAGATGACCAAAGTGGCAATGAGCCTGTTCAATACAATTATTCATTCTTATGATCAAGTCATGTTGAAAGCACTTTGTTTTGTTTTGGTCAAAAATGAAACTTAAATGCAAGGAATGAATATATTTTCAGGTTTTGACAATGGCGCAGTTTTGAATTCCAAGAAAGAAAACTTGTGATAATAAAATGAGTTAATTTTCTTTCTTTTTTTTTCTTTTAGATAAAAAAATAATTTTTTTTTTTTTTAAGTTAAAGGCAAAAATTGCCATGGACCTAGCTTGTTTTTAACTCTATCTATCAAACTGCCCCAAAAATGAGTTTTTTTAAATTATGGAGTTTGAAAAAAAAAATTGAATACCCAATCAAAATGAAGAAAACAAAAATGTGTTTGGCATAAAATAACCCAATGGCTGACATCTCAGGCGGTCTGGGATTTTGATCGTTGGGCGATTTGGGGTGCTCTGGTAGATGAAGGGTTAAAGGGCACCTCAGCATTGAATACGTAGTGTTGCAGTCTAATCTCATTCTTGATAAAATGTTGAATGAATTGTGAATTGAAACTAATTTAGTTTTTATTTTCTCTTTCAGTGGTCCTGATCTTGATAATGATGATGATGGTGGTGGTTGTGGTGATCAACAAACATTGACCAATGGAATTAAAAAAGAAAAAAGCAAACAACAAAAATTAGGAGAAGCCATTGTAAAACAAATGCTTAAAGAAACAAATGGAACTTCTTATTCTTTTGGGTAGGTAAACAAATCTTTTCTAAAGTTGACTAAATTCTTTCACCTTGAATGTTGAATGTTGAAATTCTTGAATAATAATAATAATAATAATAATAATAATAATAATAATATCTTTTCAGCTAGTATATTAGGTCTGAGACCTGTCAGCTGTTCCTTATAAACATTCATCTTAATTCCACAGAATATTTATAATCTTTCCACAGATTATCTAACATTGCCTTAAAGGAGTTTAGAGATGGGGCATTCACTATTGATGATGGTAGTTTATTCCATGTATTCACCACTCTGTTACTAAAATAATTTTGTCTTGCATTTGCTTTACAACATTTTTTTAAGAGTTTTAATTTATGACCCCTGGTATTGATATTTTGAGCAATGTTCAGTAGATCAAAGTTTGTTGAACAAAATCCATGGGTATATTTGTAGACTTCAATCATATTCCTTCTTGTACATCGATAAACCAAACTTGGTAAGTCAATCTTCATATGAAAGGTTTTTTAAATCATTCATTTCTTTAGTAGCTCTCCTTTGAACTCACTCAAGCCATTGAAGCCATTGTTGTTTGTATTATTTAAATTTTTTGAACAGTTGTCCTCATCTTTATTGTTATATACACAGCATTTCTGCTAATGTGCCCTCCAGCCTTCTTCAGGTGTTTCTCATTGAACTCTGGAGCCTTCATGGAACTTTGAACCAAACTCTTTATTTAATCAATTGGGGATAGACTGTTCTCATTCTGCTACCCATGACCAGGTCCAAGTGTTCAGCCATGTTAATTATTCTATGTTATTATCGCCCTTGGCCAGGATTGATCTTGCAACCTAAAAATGATTGTCACTTAGAACTATATTAACTCAACCCCTATATCTGTGCTCCATGTACCCAGTCATGGTTAGCAGAATTAGAACAGTCTACCCTGGAGGATTGAATAAAGGGTTCAGTTTGAAGTTCTGTGAAGGCTTCCAATTATGACAAAGGCTCCCAAGTTTGACAAGAAACAGCTGAAGAAGGCTGGAGGGCACATCGGCCAAAACATTGTGTATATAACAATAAAGATGAGGTCAACAGTCTGAAAAATACAAATTATCAAGCCTCATCTAAAAAAAATTAAGACAAATAGCCATTGTTGAATCACGGTTAATCCAAGTAAACTGTAGTAAGCCTCCAGTCAACAGATAGGTCAGCCATCTTTCCTTGGCGTTGACAGTCTAGTGAATGATATCCAGACAATGAACAATCTTATATACGTTTTTGTCCTGACTTTTCATTGGCTACTTTTTACTAGAAGTTACTGTTTACTGCTTTTCCCATTGTTGGTAATATCTATCTATCTATATATCTATATATATATATATATATATATATATTAGCAAATATATGCACCCTCCGGGTGCAAGTATTTTAGTTAAATTTTATAATAAAATATCATATTAAATTAGAAAGGCTAATGAAACTGAATAAGAATGTAGATAAAAAGATTTTGAACAGAGGGGGTATGATTGAAAAATAGAACAACTTTGAAACTAACTCTTCCATCATTTTCCGTTACTCCCGTCTTTCATTGGTAAATTTTCCTAATTAAACTGTTTAGTTAAAATAGGAAGTAAAGAATAATATTACAGTTATTTCTTCTTGTTAAGGATTTTTTTAAAAGATTTATTGAAGAGATTTTTTTTCATATTCAATAAGATAAAACCAAACAATTAGAAATCAATTATACTAAGCATATATTAATTAAAATCAATTTTTTAAGATTAATATGCAGATTAGCCTTCCCATTCACACTGAAACCTCTATTTTGTTGTATATATAAATACAATTGCATGTTATTAGTATGTAGATATGGTCAACAGTGTAAGTAATGTAAAACAATTTTATTAATAATTGAGGTTTAAATAAAAATAAAATCATGGAGAAATGATGATGTAAATAACGAAAGGAATTGTGACTTGTATAGTAATATAGTTTCGGTTACAGACAGACAAACCCACAATCTCCATTATAATAGATATATATATATATATATAAGTGGAGATTTTGTTTACATCTTATACCACAAGAGACTCCAACAGTAAGAGCAACCAGTCAAGAAAAAGAAAAACTCTGAAGTTTAATGCCCTATCAGCAAGACCAGATTAAAAGCCACTTGATGCCATGAACACAGCCCAATGATAGTGTCCCATCTTTCCTCCCCTGACTGACAACTGCCTTTAATTATGGCATCACATTAGGATCATATACAAAAAAAATATCAATCCCTTTATGTTGCTTTGGTTTGGTTGGTTGGATTTTACAGGCATGTCAACCCTTGTTGGGTCATTTTATGCCAAAGACATTTTGTTCTATTCACTCTTGTTGGGTATTCAACTTTTTTTTCAAACTCTCCTTTTCTCCTTTTTTTTTTTTAAATTTTTTTTTTAACTCCTTTTTTGTAAATTTGTTTTTGATCTATTTAACCCATAGATGGGACCCTAACAAGTACTACTGTTCTGGGTCAGGGTGGACCTGTGAGCAGTGGTGATAAATGGGTACTCCACATTCCATAAAGCTACAAATTGGAACTTCACCATTAGATGCAGTTTAACGTCATACCCAGGACACTAAGAACCTCAGCCACTGCCTTTAGCACATATATAATAAAAGGGGTGGGGGTTTGCCATAAGGGCAATAAAGTCGGGACAATCATATAGGTGCTATGGCTTGACATAATTAGCTGATTGATTAGAGAGGATTTCTCCAAACAAAGGAAGAACAGTTTGTTTTTGTGTGTTTGACTGTGACTTCAATACATGAATATGGACTGATTCTATTAAGAGTAACAGTTCCGTAGTTCACCTTATCCCAAATGTGAATGACCTTAAATGTTTCTGTTTTTTATTGGCTGTTTACTGGAAGTCACTGCTGCAGCAGTCTATAAATAGAAGCAGGGATTTTGTGTAGGCCTTATACCAAAAAAACTCCAGTAAAAGCAACTTTTCTTTTTCTTTTTTTCTTTTTTAATTCAAATAGTACCACTACTGTTCTTCTACAAGGATGGCTTTGCATTAACTCTTAACGTCCTATACCACCTCAATCCACCCGGCTGGAAGTCAAATTCATTTTCCTAATCTACCCCAAATGATAGCCTTTGTTTAAATGTAATATTAAACATATTTAGAAATCTTTGATTTAAGGAAATAACAGGTAACTTTAAATGAAAAGGCCATTTTTAGCCATTTATTGATAAATCCTTATTGGAATGGGGATTTGGACTTCTCAAAATTCTCAACAGGATGTTAAGAGTTAAGTATCCCATGCAGGTTGGTATGCCTTTAAACAAAGAAACCAAACCAATTCTATTTATATCTGTCTAGAATTATTTCTCTCTTCCAGTCAAAATTAAACGTTTCCATTTGTTGGCTTCAATAACTTTAATTTTATTTTATTTCATTTTTTTTTTTTTTTGCAGAGAGGCTCTGTCAATGTTAAGTCATTTTACATCAAGACAAACAACTCCTTCTGCGTGGAAATGTAATTTGGAGATTGGAGATCTTATAACTATTCCTATACATGGTTATATCAAGGTAAGATGTAACAACATTAATGTCAAGTTATCTAGCTAAAGTCCAACCCCTCCTCATTGCGGCAGGGCCATGTAAATTTGGTCATATCAGAGTCATGCCACTGGGAACTTAAGTTCCTGATAGGGTCACCCAAGGTGGATTGGTCTGGCACTCAACGGTATTAGGGCCACAAACCAGCTCTCTGGCAAAAATCCAAAGGTCGTCTCGATCATCGTCAGAAATCAACGGCTTTTGGCATACTTGTCACTGCGTCTGGAAAATCTGTGGCAACAGTGGCATATCCTTCCCCAGACAGGGATATGCATGTGGGGTTTGGGGACTGCTTGTGAATTTCTTAGTCCCCTTGTTACTCCTTTCATAAATTCACCACAGGGGAATTTGTTGGAACTGGCTCAACTGACCCAGGGTGAATGGCGTAATAGAACAAAAGAACAAGTTGTATAGCTGTTACGGGTAACAAATGTAGGAAAATGTATTAACAAAAAGTAGACAATTACAGTACAGAGAAGTGGGAATTACGCCCGACAAATAGAATTGTGAGCTGACTCGCATTGGCTTACTCTCAAGCCACAATTGTCCCTGTTACTTATAGTAACCCGTCAGTGCATCCATTAGTCTTATAGGGTGTATCACCTATAACAATAGCGCCTTCCCCTGACTCTTGGACAATATTGGTGATTTGCTACATAAGCTACTGCCAATGTTCCATACAATCTTTTGCCCAGGTTATCTGTACCATAATCCAGTTTAAAAGTGAAGTAAGGATAACTCAAAACAAACTTTTTTAGAACTGCTTTCTTTTCTTTTCTTTTCTTTCTTTCTTTTTTCTTTCTTTCTTTTCTTTCTTTTCTTCTTTTTTATATTTTGTGGCTTGTCAGACACTTTGAAAACATTTTTTTTTTAACTTTCTAAAAACAATTTCTTTCATAAATTTTCTCCTGATGATCACCTAAGGTCGAAACTAGTTGTGAACAATTAAAAAATAAATAACATGAAAGAAATATTTCTGTTTGTTTTATCACTTTTTGTTCATATATATATATATATATATATATATATATATATATATATGGGAGAAATAAGAGGAAATTAATCTGACAGTATGTGGAGAAAGGTAGACAAACACGGGATGTGTACAAAATGGATATTTGACATCACTACCCACAATAAACATCCATTTTGTACAACATCTCGTGTTTGTCTACTTTTCTCAACACACACACATATATATATAATGTTTCTCTGTGTGTGTGTGTGTCAGTTTCTTCATATCTATGTTAATTTCTTTCTTTCTTTGTGAAAATTATTCATTTTTTCATTGATTTTTTTTTTTTTTTTTTTTTCAATTCCAGCTAAAAGCCTTTAAACTTAAACAATCCTGGAAAAAAGTTTACGCCAAAGACAATAATGCAACTTTCAAAACATCAAAAACATTCCACATAAATGACGAGCAAGAGACTGAAATTGTTTCTGAGGAAATTGTCGATGGTAAATATTTATTTGTGTTGTGAATGAGTTATTAAAAACATTAAAATTCAGAATTGTTAACAATCAGGTTTATTATATTTGTAACGAAAATAGGAATAGGAAGGAAAATGTACAGTTCTTACACAGCAGTAATGGCAGTAATGTGTTGTCAGCAAAGGTTAGCTACTAATCCTCTTGTGTAGTCAATATCTTTTTATTTATGTCTTGTTTGTTGTACAAGTTCAAGTACTTGTAAAGAAAATATTCATCCTTACAACAGTTTAATTACAATCAAAACTATCTATTATTATACTAAAGCTGAGATTATCACCTTTTAATGTCTAAAGGTTTTTTTCCTGGTTAGGTTAATGACATGAAATTCATATTAAAATATACCTTGCTTTTAGGATTATGTTATGTTGGAAAAAAAATTCTATTTTAATTGGTTCTAATTAATCGTAATTTGCAATTAAGTCAAAAACTGACCAATCTCTGACTCACATTCTACATATTACTTTCACCCTCTCTCTATATCTTGATTACCTTCTCTGTATATAGATATTAGTCTCTCCGCATGAGTAAGCGAGTCATTGTGATAGACATAACTACTGACTTCATCAGCCTACCAAGATTCAGCGCCGGCCCGTATGTTAATAAAATTCCATGATCCATTTCAATTGTCCCACCCTCTTTAATTGTTACCATTCCAAACCCAAAACTGATAATCGCTATCAACATTTCTTACTACAATTAAAAATAAACGGTCTTAAATTTAAAAAAAGAAAAGGGTGCAAGTTCCAAATCGACTTATTTTGTTATAAAATCAAGATTTGTGATGTTTTGCGATTAAAAACTGTACAAATTAAATGAGAAAAAAAAAAAAAAACTTTTTATGGTAACTAAGTTTTTGTCGGTAATGTTAATATATGTTTCTTTATTTTACATTATTTTTATGTTTCCTAAGTTTTTAATACAAAACAATAAATCAAGAGTTTATTAGAAAATAAGTTGATTAAAATTAAATTTTCAGTTACCAAATTATCCAGTTGTATTGTCTCACTAATAATTTCATTTACTTATTCTTTTAGTAAATAAATTGTCTTTCTTTTACTTTAATTGCCATTTACATTTAATTCCACTTAAATTTATTTACATCTTTGAAATTATCGGGCCATATTTCTTCTTTATTAAATTGTTCTTCCAAAATGTTGGCACATATCGCATAAATGCGTCCTGGCCTCCTGCCTTAAAAAAACGCTACACGATGCCTGCTGAAAATCCGACCCATGCTACTTATGAACTCCCTAGCTGTTTGAAGGTGTTTGTCCCAAAAAGTTAATGCAAAACTCGGTTGTATTTGTTTAAAAAATTTGTGACAGTTGTTTTGAATTAAAATAAAATGAAAATGCCAAAAAAATAAAAGGATTTTTTTTGGGGGGGTGGGGGGTATATACATTTGCTTGTCGATAAAAAAAAAAAACCTGGAGGTGGTTTACTTTTTAATGCCTTCAAACCACTTAAAAAGTTATTTGCCGATAAAACGCCTTCAAACCACTAAAAAACGATTTTAAAGAGGGGGGGGGTAAAATATTTACATTTACTTGGGGGGGGGGGTGCAAAATATCGCTTTCATGTTGCATGAACTTTTCGGGAAAAACAGCTAAGGAGTTCATAAGTAGCATGGGTTAGATTTTCAGCAGGCACCGCTTAGCGTTTTTTTTGGGGGGGGGGCAGAAGGCCAGGAAGTATTTATGTGATATGCACCAAAATGTTAACTCATTTTCAATGTAAAAACCAATTAAAATTATTTAAATCCATTATTTAACGTCAGATTTTTGTTTTAGTCAAAAAGTAGTAATATAATGGGCATCTTTTAAAAAAAAAAATTGCATATCTAATTTTTTTTTAATACACTTTTAAACAATTAAATTTGTCCCAAAAGGCATTTTTACTGTTTAAGTTAATGACCCTAAAAAACTGTCGCACAATCTTTTTTAACTCTTAATGTCATTCACCCGACCAGAAGTCTCATTCGTTTTCCTAATCTACCCCCAAACGATAGCCTTTGTTTAAATGTAATATTAAACATATTTATAACAGGTAACTTTAGATGCAAAGGTCATTTTTAGACATTTTTTCATATATCCTTATAGAAATGCTCTAGACTTATAAAATTCTTAACAGGAAAAAATCATAGCTGGAGCCGACTTTTTTTTATTTGCTTCCAGTAATTTTTTATAGTCTGTTGTAAATAAATGAGAACAATCGTTAGTAAAAAACAAAAAAAAAAAAACAGATTGAATATATAAAAATTCGGAAAACATGTCTGATTTAACATGATTATTAAACTTACTTTTTTTTAATAGATTAGATAAATCTTTAATTAAAAGTATTTCATGTTGAGGTAGTTACTGTGTTTTTCTAGATATTTAAAAATTATGGAATTTTATTCAAATGAGCAAACGTTGACTCCCCCCACCCTTTAAGTGAAAAAAGTTTTCTTCCAAGCCATTGGGAACTGCACAAGAATGCAGTATGTAATTTTAAACAAGTTGTGGAAGCAACACCGCATGAGAAAGCAGCTGTATAGCCACTTATTACACAAACCATCTGAGTAAGATGAACAAAACATGCTGGACACTGCTGGAGGATTTAGGACAAACTCGTGACATTTTTCTATGGAAACCAGCACACAGGCTCGCCAGTGTGGACCGTTGACCAAAGACATACATTGACTAACTCTGCGCAGATACTGGATGCTGTGCAGAGGACCTCCTGAGAACAATGAATAATAGGGTAAGGTTAGCGAGAGATTGTCATAGATATCCATGATTAAAATCCTTATTACCTGTAATTAGAAATTAACTAAGTGACCCTTCTCTTGTTTTTCCTTTCGTCAAATGAAAATGTTTACTCCAGTTTAAAGGACTTATAACTTAGACAGTTTGAGAAAACTTTAAATTAGCAAAATAATATTATCATGTTTATCATTATTAGATTATCAACAATCTAACCCAGGCTCAATGGGTGACCCAACGGGTCATGTTTTTTCTAGTTTTTATATATATATATATATATATATACTTTGTCATAATTGTTTTATTTTCATAGTTTCATCCGGACATACTATTTTTGATTTTTCTGAACAGGTTATCGTTATGGATCAACTCTGGTGCCAATGACGGACAGAGACAAAAAAGAAATGAAATACAAATCTGAAAAATGTTTCAAAGTTCTTGGCTTTACTCGAGCAGACAATGTAAGTAAAATAAAAAAAAACTCAACCTATCCAGCAGTCATTGGGGTCATCATTGGGTACTCTCACTTTCACTGATGACATCATAACCCAGTCAGATAATCACAGCTGGCTGATTGATTTGCTTGGATTTCTTTGTTTAATGGCATATCAACTTTTGTGGGTTATTTAATGCCAAAGCCATCCTTGTAAAATTGCAGTAGTGGCATTATTTAACCCATAGATGAGGGGTTCATACCTTTCCCAAGAGTATTAGTCTGAAAGTGAATGTAATATCATGACTGGAGTTCAAACTTACTTAACGTGTTGGACTGTGACATCACAGTATCACAATGCCACAGGGATCCCCCCATCCTTGTAGAAGAGCTGTAGTGGTACTATATAACCCATAGCTGGGGGAGGATAAATTTTATATAAAGCATTTCCAACCATTAACTTTTAGTAGTATTTTCTTTCATTTATTTTATCGCAACTTACTTGTATCATTGATCTACGACAACGAGGAAACGGTGAGAATTTATTATTTATTTCTGATTCGTTCTGTTCCTCATTGTCAAAATTAATGGTTTTGTTTGGTTTCTTTGTTTAATGGCATATCAAACCTTCATGGCTTATTTAAAGTCAAAGCCATCTTTGTAGAAGAAGAGTAGTGGTACTATTTATCCCATAGCTTGAGGAATGAGTAACTAAATTCTACAATGCTATTTTTATAGGATTTTTCTATATGGTGTTTGTAAATGTACCTCTGGAGAGGGGTAAGACTCCTCCCTGCCCCCAGAATGAAGCCACCTGTTGGCTTTTGGTTGTGACCTGTGGTGCTTAAGGTGGCTGACATACAGCACTCCACTTTGGCCCTTACTTGGACTAGACGGATGGTCAGAGAGAAACTCCCTCTCATCAAATGGCTGGTCATATCAATCCCTAGCACCTATATGATTGTCCCGAGCCTATTGCTCTTATGGCAAATAACCAAGCCTTCTTATCATATGCTAGAAGGTAGCGTCTGAGTGTCCTGGATATAACGTTATGGTGAGGTTCCAATTCTCAAGCTCTGGGGAGTGTGGAGTACCCCTTCATTGCCATTACACTCAGGTCCACCTTGACCCGGAGTAGTAGTATCTGTTAGTGTAAGATAGATTTTAAAAATGAGTTTATTTTTAAATTTGAATACCCAACAAGAACAAATAAAACAAAAACATCTTTAGCATAAAATAACCCAACAAGTGTTGACATGCCATAAAAACCAACCAACCAACCCACTATGAATTCTTCAATGCTATTTTTAAAGGATTTTGTTCAATGGTGTCTAAAAATGCACAAATATGACTATTGCCATCTTTTACAGATATCAATCTACCACATTTATTTTACAGGTCCCACCAAATTATTACATGGGTGATTCAACCATGTGTGTTATAGCAGATCCTGCCGACAGTGTGAGTATATCAGTTCATCTGAATTTATTTGAATATACATGTTACTATCTTCTGGGTCATCATGGAGCCTTTAAGAAAGAGCACTTATCTAGTGGAATTGGATCCTTGATAAAGAGTCCTGGGTATTGGCCAAGATCTGGTAATCCTGTAAGTCCGTCCTCAAGGAGTGCAGTTAGAATTACGTCCAATGTGGGGGGTTTAAGTATTGTATCAGCCACGCTGTATTGCTAGTGATTGGCTGCAAGAATAACTCACATGACCTTGGCTAGTCTATAAATCCAGGTGGGGAATTAGAGCACACCTTATATTAAAAAATATTCCAACAATTTGAATATAAAAAAATACATTCAACACAAATGCAGACTCTATAAAATTATTATTCACTTGTAAATTGAACAGAATATTACTTTATTCATTCAGAGGATATATCATCAGGTTGTGTTGGCAGCACTCTCTGCCAAATTTCCTTTAAACTGCTGTGAGGTCATCCATGCAACATCCAGAATTCGCACAGAGCTGATTGATGTAGGTTTTTGATGGTTAGCCTACACTGGTGTGTCCTTGTGTAGTTGTCCACTGGAGAACATCACTTATGTGCTCGTCCTTGCTTCACCAGTAGTGTCTAGCATTTCTTGTTCGTCTCACTCTGATGGTTTTCTGCTTTCAAGATTTGTTCAAAACAGCATGCAGCATCCTTGGTGTAGCTCCCATCAAGCTTTTTCTTTAAGCAATTCGTAAAAGTCCAAGTGGTGCAGCTCTACAGTAGCACTAATATGGCTTGGAAGAATTTTGCTTTATCTTTTCAGTGAGATCAGATTTCCATATGATCGATAGTCTGTCTATAGTAGTCCATGCCTTTCCTATGTGTATATTGACATCACTTCTGTTGATGAGATATTACTACCTAGTTAAATGAACTGGTCTACTAATTTCATCAAGCGTAGAAATGTCTTCATCTTGTTTAAAACACTCAGACTTAGTTTTATCTGAGTTCACATAGAAGTCAATTCATCTTACCGCCTTCTCTAGGCTATGATTCGGGTTGGGCATTTTAATTTAAGATTTATCTTAAGTTATTAGACAATCTTTTTTTTTTTTTTTTTGAATGATACAAATCTGAATAAATAAGTTTTATGATAAAACAGGCGTCTTAAACACGGCATAGTGTTTCAAAGACAGTATCTTTGTTTAGCTCCCATCTATCTTTTTCTCTAGGTGCTTCGTTTGTGGTGCAGCCGTACAGTGGCACTGACACACCTATACATCGGAAGATTTGTCGCATTATCTCATCAGTGAGATCAGATTTCCATTTGATCGATAATCTGTCTATAGCTGTCCATGCCTTTCCTATGTGTATATTGACATCGCTTTCTATAGATGAGATATTACTACCTAGGGATGTGAATTGGTTTACTAATTCCAGAGGCTTACCATCCAATGTGTCTGTGTGTTTGTATGGTAGTATTAAATCACAGGCCATCAAGTTTCACCAGCTAACCAATATCTCTCTGTGGTTATATTCAAGATATGCACTCCTGAATTTTTCAGCTTTATTTATAAAAAAATGCTCCATTCAAATATGGGAAAGTTTTGATTATTAATTTTCTGTTTTCAATTTTCTTATTTCTTAGGTAATGTCACTCATGTTATCTGCATTAATCAATGCTTTGTATGAGACAAACACAGTTTCCATTGTAAGACGTGTGTACTGTGCAAATTCAGCTCCAAAGGTTGGATGTCTAGTTCCACATATTAAGACTAACTATGAGGTAAGTATGAATGTTTTGGTTATTTCCTATAACTCTAACTT
This sequence comes from Doryteuthis pealeii, assembly GCA_023376005.1. Classification (NCBI taxonomy): domain Eukaryota; kingdom Metazoa; phylum Mollusca; class Cephalopoda; order Myopsida; family Loliginidae; genus Doryteuthis; species Doryteuthis pealeii. The sequence continues at coordinate 96,340,931 of CM042153.1, read as the reverse complement.
AAACAAAGGGGAACCACTCTTGACTGATAAATTATTTATTTATTTTCCCATTAAATTAAGCCTAACCCTAAACCCGTCTTCTTTTTTCCTAGTAGATCAATAAATAAATAAATAATTTATCAGTCAAGAGTGGTTCCCCTTTGTTTATGTTGGAGTCATAGGAAATAACCCAAAGTTTTTATACATTGTCCTAAACTGTCAGAATTCCTTTCAATAACCCAAACAGAAGTGTTTTCCTTCTTCTAGTTTGGTTGCCTTACCTAGGTTAAAGAGCCCTGTCTACCCTACTATTTACTCATAAGCTTTAAACAAAAAAAGATAAAGTCAGTGGAGTGGCCTATTGTCAATATCAACTGGACAGCAAGGGAATCTATTCCCTTTCACTAGTGCTAGACCAGGTACAGTGTTTTTGCTGCGATGGAGTGCCACGCCTATCATCAGCTCCCCACTTTACTGCATAGATCAGATTACCCAAGCTATGCTGCTCATTCAATGAGTTTGCAAGGAGTGGTATTAAACCGGAAACCTTGCAGTTCCTAGGTGAATGCTCTACCAACTGAGCTAAACCATTTACCCATAGATGGATTCATGCTTTTCAGAAGGGCATTGGCACATAGCGAAAGTGCAATCCGCTTCATCCAGGATTTGAACTTGGAACGCCAATTCCATTTCTTCTGATGATAACCTCTATGCTAATGTCATACTCAGGACACTTAGACCCTCAGCCACCACCTTCTAGCACATATATGATAAAAAGAGTTGGGGGGGGGTTACCATAAGAGCAAAGGGGTCAGGACAATCATATAGGTGCTAGGACATGACATGACCAGCTGATTGATCAGAAGAGGCCTCACTGACAGCTCATCTAAACCCAAGTAAGGGCCAAAGTGGAGTGTTGCATGTCATAGACTGCTCAGCCACCAGGATTCCGTCTTTAAGCATCAGGTGGCGCTGATGGATGTTCTGCATAGCATTGTGGTATTAGCCAATCAACATCCACATAGAGGCAAGCGGGTGTCTCAGATTGACTATTTAACATCAGTAGTTAACAGACTTAACAGAGTAGAGCACATCTACAAGAGTAACCCTTGACAGACGAGATTAACAAGTTGACACAAGAGTGGTAGTACCTGTTAGAGTACCATCTATAGATCAAATAGATCTGTTTCATATTAGATAGGAATATGTGATGTGATATATAACTGTGTCCAAAAGACTTAAGAAAACTACACAAAAAATATAAATGTACAATGTACACAATTTGAAAACCTTTAAGCATAAAATAACCCCAGACAGGATGAAATGCCATTAAAATCAATCAATCAATCATAGAAATAAAAAACGTTATTGGAATAGATAATTGTTCATGATATATCTGAAATAAGGAAAATTAACTAAATGTAAAAAGAAATGTTATTTAGATTTTTCAGACTTTTTGTTATACACAACATTTCAGCTGATGTGCTCTACAAATTGTCAAGCTTCATCTCAAAAATTCAGACAAGTAAAAAATGATGTTTAGAAATTTATTAGATATTATTTTTCAAATTAAAATCTGTGCAATATAAATTTAATGTTTTTTTTTTGTTTTTTTTCAGTGTTTAATGTACCATGAACTGCCTTTCAGTGAAGATGTGCGTTCATACACATTTGCATCTCTTCCATTGGATGATGATGATAGTGGTCCTGCCAAAAAGAAATTTAAACCATCTGGTAAAGACTTTTTTATTTCTTTTTTTTTTAATTACTTGCATGTTATTAGTATGTTGATATGGTCAACAGTGGCTTCGGCCTCTGGACCATTGATATAATTAACGGCGTCGATCCCAGGGGGCTATCCCCCCAGGCAACACCTGCCCCCTCGATTTAAAGGGGCAGGGCTGGGTTTATTGCCCAGTGCCTGAGGCGCCCCCCTTGAGGGGGAATGCCGACGGGATCGACGCAATTTTTCACCCGCCACCCCATGAGCTTCGGCTTGTGGGTGGTCCACATAAATAGGGCCTTTGTGCCTGACCCGTACAAGTGGGGTACATGGAAAATATCATGTAGATATGGTCAACAGTATTAATAATATAAAACAATTTTTATTAATAACTGAAGGTTTAAAAGAATGAAATCATGGAGAATTTGACATAAATAATGAAGGGAATTGTGACTTGAGTTGTAATATAGTTTCGGTTACAGACAGAAAAACACAGAATCTCCATTATAATAAGATTATTATTATTATTTTTATTGTCTTTCAGCGGAGCAACTGAGTGCCATTGATGATTTGATCAGTGCTATGGATATGAACACTGCAGAGGAGTAAGTTTCTTCTTTCTCAATTTTGAAAAGAGTTTTGGAATATTTCTTCTTTCTTTTCATTCAACATAAATATACTTTCACACTGAAGATATATTTCTTCTTTCTCAATTTTGAAAAGAGTTTTGGAATATTTCTTCTTTCTTTTCATTCAACATAAATATACTTTCACACTGAAGATATATTTCTTCTTTTTGTTTCTTTCCATAATAATTCTTAGTCTTAATTCTTTTTTCTTTTTACCTTCCCACCTGATTCTTACATGAATGCTATTTTTTTCGTCTTTTGTTGAGGAGGGGTCCACAATCAAGTCCGCCGCAAACTGGTTAAGTTCGTCACTGTTCTTTTGTCTTTTCTTACTAGTTTCAACTAAAGTCTTACGTCGTTTAGTCTCTGCCGGTGCGCACGCCGCTCTGATTCTGTCGTTCTCCTTAGATTCCAGCTACTTATGGAAGTAGCCTCCCAACATCCGGGCACCTGAACCGAACCTCGCGTCCGTGCAACGCCCAAGTCTCACTTTGTTGCATTCGAGCAGACGCGGGTTCCACTCCAGCAGGCAAGACAATGTCTTGCTCTTTTCCTTAATGCATACGGCAGTTCTCGTTCTCCATCACAAATGTATAGCACAATGTAACAATAACATTTTCTATATTTATATGTGTATTTATGAGATGAGGTTTGATATGAATAATTACGATATTTCGGACTGTTGTCTTCATCTTTATTGTGTATAAACACAACATTCAGGCCAAATATTGTCACTAAGTGTGGTGGTATTTACGCTGCTTGGAGCACTTTTAAGTGAACAATAACGATTAAACTCTGAAACATAAAAGTTTGAATTCATAGGTAATTGAGTTGGTTTCTTTTACAGCGTATTAACCTTTTCATGGCGTTTTGATACTCTGTTTACTTACAGTACCTGCTATTTGCTCAAATAGTTACCAATTTAAGTATTCGAACAGGCTCATTGCTAGTGATCTAGCAGGAACCAGTGTTTTCAACATGACTTGATCGTAAGCGTTTAGATAGAGAGCAATATTTGGAATAATAATCTTTCAATTATATAATGATCTAAAGATGTTTGATAAATTATTTAGTAAGTATTCAATTTTTACTCGTTTAAAATGATTTTGAATGTTGATTAATACCCTGGTTCTTAAAACATTAATATTGAAACTAATCATCTAATGTTTGACTGTTTAAAATGATTGTGAAAATAGATTATTGTATTGTATATAATTGAAGATCCTCATTGTTAACCCAACAAGTGGCATGATCTGCCGTAAAAACGAACCGACTGAATTTGCTCTACCAGAAGGTGCTTCTCACCCCACTGTTTCTGTTGAAGTTAAAACTTAGCACTCACATATTGAATTATATAAAGTGTTTGTATCAGAATAAAAAGTAGTTTAATTTTACAATACACCCACTAATAGCAAGGGTCTGTGTATTCTATTTTATGATATTGCTTATTTGTTATTAACTAGCAGGACCTGTGGATATATCACAGTATGATATTTTAACTATTACAACATTTGATATGTATGCTTTATGAGCTACTAGTAGCAGCTACTCAGCATCGCCTGGATAGAGTGGGGGGCAAAAAAGTTAGTCTCGCAGATCCATTATTACTTAATCATGAGTTGGATCCTCGCAGGATGCCCCATTAAAATCTCTATGTAAAAAGACCTTGTATTGATCTGACCTTGTGGGGTGTCAGAAAAAAAAATACTCTCTGAAAAGAAAAAGTAAAAAAAAAATAAATAAAAACATTCCATGCTGATACGATTTAAATTTCATTTTTTAATTATTTTCACAAATATAAATCAAATCTCAGCATTATTTTTGATCAAAAAGCAAGATCTGGTGATAGTGAATGAGTATATATATTTACTTTGTCGTTAATTGTTTTATTTTTGTAGTTTCCTCTGTACATACATATATACCATCTGCCCTTTATATATGTATAGATAGATAGAAGATATAGATAGATTGCAAAAAATGTTCAATATATAAAAAGTATAATAATCATGATTTAACACACACATCCCTCTCTCTCCTCCCTCTCTCCCCTCTCTCTCTCTCTCTCTCTCTCTCTCTCTCTCTCTCTCTCTCTCTCTCTCTCTCTTCCATTGAAATAGATTAATGTTATTGCTCATTATCTTACTCCCCTTCTCCTTTGTACCTGTGTGTGTCACACTTTAACACCCCCATTCCCTACCCAAACCTCCCCCCCTACCAACTCCTCAACTTCAGATGAAGGTTGTTAAAGTGTGACACACATAGGTAGGTAAGTAAAAAAGTAAATTTACTAGAGTAACCTATTGTCAGTATCAGCCGGACAGTGAGAGAGTCTCACTGACACAAGACCTAGGCGGATGCTCTACCGACTGAGCTAAACCAGCCAGCTACTAGCATATTTATATACAGATATCCTTAAGATTTTGTATGAAAGTTATAATTTTTATTGTTATGTCTACTTTTTATGTTTCAGAGATGAAGATGAAGAACCCAGTGAATTTCTAAAACCCAAACTGACATTTAACCCTCACTTTCAAAAATTATATCAGGTGATTATTTTTTTTTTTTTTTAAATTTTGTCTTTTAAATATACTAGCAAATATATGCACCCTCTGGGTGCAAGTATTTAAGTTTTAATGTAATAAAATAGTGTATTAAATTAGAAAGGCTAATGAAACTAAATAAGAATAGAGATAAAAAGATTTAAAACAGAGGGAGTATAATAAAAGATTTGAAACAGAGGGAGTATAATAAAAGATTTGAAACAGAGAGAGTATAATAAAAAATGGAACAACTGAAACTTACTCTTCCATCACTCTCGTCTTTCATTGTTATTTTTTCTAATTTAAGTATTTAGTTAAAAGAGGAAGTAAAGAATAAAATGACAGTTATTTTATCTTGTTAATGGATTTCATTTAAGATTCATTGAAGAGATTTTTGCTTATATTCATTAAAATAAAACCAAACAGTTAGAAATCAATAATACTAAGCACATATTTATTAAATTCGATTTTTTAATATTAATATGCAAATTAGCCTTCCCGTTCACACTGTAAACCGCTATTTTGTTGTATATATACATATAATTGCATGTTATCAGTACGTAGACATAGTTAACAGTATTAATAATGTAAGACAATTTTATTAATAATTGAGGTTTAAATAAAAATAAAATCATGGAGAATGTGATGTAAATAACTAAGAGAATTGTGACTTGAGTAGGAATATAGTTTCGGTTACAGACAGAAAAACACACAATCTCCATTATAATAAGATATTTAAAAGTTTTTTGTTGCAAATCCATCTGTACCTTGACTTGTGAGTGCCCCAAACTTACAAGTTTTCTAAATTCCAAGTTATCACTTGGTTGACTTTTTTGCTTTGTGTTGAGAGTTCAAATTTGATTCCCAACCCTATTGCCCTTATGGCAAGCCCCAACCCCTTTTTATCATATGGGTGCTAGAAGGCGGTGGCTGCGGGTCTACATGTCCTGGGAATGACGTTAAACTCTATCTGATGATGAGGTTCCAGTTCTGGAGGTTTGGGAAATGTGGAGCACCCCTTCATCACCATTGCTCCCTGGTCCACTCTGACCCAGAGTGGTAGTACCTGTTAGGGTCTCATCTATGGGTTAAATAGAAAAATGTATTTATAAAAAAATTGTATCATCCATTAAGAATTGATTTATTTCAAAACTTTATCGGCATTAAATGACCCACTGAGGTTGATATGCCGTAAAACAAAACAAACCAAACCAAATTTCAGGTATATTTATTTATGTTCACTAAAACCATTTAAGTTTCCAAATTTATTAAGCCAAAGAAAAATATTATTTATAAAAAAAATAAACAATAAAACATATTATCGTACATAATTCCTTATATTTTATTTTATTATGTTTTTATAAAATCCAATGCTATTTTTCTTATTTAAAAAGACATAACAAAAAAAATGGTGTTTTTAGGGAGAGCTGAAATGGATTAATGGCATTTGAGTTTATTCAGTTTTCAGTTGGAAAAATTGATTTGATATACAAGGAAATTGAATTATGAGCAGAATGAATTAAACTCATAAGGTACCATTGTGTTGAGGTCCTACTGTAATACTAGTTATAATGCCATCTCTACATTAAATAACAAACCTCCGAGACCGGTTGCCTAACCAAGGTTAAAAATTCCAGTCTTGCCCTACTATTTTATGCAAAGCTGGAGGGAGAATAGTTAGATGCATACCTTTCCCAAAAGTATTAGTGCTATGTGAAATACAAACTTCACCCCATGAGTTAAGTCATTTCTTTTCTCACTACACTATTTAACCTATAAGTAAAAAGTAAAGTAGTTGGGGCGGCCTAAAGTCGGTATCAGCCAGTCAGTGAGGAAGTATATCCCCTTTTCAATAGCGCTAGACCAAGGAGATTGTTTTGGCGTCTGAGGTGGAGCGCCACACCTACCATCAGCTCCTTACTTTACCGCACAGATCCTTGTGCTACTCATACGCTGAGTTGGCGAGGACCGGTATCGAACTAGGAACCTTGTGGTTTCTAGCCGAATGCTCTACCGACTGAGCTAACCCAGCCCCTCTTTAACCTATAATTGAGGTGTATTAGTCTGAAAGGGAATGTAATAACGTGACTGAAGTTCAAATTTGCTTGCTATGATGCCACAGTCCGGCACGTTTGTTACTGCTGTGAATCTAGTATTTGCTTTTGCTAATTTTTATATTTTTTTTAATCAATGTACAGTGCCTCCAACACAGAGTCCTTAATCCACAGGAACCAACTCCAGAGTTGTCACCCCTGATGGCACGACAACTAAATGTCCCCACCAAAATTGCCGATGCATGCAAATCGAGTCTGGATGCCATCAAAAACAAATTCAAATTAGAATTAATACAAAATGTGCAGAATAAAGAATTGCAATCTGGACATGCAATTTTCAAAAGCAAGTAAGATCATTTCTCTTCTTTTATTTCTTTTTTCTCTTTTATTTATTTCTTATATATATATATATATATATATATTTATTTTTCTTCTCTGTGATTTTAAATGAAAGAAAAAAAATGTCACTTACATTGCTGACAATAAGGAAACTGAGTAAGTGGAGGAAGAGTGGGGAGAGAACAAGATGGATAATTTCTGAATATGAGCACTGGTAAAAAATTTCATTAATACTTTATTCCTTGTGAATAACAATATACTTGTAAAGTAGGCGGACAGCGAGGGAGTCTATCTCCTTTTCACTAGTGGTAGTAATTTTGATTTTTGGAACTATTGTCCTCATCTTTATTGTAATTATTTACACAATGTTTCAGCCGCTGTATTCTCTGGCCTTCCTCGGGTGTTTTCAGTGTATTTGAGTATAGTACTGGTGTATCCTCTTGTATAATACTATATCCTCTGTATAATACTGGTGTACCTCTTGTATAATACTGGTATACTCCTCTTGTATAATACTGTGTTCTCTTGTATAGTACTGGTGTATCCTCTTGTATGTATAGTATGGTGTATCTTCTTGTATAATACTGGTGTATCCTCTTCTATAACTGGTGTATCCTCTTGTATAATACTGGTGTATCCTCTTGTATAGTACTGGTGTATTCTTGTATATACTGGTGATCTCTTGTTAATACTGGTATATCTCTTGTATGTATCCTCTTGTATAATACTGGTGTATCCTCTTGTATAATACTGGTGTATCCTCTTGTATAATACTGGTGTATCTCTTGTATAATACTGGTGTATCTCTTGTATATCTTCTTGTATAACTGGTGTATCCTCTTGTATAATACTGGTGTATCTTCTTGTATAATACTGGTGTATCCTCTTGTATATACTGGTGTATCCTCTTGTATAATACTGGTGTATCTTCTTGTATAATACTGGTGTGTATATCCTCTTGTATAATACTGGTGTATCCTCTTGTATAATACTGGTGTCCTCTTGTATAATACTGGTGTATCTCTTGTATATATCCTCTTGTATATCCTCTTGTATAATACTGTGTATCCTCTTGTATAATACTGGTGTATCCTCTTGTATAATACTGGTGTATCCTCTTGTATAAATACTGGTGTATCTCTTGTATAATACTGGTATAATACTGGTGTATCCTCTTGTATATATACTGGTGTGTATCCTCTTGTATATACTGGTGTATCCTCTTGTATAATACTGGTGTATCCTCTTGTATATACTCTTGTATAATACTGGTGTATCCTCTTGTATAGTACTGGTGTATCCTCTTGTATAATACTGGTGTAATCCTCTTGTATAATACTGGTGTATCCTCTTGTATAGTACTGGTGTATCTTCTTGTATAATACTGGTGTATCTCTTGTATAATACTGGTGTATCTCTTGTATAATACTGGTATCAGAGAGAAGGGAAAGAGAGAGATGTGGGAGGGGGCTGTTTAATCTTTGAAAACCCTATTACAAAAAATGGATAACATTTGATTTTTTTTAAAAGTCAATAAGAGAGAGAGGGGAAGGGAAAGAGTGAGGGGGGTAGGGAAAGAGTGAGGGGAGAAGGGAAAGAGAGATGGGGGGACAGAGAGGGAAAGAGAGAGAGAGATGGGGGAGAGAGAAGGAAAGAGAGAGAGAGATGGGGGAGGTTTGAGTTATTCTGATATAAGGTGTGTGCTAGTTCCATGCCTATACTTATAGACTGTCCAAGGTCATGTGATTTTACTCTTCTAACCAATCACTGGCAGTACTAGTTGCCTGATAAGATACTTAACCCCCCCCCCTCATATTGGTCATAAACTCAACTGCACCATTGGAGGACGCATATAGGATTGCCAGGATCTTTACCAATACCCACGAAGGACTTATTACGATTACCAGTAACTGGAGACCCTTTAGTAACCAAAGGATTCACATTGACAACGGCCCTTTTATGAAGGCTGTTTACTCTTTGAAAAACCCTATTACAAAAAATGGATGACATTTTATTTTTGTTCATCTTATAAGAATTATGTGTTGCATTTGATTCTTGTTTTTTATTTTTTTTTAGGTTTGATACAAAATCCGAATAAAGAAAGAAGGTGACTTAAAAGATGCTGATAATATTGCTGATATCATAAAGTCAGAAGTAACTCAGGTAAGGTTAATCATCACCACCATCTTGTTGAACATTATTATTACTAGCAAAAAAAAGACACCCTCCGGGCAGTGTAAAATTTGATTTTTACCATTTTCGCTCTTTCGTAAAAAGTTGAAAGTTTCATTTCAATCAATCCTACTAATTTTCGAACTTTTATTTATTTATTTATTTATTTATTTTTTCATTAATTTATTTTCTGAAGAAAAGATATGAATGAGAAAATGAAATAATTTTTAATTTCTTAATCGGTGAAGAATCCACCTAGGACCCCCCCCCGCGCCCTCTCCAAATCAGCACATGAGTAGCACAGTTTGGATTTGCGTGGTAAAGTGGGGAGCTAATGGTAGGTGGGCCATTCCAGTTCAGATGCAGAAACAATCTTCCTGGTTAGTGCTAGTGAAAAGGGGATAGACTCCCTCGCTATCCAGCTGATACCGACAATAGGCCACTCAGCCTACTTTACTAAGCATACATATCTATTTTAGACAGACGAACAGACAAACAACAATAATAGTAATATATTTACTTACAAACATGAGAATTTTAGCAATGGAACATTCAGAATTAATGTAAATGTAAGGAATTCTTATTTTTAGGAGGCAAGTTTGTTTTTTTCTTTATTAATTGATATAAATTGTGTATATCTCTTCAGATTGGAACCTCACTCCAGTGGATGATTTTAAAAAAATGCTCAGTTCAGGAAAGACTTCATTGAAGGTGAAACTATTTTTATTTTCTTTAATTGATTTTTTATTCTTTATTTTAAGAGATATTTATTTTGAAGACTTTAATTTGAATTATTAATGTTATTCCAAAATGATTGATCTTTTGTGAACTTGAAGTTGTAATTAAATGGATTTTTTTTTTTCCCTAATCTTATGGTATTTGCTGTACATATTTTATTTCAATTGTGTTTACATATCTCTCTAGACTGTATCGACTTGTGTCTGTGTGTCTATGTATAATATTCATCTTTTCAATTTGCAGTGAGTGAACAAATGCAAAAACAGATTTTGAAAATTGTCACAGAATCCATTGGTAATCAGTTTTTATAAAAAGCAATGAATGTTTGAAGACATTGAGAAAGGAATCCATTTTCGGTATGATCATTTTTTTTTTTTTTTATTATTATTCTTTTTTTATTTATCCATTTTAAATCTCCAATCTTGACAATATCAGCCATTGTCTATTGTAATAATGTTCATTTTGGTTTTTGTCATCCATGATACCTGAATTTATACATAGTGGTTATTTAAGTGCCTCAACATAGGAGTTTTCCAAATTACAAGATGTCATTGTAGAAAGAAGTGATCTTCAATTATCATTGTCAACAGAGGAGTTTAATATTACAAAACTAGCAGAGCAATATCAACCACAAAACTTACATTGAATAAAGTAAACATTAAAGTCTTATCTTTTTTTTAGATAAATATGTTCTTGTATATTTATGACTTATTTTACTAGTGAACATTCATTTTCCATAGAATTTAATTAATACAGCAACCTTCCATGAATAAAGGCACATTAAGGGCCGGGTTAGCTCAGTCGGTAGAGCGTTCGGATAGAAACCACAAGGTTCCTAGTTCGATACCGGTCCTCGCCGACTGAGTGTATGAGTAGCACAGGGATCTGTGCGGTAAAGTAAGGAGCTGATGGTAGGTGTGGCACTCCACCTCAGACGCTAAAATAATATCCTCTGTCTAGCGTTAGTGAAAAGGGGATAGACTCCCTCGCTGATTGGCTGATACCGACATTAGGCCGCCCCGACGACTTTACCTTACCTTTTTATACCGTGTTAAAAAAAAAACCTGTGTTCTGTTGCTTGTGCTTTTTTTATTGTGTGGCTGGTCTCTGGGAAATTTGCTTATGCCTCAACCTAATCTTACCAGTTTCTTTGGCTGTGAGATCATGTCTCTTAAATTATGGCTGTGGAGTGGCCATGTTTCTTTTTCACTCTTGTATGCCTGGCATTTGTGAACGCACTTCGTTTCCCCAAAGAATGCCATCTTCTCTTCTACATGAAGTACTCAAGTTATAGCATTTCAAATATATCAGTGAAAATTTTCATGCATAAATTATAACAATCCAATTTTTGATAATTTACTGAAATAATGTGGAGTCAAAATATTTAAAAAAAAATTAAAATAAAGAGAAAGTGAGAGAAAGGAAGAAATAATGAACAGTTAGATACCCAATATATGTATATATATCCTAATTTTGGTAGCAGCATTTATGTACAATATTATGTTTTAGTGTGTATACACACTTCTTCTCGTTCCAGTTTTTTGACTATGCTTTAAGTTGTTGATTTAATTAGATATGATAAACTCTTTTTTCACTAGAAATGATAAGCATAATAACAAATGTTTTTCAAGATTATTCTTTGCAGACTTTATTATAATGATTCTGTTGTTTAATATTACTACAGTAAATACAGGGCCGTGTTAGCTCAGTCGGTAGAGCGTTCGGCTAGAAACCACAAGGTTCCTAGTTCGATACCGGTCCTCGCCAACTCAGTGTATGAGTAGCACAGGGATCTGTGCGGTAAAGTAAGGAGCTGATGGTAGGTGTGGCGCTCCACCTCAGACGCTAAAACAATCTCCTTGGTCTAGCGCTATTGAAAAGGGGATAGACTCCCTCGCTGATTGGCTGATACCGACTTTAGGCCGCCCCATCGACTTTACTTTTTTATTGAACAAGATAAATAAAAACTGAGAAACTGAACCTTTTTTTAAATTAAAAAAAGATTTTTTTTTAATTTTTTTATTTTATTGCTGCTAATTTTAATGAAACTTCAATATCTTAGACACACATAGGAAGTGATTATTTTTTTTAATTGTTCTTGTCAAGATTCCCTTATTTGTTGTGAAAAGTCCTTTTTAGTCCTTTGCTAATGGCTAGTAAGTTAACACTTTATCTATCAGAGCACCCCAAACAGCCCGACGATCAAAATGCCAGACCCCCTGAAAACACCCGAGATCATCAGCTCTTAGAAAATGGTTTAGGGTTTTTTAAAAAAAAAGGAGAAATTAATTAAATGAATACATTTCTATTTAGTAGTAAAGGACAAAGCGATACTATACAAGCTTGTCAACCATTTTACCACACTATTGTGGATGGCAGTGGTCAATAACTTGTTAATACCACAAAATAGGAAATTTCTTAGAATTTTGAGTAAACTTTTATCTTAAATTTCATTGTATGAGGAAGATTAAAAAATGATACCCTCACCATTTGGGAACCACTTGCAAATTTTTATATTCCCTTGATACTCCTTTGACAAATTCACCTACTATCTCGAATATGACTTCTGCTTCACCTTCTGCAAGAACTGGTGCAAGTGTCAAATTAGCAAGCTTAGATTTGCAGAGAATTTCATCATTTCGCATGCTGGAATGTCTGAACACAAAAACTTGAAGGAACACAAGCTCTTACGATCCTCTCCCTTCATCATTATGGCATCAATGTCACCTGCCTCTCAGAGATACGGTTATCGGATAGATCCTGCAGGCTGATGTATCCTATCCTTTCTATCACAGCAGCCCTACTGACAAATCTGGACGTCATGGTGTAGCGTTTGCAATCGAGATAGGTTGAATTTGTTGGGTGGAGCTGGTTCAACAGACCCAGGGTGAATATCGCAGCAGTAACAGTAAGTAAACCTCACTGTGCTCATCACCTACAGCCCCACCCCCATATTCTATTATCTCAGAAGATTGTTAATTTCATGTAAACTAATGATGGATGATCTACTGTTATATACCCATTGTGGGTATATAAGTGATAGAGAGGAGACTCTGGTGATAGAGAGAGAGAGAGACAAAGATACAGAGTTGAGACTTTAGTTGTTTGCTTCATTTCTTCATGCTATGTCTAGTCGCCATATTTCCTCTTATTCTTCTTTGGGTTATTTTCCTATAACTTTAACATAAACAAAGGGGAACCACTCTTGACTGATAAATTTTTTTATTTATTTTTCTACTAGGGAAAAAAGACGTGGTTAGGGTTAGGGTTTAGGGTTAGTTTAATGGGAAAATAAATAATTTATCAGTCAAGAGTGGTTCTCCTTTGTTAGACTTATAGGAAAAACCCTTCTTTGGCTGTCATCTTGTCTAGTCTTCTTGTTGCTGTCTCTAATTAAGGGTTTCTTTTTAGTCATGCAAATTAATTAACCACAAGACTTTTATTTCTTGACCAAGATTTATTTTTCTCGCCCATGTTTTTCCACATGGGAGTTAACAACCCCAGCAGAGAGATACCGATGCTCTCTGCTCCAACGTCGGGTTGAAACTGATTTCCTAACAAACTCTATCATGCGACACGCAAGATTCCCACTTCTGGGGTCACGGTTACCAACGTCCTGGTATTTTTCCACTTGGCCCTCTTGAATTCTCACTACAGGGTCTTGTCAACAACCCATGCCATCACACAATTATGTAACACTACAATTACTTTTTTATGAATTAATTTTAGTTTTTATTTATTCACAGAAAAAGAAACCAAAGGAATTCAACACTTTCTTTTTGGATTTTAAGACAAAATTACTGGCAAAAGCCCGAAGTGATTTCTGGGAAGAAATCGTAAAAGGTAAAACCTAAATATTTTTTATCAACTTTCAGCTTGTATAAGATACGAACATATATAAGGGTCAAGTGGAGGCGTGTAGTGTAATGGTTATAGTCATAGGAAATGGACTCGTCAACACGTGTTCAAATCCTGGATGAGGCTATTAACATTTCACATTGCACTAATACTCATGGGAAAGGTATACATCCAACTACTCTCCTTCCAGCTATAGGTAAATAATGGTGCAGACTAGGCTCTTTAACCATGGTTAGGTAACCAGTCTAGGAGAAGGAAAACTCTGAATTCAAACCTGTTAAACTCCGCTTAAGAAATTGACCTTGTGTCACATCCTACTCGTGCAGGAGTCAGCTGAAAAGTTCATAGGCTGACTAATATACTCTCATGGCATGTGACCAAAGATAGAGGTACCCCTATTGTTGTTATATCGGAGGAGGGCATGACATTTAATGGAGATGTTGATGAAGCCCCAACACATAAACATAATAAAGCGGACATAATGAAAATAAGGAAAGAAAGAAAAAAAAGAAAGTGTGAGATTATTATACTTTTTACATATTGAACTATTTGCAATAGCTCTTAAGTAAACATATCAATCAAACGTTCTGCCCTGTCGGCTGGGGCGTTAGAATGCACCACTGCAGAGGGGTAAGACTCCCCAAATGGGGCCACCTGTTGGCCGTGGGTGGCGACCTGTGATGCTTAAGGATAGAGCCCAGGTGGATGAGCAGTTCATGACATGCAATACTCCACTGGGCGGTCGGAGAGGCCCCCTCCGATCAATCGGCTGGTCACGTCAAGCCCTAGCACCTATATGATTTTCCCAACCCTGTTGCCCTTATGGCAAGCCCCAACTCCTTTTTATCATATGGGTGCTAGAAGGCGGTGGCTGAGGTCTACATGTCCTTGGAATGACGTTACACTCTATCTGATAGTGAGGTTCCAGTTCTGGAGGTTTGGGGAATGTAGAGCACCCTTCATCACCATTTCTCCCTGTCCACTCTGACCCGGAGTGGTAGAACCTGTTAGGGTCCCATCTATGGGTTAAATAGAAAATGTATTTATAAAAAAAATTGTATTATCCATTAAGAATGAATTTATTTCAAAACTTTATCGGCATTAATGACCCACTGAGGTTGATATGCCGTAAAAACAAACCAAACCAATCAAACGTAATAATTAAATTATCATACTGTGGTATATCCACAGGTCCTGCTAGTAGGTGTAATATTTCCTACTGATTAAAGGTATTTCTTCTTTTTATAGAAAAACAAAGTCTAATCAGTAAAGTTGACTGTGAAGAAAGTCCAATAACTCGGAAGAAGCAAACAAATTCCTGTGTAAAGAACAAATCCCAACTAAAGTAGACACAAGCAATGCTCAGGACGAGGCAGAGGATTTGGTAAGGGTTTTTTTTTTTTTCTCTTTTTATTTTTAGACCATTTGCATATATAGTAACAAAATGACCATATTTGGTAATTTCCATCTCAGTCCCCTTTTTCTACGCTACTCCTTAAATACCATATTTGGTCCATTTCTTCTTAAATGACCATTTTTTGGTCATCTGTCGCAATCCCTTTTCTAGGCTATTTTCTAAATGACCATATTTGGTCATTTCTGTCACAGTCCCTTTTCCTAGGCTATTTTCTAAATGACCATATTTGGTCATTTCTGTCACAGTCCCTTTTCCTAAGCTATTTTCTAAATGACCATATTTGGTCATTTCTGTCACAGTCCCTTTTCCTAGGCTATTTTCTAAATGACCATATTTGGTCATTTCTGTCACAGTCCCCTTTTCCTAGGTTATTCTCTAAATGGACCAATATTTGGTCATTTCTGTCACAGTCCCCTTTCCTAGGCTATTTCTAAATGACCATATTTTGGTCATTTCTGTCACAGTCCCTTTTCCTAGGCCTATTTTCCTAAATGACCATATTGGTCATTTCTGTCACAGTCCCCTTTTCCTAGGCTATTTTCTAAATGACTATTGGTCATTTCTGTCACAGTCCCTTTTCCTAGGCTATTTTCTAAAATGACCATATTTAGTCATTTCTGTCGCAGTCCCCTTTTTTTAGCTACTTCCTAAAATGATTATATTTGGTTATTATATATTCATTGCCTGTTTCTAAGCCACTTGTTAGATAATCATATTTGGGTATTTTATGTTAAATTCCATCTCACTCACTTTTTTTGTTTTACCATATTTTGGTTATTTTTTGTGTTGATCCCTTTTTTCTAGGCTATTTATTTAATTGTCCATATTTGGTTATTATATATCATTCCCTTCTTTTTTTTTTTTTAAGGCTAACTTTCCTAAATGTTGATATTTGGGTTATCTCTCCTTTTTTCTTGTTAATGCCCATATTTGGTTATTATATTAATGCCAGGAGCCAATTATTGCTTTTTCTAGATTAAATATTTTATTTATCTTATTATAAGGAGATTCAGTGTCTGTCTATCTGTAACTGAAACTATATCACAATAACCTCAGGAATGCTTAATTTATCAATGAAGATGGGCGGGTTAGCTCAGTCGGTAGAGCGTTCGGCTAGAAACTTACAAAGGTTTCTAGTTCGATACCGGTCCTCGCCAACTCAGCGTATGAGTAGCACACGGGATCTGTGCGGTACAGTAAGGAGCTGATGGTAGGTGTGGGCGCTCCACCTCAGACGCCAAAACAATCTCCTTGGTCTAGCGCTATTGAAAAGGGGTAGGACTCCCTCGCTGACTGGCTCATACCGACTTTAGGCCGCCCCAACGACCTTATTTAATTTATACTCAAAATCATTGATACATAGAATAAATCTTATTTATTAACAACGGTCTCTATGAAAATCTGAGATTTGCCCTCAAAACAGCTCATGTTATTAGTACATTTAAAATCCTGCGATGTGTCTTATATATCACTAAGAAATAAAGGTTTACATAATATATGGTGTGGCGTAATTTGCATACTGGTTTTAACAAAACCGGGGTTTTAATGAATAATTACTTGGTGTTATGATCTCTAATATTATTGTTTTAATCTCCAACATATTAAAAATCAATCCTATGATGGTTTTATATAGATATAATTAAAAATAGGTGTATCTTTGGTATCTGAACATAGCTTACATAAAATGAGAGTCCTCCCCTTGTTTATTCAAACTTGAGGAAGCCATATGTTTTTAAGTCAGCATGTTTCATTTCAGCCAATAACAATTTACACTGAAAATACAAATTGTTGAAATCAAATATAACTGCATGTTTTACATGAAAATTATAAAATGGTTAATTGAGCTTGCACATTATTTGAAATGAACTTAATTGTTATTAGGACACTTTTATGATATTTTGTGTTAAAACATGCAGTTGTATTGAATTTGAACAAAATAATTTTCATATTCATATTTTCAGTGTAGTTTACGGTGAAATGAATGGCCGACTAAAACATATGGCGTCCTCAAGTGAAATAAACAAGGCGAAGGTTAACTCCATTTATGTAGCTAATGTCAGATTACCAATACTTTTACACCCAGAGGGTGCATATCTTGTTAGTTATATCAATTCATCTGAAATGAATTTTAATTTTTTCCACTTTTTTTGTTTCCTCCACAAGCTTTGATGAATGTGAACAGAGACCGAATGTCAAGCCTCTTGAACCGTGTTGTTTAACATCCTCATCACCAGAATAATAATTTTCCTTGGATTCCTCTTCATCTCTGCGCTTTTACATTTTAAGTCCAAATATTCACTCTCAAACGTGACTTTGTCCTCCATCCAAATGTTGACCTCATATATACCATAACACCTCTTTTTTTTCTCCTCATTTATCATCCTTGGAATCGTATATATATATATACTATATATATTATAATATATATACACACAACACACATATACAATACATATATGGAGGAGTTTGTCCTGTGCTGTTCGAGTAAACATTAATTTTGAAATCATTTTTCTCCATATTAAAAAAAGAAGTTGGTTAAATTTTCCTCAGATTAACGTTCCATAGAAAATAATATAAGAAGACTCAATTTTTTTTTATTTATTTTTTTATACAATCCTAAAATTTGCACGGATTTGACAGAATGGAGTGCATTCACAGTTTTAGCGCTCGTATACATAAGATGTTTCAACTCTATATCAATGATTTTTTTTTATTAATTTGAAAAGTTTTTTTTGTTTTTTTTTAATTGAAATAAAAAATTTGAATTTGAATTTGTTTTCTTTCAAATTTTGAAAATTTGAAGGAAAAAAATTTATTTTGAATTTAATTTAATTTTTTTTTTTTATTTTTTTTTTTTTTTCTGTATTGTCAAGTTCATTTGAATTATTCTATATCCATTTGAATATTTTCAATTGTTTATTATACATGCTTAGGTGAATTTAAAAAAAAAAAATAGAATAATATAATAGAAAAACATTTGCCTGTTCACACAGGCAAATGTTTTTGTGTGAAACAAGCCAGTGTGATTAATCTCTTGTAGCAAAAGATTTTATTTCCAATAAATATTAGCTTCACCTAATCAAAAATTATATTTTTCTGCTTTTGTTATGAAATATAAAACTTTTTTTCTTTTTCTTTTTCTAAAATCTTTCCATGGATTCTGTTATTGAATATTTAAATGCATATAAACAAAAGATATCAGTATACAAGTTAACAACTCTATAGTTTGTTTTTTTTTAATTTGGAAAATATTTTCTTAATTTTTTTCTTCTTTTTTTTTTTCTTCTTTTTTTTCGTTTTTTTTTTCTTTAAATTTTAAAAGGTTTTTTCCCTGTCATTTACTGCGTGTTTTCCATGGCTTCTGTTTTGAATATTTGATGTATACTAAAAAAAAAAAAAAAAAAAAAAAAAATGATAAATTTTTAAAACATTATAAATTCTAAACAAAGTTACTAAGTATTTTTTCAATAAATGGGGGTAATAAGGGGGAGAGTAAAAAATTATCCGCATTCTGTTTTTAATGGAATCCAACGTTTTCAATGGATGATTGATAGGTAGAACCATAACTAATCTGCAGAGAACAACTACCTCATCAATGATAACACGTGTTGATCATTAACATCTTTTGAGCTAGTGAATCTTCTCAATGGTGGAGGTTGGCAGGTGTCCGCCCTTTCTTCATATGGGTCACATTGTCCAGCCAATTTTTAAAAAGTTTCTGATTCACTCATACACACTTCTATGCGTAGTGGCACTATAGCCTGTATTGTGGAAAATGCCTCCGATGAATTCAAGTCCTGACATTTTTCAACCAGAGCAAGTCCGGTCCAGTTCTTGGTGTAATAACGGCTAGTGGAGTGGTTATCTTTCTTCCTTTATTTCTCTGTTAATTCTGATCTTGAGTTACAAACAGTCTGATATTTAAAAAAAACAAACTGGTGAAAATATTCTTTTCTTTTTTAAGATTATCCTCATCTCTATTGGTTGTGGATATTTTTAAAAAATTGGATATCTAAATTAAGTGTTGAGATCAAAATAGAATTGTCTCCCTTTTTTTAATATTGGAAGGCAGGGTTTCCATGCCATGTCCCCATTTTATGACAAGGTGAGCCCTAAAATCTCCCTCATTTTACCACACTACAATATCTTTCATTCCTGAAAACCAACTAAGCACATGGTAAAGACAGCAAGCAAAAATGGCGCAATCAGGCTCTAACTTTGACACAAAAGTGCCAACTAACAAGCACGCATGTGCAGACTATGAAAGATATGTTATGGCAAAGAGTGCAGATTAATTTTGACTCTCTCTTGTATAATCATCTTTTGGGCTATTTCGTGCTTTTGTTTTTTAAATTCTTATGTTTTTATTTTTGTTCTAAAAGAGAAAATATCACAAATCCCATTGTAATGTTTTTTCATTCAATTAAATCTCTAATCACACAGAGAATAACTTGATATAAAATAAAAATGAATTTGCTTTAACTGTCAAGTTTTTACGCTGGTTGTATTTTTCTAACATCTTTACATAATATGTGTGTCCAATTCTTTCAATTCTTAAAGCTGGATTGGTGCCAAAAAAAAACTAAAATGTTTTTTTATGTGTTTTGTTTGTTTTTTTCATGGATCAGAGGTAGATTGACGTTCTGTATCAGGCAAGTAATTCCTGTAACTTGAAAGCTCCCCATCCCTCTTGTTGTTGAAGTATCGATCAGAATTAGTAATAATCTGAGGGAGGGGGTTATCTCAGTCGCTAGAGCATCCGCTAGGATCAACAAGTTTCTGTTTCCCCACCAACTTAGTGATGAGTAGCACAGCTTGGGGAAATTTGATATGTGCGCGAAGGGGGGATGCGAATCTACCGACTGGATACCACCCTCAGATTATTTACCTAATTCTGATCGATACTTCAACAACAAGAGGAGGTGGAAGCTTCAGTGAAGGAATTCTTTGCTTGAAGTACAAGAACTGGGTCAAGGTCTTACTCTAAAGTTCAGTGAATTAGAAGAGTATAAACAAACAAATGTAGTACAGTTTTTGCCACAATCCTTTGTGAGAAGCAGAGTAATATATTTTTAAGGACCAGTGTACAAACAGCAACAAAGGATTATCTAATGTAATTTAGTAATAATATCATCAAATTTAATTCAAAACTAAATTTATTTTCAACTGAAAAATTATAAACTTTATTACAAGAACAACAAAAAATCAATTAAAAATTGGGAGTTCAATTGTTAGACAAGGATTCTGTGTTATTGGATTTTTGAACTGTTGTCCTCAATCTTTTATGTTTCAGCCAATGTGCCTAATAGCCTCCTTCAGGTATTTCTTGTTGAAGTCAGGAACCTTCTTTTGAAAGTTCGAGTTTCACTAGAAGGCCATAAGGCACACTGGCTGGAATGCCGTAGCGTACATTGGCTGAAATGTTGTGTATATAATTATAGAGATAAGGACAACAGTCTAAAAAATTCAAATTATCAAGACTCATCTCAAAAATTCAGACAAAAAGGATTCTGAGATTTTAATTGATAATAATGAAGATATATTAAAAAATGATTAACTTAAATCTGATTGGTTCCTTTTAGTTTTTTTTGCACCAATCAGCTTTAAGAATGAAGAATTGGACACACATATATGTAAAGATAGTTAGAAAAATACAACCAGCGTAAAAACTTGACAGTTAAAGCAAATTTAATTTTTATTTTATATCAAAGTTATTCTCTGTGTGATTAGAGATTTAATGAATGAAAAAACATTATCAATGGATTTGTGATATTCTCTTTAGAAACAAAATAAAAACATAAGAATTAAAAACAAAAGCACTGAAATAGCCCAAAAGATGATTATACAAGGGAGAGTGAAAATTATCTGCACTTTTGCCATAACATATCTTTATAGTTCTGCACATGCGTGCTTGTAGTTGGCACTTTTGTGGTCAAAGTTAGAGCCTGATTGCGCCATTTTGCTTGCTGTCTTTACCATGGGCTTAGTTGTTCAGGAATGAAAGATATTGTATTGGTAAAAGAGGGAGATTTTAGGGCTCACCTTGTCATAAAATGGGGACGTGGCATAGGAAAACCCTGCCTCCAATATAAAAAAAAGGGAGACAATTCTATTTTGTCTCAACACTTAATTTAGATATTCAATTTTTTGAAAATATCCACAACAATAGAGATGAGGATAATCTTAAAAAAAGAAAAGAATATTTTCACCAGTTTGTTTTTTAAAATATCAGACTGTTGTAACTCAAGTATCAGAATTAACAGAGAAATAATAGGAAGAAAGATAACCACTCCACTAGCCGTATACACCAAGGAACTGACCGGACTTCTCTGGTTGGAAGAAATGTCAGGACTTGAATTCATCGGAGGCATTTACCACAATACAGGTATAGTGCACTACAGCATAGAAGTGTGTATGAGTGAATCGAGAACTTTAAAATTGGCTGGACAATTGTGACCCATGAAGAAGGAGCAGGACACCTGCCAACCTCCACCATTGAGAAGATTCAGCTAGCTCAAAAGATGTTAATGATCAACAGGTGAGTTATCATTGATGAGGTAGCTTGTTCTCTGCAGATTAGTTATGGTTCTACCTATCAAATCATCCATGAAAACGTTGGATTCCATAAAACAAGAATGCGGATAATTTTTTACTCTCCCTTATACATTTATGAAAAAATACTTAGTAACTTTGTTTAGAATTTATAATGTTTTAAAATTTATCATTTTTTTTTTTTTTTTTTTTTTAGATATACATTCAAATATTCAATAACAGAAGCCATGGAAAACACGCAGTAATGACAGAAAAAAAATTTTTAAAATTTAAAGAAAAAAAAAAAAAAAAAAAAAAGAAATAATTTTCAAATTAAAAAAAAACAAACTATAGAGTTGTAACTTGTATACTGATATCTTTTGTTTATATGCATTTAAATATTCAATAACAGAATCCATGGAAAAGATTTAGAAAAAAAAAAAGAAAAGTTTTTATTTTCATAACAAAAGCAGAAAAATAATAATTTTTTTGATTAGGTGAAGCTAAATATTTATTGAAATAAAATCATTTTTGCTACAAGAGATTATCCACACTGCTTGTTCACACAAAAACATTTGCCTGTGTGAACAGGCAAATGTTTTTCTATTATTATTATTCTATTTTTTTTTTTTTTAAATCTCAGCATGTATATATAAACATATTGAAATATTCAAATGATAGAGAATAATTCAAATGAACTTGACAATTACAGAAAAAAAAAAAAAAAAAAATTAAATTAAAAATTTTCAAATTTGAAAGAAAAAAATTCAAATTCAAATTTTTATTTCAAATTAAAAAAAAAAAACAAAAAACTTTTCAAATTTAATAAAAAAAAAAAATTGATATAGAGTTGAAACATCTTTACTGATGACCGAGTGCTAAAACTGTGAATGCACTCCATTCTGTCAAATCCGTGCAATTTTAGATTGTATAAAAAAAAATAATAAAATAAAATTGAGTCTCTTATATTGATTTTCTATGAAACGTTAATTCTGAGGAAAATTTAAACCAATCTTCTTTTTTTAATATGGAGAAAAATGATTTCAAAATTAATGTTTTACTCGAACAGCACAGGACACAACTCCTCCATATATGTATGTATATGTGTGTATATATATATATATATATATATACGATTCCAAGGGAGATAAATGAGGAGAAAAAAAAAAGAGTGTTATGGTATATATGAGGTCAACATTGGATGGAGACAAAGTCACTTTTGAGAGTGAATTATTTGACTAAATGGTAAAAGGCAGAGATGGAAGAGAATCCAGGAAAATTTATTCATGGTGATGAGGATGTTAAACAACACGGTCAAGATGGCTGACATTCGTCTCTGTTCACATTTCATCAAGCTGTGGAGGGAAAAAAAAGTGGAAAAAATTAAAATCATTTCAGATGTAATTGTATATACTAACAAGAATATGCACCCTCTGGGTGTAAGTATGGTAATCTGAACATTAGCTACATAAATGAGAGTAACCTCGCCTTATTTATTTCACTTTGAGGACGCCATATGTTTTAGTCGGCCATTTTCATTTCACCGTAAATCTACACTGAAAATATGAATATGAAAATATATTTGTTCAAATCAATACAACTGCATGTTTTAACACAAAAATATCATAAAATGTGTTCCTAATAACAATTAAGTTCATTTCAAATAATGTGCAAGCTCAATTAACAAATTTTATGATATTTTCATGTTAAAACAAGCAGTTATATTGATTCAAACAAATTTGTATTTTCAGTGTAAATTTATGGTGAAATGAAAATGGCTGACTAAAACATATGGCTTCCTCAAAGTGAAATAAACAAGGGGAGGTTACTCTCATTTATGTAGCTAATGTTCAGATTACCAAAGATTACACCTATTTTAATTATATCTATATAAAACCATTCATAGGATTGATTTTTAATATGTTGGAGAATAAAACAATAATATTAGAGATCAATAACACCAAGTAATTATTCATTAAACCCGGTTTTGTTAAAACCAGTATGCAAATTAGCCACACCATATATTATGTAAACCTTTATTTCATTGTGGTATATAAGACACATTGCAAGATTTTAAATGTACTAATAACATGAGCTGTTTTGAGGCAAATCTCAGATTTTCATAGAGACCTTGTTAATAAATAAGATTTATTCTATGTATCAATGATTTTGAGTATAAATTAAATAAGTCGTTGGGGCGGCCTAAAGTCGGTATGAGCCAGTCAGTGAGGAAGTATATCCCCTTTTCAATAGCGCTAGACCAAGGAGATTGTTTTGGCGTCTGAGGTGGAGCGCCACACCTACCATCAGCTCCTTACTGTACCGCACAGATCCCTGTGCTACTCATATGCTGAGTTGGCGAGGACCGGTATCGAACTAGAAACCTTGTAGTTTCTAGCCGAACGCTCTACCGACTGAGCTAACCCGGCCCATCTCATTGATAAACTTAAGCATTTCCCGAGGTTATTGTGATATAGTTTCAGTTACAGATAGACAGACACTGAATCTCCATTATAATAAGATAAATAAAAATTTCATCTAGAAAAAAGCAATAATAATTGGTCTCCTGGCATAATATAATAACCAAATATGGGCATTTAACCAAGAAAAAGGAGAGATAACCAAATATCAACATTTAGGAAGTAGCCTTAAAAAAAAGAAAAGAGAAGGGAATGATATATAATAACCAAATATGGACAATTAAATAAATAGCCTAGAAAAAGGGGATCAACACAAAATAACCAAATAGGGTAAACAAAAAAGTGAGTGAGATGGAATTTAACATAAAATACCCAAATATGATTATCTAACAAGTGGCTTAGAAACAGGCAATGAATATATAATAACCAAATATAATCATTTAGGAAGTAGCTTAAAAAAAGGGGACTGCGACAGAAATGACTAAATATGGTCATTTAGAAAATAGCCTAGGTATAGGGGACTGTGACAGAAATGACCAAATATGGTCATTTAGAAAATAGCCTAGGAAAAGGGACTGTGACAGAAATGACCAAATATGGTCATTTAGAAAATAGCCTAGGAAAAGGGACTGTGACAGAAATGACCAAATATGGTCATTTAGAGAATACCTGGGAAAAGGGGACTGTGACAGAAATGACCAAATATGGTCATTTAGAAAATAGCTTAGGAAAAGGGGATTGCGACAGAAATGACCAAATATGGTCATTTAAGAAGAAATGACCAAATATGGTCATTTAAGAAGAAATGACCAAATATGGTCATTTAAGAAGAAATGACCAAATATGGTCATTTAAGGAGTAGCGTAGAAAAAGGGGACTGAGATGGAAATTACCAAATATGGTCATTTGTTACTATATATGCAAATGGGCTAAAATAAAAAGAGAAAAAAAAAAACCCTTACCAAATCCTCTGCCTCGTCCTGAGCATTGCTTGTGTCTACTTTAGTTGGGATTTGTTCTTTACACAGGAATTTGTTTGCTTCTTCCAGAGTTATTGGACTTTCTTCACAGTCAACTTTACTGATTAGACTTTGTTTTTCTATAAAAAGAAAGAAATACCTTTAATCAGTAGGAAATATTACACCTACTAGCAGGACCTGTGGATATACCACAGTATGATAATTTAATTATTATACAACGTTTGATTGGTTTGGTTTGTTTTACGGCATATCAACCTCAGTGGGTCATTTAATGCCGATAAAGTTTTGAAATAAATTCATTCTTAATGGATAATACAATTTTTTTATAAATACATTTTTCTATTTAACCCATAGATGGGACCCTAACAGGTACTACCACTCCGGGTCAGAGTGGACCAGGGAGAAATGGTGATGAAGGGGTGCTCTACATTCCCCAAACCTCCAGAACTGGAACCTCACCATCAGATAGAGTGTAACGTCATTCCAAGGACATGTAGACCCTCAGCCACCGCCTTCTAGCACCCATATGATAAAAAGGAGTTGGGGCTTGCCATAAGGGCAACAGGGTTGGGAAAATCATATAGGTGCCAGGGCTTGACGTGACCAGCCGATTGATCGGAGGGGGCCTCTCCGACCGCCCGTCTAGCCCAAGATAGGGCCAAAGTGGAGTATTGCATCTCATGAACTGCTCATCCACCTGGGCTCTATCCTTAAGCATCACAGGTCGCCACCCACGGCCAACAGGTGGCCCCATTTGGGGTGTCTTACCCCTCTGCAGCGGTGCATTCTAACGCCCCAGCCGACAGGGCAGAATGTTTGATTGATATGTTTACTTAAGAGCTATTGCAAAATAGTTCAATATGTAAAAAGTATAATAATCTCACACTTTCTTTTTTTTCTTTCTTTCCTTATTTTCATTATGTCCGCTTTATTATGTTTATGTGTTGGGGCTTCATCAACATCTCCATTAAATGTCATGCCCTCCTCCGATATAACAACAATAGGGGTACCTCTATCTTTGGTCACATGCCATGAGAGTATATTAGTCAGCCTATGAACTTTTCAGCTGACTCCTGTATATACATTTACCAACACCCCTGCACGAGTAGGATGTGACACAAGGTCAATTTCTTAAGCGGAGTTTAACAGGTTTGAATTCAGAGTTTTCCTTCTCCTAGACTAGTTACCTAACCATGGTTAAAGAGCCCAGTCTGCACCATTATTTACCCATAGCTGGAAGGAGAGTAGTTGGATGTATACCTTTCCCATGAGTATTAGTGCAATGTGAAATGTTAATAGCCTCATCCAGGATTTGAACACGTGTTGACGAGTCCATTTCCTATGACTATAACCATTACACTACACGCCTCCACTTGACCCTTATATATGTTCGTATCTTATACAAGCTGAAAGTTGATAAAAAATATTTAGGTTTTACTTTTACGATTTCTTCCCAGAAATCACTTCGGCTTTTGCCAGTAATTTTGTCTTAAAATCCAAAAGAAAGTGTTGAATTCCTTGGTTTCTTTTTCTGTGAATAAATAAAAACTAAAATTAATTCATAAAAAAGTAATTGTAGTGTTACATAATTGTGTGATGGCATGGGTTGTTGACAAGACCCTGTAGTGAGAATTCAAGAGGGCCAAGTGGAAAAATACCAGGACGTTGGTAACCGTGACCCCAGAAGCGGGAATCTTGCGTGTCGCATGATAGAGTTTGTTAGGAAATCAGTTTCAACCCGACGTTGGAGCAGAGAGCATCGGTATCTCTCTGCTGGGGTTGTTAACTCCCATGTGGAAAAACATGGGCGAGAAAAATAAATCTTGGTCAAGAAAATAAAAGTCTTGTGGTTAATTAATTTGCATGACTAAAAAAGAAACCCTTAATTAGAGACAGCAACAAGAAGACTAGACAAGATGACAGCCAAAGAAGGGTTATTTCCTATAAGTCTAACAAAGGAGAACCACTATTGACTGATAAATTATTTATTTTCCCATTAAACTAACCCTAAACCCTAACCCTAACCACGTCTTTTTTTCCCTAGTAGAAAATAAATAAATAAAAAATTTATCAGTCAAGAGTGGTTCCCCTTTGTTTATGTTAGAGTTATAGGAAATAACCCAAAGAAGAATAAGAGGAAATATGGCGACTAGACATAGCATGAAGAAATGAAGCAAACAACTAAGTCTCAACTCTGTATCTTTGTCTCTCTCTCTCTCTATCACCAGAGTCTCCTCTCTATCACTTATATACCCACAATGGGGTATATAACAGTAGATCATCCATCATTAGTTTACATGAAATTAACAATCTTCTGAGATAATAGAATATGGGGGTGGGGCTGTAGGTGATGAGCACAGTGAGGTTACTTACTGTTACTGCTGCGATATTCACCCTGGGTCTGTTGAGCCAGCTCCACCCAACAAATTCAACCTATCTCGATTGCAAACGCTACACCATGACGTCCAGATTTGTCAGTAGGGCTGCTGTGATAGAAAGGATAGGATACATCAGCCTGCAGGATCTATCCGATAACCGTATCTCTGAGAGGCAGGTGACATTGATGCCATAATGATGAAGGGAGTGCATTGTAAGAGCTTGTGTTCCTTCAAGTTTTTGTGTTCAGACATTCCAGCATGCGAAATGATGAAATTCTCTGCACATCTAAGCTTGCTAATTTGACACTTGCACCAGTTCTTGCAGAAGGTGAAGCAGAAGTCATATTCGAGATAGTAGGTGAATTTGTCAAAGGAGTATCAAGGGAATATAAAAATTTGCAAGTGGTTCCCAAATGGTGAGGGTATCATTTTTTAATCTTCCTCATACAATGAAATTTAAGATAAAAGTTTACTCAAAATTCTAAGAAATTTCCTATTTTGTGGTATTAACAAGTTATTGACCACTGCCATCCACAATAGTGTGGTAAAATGGTTGACAAGCTTGTATAGTATCGCTTTGTCCTTTACTACTAAATAGAAATGTATTCATTTAATTAATTTCTCCTTTTTTTAAAAAAAACCCTAAACCATTTTCTAAGAGCTGATGATCTCGGGTGTTTTCAGGGGGTCTGGCATTTTGATCGTCGGGCTGTTTGGGGTGCTCTGATAGATAAAGTGTTAACTTACTAGCCATTAGCAAAGGACTAAAAAGGACTTTTCACAACAATAAGGGAATCTTGACAAGAACAATTAAAAAAATAATCACTTCCTATGTGTGTCTAAGATATTGAAGTTTCATTAAAATTAGCAGCAATAAAATAAAAAAATTTAAAAAAAATCTTTTTTTAATTTAAAAAAAGGTTCAGTTTCTCAGTTTTTATTTATTTTGTTCAATAAAAAAGTAAAGTCGACGGGGCGGCCTAAAGTCGGTATCAGCCAATCAGCGAAGGAGTCTATCCCCTTTTCAATAGCGCTAGACCAAGGAGATTGTTTTAGCGTCTGAGGTGGAGTGCCACACCTACCATCAGCTCCTTACTTTACCGCACAGATCCCTGTGCTACTCATACACTGAGTTGGCGAGGACCGGTATCGAACTAGGAACCTTGTGGTTTCTAGCCGAACGCTCTACCGACTGAGCTAACACGGCCCTGTATTTACTGTAGTAATATTAAACAACAGAATCATTATAATAAAGTCTGCAAAGAATAATCTTGAAAAACATTTGTTATTATGCTTATCATTTCTAGTGAAAAAAGAGTTTATCATATCTAATTAAATCAACAACTTAAAGCATAGTCAAAAAACTGGAACGAGAAGAAGTGTGTATACACACTAAAACATAATATTGTACATAAATGCTGCTACCAAAATTAGGATATATATACACATATTGGGTATCTAACTGTTCATTATTTCTTCCTTTCTCTCACTTTCTCTTTATTTTAATTTTTTTAAAAATATTTTGACTCCACATTATTTCAGTAAATTATCAAAAATTGGATTGTTATAATTTATGCATGAAAATTTTCACTGATATATTTGAAATGCTATAACTTGAGTACTTCATGTAGAAGAGAAGATGGCATTCTTTGGGGAATGAAGTGTGTTCACAAATGCTTGGCATGCAAGAGTGAAAAAGAAACATGGCCACTCCACAGCCATAATTTAAGAGACATGATTTCACAGCCAAAGAAACTGGTAAGATTAGGTTGAGGCATAAGCAAATTTCCCAGAGACCAGCCACACAATAAAAAAAGCACAAGCAACAGAACACAGGTTTTTTTTTTAACACGGTATAAAAAGGTAAGGTAAAGTCGTCGGGGCGGCCTAATGTCGGTATCAGCCAATCAGCGAGGGAGTCTATCCCCTTTTCACTAATGCTAGACAGAGGATATTATTTTAGCGTCTGAGGTGGAGTGCCACACCTACCATCAGCTCCTTACTTTACCGCACAGATCCCTGTGCTACTCATACACTCAGTCGGCGAGGACTGGTATCGAACTAGGAACCTTGTGGTTTCTATCCGAACGCTCTACCGACTGAGCTAACCCGGCCCTTAATGTGCCTTTATTCATGGAAGGTTGCTGTATTAATTAAATTCTATGGAAAATGAATGTTCACTAGTAAAATAAGTCATAAATATACAAGAACATATTTATCTAAAAAAAAGATAAGACTTTAATGTTTACTTTATTCAATGCAAGTTTTGTGGTTGATATTGCTCTGCTAGTTTTGTAATATTAAACTCCTCTGTTGACAATGATAATTGAAGATCACTTCTTTCTACAATGACATCTTGTAATTTGGAAAACTCCTATGTTGAGGCACTTAAATAACCACTATGTATAAATTCAGGTATCATGGATGACAAAAACCAAAATGAACATTATTACAATAGACAATGGCTGATATTGTCAAGATTGGAGATTTAAAAATGGATAAATAAAAAAATAAAAAAATGATCATACCGAAATGGATTCCTTTCTCAACGTCTTCAAACATTCCATTGCTTTTTTATAAAACTGATTACCAATGGATTCTGTGACAATTTTCAAAATCTGTTTTTGCATTTGTTCACTCACTGCAAATTGAAAAGATGAATATTATACATAGACACACAGACACAAGTCGATACAGTCTAGAGAGATATGTAAACACAATTGAAATAAAATATGTACAGCAAATACCATAAGATTAGGGAAAAAAAAAAATCCATTAATTTACAACTTCAAGTTTCACAAAAGATCAATCATTTTGGAATAACATTAATAATTCAAATTAAAGTCTTCAAAATAAATATCTCTTAAAATAAAGAATAAAAAAATCAATTAAAGAAAATAAAAATAGTTTCACCTTCAATGAAGTCTTTTCCTGAACTGAGCATTTTTTTAAAATCATCCACTGGAGTGAGGGTTCCAATCTGAAGAGATATACACAATTTATATCAATTAATAAAGAAAAAACAAAACTTGCCTCCTAAAAATAAGAATTTCCTTACATTTACATTAATTCTGAATGTTCCATTGCTAAAATTCTCATGTTTGTAAGTAAATATATTACTATTATTGTTGTTTGTCTGTTCGTCTGTCTAAAATAGATATGTATGCTTAGAAAAGTAGGCTGAGTGGCCTATTGTCGGTATCAGCTGAATAGCGAGGGAGTCTATCCCCTTTTCACTAGCACTAACCAGGAAGATTGTTTCTGCATCTGAACTGGAATGGCCACCTACCATTAGCTCCCCACTTTACCACGCAAATCCAAACTGTGCTACTCATGTGCTGATTTGGAGAGGGCGCACGGGGGGGGGGGGGGGGGGTCCTAGGTGGATTCTTCACCGATTAAGAAATTAAAAATTATTTCATTTTCTCATTCATGTCTTTTCTTCAGAAAATAAATTAATGAAAAAATAAATAAATAAATAAATAAATAAAAGTTTGAAAATTAGTAGGATTGATTGAAATGAAACTTTCAACTTTTTACGAAAGAGCGAAAATGGTAAAAATCAAATTTTACACTGCCCGGAGGGTGTCTTTTTTTTTGCTAGTAATAATAATGTTCAACAAGATGGTGGTGATGATTAACCTTACCTGAGTTACTTCTGACTTTATGATATCAGCAATATTATCAGCATCTTTTAAGTCACCTTCTTTCTTTATTTCGGATTTTGTATCAAACCTAAAAAACAAAAACAAGAATCAAATGCAACACATAATTCTTATTAAGATGAACAAAAATAAAATGTTATCCATTTTTGTAATCGGGTTTTTCAAAGAGTAAACAGCCTTCATAAAAGGGCTGTTGTCAATGTGAATCCTTTGGTTACTAAAGGGTCCTCAGTTACTGGTAATCGTATAAGTCCTTCGTGGGTATTGGTAAAGATCCTGGCAATCCTATGTGCATCCTCCAATGGTGCAGTTTGAGTTATGACCAATAAGAGGGGGGGGGGGTTAAGTATCTTATCAGGCAACTAGTACTGCCAGTGATTGGTTAGAAGAGTAAATCACATGACCTTGGACAGTCTATAAGTATAGGCATGGAACTAGCACACACCTTATATCAGAATAACTCAAACCCCCCCATCTCTCTCTCTCTCTTTCCTTCTGTCCCCCCTCTCTTTCCCTTCTCCCTCTCTCTTTCCCTCCCCCCATCTCTCTCTTATTGACTTATTGATTTAAAAAAATCAAATGTTATCCATTTTTGTAATAGGGTTTTTCAAAGATTAAACAGCCCCCCTCCCCCATCTCTCTCTTTCCCTTCTCTCTGATACCAGTATTATACAAGAGGATACACCAGTATTATACAAGAGGATACACCAGTATTATACAAGAGGATACACCAGTACTATACTCAAATACACTGAAAACACCCGAGGAAGGCCAGAGAATACAGCGGATGAAACATTGTGTAAATAATTACAATAAAGATGAAGACAATAGTTCGAAAAATCAAAATTACTACCACTAGCGAAAAGGGGATAGACTCCCTCGCTGTCCGCCTACTTTACAAGTATATTGTTATTCACAAGGAATAAAGTATTTATGAAATTTTTTACCAGTGCTCATATTCAGAAATTATCCATCTTGTTCTCTCCCCACTCTTCCTCCACTTATTCAGTTTCCTTATTGTCAGCAATGTAAGTGACATTTTTTTTCTTTCATTTAAAATCACAGAGAGAAGAAAAAAAAATATATATATATATATATATATATATAAGAGAAAAAAAGAAATAAAATAAAAGAGAAAAAAGAAATAAAAGAAGAGAAATGATCTTACTTGCTTTGAAAATTGCATGTCCAGATTGCAATTCTTTATTCTGCACATTTTGTATTAATTCTAATTTGAATTTGTTTTTGATGCATCCAGACTCGATTTGCATGCATCGGCAATTTTGGTGGGGACATTTAGTTGTCGTGCCATCAGGGGTGACAACTCTGGAGTTGGTTCCTGTGGATTAAGGACTCTGTGTTGGAGGCACTGTACATTGATTAAAAAAATATAAAAATTAGCAAAGCAAATACTAGATTCACAGCAGTAA
>CM042153.1:96230028-96308068 GCA_023376005.1 Doryteuthis pealeii | reverse complement strand
AAGAGAGAGATACCCATGTGGTATAAATGGATAGAAGAGAACCTCTGGGATTAGAAAGAGAGAGGACGAACCACAGATCAGAGTTGAACTTAGTTGTTTGCTTCATTTCTCATGCTATGCTAGTCGCCATATTTCTCTATTCTTCTTTGGGTTTATTTCCCTATAACCCTAAAACATAAACAAAGGGAACCACTTTGACTGATAAATTTTTAATTTATTTATTTTCTACTAGGGAAAAAAAGACATGGTTTAGGGGTAGGTTTAGGTTAGTTATATGGGAGAAATAAATAATTTATCATCAATATGTTCTCCTTTGTTAGACTATAGGAAATAACTCTTCTTTGGCTGTCATCTTGTCTAGTATTCTTCGTTGCTTCTCTAATTAAGGTTCTTTTTTAGCATGCAAAATTAATTACCACAAATTTTATTTCTTGACCAAAGATATTATTTTTCTCCCCATGTTTTTCCACATGGGATTACAACCCCACAGAGATACCGATGCTCTCTGCTCCAACTCGGGTTAAACTGATTTCCTAACAAACACTCTATCATGCGACACGACAAGATTCCCGCTTCTGGGGATCACCGTACCAACTCCTGTATTTTCCATAGCCCTCTTGTAAATCTCACTACAGTGGTCTTGCAACAACCCATGCACCATCACAAAATTATGTACACTACAATTAACTTTTTTATGAAAATTAATTTATTCTTATTTATCCACAGAAAAGAAACAAGGAATCAACACTTTCTTTTTGGATGTTAAGACAAAAATTACTGCAAAAGCCCGAATGATTTCTGGGAGAAGAAATCGTAAAAGTAAAACCTAAATATTTTTTTATCAACTTTCAGCTTGTATAAATCGAACATAGAATAATAGGTCAAAGTGGAGGCGTTGTAGTGTCGATGGTTATAGTCATAGAAATGAAGCTCGCAACACGTGATTACAATCCTTGATTGAGGCTATTAACATTCATCATTGCACTAATACTCATGGGAAAGGTTACACCAACTACTCTCCTTCCAGCTATGGTAAATAATAGGTGCAGACTGGGCTACTTTAACCAATGTGTAGGTAACTATCTAGGAGAAGGAAAACTCTGAATTCAAACCTGTTAAATCTCCGCTTAAACGGGAAATTGACCTTGTGTCACATCCTACTCGTGCAGAGTGAGCTGAAAAGATTCATAGGCTGACTAATATACTGCTCATGGCATGTGACAAAGATAGAGTACCCCTATTGTTGTTATATCGGAGGAGGGCATGACATTTAATGGAGATGTTGATGAAGCCCCAACACATAAACATAATAAAGCGGACATAATGAAAATAAGGAAAGAAGAAAAAAAAGAAAGTGTGAGATTATTTATACTTTTTACATATTGAACTATTTGCAATAGCTCTTAAGTAAACATATCAATCAAAACGTTCTGCCCTGTCGGCTGGGGCGTTAGAATGCACCACTGCAGAGGGGTAAGACTCCCCAAATGGGCCACTGTTGGCGTGGGTGGCGACCTGTGATGCTTAAGGATAGAGCCCAGGTGGATGAGCAGTTTCATGACATGCAATACTCCATCTGGGGCGGGCGGTCGAGAGGCCCCCTCCGATCAACGGCTGGTCACGTCAAGCCCTAGCACCTATATGATTTTCCCAACCTGTTGCCCTTTATGGCAAGCCCCAACTCCTTTTTATCATATGGGTGCTAGAAGGCGGTGGCTGAGGGTCTACATGTCCTTGAATGACGTTACACTCTATCTGAAGTGAGGTTCCAGTTCTGGAGGTTTGGGGAATGTAGAGCACCCCTTCATCACCATTTCTCCCTGTCCACTCTGACCCGGGAGTGGTAGAACCTTTAGGTCCCATCTATGGGTTAAATAGGAAAAATGTATTTATAAAAAAATTGTATTATCCATTAAGAATGAATTATTTCAAACTTTATCGGCATTAAATGACCCACTGAGGTTGAATGCCGTAAAACAAACCAAACCAATCAAACGTAATAATTAAATTATCATACTGTGGTAATATCCACAGGTCCTGCTAGTTAGGTGTAATATTTTCCTACTGATTAAAGGTATTTCTTTCTTTTTATAGAAAAACAAAGTCTAATCAGTAAAGTTGACTGTGAAGAAAGTCCAATAACTCTGGAAGAAGCAAACAAAATTCCTGTGTAAAGAACAAATCCCAACTAAAGTAGACACAAGCAATGCTCAGGACGAGGCAGAGGATTTGGTAAGGGTTTTTTTTTTTTCTCTTTTATTTTAGACCATTTGCATATATAGTAACAAATGACCATATTTGGTAATTTCCATCTCAGTCCCCTTTTTCTACGCTACTCCTTTAAATGACCATATTTGGTCATTTCTTCTTAAATGACCATATTTGGTCATTTCTGTCGCAATCCCCTCCTAGGCTATTTTTAAATGACCATATTTGGTCATTCTGTCACAAGTCCCCTTTTCCTAAGCTATTTTCTAAATGACCTCATTTCTGTCACAGTCCCCTTTTCCTAGCTATTTTCTGACCATATTTGGTCATTTCTGTCACAGTCCCCTTTTCCTAGGCTATTTTCTAAATGACCATATTTGGTCATTTCTGTCACAGTCCCCTTTTCCTAGGCTATTTTCTAAATGACCATATTTGGTCATTTCTGTCACAGTCCCCTTTTCCTAGGCTATTTTCTAAATGACCATATTTGGTCATTTCTGTCACAGTCCCCTTTTCCTAGGCTATTTTCTAAATGACCATATTTAGTCATTTCTGTCGCAGTCCCCTTTTTTTAAGCTACTTCCTAAATGATTATATTTGGTTATTATATATTCATTGCCTGTTTCTAAGCCACTTTTAGATAATCATATTGGGTATTTTATGTTAAATTCCATCTCACTCACTTTTTGTTTACCATATTTGTTATTTTTGTTGATCCCCTTTTTCTAGGCTATTTATTTAATTGTCCATATTTGGTTATTATATATCATTCCCTTCTTTTTTTTTTTTTTTTAAGGCTACTTCCTAAATGTTGATATTTGGTTATCTCTCCTTTTTCTTGGTTAAATGCCCATATTTGGTTATTATATTATGCCAGGAGACCAATTATTGCTTTTTTCTAGATTAAATTTTTATTTATCTTATTATAATGGAGATTCAGTGTCTGTCTATCTGTAACTGAAACTATATCACAATAACCTCGGGAAATGCTTAAGTTTATCAATGAGATGGGCCGGGTTAGCTCAGTCGGTAGAGCGTTCGGCTAGAAACTACAAGGTTTCTAGTTCGATACCGGTCCTCGCCAACTCAGCGTATGAGTAGCACAGGGATCTGTGCGGTACAGTAAGGAGCTGATGGTAGGTGTGGCGCTCCACCTCAGACGCCAAAACAATCTCCTTGGTCTAGCGCTATTGAAAAGGGGATAGACTCCCTCGCTGACTGGCTCATACCGACTTTAGGCCGCCCCAACGACTTATTTAATTTATACTCAAAATCATTGATACATAGAATAAATCTTATTTATTAACAAGGTCTCTATGAAAATCTGAGATTTGCCTCAAAACAGCTCATGTTATTAGTACATTTAAAATCCTGCGATGTGTCTTATATATCACTAAGAAATAAAGGTTTACATAATATATGGTGTGGCTAATTTGCATACTGGTTTTAACAAAACCGGGTTTAATGAATAATTACTTGGTGTTATTGATCTCTAATATTATTGTTTTATTCTCCAACATATTAAAAATCAATCCTATGAATGGTTTTATATAGATATAATTAAAATAGGTGTAATCTTTGGTAATCTGAACATTAGCTACATAAATGAGAGTAACCTCCCCTTGTTTATTTCACTTTGAGGAAGCCATATGTTTTAGTCAGCCATTTTCATTTCACCATAAATTTACACTGAAAATACAAATTTGTTTGAATCAATATAACTGCATGTTTTAACATGAAAATATCATAAAATGTGTTAATTGAGCTTGCACATTATTTGAAATGAACTTAATTGTTATTAGGAACACATTTTATGATATTTTTGTGTTAAAACATGCAGTTGTATTGATTTGAACAAATATATTTTCATATTCATATTTTCAGTGTAGATTTACGGTGAAATGAAAATGGCCGACTAAAACATATGGCGTCCTCAAAGTGAAATAAACAAGGCGAGGTTACTCTCATTTATGTAGCTAATGTTCAGATTACCATACTTACACCCAGAGGGTGCATATTCTTGTTAGTATATACAATTACATCTGAAATGATTTTAATTTTTTCCACTTTTTTTTTCCCTCCACAGCTTGATGAAATGTGAACAGAGACGAATGTCAGCCATCTTGACCGTGTTGTTTAACATCCTCATCACCATGAATAAATTTTCCTGGATTCTCTTCCATCTCTGCCTTTTACCATTTAGTCAAATAATTCACTCTCAAAAGTGACTTTGTCTCCATCCAATGTTGACCTCATATATACCATAACACTCTTTTTTTTCTCCTCATTTATCTCCCTTGGAATCGTATATATATATATATATATATATATATATATATATACACACACACACACATATACATACATATATGGAGGAGTTGTGTCCTGTGCTGTTCGAGTAAAACATTAATTTTGAAATCATTTTTCTCCATATTAAAAAAAGAAGATTGGTTTAAATTTTCCTCAGAATTAACGTTTCATAGAAAATCAATATAAGAGACTCAATTTTATTTTATTATTTTTTTTATACAATCTAAAAATTGCACGGATTTGACAGAATGGAGTGCATTCACAGTTTTAGCACTCGGTCATCAGTAAAGATGTTTCAACTCTATATCAATGATTTTTTTTTATTAAATTTGAAAAGTTTTTTTTTTGTTTTTTTTTAATTTGAAATAAAAATTTGAATTTGAATTTTTTTCTTTCAAATTTGAAAATTTGAGGAAAAAATTTAATTTGAAAAAAATTTTTAATTTAATTTTTTTTTTTTTTTTTTTTTTTCTGTAATTGTCAAGTTCATTTGAATTATTCTATATCATTTGAATATTTCAATATGTTTATATATACATGCTGAGATTTAAAAAAAAAAAAAAAATAGAATAATAATAATAGAAAAACATTTGCCTGTTCACACAGGCAAATGTTTTTGTGTGAACAAGCAGTGTGGATAATCTCTTGTAGCAAAATGATTTTATTTCAATAAATATTTAGCTTCACCTAATCAAAAAAATTATTATTTTTCTGCTTTTGTTATGAAAATAAAAACTTTTTCTTTTTCTTTTTCTAAATCTTTTCCATGGATTCTGTTATTGAATATTTAAATGCATATAAACAAAAGATATCAGTATACAAGTTACAACTCTATAGTTTGTTTTTTTTAATTTGAAAATTATTTCTTTTTTTTTCTTCTTTTTTTTTTTTTTTTCTTTTTTTTCTTTAAATTTTAAAAAGGTTTTTTTCTGTCATTTACTGCGTGTTTTCCATGGCTTCTGTTATTGAATATTTGAATGTATATCTAAAAAAAAAAAAAAAAAAAAAAAATGATAAATTTTAAAACATTATAAATTCTAAACAAAGTTACTAAGTATTTTTTCATAAATGTATAAGGGAGAGTAAAAAATTATCCGCATTCTTGTTTTATGGAATCCAACGTTTTCATGGATGATTTGATAGGTAGAACCATAACTAATCTGCAGAGAACAAGCTACCTCATCAATGATAACTCACCTGTTGATCATTAACATCTTTTGAGCTAGCTGAATCTTCTCAATGGTGGAGGTTGGCAGGTGTCCTGCTCCTTCTTCATGGGTCACAATTGTCCAGCCAATTTTAAAGTTCTCGATTCACTCATACACACTTCTATGCTGTAGTGCACTATACCTGTATTGTGGTAAATGCCTCCGATGAATTCAAGTCCTGACATTTCTTCCAACCAGAGAAGTCCGGTCAGTTCCTTGGTGTATACGGCTAGTGGAGTGGTTATCTTTCTTCCTATTATTTCTCTGTTAATTCTGATACTTGAGTTACAACAGTCTGATATTTTAAAAAACAAACTGGTGAAAATATTCTTTTCTTTTTTTAAGATTATCCTCATCTCTATTGTTGTGGATATTTTTAAAAAATTGAATATCTAAATTAAGTGTTGAGACAAAATAGAATTGTCTCCCTTTTTTTTATATTGGAGGCAGGGTTTTCCCATGCCATGTCCCCATTTTATGACAAGGTGAGCCCTAAAATCTCCCTCTTTTACCAATACAATATCTTTCATTCCTGAACAACTAAGCACATGGTAAAGACAGCAAGCAAAATGGCGCAATCAGGCTCTAACTTTGACCACAAAAGTGCCAACTACAAGCACGCATGTGCAGAACTATAAAGATATGTTATGGCAAAAGTGCAGATAATTTTGACTCTCTCTTGTATAATCATCTTTTGGGCTATTTCAGTGCTTTTGTTTTTAATTCTTATGTTTTTATTTTGTTTCTAAAGAGAATATCACAAATCCATTGATAATGTTTTTTTCATTCATTAAATCTCTAATCACACAGAGAATAACTTTGATATAAAATAAAAATTGAATTTGCTTTAACTGTCAAGTTTTTACGCTGGTTGTATTTTTCTAACTATCTTTACATATATGTGTGTCCAATTCTTTCATTCTTAAAGCTGATTGGTGCAAAAAAAACTAAAAGGAACCAATCAGATTTAAGTTAATCATTTTTTAATATATCTTCATTATTATCAATTAAAATCTCAGAATCCTTTTTGTCTGAATTTTTGAGATGAGTCTTGATAATTTGAATTTTTTAGACTGTTGTCCTTATCTCTATAATTATATACACAACATTTCAGCCAATGTACCCTACGGCATTCCAGCCAGTGTGCCTTATGGCCTTCTAGTGAAACTCGGGAACTTTCAAAAAGAAGGTTCCTGACTTCAACAAGAAATACCTGAAGGAGGCTATTGGGCACATTGGCTGAAACAATAAAGATGAGGACAACAGTTCAAAAAATCCCAATAACACAGAATCCTTGTCTAACAATTGAACTCCTAATTTTTAATTGATTTTTTGTTGTTCTTGTAATAAAGTTTATAATTTTTCAGTTGAAAATAAAATTTAGTTTTGAATTAAAGTTGATGATATTATTACTAAATTACATTAGATAATCCTTTGTTTGCTGTTTGTACACTGGTCCTTAAAATATATTACTCTGCTTCTCACAAAGGATTGTGGCAAAAACTGTACTACATTTGTTTTGTTTATACTCTTCTAATTCACTGAACTTTAGAGTAAGACCTTGACCCAGTTCTTGTACTTCAAGGCAAAGAATTCCTTCACTGAAGCTTCCACCTCCTCTTGGTTGTTGAAGTATCGATCAGAATTAGTAAATAATCTGAGGGGGGGGGTTATCTCAGTCGGTAGAGCATCCGCTTAGGAATCACAAGTTTCTGTTCCCCACCAACTTAGTGTATGAGTAGCACAGCTTGGGAAATTTGATCTGTGCAGTAAAGTGGGGGGATGATGGCAGGTGTTGCGCTCCACCTCAGATGCAAAAACAATCTTCTGATAATAGGTCACTCCATCAACTTTACTTACTTATATAAGAATTTAATGTGGAGGCACATAGTGTAATGGTTAAAGTGATAGGAAATAGACCAGTCAACCCGTGTTCAAATCCTTGGCGAGGCTGTTTGCATTAGTACCCTTGGGAAAGGTATGTATCCAACTACTCTCCCTCCAGCTATTTATAAATAGGGCAGACTGGACTCTTTAATCTTGGTGAGGTGACCAGTCTAGGAGAAAGAAAACTCTGAAATTCAAAACATTAGGTGAAATTAAACTCCACCTAAGAAATTGACCTTGTGTCACATCCTGCTCATGCGGAGGGGTTGGTAAATATATATAAGTATTTAATAAGATATTAGTTTAAAGCTAACACCCGCATTCCTATAATGTGTTATGTTATCCAAAAGAGGGTGACCTAACACAGAATATTTGGTAGGGAAAAGACAAGATAAGTTATATGGGATAACAACATACAAAGATGAAACATCATTCCAAATCCAAACTATAAAAATGGACACTACGATATTCCAAGGAACACGAACAAGTGTAAAATAAAAAGGGGTGGAAACCATTTACTGATTTATCCTTTGTCTGGTGAGTGTTGGAAACAATGCAGCCACCGTGTGCTTCGTTGTTCAGGAATAAAAGACTTGGTCTGTTTCATTCTACATTGTGTTAGTAAAAGAGGGAGATTTTAGGGCTCACCTTGGCACAAAATGGGGAAAGCCCCACCTCCAATATAAAAAAAAGGGAGACAATTCTATTTTGTCTCCCAACACTTGCATTAGATAATATTCAATTTTTAAAAAAATATCCACAACAATAGAGATGAGGATAATCTTAAAAGAGAAAATATTTTCACCAGTTTTTATAATATCAGACTTGTAATTCGAGTATCAGTTTCGTCAGACATTATTTATAGGAAAAATGGATGATTCCATTCTTATTATTTCGGTACTATATGACTCGGTTTAGCTCAGTCGGTAGAGTGTTCGGCTAGGAATCACAAGGTTCTTGGTTCAATCCCGGCCCCCGCCAACTCAGCGTATGAGTAGCACAGGGATCTGTGGGGTAAAGTGAGCAGCTGATGGTAGGTGTAGCGCTCCACTTCAGATGCTCAAATAATCTCCTTGGTCTAGTGCTAGTGAAAAGGGGATAGACTCCCTCGCTGATTGGCTGATACCGACATTAGGCTGCCCCGACGACTTTACTTACTTTACTTATATGACTATTTATTTATTTATTTATTATCAGAGCTAACAGAGAAATGATAGGAAGAAACACTAAGTATTAAGTATAGGGGAAAATATTTACTAAGCAAAGATACAAGGTGAACAGAGTAACTAGCAATTGCTAGGTTGAATTAACAAGTCCTTTGAGATCTCATTTCTATCTTCTGAGTTTTCATCAGACATTATTTATAGAAAAAACAGACGATTCTATTCTCATTATTTAAGTACTTATATGACAGTTACAACTA
The DNA here is from genome assembly GCA_023376005.1 of Doryteuthis pealeii. Taxonomy (NCBI): domain Eukaryota; kingdom Metazoa; phylum Mollusca; class Cephalopoda; order Myopsida; family Loliginidae; genus Doryteuthis; species Doryteuthis pealeii. The sequence goes on along the minus strand of CM042153.1, from coordinate 96,299,032 downwards.
TGACAGACATGTGAAGAAAGCCAGAAGGTACAACAGCCAAAATGGTATAACTATAATAACAATCAAGATGAGGATTTGTCAGACATTATTTATAGGAAAAACAGACTATTCCATTCTCATTATTTAAGTACTATATGACACAAAGTTCATACTAAATAGAAAATTTAGTAAATTTGTTTTCATTTTAGCATTATAACCATTACACCAATTAAAATCAATTCAAATGGTTGCAGACATAAGTAGAAAATTACCACAAAATATTCATTTATTCAACTTAAAGTGTTTTATCTTTCAAATATTAAGTCCATGTGTCAAGCTGCCATTTTGGTTAAGGGACATAATTAACTGAACAGTTGGTTAAATCAAACTTAACAGACCTAAATTCCACCATCATATATCACCCCGCCGAAAGAAAAAAAATACCAAAAATCAGGGAATTAACCAAATTTAATGAAATTTTCAGTGTTGATATATTAATGAATAAAAGATATAATGCACCAGTTATTTTATTTTTTTAAATTTACATTTTTCAGGTCAGTTAACTTTGAACCACGTATCTTTGAGGTGTAACACAGATTCTCAAAGATACATGGTTCAAAGTTAACTGACCTGAAAAAAATGTAAAAGTTTTTAAATAAAATAATTAGTGCATTATATCTTTTATTCATTAATATATCAACACTGAAAATTTCATTAAATCGATTAATTCCCTGATTTTTGGTATTTTTTTTCTTTCAGTGGAGTGACATACATGGTGGAATTTAGGTCCGTTAAGTTCAATTTAACCAAAGAGTTTGTAGAGAGTTCTTCTAAAAGATATAATTAATGTAACAAAATGTTTTGGCTGATTTGCTCTTTGACCTTCAGGAGTTTCTTGTTGGACTCTGGGGCCTTCATGGAACTTCATGTTGGCAAATAGAGGGGGGGGGCGTGATACTGTGGGCAGCCTAATCTTCATAGTTACATAGATGGGAACCTTATACAACAGCTACACAGAAACCTTCAGCAACAATAAGACAGGAACCTTCGATAGTCAGCGTATCGAGCTACTAGCTCAAGCAGAATTGTCCAGAATCCTGGGTGTCTGCTTTATATTGACACTTTAGGGACAGCTGGTTGTTGTAAGAGATGCTTTGAGCCACAATCCAACGATGGACTGAGGCAGTCTCATTTGCATGAGATGCTGCTGTGTAGGTACCTACCTAATGCGTTGCACATGGCAACAACAAAGGCAGGTGATTCACATTCGCCTTTCCCTGTGATTTCCACACTTTGAACCAAAGTCAATGATTATTCAGTTTTTTCACTTGTGCAAAAGGAATTGGGCAGTAGCTTCACCAAAACAGCAACAATAGAATATAAAACAAAAATAATACAATCCACAATAATAATTAAGACTATTAACTGGTTTAAATAAGCGATAAATTCTCAGAAATTTGTCACATTAAAATAGCAAAGATTTAATCATTGAGTTTGTTTTTTTTTCTTGACAAATCACCACAAAGATTTTGTTTTTTCAATTTCATTATAAATTTGTAAATTATTAAATCAAATATCTGCCATTATAAAAAGGAGAAAAGAAAAAGAGAAGATGAAAAAAAGTAAAAGAAAAGAAAAAAAGACAAAAATAGACAAGAAGAAAAAGTTGAGACAGTAAGTGTAATGTAAAAATTAAGTATTATTAAACAAATACATACATTTTTCTCTGAATTTTTTAGATGAGGTTTGCTAATTAGTATTATTCGGACTATTGTCCTCATCTTCAATTGGACACATAGCCTAGTGGATAAAGGAGTTAGGTTAAGACAGTTCTAAGTGACAGTTATCTCTAGACTACAGGTTCAATCCTGGTCAGGGGCAGCAGTAACATAGAATAATAATTAACATAAGCTTAACACCTGTACCCCAGCTATCGTTAGCGGAATGAGAACAGGATACCCCCATGGACTGAATAAAGGGTTAGGTTCAAAGTTCCGTGATGGCTCCCGATTATGACAAGAAGGTTCCCGAGTCCAACAAGAAATACCTGAAGAAGGCCGGAGGGCACATCGGCCGAAACTGTGTACAGATAACAATGAAAATGAGGACAATAGTCCGAATAATACAAATAATATTAAATACATTTATGGGGGAAAATAATCAATCATTCGGTTTTGATTCATAAGATATGAATGCATATGTTACATATTATGTGGTAGTATGGATTGTTGACAGACCCTGTTGTGAGAATTCTAAGGGGCCATTGGTTTTCAGATCAGGGAATGGAAAACTACCAGGATGGTTATAGCTCCCTGACCCCAGAGGCAGGAATCTCGTGTGTCACATGACTTAGTTTAGATTTTTAGTTTCAACCTGACATGGATGCAGAGTAGATGTGCTACTGTGAGATTGATTCTCACTGTGCGGCGAATAAGAACAGGCTAAGCATAAATAAATCTTGATCAAGGAAATAAAAGTCTTGTGAGTTAATTAATTGCATGACTAAAAAGTTAGCCCTTAGAAGAAGCCCTTAGTAAGGAGACAGCTAGATGAAAAGATAACGGCCAAAGAAATAGAGGAAACAGCCAGACAAGAAGTTAGAAGAAATAGTAAAGAAGAAATGAAGCAACAAGTAAGTGTCTCTCTCTCTCTCTCTCTCTCTCTCTCTCTCTCTCTCTCTCTCTCTCACCCAAGTCTCCTCTCTCTCGTTTATATACCCGATGTTCAACATCGATGTTATAAGAGGTATACAACATGTGTGTTCAAATGTTATGCCCTGTCATCACCTCAGATCAATAATGGACCATATCATTGTAATTGTGATGAAAGAAAGAAAAGAAAAAAAATGTGCAACATGTCCGAGGAGAGAAGAAAACAAATATAAAAAGAATGAAAGGTGAGAGATAGGAAGTGATAGCACTTATCATGTTTTCAATGAAAGAAAAAGTTAGAAAAAATAAGGGAGAAAAGAGAAAAAGAAAAAAAAAATCACCAGAGATTATTATACTTTTTACATATTGAACTATTTGCAATAGCTCTTAAGTAAACATATCAAATATAGCAATAGTCAATGGTCGACTATCATACCGTGGTATATCCATTTTAATTCTACACTTGCATCAAAACTTTGAGTGAAAGATAGAGAAAGTGGAGAAGCTGTCAGAAAGAGAAAGAGGGACGAAACTGTTGAAGAGAAAATGATTTTTTTTTTCTGAGCTAATTTAAAACTATAGAATAGGTGGCCCATTAATTTTGTAAAGCATGTGTAGAATTTAAACTATTTGGAATATCAAACGTTAACTGGTAATTCGTTAGAAGAAGAAAATAACCAGTAATATGATAGACAAGACCTGACCCCTGGCTGACCTTTTTAGCAGTTTTTTTATTCATTGATTTGATTGTGAGTACCGGTAAGTTAGGTAGAGTTAATCAGATTAGCCTGAGGCATTTTAGCAGATGGACGTAGATGGATAGCTATTTCTCAATCTGTACAGTTGACATAGGTTTTGGAAGAATAAAGTTGTGATCATTTATAAGAACAGATGTGAACACGGAAGACCAAGACCAAACCAAGAAGAAGACCAGAGGATCAGCCCAGAATAGAAGTTAAAATCCGCTAAGAAGATAAGGTAAGTATCATATGAAGAAGAGAAAAGAATAATGAAGGACTATACAACATGTTTAAGAAGAAGAAGGAAATGATTCTAATTACCATATCTTTGTTATATTGAAAAATTATATTCAGATGAAATGCATGAGGTATTTTGGGAAGATGGGAAATTACAACTGGCAGATTCCACTTTTGGTCAAGGGATCTGCCAGTTGTAGTTTCCCATCTACCCCAAAATAACTCAATTTCCCTCTCAGACACAATTTCCCTTAATCTTGCCATGTCCACTCTCAATCTTCTATCACTAACAATATTTATAGTGCCTAAAGCACTAGTTAGTGATATATTATCTGTATAGCATCGTACTGGTGGTAGTACAGCCATACCAAAAGTTTCTTGCACCAAAGAAGAAATTAAAAATCCTGCATTGCTGTCTCACTTAATGCCAAAGTTTCAGATGCTAATGGACTTTTTGTAACTGTGTCTAACTTTTTAGATTGCCAGCTGATAGGTGCCACCCCTTCTTGTTTTCACCTTCAATAAAAGCAACAATGCAGACTCCACAAAAATTGTCATTCAATTGTAAATTGGACTCTGAATAATTTTAACTAAGTTAAAGTCTTTTTAGTGTAAAAAAATTTGTTGGGGTGGCCTAAAGTGGGTATCAGCCAAACAGCGAGGGAGTCTATCCCTTTTCACTAGCGCTAGACTAAGGAGATTGTTTTAGTGTATTGCTCTATTAAATCTCTTATTATGATGTGCCATTTTGCACTTAACTAGAAAATTAGAATTTGTCAAAGCCAAAAGTTATTACAAATATATATATATATATATATATATATATATATATATATATTATTATTATTATTATTATTATTATAGTGTGTACAGAAATAACCTACCTGTGTTTCACCATAAGGATCTTCAGGGTTAAATCTACTGGATTCAGTGGATTTAACCCTGAAGATCTATATGATGAAACTCGAGTAGGTTATTTCTGTACACACTATAATGATATATATATATATATATTTCTGTACACACTATAATAATAAATCCGCTCTACTTACGTATTGAGCACTTTATATTTCTTATAATACTGACTTATCTGAATAACACTTGTACCAACCAAATATTGATACCAACCCAATATTTTCACGGGTAAGTCATTCCTTTTATATATATACATATGTAAAGTGTTGTTATGTGTCCAACGGGAGAAAATTAAATATTTTATAAAAAATAAGGTGCACAAAATGGATTATGTTTTTAAAATTTATTTTTATTTTACATTAGCAACACGTGTTTCAGATCTTCTGATATCTTCTTCAGGCTGTGTATATGTATATTAAGAAAATAGGACGTACATATATATGTGTATGTGTGTGGAGGCATGTAATGTAATGGTTACTGTCACAGGAAATGGACACAGTGAGACTATTTCAAATCCTGGACAAGGCTGTTTGCATTTACATAGCGTTAATACTCTTGGGAAAGGTATGAATCCAACTATACTCCCTCCAGCTATGGGCAAATAGTTGTGCAGACTGGGTTCTTTGATCTTAGGTAACCAGTCTAGGTTGGTTGCCATACCAAAGTTAAATAGCCCAGTCTGCCCTACTATTTACCCAGAGCTGGAGAGACAACAATTGGATTCATACCTTTTCCAAGGGTATTAGCATTATGTAAAATGCAAACAGCCTTGTCCAGGATTTGAACTCAGTTCACCGTATGAATTTCTTTTGACAATAACCATTACATCACAAATATCCCCATATACATATTTACCAACCCCTCCATATAAGCAGGATGTGACACAAGGTCAATTTCATAAGCAGAGTTTAACAGGTTTGTTAAGTAGTAGGGCAGACTGGGCTCTTTAACCATGGTATGGCAACCGGTCTAGGTGAAGGAAATTTAAACCTCTACTTAAAAATTGACTTTGTGTCACATCCTGCTCATATGGAGGTATTTGGTAAACACATGATATATATATATATTGAGTACTTTTTACATTCATTCATTATTCCGATTTATTTGGTTATTTCTTTTTCTTGACAGTCAAAATTGTGACTTGCTCGATTTTTTGTCTTCTCCATTAAATTCTCCTCTCTTTAAAAAAAAATATATATATATATACATATATATATATATAAATCTTTAGGGATTTATAAAAACCCTTGTATGAATATATGTTTGCATCTACAGGAACATACAGTATGGTTATACAGTGAGATTTTGAGGATCCCAAATAGAATCATCCCTTACTACCAGGCATTTGGATACCTTATATATATATATATATATATATATATATATATATATATATATATATATATATATATATGTAAAAAGGGAAGTGTGTAGTGTAATGGTTAAAGTCATGGGAAATGGACTCGTCGCCCCGAGTTCAAATCCTGGATGTGGTAATTGCATTTCACTTAGCACTAATACCCCTGGGAAAGGTATGAATCCTACTCTCCCTCCATCTATGGATAAATAGTAGGGCAGACTGGGCTCTTTAACCTTGGTTAGGCAACCAGTCTAGGAGAAGGAAAACTCTGAATTTAAACCTGTTGAACTCCGCTTAAGAAATTGACCTTGTGTCACATCCTGCTCGTGCGGAGGGGTTGGTAAATATATATATATATATATATATATATATAGGTTTGGTGGTTGGTTTTGAAGGCTATCACAATGCAAGTGTAAAGAAAAATGAGGTAACTATGATGTTCGTCTACACACACACACACACACACACACACACACATATTTAACAATGATTTATTTGGGAGATAAAACAATAATGTAAAAGTGGGGAAAAAACAAGCCGACAATGGTTATAGGACAACCATGACAACAAGTATCAATAATTAATGACAGTCACTACAACAGGATTATTTCTCCTACTGTTTCTATTACTTAATAATACTAATAGCAGTAAGTAACAAATAAACTTCACGACTGTCTCGTTTCTCTATATAAAGAAGAAAATAAATAGCAGCAGCAGGAGCGACGGCGGCGTCGACAGTCACCAAGGGGAGATAACTCTGGTTTGATTAGGAGACGAAAAAAAACTGAGACAGCTAGAAAGAAATCAGACGGGCAGCAGCAAGTTTAAAAAACAAAAACAAAAACAAAAACTAATTTATTTCTTTATATTACTTATACTTATGTTTTTATCTGGCTTTGTTTCATGTTCTCCTTAACTCTACAGTTTGTTAGTTCTTTATTTTTTGTTCAAGGAAAGATTCAAGCGAAGGAGGAAAGAGTGTGAATGAGGTTCTGTTAAAAAAACAAAAACAACAGACCGGCCATAAAAAGACAGAATTTATAAATGACACGACGACGGGATTTATTTTTTTTTGGATTTAAACAACAACAGGATTTATTTATATTTAAAACTGAATTCAAATGATTTTATTAAACCAACATCAATCTCAATGGACATTTTGTTGCTGTTATAATCATCGACTTGATTTTTATTACACAACAACTACGATATTCATGTGAGTAAAAATTATTGCAATTTGTTAAAAAAACAAACAAATTAAGTTAATTATTTCTTTCCTTTTTTTAATAAATAAATAGTCTACATTTAAAAAATTTTTTAACATCATTTAAAAAAAGTGAATAATTAGAAAAAAGAAATTAAAAAAAAATCTACCAAAACAAATGTTTTGTATTTTTAAACAACCAAATCGTTTCGTCGATATTTTTTGATTTTTTTAAAGCTTGAAAAAAAAAAGAGACAAAAATCCTAATCTACAAATTATTCATAAATATTTGATTTTATTATAAAATAAATTCAATTCTTTCAGGATCGAATAATATAGTGAGTAACATAACATTGGTATTTACTACTAAGCTTTACAAAGCGAAATGGGGGTTGATGGAAAGATTGTGTTGCGCCAGTGTGGAATGCCTGCCTTGAAAATCAGCTCTTGAAAATCATGGCATTTAATGTAATTTATTTAATTTTATTTTAGGCGTGTGTAATAATACACATTAATGTGTATTAATGTGTACATGAGTTTGCCTTGTGTGAATACCTTGGGGTGGTATATCACCCCTCATTTTTTTTTCCTAAGGTGTTGCTTCTTTGTTGTAAAAATGTTAAAATACAATTTTGCTTATGTATTTTATTGTACTCAACTTTTTTGTGTGTCTACTAAAAAAGACTTTTGATTAATAATGATAACTTATTATTTCTGAAACCAAAAATCACCCAATTAATAAGACTTGACTTATTTTTGGTTTCAGATATAAAAATGATTAACATTTATTTTTAAATATATTTTTAGTGACTAAATTGTTGTTCATCCTTGTTTAAATTTAGAAATAATTAAAAAAAAATGTCTTGGTGAGTGATTCATATTCACTGAATAATAAAGCTTTTTAATAGTTTATTTTATTTTATTTAGTAAGTACTTTTAACTGCAAAGAGATATTATTTTGGGTTTAGATCATAAAATACTGAACAAAATTAAGACAAAATAAAGTTAATTTCTAAAATAAAGGTATAATTGTGTTTAAATAAAAAAAGAAAAGTTTTAATTATTTGATCCAGAAATAACTCAGACCCCCCCCCCCAAAAAAAAAACAAACCATAGTCACTATTTAAAAGAAAATAGTGTTAGAAAGTCTCTTAAAATAAAATTAGACATAATTACTGGTTTTTATTTCGTTTTCTCTTGTCTGTATGTGACTTAACGGTTGATGACACTTTTTTCTTGTGTAGATCAGTAGATCTATTTATTTATTTATTTATTTATTTATTATTGTAATTTTCTTTCAATGAAGAAAACACACACACACACACACACACACACACACACACACACACACACACTTTTTGACACTTACAACATAAACAACACATGGAAATTTTCTCCACGTTTTTTCACTCAAAAATCAAAATCATTAAAAAAAAAAATGATTTTGATTTTTCGGACTGTGGTATATAATAATAATAATAATAATAATAATAATAATAATAATAATAATAAACAACGTTTCGGTCGCTGTATGCTCCGGCCTTCTTCAGGTGTTCCCTGTCTATCCGACCATAGCAATGAAATAATTTGTTCAATTGTTACGATTGAGATGATCTTTAAATTTTAAAGATCATCTCAATCGTAACAATTGAAAAATTATTTTAAACTTTAAAATAAGGTTTTTTCCCCCTCTATCGACCTTTTTTTTTTGTATTGAATATCTATTTGTATTTCTTATCTACCTGTTATTACAAGAAGAAAATTTGCGATCAAACAGATTTGATTTTAGTTGAATATGTTTGTTTAGATAACTTATCTTATATCTCGTTTTTAATATTCATCAAAATTAAATATAATCAAGAAATGGTAGATAATTTATTTTTTATATTGAAAATTAAAAACTTTTAAAAGATTTTTTAGGACTTGTTTGAAAATAAATTTAAAGAAGGCGACTTTTAAATTGTTATTTGGATTTTATTTTAACTTTTACAATTACATATTTTACTGCAAGATGAGGATATGACAATTATTTACAAATTAAACAAAACACAACACACCTTTTAATTTTGACTTTATCATAATTTTTTTTCCTCATATTTTTTTTTGTCTTGGTTATTTCTGTCATTTTAGTTTATGAATATTTTACAGATATTTTTCTTTTTCTAAGAATGAAATAAAAATAATTCTGTTAAAAATATTAAATGCGTATGATTTTGATTATGAAATTTGTTTTTCAATAATATCATCTCTAAATAAATCAGACAAAATTGGGAGTTAGACAACAGAGAGATACTTTAAAATAATATCTATATTTTATTTACTTTTTTTTATTTAATGGTTCAGTTGTTTATGTATTACAACGTGTTTCGAGATAGAATCAATGAATCTAATTTTATTTATTTTTATTTTCCCCTTTAAAAAACCATTTCTCCCTTGCATTGTATTTTGGTTCAAAGTTTATCCATGATGAAGGAAGGGAATAGGAATTGACGTATTTTTTATTTTTTTTATTTTCGGTTATCAAAATAAAATTAAATTAAATAGAGGAAAATAAAATCAGAATTACTAAAAAAACAAAAAAAATTTCTTTCAAATTTTATTAATGTCAGGATCTTTTCTATTTTCCCCCTGAGTCTTCATTTTTTTGTTAACCAGTTTTGTTTATTAAAAACAAAAATGTCTTTACTAATTTTCGTATTTTTTTTCTTTTGAATTTATTTATTGTTTTTAGGCAAAGACTGAAGAAATTATTTTTTTATAACCAAGTTTAGAGTGAGGAATGGATTAAAAAAGGGGATGGGTGGTGCTTCTAGGAAGTGTCGGATTTTATAAATGGCCTTTTTTCTTTTTTTTTAAACTCTTTTCTGAATTTCCAACAAAATTTAACTTCACCACCTTATTTCGATGGTGCCACCCCCTAAAAAAAAAATTGAAAAAATTGAAAAGCGAGTTGGGGGGGGGGGTACGTTTTGTATAACCAACTGTAGCTGACAATAAAAAACTAAGGACATTTGATCTTTTTTCTCCTTTTTGTTTTGTTTATTTTCCCCCTCCCCACACTTTTGTCTCTAAATTTAAAAAAAAATGTTTACCATCCTTTTTTCTGACCACACAATCATCATCATCATCGTTGTTGTTGTTATGGTAGTTAGATAAAAATAAAAAAACCTAATACTAGTTAACTCACGCAGTAAACAGAAATGCTAACCTACTTTACATTCTAACATTTTCAGCTTCTTTATATACACACCTGGCATGATGCTAATTTACTTGTAACATCTATACAAAAAAAAAAAAAAAAATATCAACAATACGACAGCACCCACACCCAAGTGTCCAGTAATGGTTGTACAGTTTTTTCTCAAAAATCGAAACCTACACAATCCAAAATATAGTTATTTATTTAAAGATCACGGGGAAAAACAAACAAAAATACAAACACAGTAATGGACATTAAATTGGCCTTTTCTTTTCTTTTCTCTCTCTCCCAAGTGTACAAAATAATCTGTAAACAAAGGTGTGTATCATTTTGTATAGCGTGAATAATGTAGGATTTTATTTATGCATATTCATGTAGCTATATTTGTTAGATCAGTTTTGGCACAAGGCCAAGATTATGGAGCACAGTACAGACGTCTGCAAAACGAATCACCACTATGTTACCTGATGTTCAACAATAGGATTTTTTGTATTAGAAATTCTAATTTAATTTTTGGACAAAAACGCTTTAAACATTAAACAGGTGTTTTTTGAGCAAATGCAGGGCCAGTTTACCTCAGTCGGTAGAACCGCCTAGGAACCACAAGGTTCTGGGTTCGATGCCAGACCCCCACCAATTCAGCGCATAAATAGCACAGCTTGGATCTATGTGGTAAAGTGGGGAGCTGATAGATGTGGCGCTCCACTTCAGACACAAAAACATTCTCCCTGGTCTACCACTAGCGAAAAGGGGATAGACTCCCTCGCTGTCTGGCTGATACTGATAATAGACCATTCCACCTACTTTTTTTTTTTACAACCAGGCAAAGTGAATAAGAACGTGTTTATATTTTTAGAAAAACTTTTTATTTCTATTTATTTATTTACTTATATTTGATATGTTAAAAGTGCATCTGATTGAGCTAAATTAGGTTAAATCTTAAAAAAGTATTTTTGTGTTCTAGGACAACATAGATTAGAAGTCACATTTGTTTTTGTCTCTTCTCTTTGAAGATGATTTGGTTTAGCTCCGTTGATAAAGCATCTGTCTAAGAATCACAAGGTTCCAAGTTTGATACTGATCCTCTCCAACTCAGCACATGAGTAGCACAGCTTGGGTATCTATATGGGAAAGCATCTGGGAACTGGCGGTAGGTGTGGCGCTCCACCTCATCAAAAAACAATCTTCCTGGTCTAGCACTAGCGAAAAGAAGATAGATTCCCTTGCTGTCCATCTGATATCAACAAGAGGCCATTCTGATAATTTTATTTATGTGTCTCATGGTTTATAGTCAGTTGTAGTTTACATCTAACAATATTAGATTAAAAATAAAACAAAGAAATGTGTGTTCATGCCTCTCTCCTTCCTATGACTTGGTTAAAAATATAACAAGGCAAGAAGAATTAAAAGATTGATGTTAATATGTCAATTCATTATTTTTCAAGTTACACTATTGGGTATGACACTAAACTGCGCCAGTTCTAGAGATCTGGGGAGTGTGGAGTAACCCTTCATTGTCATTACTCCCAGGTCCACTCTGACTCAGAGTGGTAGTAACTTTTAGGCTCCCATCTATGGGTCAAATAGATCTGTTTGAAAATCATTTTTTATTTCATAGGACCGTGTACGAAAGAATAGAAAAGAAAAAATAAATCTTAAGAAACAACTACACAAAAAATGTAAATTTGAATATTCAATGAAAGCAATTCCCTAACCTCTAAGCATAAAATAAACCTAGACTGGTTGACATGCCACTAAAATCAATCAATCAATCAATGTGAAATATCTTTTTTAAGAACTAGAATCAATTTTATTTGTCTGAATTTTTTAGATAAATCTTGATAATTTGTATCATTCAGATTTTTTTACTGTTGTCCTCATTATTATTATTTATACAGCGTTTCAGCTGATGTGCCCTCCACCCTCCTTCTGGTGTTTCTTGTCAAACTCAGGAGCCTTCCTGTCATAATTGGGATTCTTCATATTGTAATCAGGAGTCTTCATGGAGCTTCAAACTGAACCATTTATTTAATCCATTGGGGTAGATTGTTCTCCTCTCGTTAACTATAACTGGGTAAAAGAGCTAAGTTATATCAAGTATTCTATGTTATTTTTTACTGTAGTCAGGATTGAACCTACAACCCCCAGATGATTGTCACTTTAGAACTGTATTAACTCAACCCTTATATTTGTTGCCCCATGTGTCCAACTGGACAAGGCTCCCAATTATGACATGAAGGTTCACGAGTTCGATGAGAAACACATGAAGAACGCTTTTTAGTAACATACACATGACAATGTTGTTTTTCTTTTAGACGTCTTTATTCAATTCAACCCAAGTTAACCCAAACACGCGTGGAAAAATGGCCTCAGCAACAGACCACCATTTTGTGTCTGTCCCCTACAAACAACCAGTGAAAACTGACTTTCTAAACTAAGTTCTGTTCCAACACTCGGCTCTGGCCAATCAGAGCGCAGGTCAATTAAAAGGTCAAGTTCTATCAATCACCTCTACTGTATTTTTCCAGGATTCAAAATTACCACTATTTTAAATTTCTACACTACTGTACATAATTCATAGGACACCAATCAATAGCTATTAGTATCTCTACAACCACAAGCAGCTCTCTCATCTAGCGTTTAGAATATACCAATTGAACCTCTGCAAAAGGATAAGACCCCACCAATGGACCCACCTATTGGTCATGGGTGGCAACTCATGATGCTTAAGGACAGAATCCTGGTAGCTGAGCAGTCCATGACATACTTTGGCACATATTTGGGTTAGACAGGCAGTTGAAGAGGTCGCTTCTGATCAATCGGCTGTTCATATCAAGACCTAGTATCTATATGATTGTCTTGACTATATTGCACTTATGACAAACACCAACTCTTTCTATATATGCTAGAAGGCAGTGGCTGAGGGTCTTAGTGTCCTGGGTATGATGTCAAACTGCATCTAGTGGTGAAGTTCTAATTCTGGAGTTTTGGGGAGTGTGGAGTACCCCTTCATTGCCATTACTCCCAGGTCCACTCTGACCCAGAGTGTTAGTAGGGTCCCATCTATGGGTTAAATATATAAAAAATGAGGTTAAAAGAAAAACTTGAATACCCAATAATAATGAATAAAACAAAAACGTCTTTGGCATAAAATAACCCAACAAGAGTTGACATGCCATAAAATCCAACCAACCAACAGATATAAACAGCCAAGCATTTTTAGTATAAACACATGTCAACATTACCTCTGCCATATAAGTTTATTTTTCTTTAATATGTTGTTGTCAACATTATCAACTCAACAGGTGGGTCCTATTAATAATTATTTTTGCAATGTCCCTCATCACAAGTCACAGTGAGCTACATCAAAATGACTCATACCAAACAACACCTAGAATTTTTACTCTTGTAGAAAAAAAATCTCATATGAATAATAGGATCCTTGTGTAATATAACCCTTACTCTGCTGGGTATATATTATGGAAAGAGGGATCTCTGTCTGGTTTTCTATTCTTGTATGAGAAACACCCGTGGTTCTGCCTTCCTTTTTGTTCTCTGGAATAGCTATCTTTATGGCTTCTTCTGTTTCTTCTTTCTGGCTGTCCTGTCTATTGGTCTGGTTATGCTAATTTCTTTTAACTTCTGGTTCTGGTCTTTCAAGATGCTGGTAAGATTCTCTGGTTCTTAAGATATGCCAAGGTTGTCAAAGTTTTTAGAGACAAACTCAAGGCATATAGTTTTTTCATGATCACATTCTATTTCGACCTTAAATCCAGGATTTCTCAAACCACCGTGGGAGTCCCTCGATAAGTGCGTCCTTATATTTGAACATCCAGCGGCTGACTGCTTATCCTTCTGTTCCCACCATTTGCATAAACCGGAAATCAATGTTAAGCTAAGGTTATTGCATGTCAATAACCCTAATGGTTCAGATTTTAATTCAACAACACTTGAACTCAAATCTGTTTCTACACTAACCGTACAAAAACGACGGTACGCCCATCAAACTCTGGGCATTAATGTGTTATCATTTGAGGGGTAAATTTTAAATTTTTCTCTAGGCATGGGTGCCTTTCAAAAATAATACACACACACACACACACACACACACACACCTCTGTGTACACAGGATGTGATACAAGGTTAATTTTTTAAGTGGAGTTTAACAGGTTTGAATTTGAAGTTTTCATTCTCCTAGTTTTTTCCTCTTATCTCAGTTCCTGCTGGAATTATTTGAAGGGTAGATTTTAAAAAATTTCTTTAATAATCAGCTTGTGTGCCTTCCAAAAATAACTTATATATATATATACACCCACATACTATGATCTTTTACCCTCTAAAAAACATGTGACAGCAAGTCTCTTTATATTTCCTGATCCTTTTACCCCAAATGATAAATACCAACACATTTTACTTTATATTGACACAAATTTTCAACACTGATCACCAAAATTATATCAATACCAAATAAACAATTAAATTACCAATAATAAACACGTATTCATTAATTTAATAAACAAATTTAAGCATACATTAGCAACATATTAATTATCAAATTTAAACTTAAATTAAATTAAATTTATAATCAAATTACATATTTTAATAACACACTTTATTTTATTTATTAAAAACACAATTTAAAAAAGAATAAACACTATGATGATATTAATAATAAATAAATAAATAAACCACCAACACAATACACATACTCATAAATTAAATAACAAATTTTATTTAAAAATGTTTAAATTCCCCCCAAACATTAAAAATTAAAATTCCATCTAACTTTATTCTAAAAAATAATCTCTAACCGTCTTCTTTCTTTTCAAAGTCTGTTGCAAATGATGAAGACATTAACATCACTATTCTCTATTGCTGTGGAGCGTTTCTCAAACAATATACATTACATATATAATCATTGTACTTATGTTTATTATTACAACCTACATTTTTTTTATATTGTTTGGTTTTATGTATATAAATGAACTAAATTAATGAAATTCAATAACAAATTTTATTTATTTTATTTTCTTATTTTTATTTAAAATTTTTTAAATTCCCCCCAAACATTAAAAATTAAAATTTCACCTAACTTTATTCCAAAAATATTCTATAACCATCTTCTTTTTTTCAAAGTCTGTCGCAGACGACAATGACGTCAACATCACTATGCTCTATCACTGTGGAGCATTTCTCAAATAATTAAAAAAAAAAAAAATTCTTTTTTTCTCGAAAACTTCAAAATTCTCCGTATTTTGACCACTTTAATTTCAAACACCAAACATTTTACTCTCATGAAGCCGTTATTCTTTGTATGCTTAAAGATTTTGTAGTTTTCTATTATTATTATTTTATTTTATATTTAAAATAATAATAAATAGAATACATGTGTACATAGACAAACTCCTGGCCGAAACACGTGTTAGTAAAATAAATCTATTTTATCCATTCAGTATTTTCTTTCCTTTGTTTATTTTTCCATTCAATATACCGTCGGATTCGCTTCTATTTTCAACTTACATATCCACTAACCGCCTTGCCCGAGCAGGATGTGACACAAATTCAGTTTATCAAGCAGAGTTTAACAGGTTTGAATTCAGAATTTTCCTTCTCCTAGACCAGTTGCATTGGTGGCTGAAAAGTGTGAAGGATGTATGTGTACAGAGAAATATGTTTTTAGTCCAAAAATGTTTACAAATGGGCTAAACATGGTGAGTTTGTCACTCTGAGGCTGAGACGAAAAGACAATCCAGTGGAAACACACTGACTCTGTGGTAATGAAAAGGTTCCAAGTTTAGTAATCAATACATGTATATATTTACCTAACTGTTCCACATGAGTAGGATGTGACACAAGGTCAATATCTTGAGCACAGTTTAACAGGTTTGAATTTGGAATTTTCTTTCTCCAAGACCAGTTGTCATAGCAAGGTTAAATAGCCCAGTCTGTCCTACTATTCAAACTTGGCTGGAGGGAGAATAGTTTGATACATACCTTTTTTAAAGGGTATTAGCACTATGTGAAATGCAAACAGCCTCATCCAGGATTTGAATCAAAGTGTCCATTTCCTATAATGATAACCATTATACATGAATGCCTCCAAAAATAAATATAGACGCAATTTAAATTTGGCACAAAGTATTTATTAACTGTTAAGTTTCTTGCAAAAATGGGACATTGGCAGGATCTAAAATATAACAATTTTTATAAACATCTATCTATCTATCTATCTATCTATCTATCTATATATATATATATATATATATATATATATATATAATGTTTCTAATACAGAGTGCATCAGAAATATCTCTTACATTTTAGTTGGTTGGTTGGTTGGGATTTTACTGCATTATAACCCGTCGGTCCCTACAGAGCTAAAGGGCTCACAGAATCTCCGAAATTGGCCGTCAAGATCGGATTTTCTGCATCAACCAAGGATTGCAGGGTCTCTATATTTTCTGGAAGTCTAGCTGAATGCCCCATGTTGTGCTAAGATCTCAAACGACTAGAAATCTGCTATAGAAACTGATTCCCTAGGTTAATGGCGGCCTATTGGTCACATAAAAAAAAATGACTATTTTTCTTCTTCAAAAATCAACAACATTTATATTCAAAAATACAAGAATACAAATAATTACTTCTCAAGACGGGGAGTGATGGACCTCAATTCAATGTGTTCTGGTCGGAATAATATTACGTGGCAATGTTGGCTGAAGTCAGTTTATCTGTTGGCTACAGGATCTTTACGTCCGCACTTCAAGCTTTCTTAGCTCCCATTCTCAAGCACGCTCGGCTTCATTCTACTTTCTCGTCAAGATCGACTCCGTTTAAATAATATTTCAATCGGAAATTCTTATTTCCGGTCAGCATTGAAATATGAGTAACCTTCTCTGTACCTTCCATTTTATCAAGGGCACGCCTCTCCTTTTGTCCTAATCAGCCAATCAAATTTACTTCCACATCACAATCTAAGTGCCATCTCTTCCGGCCACTTCAAACAAAAGAGCTTACCGAGAAACTAAGCTTGACCTTTATCCTTTGACCGTTAAACTATCCAGACACTTTTAGTCGCAACCAAAAGGACAGGTTTTCTTTCTAACCGCCGGGCTGATTCTTATCTAAGAAAAAATCTTTTCATTAAGTTTTGACAGGCAATCGAGTCAAGCCCCCCTGGACGCCTTTAGCACGTCTAAACAAAAGGATAGGTCTCTTATCTACCTTTGCTATTTATCTTTTCTGATGGAGAAAAAAACCTTTGTTCCGGCCTTGCACTAGATACACTAGCGGTCAATATTATTGCTGATTATTATCTTTACCGTTTCAGTGAAAAAATCACTTTTATTCTTTTTTTTTCTTTCCATAGATTCTGATCGCCGACAAAAAAATATTTTCTAAGTATTTCCGTTTTTTTCTTTCTTTTTCTAATTTCCAAACCTGAATCAGGTCACAGCATGTCAACCCTTGTTGGGTTATTTTATGCTAATAAAAAGACTTGGGGGTTTGCCATAAGAGCAATACAGTCAGGAGAATCGTATGACCAGCTGATTAATCAAAGTGAGGTGCTCTCCAATTGCCCATCCAGCCTAAATAAGGGCCAAAGTGGAGTGTTGCATGTCATGGACTGCTCAGACACCAGGATTCCATCCTTAAGTATCACTGATTGCCACCTATGATCAACAGGTGGCCCATTGGGGGAAGGGGTCTT
Source organism: Doryteuthis pealeii (assembly GCA_023376005.1). Classification (NCBI taxonomy): domain Eukaryota; kingdom Metazoa; phylum Mollusca; class Cephalopoda; order Myopsida; family Loliginidae; genus Doryteuthis; species Doryteuthis pealeii. The sequence goes on along the minus strand of CM042153.1, from coordinate 96,281,039 downwards.
ACTCCTCTACAGAGGTGCAGTCACCATATTCTACCACTCCAGCTGACAGGGCATGGCATGTATTGGGTTACAAACTTAAATTTATAATTAACATATTGAATTCTGTGAATGAAGGCCAATGTGTGAAAGACAGTTTCAACCACAGATGTCATATGTGAAGACCAGTCCTGAAGATGTTGATGGTATGTCAGTGCCTTTTGCTGTTGCTTTCTCTTTGTCCTCTTTGCTATATGGTGTTGCGCAAGGGTGACTTCAGACACGAGCAGTCCGCTGCGGAGAGCCTGCTGCCACTGAAGGCGGTCCTGAGCCAAATCTTTCCAACTGGCAGGTTTGATATTAAAGGTCTTAAGATTGTGCTTAGAGTGCAGCTGAAGGTGAGCAATCTGTTTTGTATAGAGGATTAGAAGATTTCCTTTCATATAAATATCATTTGATGGGTGAATGATATTTGCAGTTGCAAAAATATTAATGTCCTAAACATAACACATCACTCAATAAGTTCACATAATAAAACAACTTTTTAGGCAAAATTTGACTTTATTCATCAACATAGTCTCCTTCTAGGGTGATACGTTGATCCAACACTTTTAACAAGTCTAAGCCTTTTTTGTAGAACGATTTGTCTTTGGCCTCAAAATACGCCTTAGTTTCCAATATCACTTATTCATTGGAGCCAAATCCCTTTCCCTGGAGCATTCTTTTCAGGTCTGCAAACAGCCAGTAGTCACTGGGGCCAGATCTGGAGAATAGGGTGGGTGCGGAAGCAATTCAAAGAGCAATTCATGTAGTTTTGCCATCATTGCGATCGACTTGTGATACAGTGCATTGTCTTGGTGAAAGAGCACTTTTTTTTTCTTCATTTGTGGCCGTTTTTTGGTAATTTCTTCATTCAATCGCACCAATAATGCTCTATAATATTCGCTATTGATGGGTCTTCTTTTCTCAAGGTAATCGATAAATAAAATACCTTGCACATCCCAAAACCATGCCTGTTGATGTTTGTGTCTTTGGTCGCTTTGGACGGCTTTCACCTGCTGCTGTCCACTCAGCTGATTGCCGATTTGACTCTGGAGTGAAGTGCTGGATCCATGTTTCATCCATTGTCACATATTTATGAAAAAACTCCTTTTTGTTGCATTGAAACAGTTGCAAACAACGCTCTGAATCGTCAACACATTGTTGTTTTTAATCGACTGTGAGCAAACGTGGCACCCACTTTGAACACAGCTTTCTCATTGACAAATGTTCATGCAAAATGGTGAATCCACTGCCTTCTGATATCTTCAACTCCTCTGCTATCTCACACAACTTAAATTTACGATCAGGCAAAACGAATTTGTGGAGTTTTTTGGTGTTTTCCGGGACAACTGCCAATTTGGGTGACCTGAGTGTTCAGCATCACTTTGCAACCGTGGTTAAAGTCAGCATACTACCTCTTAAACGTTGTTTCTGATGGAGCAGAGTCCGAATAACACTTATCAAGCCATTGCTTTGCTTAAACAGTATTTTTTCCCATCAGAAAGCAATGCTTTATCAACGCCCGAAATTCAGATTTTTCCATTGTTTTGAAAATTTGCAACAGTAGCTTCACTTAAATAACTATAATTTGTAAACTAATAATCCGATTCGGCTCAAATTTTGACATGCGTCATTTTAAGATTAGTACTTAATAAAAATTATGTGGATTTCTTTTATTAGTAGCGCCATCTATATGTCAGGCCTGGGACTTATTGAGTGATGTGTTAACCATATCAATTATTGCTTGTTTTTTTATTTTTTTAAATGGTGAAATTAAAACGTTTCTTTTTTGTTTTTTTTAAACTTTCATCAGAATGTTAGCTCATATTCACAAGAAAAGGTTGAGACAAATTCGTCCTCCATTAACCAAAGACCTGGATTTTTAAACCAATCATCTTTCTTAGGTAGACTTGTTCTAAAAAGCTATAACATATCAAATTTTAATTAGTTCTTTCTCCGTGTAAAATCACACAGTCCTTTTTATTCTTGTCAATTAAATTTATTCCAATCTTATCATCTTTCATTTTCTCATGTTTGATTCATTTATGTAAGTTGAAAATGGAAGTGAATCCGACAGTATGTTGAAAAGAAAAATAAACAAAGGAAAGAAAATGCTGAATGGATAAAATAGATTTATTTTACTAACACATGTTTCAGCCAGGAGTTTGTCTATGTACACATGTATTCTATTTATTATTATTTTAAATATAAAATAAAATAATAATAATAGAAAACTACAAAATCTTTAAGCATACAAAGAATAACAGCTTTCATCAGAGTAAAATGTTTGGTGTTTGAAATTAAAGTGGTCAAAATACAGAGAATTTTGAAGTTTTCGAGAAAAAAAGAATTTAAAAAATTTTTTTTATTATTTGAGAAACGCTCCACAGTGATAGAGCATAGTGATGTTGACGTCATCGCCGTCTGCGACAGACTTTGAAAAAAAAGAAGATGGTTATAGAATATTTTTGGAATAAAGTTAGGTGAAATTTTAATTTTTAATGTTTGGGGGGGAATTTAAAAATAAAATTTGTTATTTAATTTAATTTAGTTCATTTATATACATAAAACCAAACAATATAAAAAAAGATGTAGGTTGTAATAATAAACATAAGTACAATGATTATATATGTAATGTATATAATAATGTATGGATTAGTTAAATTAGTTTCTTTCTCTTCTTTTAATTTACTAACTAGATCTCTGTAGGAAAATAACATTACATTTCAAATATTCTCTCCAATACAAATCACGTCACATTTTTTAATTTAATTAGTTTTGTTTTATTTTTGGATATTGGGAGATATCTTCCTGGTTAGTGTTATTGGAATGTTTGATAGTAGGGAAGATATTTTAGTCAACTCTCCCCATTGCAAAGGACTAATATTAGCATTAGTATATCCATGATATACTAACACTGAACACAACAAAAGGAAAGAAAAGCTCATCTGCCTAGGAATCACAATGTTCTGGGTTCAATACCAGTCCTTGCCAACTCAGTGCATTAGTTGCACAGCTTGGGTAATCTGATTTTGCAGTAAAAGCATCTGGGAGCTGAGGGTAGGTGTGGAACTCCAATCTCTTTGGTCTATTGCAAAAAGGAGATAGACTCCCTCGCTGTTTGGTTGATACCAACAATAGGCCACTCCACCAAAGGAACCTTCATAGAATTTTGAACCGAACCCTTTTATTCAGTCCAGGGGAGTAGACTGTTCTCATTCCATTTAACCATGACCGTGTACAAGTGTACAAGTTGTAACATAGAATACTTAACACAGCTTAATACTTGTACCTAGTTAACAGAATGAGAACAGTCTATCCCCATGGATTGAATTAAGGGTTTGGTTTGAAGTTCTGTGAAGGCTTCCAAATTCGAGAAGGTTCCCAAGTCTGACAAGAAACACCTGAAGAAGGCCGGAGAGCACATTGGCCGAAACTTTGTGTATATAACAATGAAGATGTGGACTGAATAATCCAAATGATAGAAATTATCAAGTCTCATCTCAAAAGTTCACACAAATTGTACCCTTGAAACCATTACTTGAATCCATATGATTATTATCATTAAATAGGAATTCTTCTAACCATGTAAATTATTTGTATAGATAGAAATACTTGATATCATAATTGTGTGCAAAAAAAAAATCTAGGAAACAACTACACAAAAAATGAAAATATAAATGTACAATAAATGTTATTTCCTAGGCCCTAAGCATAAAATAATCCTAGATGTTTTGACATGCCATTAAAATCATTCAATCAAATCCTGGCCAAGATCATTTGCATTTACTTTGCACTAATGCCCTTGGGAAAGCCATGAAACCCCTTCTCCCTCAGCTATGGTTAACAGTTCCAATTGGACCCTCTAGCTATGGTGTTGGGTAACCAGTCTAGGAGAAGGACAACTCTGAATCAAAATCATTGCACAGTCAATAGAAAATCTTTCCACTATGTATCCTAAAAACCAATGCTGTGAAGTCGGAACACAAAAAAAAAAAGAAATCCTCATAGATTAGTCAAAGGGTTCATTAGAATATTTGTGTTAAATTAAAGAAACCCCTTACCCTGTTAAGGGGGCTTAGAATACAATGACTATCCACTGCAAAAAAAAAAAAATAGGTGTCAAGGATAGTTTTAGAGCTTGGGGGGGGGTAGAGTACCTCTTATTGCCATTACTCCCAGGTTCACTCTGACTTGTACTATCTACTTTTAGGATCCATCTATGAGTCAAATAAATCTATTAGCAAATTATATGTATTTGATAGGGATACTTTGAACTCCTTTATCCACCCAGCTATAAGGGAAATAGTACCCCTACTGTTCTTCTACGAGGATGGCTTTGACATTAAATAACCTATGAATGTTGATATGCCATTAAACAAAGAAATCAAACAAAGCCATATATCATATAACTATGTGCAAAAACATCTGAAGAAACAACTACACAAAAAATGTAAATATGAAATGTATAATGAATGCGAATCCCTAACCTCTAAGCATAAAATAACCCTAGACAGGTTGCCATGCCGATAAAATGAATGAATGAATGAATCTGTTAACAAACCAATCGAAGGATCGTCTCATTCAAACTTTGAAAAACAAAGTGAGAAAAAAAATGGTAAATATGAATGTACAATGAACACAATTCCCTAACCTCTAGGCTTTATCATATTAAATAATCTACAAAGGTTGATGTGCCATTAAACAAAGAGACCAAATCAAACCATACAAATATTTGATATCGTATAATTATGTACAAAAAAAAACTCTTAAGAAATAGCTACACAAAACGTAAATATAAAAATACCATGAATACAATTCCCTAACCTCTAGGCATGAAATAATCCTAGATGAGTTGACATGCCATTAAAATGAATCAATCAATCTATCAGTCAACAAACCGATCCGGAGATCCTCTCACTCAAACTTTCAAAAATAAATAGAAAGTGAATGAAATTGGTTCACGCAGACGTCGCACATGCACAAATAAACTGAAAGAAACACGGTCAACTACCAAAAAACTAAATAAAAAAATCAGGTGTGTGCATCAAGAATAAAATGAGCCCAGATGGATTGACATATTGTTAAAATCAATCATAAACAAATAAACTCCCAATTTTTTTGTATAGATATCATTTTAGATTCAATGATAATGTTAGATGGAGAAAAAAAGATCTTTTTTTCAATTTAGTGTGTTTTTAACCCAGTCTGTATGTTAAGTATTGGGATTCTTACAGGAAGTAAAGGTTTATTTTATAATGAATCAAAATTTGTTTCTTTTCTTTTCTTTTCTGTCTAAGTATCTGAAGTGCTTAATTGTAACAGGAAGTTACATTCTATTGTTTTAGCTAATAAAACTTTGGAGATATCTCAAGAAGTATCTGATTGTAAGGTGAATATTTCAACCCTAATACATTCTATTTTGCCCTTCAGTGACTTTGATTTCTTTTATGGCATATCAAACCTTGTTGGGTTATTTTGTGCTCAAGTCAGTTTGACAATTAAGGTACAAAAATGTATCTTCACAATCATTTTAAACAGATAAACACTTCATAGGAAATTGCGATACAATGTTCTAAGAGACAGTGTAATAATATACCGGGTTGTTCGAAAGTATTGTCACTTTTTCTTTTACTTTCTTTTTTTTTTTTTAATGGTAAAATAATTAAATAATACAACCTGAAATTCTAGAAAATGATTTGACTTTTAAAGATTTTTTATTTAGGTGAAACAATTACTTAACTTATATATCAGATTATTAAAACAAAAAATAATGAAAGTTAAAACAATATAAAACCCCACCCACCCCAATGGGTCCATCTGTTGGCTGTGGGTGGTGACCCATGATACTTATGGACAGAATCCTGGTGGCTGAGCAACCCATTATTTTGGCCTTTACTTAAGCTAGATGAGCAATCGGAGAGGCTCCCTCTGATTAATCGACTGGTCATATCAAGCCCTACTACCTATATGATTGTCCTGGCAATATTGCTCTTATGGCAAACCCCTAACCCTTCTTATCATATATGTGCTAGAAGGCAGTGACTGAAGGTTTTAGTGTCCTGGGTATGATGTTAAACCTCATCTAGTGATGATGTTCCCAGGTTCACTCTGGCCCAGAGGTATAGTACCTGTTAGGGTCCCATGGGTTAAATAGATAAAAAATGAGTTTCAAAAAAATTTAAATACCCAACAATAATAGAAAAAACAAAAATTTCTTTGGCATAAAATAACCCAACAAGGGTTGACATTCCGTAAAATCCAACCAACCAGATAGATTCTATTCTATCCTTAATGACATAAAAAGTAAAGTTGGTAGAGTGACCTATTGTCGGTATCAGCTAGACAGTGAGGAAGGCTATCCCTTTTTCTCGAGTGCTAGACCAGGGAGATTGTTTTGCTGAGGTGGAGCATCACACCTACCATCAGTTTCTCACTTTACTGCACAGATCAGATTACCCAATCTGTGCTACTCATATGTTGTAGAGTAGCTATCACCCCTTCAGTACTCTACCAGATGGACTGGCTCATAGCCTTAATTAGCCTACAATTAAAGTGGATATAGGAGCTGAAAAATATTCGCACTGACTTTACTGCGTTTGGCTATACCGCATTTGACCCTCCTCTATTTAGTATAAGTTTTTGTCTCGTTAATTGTTTGTAACATATTGTTCTGTTTTTGTATGTATCCGTTAGTGCCAGATACTAGTTGTGAATAAATATATTAAGCACACAATTCCTTCTGTGTATCATTCCACCTCAACGATACAACAGGTATTGAATTCAGAACCTTGCGATTCCAAAGCAGATGCTCTACTGACTGAGCTAAACCAGTTTGATTAATTTTTGAATTAATAATTTACTTTTGTTTTGAGAATTTCCAAATTGGCTTTTTGCATATTTAGGTTTTAAAATTAAGAAAACTTGATCAATTTTTGACTTGAAGCAGAAAGTGATATATTAGCTTGTAACAGCCTGTACTCATTTAAAAAAAAAAACCTTTTTCTTAAACTAGCTTTCTCATTTATTACACACTAGAAGCGGTTACTCGTTGATGACAGGGTAGAGGTGGGGATAATAAAAATCTTCCAGATTATTGATTATTATGGTCTTCTATAATTGTGATTTGTTTGTTTTAATCATGAATTCTACCAATGACTTTCCCTTCTCTTACTATTCAAATCCTAATTTTTAAATATCTTCCTATATATATAAAAAAGATTTTCATTATTTTTGCTCAAAAAGCAAGTTCTGGTGATAGTGAATGTTCATATTTATTTACTTTGTCATTAATTATTTTATTTTTGTAATTTCCTCTGGACATACATGCCACACCAACTGTCTTTTATATATGTATAGATATAGATAAATGAGCAGCTAAAAGCAAGTTTTTTAGTTGAGACAAGTCTCATAGATAGATATACAAAACTCTGGAGTTGAATAATGTCTGTCATGTTACCACTACTTCTTTTTCTTAATTCACTAAACTTTGCTTTGCACAAGACAATGCTTGGTGTTAAGTCATCCATCTGGATACGTAGTTGGTTGGTTGGTTTTTATGGCATGTCAACACTTGTTGGGTTATTTTATGCCAAAGACGTTTTGTTTTATTCATTCTTGTTGGGTATTCAAGTTTTTTAACTCCTTTTTTGATCTATTTAACCCTTAGATGGGATCCTAACATGTACTACCACTTGGGGTCAGAGTGAACCTGGAAGTAACAGCAATGAAGGGGTACTCCACACTCCCCAGAGTTCCAGAATTGGAACTTCACCACCAGATGCAGTTTGGAAGTGCTTTCTTAATCTTATAACTGTTAGTACAGAAAATAGGAATCACAAGGTTTTGGGTTTGATAACGGTCAGTGCATAAGTAGCACAGATTAGGGGAATCTGATCTGTGGGATAAAGCAGCATTTACGAGTTGAAATAAAAACAACAACAATCTCCCTGGTCTAGCGCTAACAAAAAGGGGATAGACTCCTTTGCTGTCAAGCTTATACCGACAATAGGCCACTCTTCCAACTTTACTTTTACTTATATAAATAAGAGACTGTTTTAAAGCAAAACTTAACCTGATTTGTTTTTATGCTGCATTGAAGAGAGTTAAAGTAGAATCATTTGATTTACATCATGGCACATGATATTTAAAAAAAGAAATATTGACTTTTGATATTTTTGACCATTAGGTCATCGTCCTATAGAACAATCAACTGGCACCATTTTGTGGCCTTAAAACTAATGTTTGTTCTTTCCTGAGCAAAGACTACTCTATATTGTTTTATTGGCATTTCAGTCTCTGAAGACTATAATATAGTTTTTGTGCCCTGGAAGTTACAGCGCCTCCTGTGACTGTAAAGTACAATGTTAGAAAAACATTCTCGACCACAGATGTTGCATGTGAAGGCTGTCCCTGAAGATGTTGATGTGCCGGCGCTTTGTTGCCGCTGCTTTTTTCTAGACCTTCTAGCTTCATGGTGTTGCGCCAGGGTGACTTCAGACATGAACAGTCCTCTACGGAGAGCCTGTCGCCACCAAGGGCAGTCCTGAGCCAAATTTTCCCAGCTGGAAGGGGCATTGCCAAAGCACTTGAGATCATTCTTGCAGACATCCTTGAAATGCAGGGGGCGACCAATCTTACCAGACAAAAGCTCTGCATAAAGGGTATCCTTCGGTATTTGTCGGACATGACTATATTGTTTAGTTCTATTCTAAACCTACTGAGGAGATTATCATACGTTAGCATATGTACCGTTTTTTTTTTTTTTTTATCATCTTATTCTCCTGATTTGTTCATGACTTGTTCAAGACTGCAGCAGCATTCTTATGCAGCTCCCATCTAGTTTGTTCTCAAGGCGCCTCGTTAGGGTCCAGGTGGTGCAGCCATACAGCAGTACTGATATAACCACAGCCTGGAAGAATTGTCGCTTTAACTTGTCAGTGAGGTCGGATTTCCATATGACTGATAATTTGTTTGTGGCTGCTCATGCCTTTCCTATTTGTGTATTAACATTGTTTTTTGTAGATGAGATATTACTACCTAGGTATGTGAATTGTTCTACTGGCTTAAGAGGCTTACCGGCTAGTGTGGAGATGTCTCCTTTCTTTTTGAAACTCATGAACTCAGTTTTATTGGAGTTCACATAGAGGCCGATAGTTCAGTTTGTCATCACTCCCAGGTCCACTCTGACCCAGTGTTGTCATATCTGTTAGGGTCCCATCTATGGGTTGAATAGAAAAAAGAGTTTTAAAAAAATTTGAATACTCATCAAAATTGAATAAAACAAAACATTTTTGGTATGAAATAACCCTCCAAGGGTTGAAATGCCATAAAAACCAACCAACCAACCAACCAATCAATCCTATGACAATAATGTTATACAATGAGCGCCTCCTAACCGGTCTAGGGGAAGAAAAACCTATTGAATTCAAAAGCTGGGGGGTGGGGGTGGCTTTCCTCCACAGTGATTCACATCTATTCTGTTATCAGCCTTCTGAAAAATGTGTCATATGGCCTTGGCAAGGATACTAATCTATATTTTCTTCTTCCAGCTATAGGTAGATGCTAGGGGAAACTCAGGTAGGCCAATCAATTTTTTTTCCCCCTGGGCACCTCACTTGGTATAATAAGTAACCTAGAAAACCATTTTTAGTGAGTTTGAGTCTCACTGGTTGCCCTAAAATTCAGGCCTTGTGCCACAACTAAACTAAACTAAGCTAAGCAAGTTACTAAAATTATGTTCCCTAATTAATCAGCAAGGAATTTTCAAGAAATATTGGTTGTCTATGATACTAGTTCATATACATTGGTAGCAATATCTCATCTACCCTGTTTACAGTCAAGTCACATTGAAAACTCTAATTCAAGGGTTTGGTTTGAAGTTCCAATAAGGTTCCTGAATTCAACAAGAAACACCTGAAGAAGGTCAGAGGGCAGATCGTCCGAAACATGGTGTATTATAACAATAGATATGAGGACAACAGTCTGAAAAATCTAAATAATACATTATATCAATTTGTTTTGTTATTTGCTGTTTTTTTATCAACCATGAGTTGTCAATAGCCCAAAGCTCTTTCTCTAGATTGGGTTTATCTATCTATCTATATATATATATATATATAATATATATATATATATATGTGTTGTGTGTGTGTGTGTGTGTGTGTGGGGAAAGATAGACAAACATGAGATGTTGTACTAAATGGATGTTTATTGTGGGTAGTGATGTCGAGGTTGTAACGTTTCGGTCTGTTAGACCGAATTCTTGAGTTCTTGCTTCAAAGGTGAACATTTTCATACTGGTATATATATATATATATATTATTTTCATTTTCGTACTGGTATATATATCTTCTATTATTATACTAAAGCTGAGATTTTGAGCTTTCAATCCCTAAAGGCTTTTTTGCTGGTGACCTTGATCACACGAAATTTGCCCAAGATTATTCCTTAGTTTTAGGATTACTAAATTTTTGAAAAAAAATCCAATTTAATTGGTTCTAATTAGTCGTAATTTGAAATTAAGTCAAATCTTGACCCGTCTCTGTCTTTACATTATACATAACTCTCTTTTTTACTCTCTATATGCCAGTGAAGGGGAGTGAAACTGATCACAACATGAAATAGCAGCCCCCCCCTTCCAACACCCTCTCGGTAGAGCCGCTCCTTCGCTTGTCTTACATTATACATAACTCTCTTTTCCTCTCTATATCAGACTGAAGGGGAAATAAGCAATAAAATTCTAATGTCTATTTCAACTTAAAACTAAGTCAATTCGTTTTTTTTTTAAATACAATTCTGACCCCCACGTTTGAAAAAAATGTACCAAAACACAGGAAAATATTCGATTTTAATTAACATTTCAGTGTTGATATAGGAATGAATTAATTTTTTATTTTATTTTAAAACCTTCTGATTTTTTTCAAGTCACTTAACTTTCACCTCCATTTTTCGGGTACAAAATATTGGTGTGTGTGTATATATGTGATTGATACTATTTTCTGCATAAATAAAGACTAAAGACAGAAGGTTTGGATAGAAGAAAAAAGTTTGTTTTTTTTGGTACTCTTCGCGGAGAACCGTCCCGGCCCCCTGCCTCAAAAAATGCTTGCCGGTGGCTGCTGAAAAAGAAAACACCAGCTACGATTGAAGTCTGTAGCCGAAGTGGTGTTACTTGAATAAAAAAACTCGGGTTTGAGGTTGGGGTTGGTGTTTAGAGTTAGTTTAATGGGAAAATAAATAATTTGGGCTCTGTTTTTTCTAACCCAGAAAAAACAGAACCCAGAAATTTTGTAATAAAACTGTTAATTTTAACTAGGGGTGGTGTTAGGGTTTAAAGTTTAGGGTTGGGTTTTTGGGAAAAACGCCCTAAGTTGGTTTTTTTTTGTGTTTTTTTTTTTGCAAGTGACACCACTTCATCTACAGACTTCAATCGTAGCTGGTGTTTTTTTCAGCAGCCACCAGCTAGCGTTTTTTGAGGCAGGAGGCGGGACGCAAAGTACGTTTTTTTTTTTTTTTTCTGCTCGAGTAGTAAATAAGTACCGAAAATCGAAAAATAAAATGAAAATAAAAACTAAAAAATAATTTTTAGAGTATTATTTGGGTAATATTTACGGAGTTCTGTCCTGGAATCCTGCCTCAGAAACTGCTAGCCAGTGACTGCTGAAAAAAAAAAAACGCCAGCTACGATTGAAGTCTGTAGCCTGAAGCGGTGTAAAAAAAATAAAGTTAGGGTTTGGGGTTGGGGTTGGGGTTGGGGTTGGGGTTTTAGTTTAATGGAAAATAACTTAATTTGGGTGACCCAGGAAAAACAGAACCGCAAATTTTGTAATAAAACTTAATTTTAACTAGGGGGTTCGGGGTTGGGTTTTCGGGAAAAACGCCCTAAGTTGTTTTTTTTTTTTTTTTTTTTTTTTTTCAATTGATACCGCTTTGGCTACAGACTTCAATCGTAGCTGGTGTTGTTTTATCAGCAGTCTGCGGCTAGCAGTTTTTGAGGCAGGAGGCCAGGATGGAACTCTGCAAAGATTACTATTATTTGTATTATTCAGACTATTGTCCTCATCTTCATTGTTATCTGTACAACGTTTCGGCCGATGTGCCCTCCGGCCTTCTTTAGGTATTTCTTGTTGGACATAGGAACCTTCTTGTAATAGGGAGTCATCACGGAACTTTGAACCTAACCCTTTATTCAGCCCACAGGGGTATCCTGTTGTCATTCCACTAACCATAGCTGGGGTACAGGTGTTAAGCCATGTTAATTATTATTCTATGTTACTGATGCCTCTGACCAAGATTGAACCTGCAGTCTAGAGATATGTGTCTAATTGGACAATCCAGTGTGAATTTATTTTCAATCGCAAAAGTTAGAATTTATTTTGTAAAAACGGATTTTAAGTAGCGTCTTGGCAGGCATCTTGATCTAAATTGACCGAAAACATCGTTTTAAATGTATCAGAAATAAATTACATGTGTAATATTATTTTGCTTTTTTACTGATGCTCATTATGTTACTTTTTCGACTTAGAGAAAAATTTGACCTTAAATAATCGGTTTAATAAATTTTAATTCGTTTTTAAAATGAAAAGCAGACGATATTTTGGCACATCCTACTCTTTTTCCTAATCCCAATCATCTTAACGATATTCTGTATTATGTACTGAAATTTCATAGCTGCCAATAATTGTGATCAGGATTGTATATTTAGAGACAGTGATTTAAAAAAAAAAAAAAAGTTATAATTTTTTGCTAATTTTGCTGGGAAATGGCAAATGTTTGAATATTTTATGGTTTTAATGTCAAAAAATAAATTAACATTAACATAGAATATTTGTTTCTGTGTGTCTGTGCATAAAAAAAGGAAGAAGGTGTGTTTTGTGTGATTTAATATTTGTTGGCGAATAAATTCATAGCTTTAATTTTTTTCTTAAAAAGCATAGACAGATGGGAGGAGAAAAAAAACAAAACAAAAAACAAAAACAGGAAGAGCAAAGTAATAAACATTAAACTGTGTGTGTGTCTATGTGTGTGTGTGTGTGTGTGTGTGTCTGTCTGTGTGTGTGTGTCTGTCTGTGTGTGTGTGTATGCGTATCTGTCTGTCTGTGGATGATGTCAACGAGTTTAAAGAGGGGAAAACATAACTGTCACCTGATTTTTTTATTTTTTTATTTTATTTTATTTGTTCTCTCTATCTGTAGAGAATGGGTGGGGGGTGGGGGGTTGAGGCTTCTGAATTTTGATGTCTTAACGTTTATATCTAAAGTGAGAGAAGAAGAAGAAGAAGAAGAAAAAAAGAGGAGGAGGAGGAGACTGCAGTGGTACTGACACTTAATTCTCTGGGCTTGGCAGTTGATATTTCCTTCATCCTTACTTACACACACCTCATCTTCATGTGTGTTGAAAGGTAAGAAGAAAAAAAAGAAGAAAAGAAAAGAAAAAAAAGGAATCCATTGAAAAGCACTCCACTTCAACCTCCTCCAACCCCCCAACCCCCGCTCCCCATAAAAAAAAAGTCGAGCTTACCTTAATAAATTGTATAGATGCACATGTGCCTTTCCTGCTTTCTTGTTGTCTACTTCGTCTTGTGTTTATATGATTTGTGTTTAATGAGTCAGCTTTTCCTCCATCATTTTCTATAGGTGTCTGTCTGTCTGTCTCTTGAGGTGTGTGTACACGTTATGGGTCGGGGAAGGTTGGGCTATAAACAAAAAAAAAGAAAAAGAATTCCTATATCTCATTAGCATAAATCATCTTTCTGTTCATGTATTCATTGTTTCTATGCACTTTCTTTCTTTCTCAAGAAAAAAAGAAAAATTCTTTTTTTTTTTTTTCTTACTATAAACTAAATTTTCTTCAGTCTACAACAAACAACACAAAAGATTCTCTGACTCGACATGTTGATGTATCTGATGATAAAAACAAAAAATAAAAAAATGAAGACAAGTGAATAGGTATTGGATGATGGTGATGATGATGAACATGAACATTTGATGATGATGATGATGATGATACTCATGATGATGATGATGATGATACTCATGAACATTTGATGATGATGATGATGATGACCATGTCAGATAAATCTCAAAACCAAATAAAGTTCAGTAGATTTATTTACTGATTGAATTAGTCATTTACTAAGCTTATCTTAGTTTGACACAAGGCCAGAATTATAGAGTTCATACCCAGTGAGAATCTAAATAATAATAGTCTGCTAACTTGCTAACCATTATATCACATGAGGTACCTATTGAAGTAAGTAAAGTCAGTATCAGCCAGACCAGTGCTAGACCAGGGAGATTGTTTTGCATCTGAGGTAGAGTACCACACCTACCATTAGCTCCCCACTTTACTGCACAATTCCAAACTGTGCTAAACTTCTTATTCTCTTCTGTTTCTTGTATAGCTGGGACATTTCTTCTAACTTCTTTTGACTGGTCTGGTTCTTCAAGATGCTAGTCTGATTATGACAAGGCTGCCATTAGTTCATACAGACAAACAAGGCATATATTTCTTTGTGATCACATTTTGATTAATTTCAGAACCAGGACTTTCTTAACCACATGTGGAGAGTGAAGCCAGTATGTGCTTACATTATGATGTCTCACGGCTTAACTGACTCTAAGCTAACTGCTTCTGTTCCCACCATTTCCCAGCGGCAGGAAATCTGGGGTCAACTTAATGTCACTGAACATCAATCATCTAACTGCCTCTGATTTTGAATTCAACAACACCTGAATTCAAAATCTATCTCTACACTATCTAAAAATCAATGATACTTATCAATATGCAACACCAGCAATCAATTTAAATTGTCCTGTTTTATTAGAAAAGTTTTGTGATATGACTCTTAAATGTTTTCTAATATTTTTTTTAATGAATTTTAAAAGCGTCATAGTATTTCATTTTTTATAATTAGGTTTTTGTGCTGATTCCTCAATTTTAATTTAACAAATGAAAGACCATTAATGTCTCAAGAATTTAAAGTTTGAGATTGTTTGGTTTAAAAAAACTTTCTATACCTGAAAAGAAAAAAAATAAACATAGAAAATATAACTATAAAGACTAGCTTATTAGTCTTTATGCCAGGATGGGATGCCCTACTTTTCCCAAGAGTATTATGTCCAGGATTTGAACTCGGGTTGCTCTGTCCATTTCCGAGTGCTTCCAAATATAAATTTGATAGTGGTGTGCTTATTTATGGGGAATATTGTAGCATCTAACTAGGAACCACAAGGTTTCAGGTTTGATACCGGCCTTCACCAACTCAGCGTATGAGTAGCATAGTGATCTGTGCGGTAAAGTGAGGAGCTGATGGTAGGTGTGACACTTCGCCTCAGACACCAAAACAATCTCCTTGGTCTAGCACTAGTGAAAAGAGGATAGACTCCCTTGCGGTCTGGCTGATACCGACTTTAGGTCATCCTAATGACTTTACTTACTTTTATAGCTACTAAATCACTTATTATTGCAAAATGAATACAGCGGTATCTTGGCTTATGATTGACCGAACTTATAAGTTTTTCAGATTTATGGACTGTCAATCGGTCAATTTTTTGCTTTGCGTTCAGAGCTAAAATTTGAGTTATCAGCGAGCTTCAGATATGCTTATGGTAATAAGTTCACTAAAAACATTTGAATTTTCAAATTCATTATGCCAAAGAAAAATATCATTTATAAAAAAATAAGTATTAAAACATTTTACAGCACATAATTCATTACATTCTATTTTATTGCCTTTATACAATACAATGCTATTTTTCTTATTTGAAAAACATAACAAAAAAAAAATTAGGGTGTTTGGGGGAGGTGGGAACAGATTTAATGGCATTTCAGTTTTTGTTTCAATGGGGAAAATTGATTTGGTATATAAGGAAATTGAGTTACAATTCAAATCAAGGTATTACTGTATATAAATTTTATTGAAGGTAAATTCATTGTATATAATTAATTGCTTTTTTAAGGTTTCCCTTTTTATTAAATTCTGAATTTAGCCATGAATAATTTAGTATACAAGGAATTTACTGGCTATAAATTTATCATACAATGAAATTAGTATTTGATGAATTTACCAACGAATTTACAGACAATAAATTTGAAAAATGTTTTGCATGAATTGGTAAAACTAGAAAGAAAATTATTTTTACCACTCTACATCTGTAGAAGATTCTAAGTAAATTCATCATGCGGTTAATTTAACATCTGGTAAATTCATTGCATCAAATTAATTACTCTTCTTATAGGGTTTTCTTAACTGTAATCCTAACCCATTAGCTTTTTTATTAAATTCTTAAAAGCAACGATTAAATTCTGAATTTAGCCTCGAATAATTTAGTATACAAGGAATTTACTGGCTATAAATTTATCATACGATGAAATTACTACTTAAATTGTTAAGTAATTCATCCAATAATTAAAAATCTGAATTTAAAGATATGGATAATTTTTATAGATTTTTAAGGTCAACAACCAAACATGGTTGTTATTTTTGTTTGTTTGTTTAAATGTTATTTTATCTTTATTTTGTCACTATTATTTGTCTCTTAATTCATTTTTTTAATTTTTTTTTTTAACAGGATCCATTAAAGATATTTGATGCATCTAGTTGAGATGGATATCAGGCCCCCGAAAATATTGGCTGGACGGGACCACCCAGCCTACAAGAACCAGCACCATTCACAGCAGGCCTTTGAAAAACTCAATCAAATGAGAAAGTAAGAAATTTGAATATCTATGTATATATATATGTATATATGTTTGTGTATGTGTGTGATATATCTAAGTTAGGACAGCATAGACACAGTCAATAGCACTTGGCGACTATCAGTTGACTCTATCTATGCGATTTATATATATATATATATATATATATATATATGCTCTGTCACTAATATTGAGCACTCTTTATTTATGAATATAGCAATCTACATTATTAATATACATATCTATATATAATGGAGATAGATTGCATTTCTGTCTGAAGCCGAAACTACGTCACGGCTTACGTCACAGATTCCACAATAATCTAAAGGATTATTAATAATAGAGAACCTAATTTCTAATCAATATAGTTTAATTATAAAATATAAAACAGAAATTTAGTTTATATACTCTATGATGTTGTCGTTGTAACATCTTCTGGTCTTGTATATATAATGGTAAAAGAATCCAACTGACTGGTATGTAGCAGATTATTCTATTTGGTATCATCAATATCCACAATGTATGCAAACTTTATACAAGGATTTTTACAAATCCATAAGAGAGCTCAATGTATAATAACTAATAAATTAATTACATACAGAGCAATATTCATACTTTCAAAGGAAGAAAAATTTAACAAACCGTCGTTTGACAATTATAAATTTATTTCAACCAGAACTCAATATGA
The DNA here is from genome assembly GCA_023376005.1 of Doryteuthis pealeii. Taxonomy (NCBI): domain Eukaryota; kingdom Metazoa; phylum Mollusca; class Cephalopoda; order Myopsida; family Loliginidae; genus Doryteuthis; species Doryteuthis pealeii. The sequence goes on along the minus strand of CM042153.1, from coordinate 96,263,632 downwards.
ATCTAATCTATGAGACTAAGCTCATATTGAATTCTGGTTGAAATAAATTTATAATAACCAAATGATGGCCTGTTATAGTTTTTCTTTCTTTGAAAGTGTATATATATATATATATATATATATATATATATATATATATATATATACACCCTCTAAGCAGGTTTTGTTCAAGACATCAGAATATAATTATATATAAATATAAAAGAATTATATATATATATGTTTAATCATTGATATTGAGCTCTCTTTATTTATAGATATAACAAACTACATCATTAATATATATATTAAGTAGGTTTTATTAAAGAGCACAGAATATTTCTTCTAGATGATCTTTAAGTGTAGACGTTTAAGTTTTCTTGTTGTTTTTTATATATCAGGGTCCAGATGGTAGAGAGGGTGTCCCATAATTTTTACCCAAGCACTTTCAACCATGTCACTGGTTATTCTCAGGTGGATTATTGGTTGTAGTTGTTGTGTATTTGTGGTGTGAGTTTTATATATATATATATATACGCACATTTAAAAAAAATAGTTTTGTAAATAGACCAATTCAGTAATGACTAAGAAAGCACCCTGTACTCTTTAGGTTGAGGTATTTACTACTCACATAAATCCCCAAATGGGTTAGAAGGGGGCTCCTTAGCCTTGGTCGCCAACCCATCTAAGTCAAGGAAAAGTCCAACACAAAACCTCTGCTGCCTTCAAGGAAAGGCTAGGGGAGTAAACCCCGAAAACAAATCAGAAGCCGGAGTCCCTAAGGTGGCGTGATGCTGAAATCCAGTGCTACCCATCAACTCCTTCGACACTACCACTGCCAAACTGCATTGGTTCCTTACCTTTCCTTTGGATCACAGCGGCAGTGTGGAAAGGGGAGATTTGCTGCATGGGCAACAGCTCATTCTCCATATGAACCCACCCAGGCTATGTAGTATAAAAAAATAATAAAAAAACATTGACACTACTCCATCGTCTCTCGTAGATGGAAGGATGTCAACATTAAAACTTTAATATTATCTTTATAGTTTTCAACAAAGGATGGTAATGCAGGTAACAGTGTTTCAGCATCTGCCTAGGAACAAGGTTCCAGGTTCAATACTGGCCCTTGCCAAAATCGGGGTATGAGTAGCATGGCTTGGATCTGTGCACTAAAGTGGAGAGCTGATGGTATGCATGACACTCCACCTCAGATACAAAAAACAATCTTCTTGGTCTAGTGCTAGTGAAAAGGGGATAGAATCCTTTACTGTTGGGCTGATACTGAAATAGGTCATTCTACCAATTTATTAGCCTGAGTTGGTAAGATTGTTTATGGGAGAGTGGTTCAGCAGATTTCTTTTTTTTTTTAATGTCAGCAACATAACATCTTCTCTCTCTCTCTCATATAATTGTTAGAAATGAAAGAAATTTTTCATTTTTACAGAGGATCCCATTTTTCCCAAAATATCTACATGTCAAGGTACTTCAATTAAAGACCAACAGAAATAGATTTTGTCTTATTTAGTTTAGAGTCTGTTGTTTATATATAATGTTTTGTAGGTCAGGAAAGGGATGAATGATTTGTGAATTGTTCTAATTAAGACAGTGGTGTGATTCTAAAAATAAATTCTGAATGATACTGATGCTGGAAAAACATAATAACTGAAACATTGGTGTAAAAACAACAAGGATAAGGATACTCATCTAAATAATTAGTACAATAAACATTTTTTTCGTTGCTCATATTAAGATTAAACTTTATTTATATTCTTTCAAGTGTAAACTATAGAGATTTTAATTTTTATCTCATTTTAGAAATGTTATTTTAATATTAAACAATTTTTTGTCTTTAATTTCAAGAAATCAAAATGTCTTAGAAAATTTATAATACTGAATTTCTACCTGAAAAAAAATGCTGCTGAAACATTGGGGGTAAAAACAACAAGGATAAGGATACTAGTCTAAATAATTAGCACAAATGCCAGGGTTTTCTTAAGATGAAAATTTTATTTATATTTTCCCAAGTACAACCTGCATAGATTTTCATTTGTATCTCATTTTACAAATTTTATTTTAACATTAAACAATTCTTTGGCTTTGATTTCACTTATTACTTTTCCACATACTGTCGGATTCATTTCCATTTTTTCTCTCCTACATTAACTGTTATGCAAACTGAACAGATTTGCAACGTCATGTTTAAAGGTGTTTTTTTATATTTTGCTTTCACCAATTTTTGACAATTTTCCTCAGTTTATGCCTTTCTTTTTTTTTTTTTTTTTTTGTTTCCCTGAAATCTGAGAGACGGACATGAAAGTCCTAATGTGTTCCTGACATTTCGGATGAAAAATTCCTCATAATGAACCTTTTTTGACATTTACGGCCAAATATCAATTTGAATTGGAGACACCGAAATAACATTCATAAATTTATGTATTATTAAAATTCTCGGTTATTTCCTAATAAGTCCAACATAAACAAAGGGGAACCGCTCTTGACTTGAATTATTTATTTATTTTCCCATTAACCTAACCCTAAACCCTAACCCTGGACTTATAAGAAATAACCAAATTCTCAGTATGTTTTTATGTAACTGTAAACCAGGAAAAATGGAACATTTTCATCAGATTGTTATTAGAGAAATAACACTTAAAGAATGATGGAACCTATGTTCCTCAACCTTGGTGGAGATTTTCGCTGACGACCGCCAATTAAGCTTAAAGGCAACACTCTCCTATAAAATTGGTGCGCCACTGTACATGTTATGTACAGGCATCAAGCAAATATTTAAACGGGGGGGGGGGGGCTACTGTATTAACTTTTAACATCCTGTTGAGAATTTTCTAAGTCCAGAGTCCCATTCTTATAAGGATTTATCAAAAAATAGCTAAAAATTGCCTTTTCATTTAAAGTCACCTGTTATTTCCCTTAAATCAAAGACTTCTAAATATGTTTAATATTACATTTAAACAAAGGCTATCATTTGGGGTAGATAAGGAAAATGAATGTGACTTCCGGCCGGGCGGAATGAGGCGGTATAGGATGTTAAGAATTAAACTAAACCAAATTCAGAAAATATAACAACTAACCTCCTGTAATATAGTTATTTACTAAGCTTAGCTTAGATGTGGCACAAGGCCAGAAGTATGGGGCGCCCAATGAGAATCAAACTCGTTAACAATGGTGTGCAAATCTAGCTTGCTAACCATTACACTATGTGAGGTGTCCACCCTCCTGTAATATATGAATGTTCCTAAGTAACTCTAATTAAACATGGCCTTGTGTCAGCCAATCTTCTAGTCTCACTGAATTATTGCCATTGTAAAATGTTTAGATGCACATTGTTGTGGCCATCAGTTAAACTAAACCAAATTTAAAAAATATAGAACAACAAAAAAAAAAAAAACCCAACCCTTTAATATATGAATATTCCTAAGTGGCTGTAAGTATTTCCTCTACTTATTTCTGCGTCTCTGCCCCAATTTTTTCTTTCTTTAATGCTTCATAAATAATTAACATACCATAAAAGGTAATTATAAGAAAACAAAAAAAACACAAAAAAACTTTGATGTTTTGCTAGAATTGGTGCTAGATTGTTCCTTACATTATTCTAATAAATATTTGTTGACAATGAATTTAATTAATGAGCTGATTTGAAGTTTCCAAAAACCCAATGCCTAGTTGGCGGTGAAAAGCTAAAAATAAGCATTATGTCTTTTAATTGGGTCTTTGCAGTTTTTGTTTAGAAAATTTTAAAGGTTCTTTCTTTCTTTCTTGTTTGTCTACTTTGTTCCTTTTTCTTTTTCTTTTTTGGTTTGTTTCTCTATTGTTTACTTACCATCTTTCTTTCTTTCTTTCTTTCCCTTCCTTTTTTCTTTCCTTTCTTTCTTCTTTCCTTTCTTTCTTTTCCTTCCTTTTTTTCTTTCTTTCTTTCTTTCTTGTTTGTCTACTTTGTTCCTTTTTCTTTTTTGGTTTGTTTCTCTATTGTTTACTTACCATCTTCTTTCTTTCTTTCCTCTTTCCCTTTCCTTCTTTTTTTTCTTTCTTTCCCTTCTTTTTGCTTACAGATTACACAATCATCATCATTGTAAATTCATATTTATATTTTTTTTCTAATTGTATCTTAAGACTTTTTTTCACAAACAATTGTCTGCTTTCAAGTATTTCTTGTCTAATGCTAATAATCTAATTACACAGGTTTGCCATTTAATGTGCAGATGACGCATGAATTCTTCTTTATTTAGAAGCCAATATCTCTTACTGTGTGCTCCAGACTATGCAACATTTAGAAGCCAATATCTCTTACTGTGTGCTCCAGACTATGCAACAGAGACTCAGCTTGGCCAGTTGTATTTGTGAGAAGCACTAGATCATCTGCATAGTTTGCATGAATTCTTCTTTATTTAGAAGCCAATATCTCTTACTGTGTGCTCCAGACTATGCAACAGAGACTCAGCTTGGCCAGTTGTATTTGTGAGAAGCACTAGATCATCTGCATAGTTTGCATGAATTCTTCTTTATTTAGAAGCCAATATCTCTTACTGTGTGCTCCAGACTATACAACATTTAGAAGCCAATATCTCTTACTGTGTGCTCCAGACTATGCAACAGAGACTCAGCTTGGCCAGTTGTATTTGTGAGAAGCACTAGATCATCTGCATAGTTTGCAACCATATTAGTTATCTGCTTCCCTTCATTAGAACTGATGTTCTTGTACATAATCTTGGCAGATTATGTTACAATTTTATGGGCCATCCTTTAGGCTTCAAGCAAGAGCGCTTGTCTAGTGGAAATCCTTGGTAAAGAATCATTTGGTTGTTCCTTAGTGCTCCTCAGTATTGCAAGTGTCTCCAGCAATGATTGAAAATGGACATTTCTCAGTATCAGAGATTAAGTAGTCAACCAGTCATGCATTATGGCTGTTGATTGGCAGAGGAATAAATCACGTGATCTCGCCTAGTCTATAAATTTAGGTGGTATATTGTAGCACACTTTATATGTCCAAATATTCCAACAGATTAAAAATTGAAATCATAAAGGAGAAAAAGAAAGAAAATTAAGAATGAGTTAAGAAAGGATGATGAGTAAGAAAACGATGGAAGAATTTAGAAAAGAAAGAAAGAAGTGAAGATAGAGTGAGAAATTAAAAAGAATTAATACATATGGTCAGTTAAACTCGGTCTGTAGAGTGTCCAGCAAGGAATCATAAGGTTCCTGGTTCAATACTGGCCCTCTCGCCAACTCAGCATATGAGTTGCACGTGGATCTTATGTGGTAAAATGAGGAGCTGATGGTAGGTGTAGCTCTCTATCTCAGATGCTAAAATAATCTCCTTGGTCTAGCGCTAGTGAAACAGCGATAGATTTCCTCACTGTCTTGCTCATACCAACTTTAAGTCACCCCGACTAGTTTACTTTTACTTACTACGTAAGAAATGGACTACAGTGACACTTGGCTAGTTTAGTTTCTTTCATTGATATACAATGTCTATACTGTGCTCCATAATCCTGGCCTTGTGCCAAAACCAATCTAACAAATAAAGCTATATGAATATGCATTGGGAAGTGTTTGTCTATCTTCTATAGATGGACAAAACCATCTCTAGTGTTGTGCAATTTTTGATTTATAATAAAGATTGTAAAATATTGTTCAGAAAAATTAAATATTCTTTGTAATTTTGACTTGTGTTATCATTCATGTTAATTCTAGCTGCTTTTTTTTAATTGTAACTTATTTAGTTTGTTACTTTTATGACCGTGGCAAACAATAAACTTTTGAAATGAATAAAGAATAACCTTCTTTCCTAATTGCACTGTTTCTCACTATCATAAAACTGACAATCTGAGTGGGTTGAAATAAAAAGCAACAAATTAAAAAGGTGAAGAATAATACCAGTGACAATACCTCATAAAATATTTACACTAAATATCAATTAATACTATAAAAGATAAATCCTCATAAAAATGATATCAAATATTAATTATAACTAAAGATAAATCCTAAAAATTCATGTCAATTATTAATTATTACTTTAAAATATGAATCCTCATAAAAAATGATATCAAATATTAATTATAACTACAAAAGAAATTCTAAAAATTTATGTCAATTATTAACAATTACTTTAAAATATGAATCCTCATAAAAAATGATATCAAATATTAATTATAACTACAAAAGATAAATTCTAAAAATTTATGTCAATTATTAACAATTACTTTAAAATATGAATCCTCATAAAAATGATATCAAATATTAATTATAACTACAAAAGATAAATTCTAAAAATTTATGTCAATTATTAACAATTACTTTAAAATATGAATCCTCATAAAAAATGATATCAAATATTAATTATAACTACAAAGATAAATTCTAAAATTTATGTTACTTTAAATATGAATCCTCATAAAAAATGATATCAAATATTAATTATAACTACAAAAGATAAATTCTAAAAATTTATGTCAATTATTAACAATTACTTTAAAATATGAATCCTCATAAAAAATGATATCAAATATTAATTATAACTACAAAAGATAAATTCTAAAAATTTATGTCAATTATTAACAATTACTTTAAAATATGAATCCTCATAAAAATGATATCAAATATTAATTATAACTACAAAAGATAAATTCTAAAAATTTATGTCAATTATTAATTATTACTTTAAAATATGAATCCTCATAAAAAATGATATCAAATATTAATTATAATACAAAAGATAAATTCTAAAAATTTATGTCAATTATTAACAATTACTTTAAAATATGAATCCTCATAAAAAATGATATCAAATATTAATTATAACTACAAAAGATAAATTCTAAAATTTATGTCAATTATTAACAATTACTTTAAAATATGAATCCTCATAAAAAATGATATCAAATATTAATTATAACTACAAAAGATAAATTCTAAAAATTTATGTCAATTATTAACAATTACTTTAAAATATGATGAAAAAATTTATGTCATTACTTTAAAATATGAATCCTCATAAAAAATGATATAAATATTAATTATAACTACAAAAGATAAATTCTAAAAATTTATGTCAATTATTAACAATTACTTTAAAATATGAATCCTCATAAAAAATGATATCAAATATTAATTATAACTACAAAGATAAATTCTAAAAATTTATGTCAATTATTAACAATTACTTTAAAATATGAATCCTCATAAAAAATGATATCAAATATTAATTATAACTACAAAAGATAAATTCTAAAAATTTATGTCAATTATTAACAATTACTTTAAATATGAATCCTCATAAAAAATGATATCAAATATTAATTATAATACAAAAGATAAATTCTAAATTTATGTCAATTATTAACAATTACTTAAAATATGAATCCTCATAAAAAATGATATCAAATATTAATTATAACTACAAAAGATAAATTCTAAAAATTTATGTCAATTATTAACAATTACTTTAAAATATGAATCCTCATAAAAAATGATATCAAATATTAATTATAACTACAAAAGATAAATTCTAAAAATTTATGTCAATTATTAACAATTACTTTAAAATATGAATCCTCATAAAAAATGATATCAAATATTAATTATAACTACAAAAGATAAATTCTAAAAATTTATGTCAATTATTAACAATTACTTTAAAATATGAATCCTCATAAAAAATGATATCAAATATTAATTATAACTACAAAAGATAAATTCTAAAATTTATGTCAATTATTAACAATTACTTTAAAATATGAATCCTCATAAAAAATGATATCAAATATTAATTATAACTACAAAAGATAAATTCTAAAAATTTATGTCAATTATTAACAATTACTTTAAAATATGAATCCTCATAAAAAATGATATCAAATATTAATTATAACTACAAAAGATAAATTCTAAAAATTTATGTCAATTATTAACAATTACTTTAAAATATGAATCCTCATAAAAAATGATATCAAATATTAATTATAACTACAAAAGATAAATTCTAAAAATTTATGTCAATTATTAACAATTACTTTAAAATATGAATCCTCATAAAAATGATATCAAATATTAATTATAACTACAAAAGATAAATTCTAAAAATTTATGTCAATTATTAACAATTACTTTAAAATATGAATCCTCATAAAAAATGATATCAAATATTAATTATAACTACAAAAGATAAATTCTAAAAATTTATGTCAATTATTAACAATTACTTTAAAATATGAATCCTCATAAAAAATATCAAATATTAATTATAACTACAAAAGATAAATTCTAAATTTATGTCAATTATTAACAATTACTTTAAAATATGAATCCTCATAAAAAATGATATCAAATATTAATTATAACTACAAAAGATAAATTCTAAAAATTTATGTCAATTATTAACATTACTTTAAAATATGAATCCTCATAAAAATGATATCAAATATTAATTATAACTACAAAAGATAAATTCTAAAAATTTATGTCAATTATTAACAATTACTTTAAAATATGAATCCTCATAAAAAATGATATCAAATATTAATTATAACTACAAAAGATAAATTCTAAAAATTTATGTCAATTATTAACAATTACTTTAAAATATGAATCCTCATAAAAAATGATATCAAATATTAATTATAACTACAAAAGATAAATTCTAAAAATTTATGTCAATTATTAACAATTACTTTAAAATATGAATCCTCATAAAAAATGATATCAAATATTAATTATAACTACAAAAGATAAATTCTAAAAATTTATGTCAATTATTAACAATTACTTTAAAATATGAATCCTCATAAAAAATGATATCAAATATTAATTATAACTACAAAAGATAAATTCTAAAAATTTATGTCAATTATTAACAATTACTTTAAAATATGAATCCTCAAAAAATGATATCAAATATTAATTATAACTACAAAAGATGAATCCTAAAAATTCATGTCAATTATTAATTATTACTTTAAAATATGAATCCTCATAAAAAATGATATCAAATATTAATTATAACTACAAAAGATGAATTCTAAAAGAAATAAATTTCCAATGATGTTTGACAAATATTAGTCCTAGAAATAATGTTGAATGGATTTAAAGAAATGTTTGTTAGTCATGGTCTCACTTTTGAGCCAAGTCTTGACTTCCTATTCTGTGTAGACAAGGCCACTTCAGTTAGTTTATATAATTAACTTCTCCAGTTGTTCACCAAAATTCTAATTGCTTTTTACTATAAAACATTCATGCCCTCTTAAAAGATTTATTCCCTCAAAATGAAAGAAAGTGTTAACAAGAGGAGAATAGTAATATGTATGCTTATTTTATAAAGTAATAAAATTTATATTTATAAAATGGGGTTATTTGAATATGAGTAAAGTAAATTCTCTTTCATTCACATTCATGCATTATATGTAGGCACAAACAAACAAACGTGCACACACACGCACACACACACACACACACACACACATATATATATATATATATATATATATATATATATAAAGGATTTTAAAAAATAATGACATACTTTTATTGATCATTTTTCGAATGAGAAAATGAAAACTTAAGGGCCCTTTCGACTGGTGCTTTGTCAAAAGTAACAACCGGTAGATCATTTAAAAGTCTCAATGTAAATTAAATGGGTAAAAGAGAGATTCAATCAAACGAAATGGTGGGGTAATATGAAGGCAAATAGGAGGGAGGGAAAAAAAATTTATATATATATTGGTAAATACCTTCAAGTAATTCCCACCTCAGCAATCACATCATCGGCAAAAATTACCAGGGAGTGTTTCGGATGTCTTTGTCTACACAAGAACGGGCAGTAAAAAAAAATGGAGACTGCCTCGAGGACATTGAGATGGTGACTTGTCTTCGCCTTGTGTAGAACAGAAAATTGCTGGTCGTTGTAGTTTGTTTTGCAACTATTTGTACTACAAAGGTGGTCACCGATGGCAGAATCATGTGCCTGGGAAAGCCCGGATGTTGTTTGGGGAGGCTTCTTATATCCCTCAGGACGTGTTGATTTATTCGGATGCTTAACCTCTGCGTCATCCTACCAATGTAACTGGCAGCACACCAGCATTGGTATTTGTAAATTACATAACTTTGTTCAAAGATTGGCAGGACGTTTTTTTGAGCAGAGCGAAATGCAGGTATGGTGGTGAAAATTGTCCGGACTTTAACTGCATTAAAGCAGCGTGTTATGGCTAATTTGATTTTGTTTGCCAATGTATGACCAACAAGTCCTATCCACGGCAATCATAAATATACGGGACATTTAGGTGGACCAAACTCTTTGTTGCTGTTAAAATTTGAAATAGTTTGGTTAATCACCTTTGTAGCGAAATCCTCTGGATATCCATTGTCGGCAAAGATGTTGTTAATTGTTTTGAGTTCGTCTCCTATCTTGCAGTCAAAGCATATCATAAGAGCTCTAAATGTTAAACATTTAATTAAGTTTACCTTTCTGATAATATATATATATATATAATGTAATATAAAAATTGAAAAAACACAAGTTTCATTAACGAATGATGTTTACTAAGCCAACACTGCAGTGTTTCAGTTTGTTTAACAAACCTTTCTCAGGGCTTTTGTTGATTTAAGGAAAAATAAATTTGTTATATATATATTAAACATCATTCATTAATGAAACTTGTGTTTTTTCAATTTTTATATTACATATTGTTAGATTTACTTCCACTTTTTCTTCATATATATATATATATATATATATATATATGTGAAGAGAGGAAGTAAATCCGACGGTATGTAATATATCAAGAAAAATGAAAAAACACAGGTTTAAATGGGTTAAGTGGTGAGTTTATTGGCCGACGCTGCAGTGTTTCGATCTATTAAATAGATCATCTTCAGGGCATAAGATAAGAAATTATATATCACAGAATGATGAGAAAAAGTGAATGGTAATCCTTCTTATTCAGTCTGTTTAAAAATTTTTTCTGAAGTTTGAAAAAAGGAGACGGTTTTGAAATATGACATCAAATATTCTATTTTAAGGTGTGAGTATGTTTTTAAACAGACTGAATAAGAAGGATTACCACTCACTTTTTCTCATCATTCTGTGATATATAATTTCTTATCTTATGCCCTGAAGATGATCTATTTAATAGATCGAAACACTGCAGCGTCGGCCAATAAACTCACCACTTAACCCATTTAAACCTGTGTTTTTTCATTTTTCTTGATATATTACATATATATATATATATATATATATATATATATATATATATATATAAACCACAGAATATTTCTGTTTTATGATATCCAGGTGTAGACATTCAAGTTTTCTTGTTTTCCATACATTGGGATTTAAATCGTAGAGAAAATGTCCCATATTTTTTACCCAAGTGCTTTCAACTATTTTGCTGGTTGTTCTCAGGGGAATTGTTGATTGTAGTGATTGTTTTGTGCGAGTTGAAATCACTTGAGGGAAAAATATTGGACATTTTCTTTACCATTTAAATCCCAATCTTGAATGTCAACACCTGAAAATTATAAAGAAGAAATATTCTGTGGTCTTTAACGGAGCCTATTCAAATGAAATATAAACTTTCTAAAAACATATTTTTCTCCAAAAAATCTTTTTCTCCTGTTGATAACCTAATGTCAAAACTAGTTGAGAACAATCAAAAAATAAATAACATAAAAGAAATATTCTTATTTGTCTTATTATTTTTGTTCATATATATATATATATATATATATATATATATATGTGTGTGTGTGTGTATGCAAAGGGAATGACTTACCAGTAAAAAATATAGGGTTGTTCTCAATAATTGGTTGGTATAAGTCAGCATTATAATAAATGTAAAGTGCTCAATACATAAGTACAGCAGATTTAGTATTATAGTGTGTACAGAAATAAGCTACTCGAGTTTCACCATAAGGATCTTCAGGGTTAAATCCACTGAATTAATCAAGATATTGATTAATTATAGTTAACTGCAGGAGTTATAATTATGACCGTTGAAAACAGTTTCATAGTTAATGAACACTGTTGCGTCATTTTGAAAAGTTGAATGACAAACGCAATGTTGATGTGTCGTAAATGTAAATATGGAATATTTTAAAACTTTTCTTTTTTTTTTTTTTTTAAATATATTTTTTTTAAAAAATCAAAATTATGGTCAAGTCTCGCTGAAAGCACCAGTTCCCACTAGATTACTGAGGTTAAGTTGCAATGAACCTGTTCAATGCTTAATTAGGTGATCACTTAAGCAATAGCAGGTTCTGTAAGCAACCTGAGTTCTTTGTTTATCAAAATGAATTGATTCGGTATTAGATAACCTGAAAAAGATTAATATGCCATAAAACAAAAAATCAACCGACCAATAACAAAAAAAAAACAATGTAGGGTAGAAAACACATTGAAACTTTGTCTCATTGTACAGAAATGTTTGTTTAAAGCCATCTCATGATTGGTCATTATATAAATCCTATTATTATTAGTATTGTAGCGTTAGTTTGTATTTGCCTGGTGGAGTTGTCTGCCCCTTTTAGTTTGCTGGTGCCCGCTAGGGCACCATAGTATTTAAGCGCCGGGTTCAAACCCTTTCGCCCTCTTTTTCCTGTTTCAGCAACTACGAGCCACATGGGGTAGATTTTATCTAACCCCTCTCGTTGGGGCTCCGCCCCACTTACATTACTGTAAGTTCTTCACAGCATGGACTATCGCTAGTCTCATGTCTGTACTCTTTTATGTTATAATGTACCATTCATGAATGTGTCTTTATCTTTATTTGTGTACCCCTTTATATATGTAACTCTTTTACTATGTACGTTGTATTAACTGTTATCCATGTGCTGTGTATATTAAATGTTTTGTCCGTTAACCTTCGTCGGAGTTTTGTGTATCCAAAGTATGTATAACGTTGAAACTATCCTTACAGTATCTAGACTGAGACGAAGATATGAGGTTTACAGTCTATTGTAAAATGCCACTCAATTCAAAATACTAGGTTTATGGAGGGTAGAATAAAAATAGCACTCAGCCCAAAATAATGGGCTTATGGTTTCAAAGGAAAAATCTCTACTGTCTCATTGTTACTTATTTTGTTAATATTCATTTTTATATGCATAATAATATATATATATATATATATATAATAATCTATGTCATCTTGTTTCTATTTTTGATTAAATAACATCAAACTTTAAATGACTTTGAAAAGCTAATAATTTCTCCACTTTATTATATTTTCTTATTTATTAATTAAAAACATTTTTTTTTTTTTTTTTTTTTTTCAGAATGGGTAAACTTTGTGATGTGACCCTGCTGGCTGGAGATGTTGAGATAATGGCTCATCGTGCCGTCCTGGCTTCGTGTAGTCCTTACTTTTATGCCATGTTCACTGCTGAGATGGCCGAATCAAAAGCAAAAAAAGTGACCTTGCAGCAAATTGACCCAGCCGCTCTGAGTATGTTGATTGACTTTGTCTACACTTCAGAGATTCATGTCACAGAAGATAATGTCCAGGTATGTTATATCCACCCCCACCCCCCTGCCCCCCCCCACACACACCATTATCATGTTTATATATTAAACAAACCAGCTTGTCAACCATTTCACCATGCTATTGCGGATGGCAGTGGTAGAAAAGGGTTAAATAAACACAGAATTGATTGTGTAAGAATATTATATGACTATTTCTTATTTGTAAGTAATTTTCTCGTAAAATTTTACATTAGATAACTTTAAATATACATTAAAATAAAACAAACTATATATGAATACATAATACTGGGCATGTACTTATTAATACTTGCATTAAAAAACAATTAGGACTGTCTAAGTTTGCATACTCAAATTTTGAGTGTATATAAAATAAGGTTGTTCTCTATTGTATGTATTGACGATTTTGAGTAATGTGATGTAAGCAGTGGCATAGTCTTAGTTACGCACAAACAGAAATCAAATCTTCATTATTAATAGATATAGACAAAAAACATGTGTCTTACCTTGCATAAAGATTTCGGTGAAAAATGTAATACAGCCCAGATACTGTAAGATATAGTGAATAGTATTATTAAATCCTCATTGAAGTTCTTAAACTTTTGACTAAGAGGAATTTGAGGTTCTACTTATGTTATAACCCAGCTCCTATGTATACATATGCATGCATATATATATATATATATATATATATATATATAATATATATATATATTAATTAATGTTGATATTATGATATTATGACATCTCAACCACTTCTCATCTGATGATTGGACTACCAAGAAACTTGAAGTTATGAGTGTGAAATCATAATATCAACATTAATTATAAATCTGCTCTGCTTTATTAGCATTGAGCACCTTTCCATGCAAATACTTTTCTCATTTTTTCATTCACTATTCATTATATATATATATATATATATATATATATGTGTGTGTGTGTGTGAAGAAAGGAAGTGAATCCGACAGTATGTAGTATATTAAGAAAAATGAAAAACACAGGTTTAAATGGGTGAGTTTATTGGCCGACGCTGCAGTGTTTCGATCTATTAATTAGATCATCTTCAGGGCATTTGTTGGTATATGGAAGGTAATAAGAAATTTTTTATCACAGAATAACGAGAAAAGCGAGTCGTAGTCCTTGTTATTCAGTCTGTTTAAAAAAAATTTTTGAGGTTTGAAAAAAGGGGATGGCCAATAAACTCACCACTTAACCCATTTTAACCTGTGTTTTTTCATTTTTCTTAATATACTACATATATATATATATATATATATATATATATATACACACACACACACACGTGTGTGCACCTAAGTTTAGCTAATGGTAGGTCATACACATACACTCACGTATATTCATCTATCCGATTTCCTAATGCTAAATGATCATGTCAATAAGTTCACTAAAAACATTTAAATTTCCAAATTTATTACGCAAAAAAAAAAAATATTATTTCTAAAAAAATCAACATTAAAACATATTACCGCACATAATTCATTACATTCGATTTTATTATATTTTTATACAATACATTGCTATTTTTCTTTTCAAGGTACCACTGTGTGTGTGTGTTCATGTGCATATCTAGGATTGATGTCGGGAAACTTTTTGGTTGTATTAGAAGCATGGAAAAGCGTAAAATAAGGAATAATAATCAAAATTCAAAGTGCTGAATATTATGTTATTTTTAATCTTATCTTTAATTCGGATATTTCTGGCAGACATCTGCCTTTTGTCAAAGAGTTTTGCAAAATTACACATTTTTTATTTTATTTTTTACATTCTTGCACAAATATTAAGTTTTAGCATTTTTTAAAAATCTTACAGTGAAATTCTAATATCAAAAAATCGTCTGTTGGTTTATTTATAAATAAGTGTAAGGTTGTAAGTGGAAACTTGCAGTGCTAAGCAAAACTGTCCTTTTGATTACTGGTCTGGTTTGGGGTACTCATTGGAGACTTGGTCCAACTTTAAATATTTCTTATACATCAAGTTAAAATTAGCTACCAAACTTTCTAGACAGGAAGTTGACCAATGCAAGTTGCTATATAAATCTCTTTAGATCAGTGTCATTCACACGATTAATCCAAACAAAAAAGGTAAGTTAGCTGTTCTCTTAAATGTTCACCTATTTGAATCTTAAGTTTTATTATTCTTTCATGCTACAAAAAAATCCAGTATATTTATATCTTTTTATATAACCTTTTCATCTAATGTATGAAGCATATGTGAAATCCATACATTTTATATATATATATATATATATATATATATATATATATATACTTGTTCCTTAATCTTCCAACCCCTCTGGGTAAATATCAGACCCTCATAATTATTTAAGATGAAATGCAAAAATTGTAAATCCTGAGTATCAGAATTCGTATTTCTTATGAGTATTGTTATCTCAGCTAAATAATGGACCATTCCAATTTTATTATAAAGAAAGAAAAAGACAGAAAAAATATAAGAAAGAAAGAAAGAAAGAAAGAGTAGGGGAAAGATAGAGAGAGGGGGCGATAATCAGTTTCAATCAAACATAATGAAAAAAAGCAAAGAGAGAATTAAATCAAGGTTATTATACTTTTTACATATTGAATTATTTGCAATAGTTCTTAAGTAAACATATCAAACATTTTTATAATTAAATTATCATACTGTCATATATCCACCAAAAACCTGCCCAGACTACGTAGTTTCCACTACAAAAAAAAAAAATGGAGACTATGCCATCGGAAGGATGGTAACAACATATATCTACAGGTCCTGCTAGTATTATTTTATCATTTTTTAATTTATTTTATTTCTTTATTTTTCAGACGTTGCTGCCTGCTTCCAATCTGCTGCAATTGATTGAAGTTCAAGAAGCTTGCTGTGAATTTTTACAAAGTCAACTCCATCCTTCCAATTGTTTAGGAATCAAAGCTTTTGCTGACCTCCACGACTGCACAGACCTCCATATTTATACACAGACCTACATCGAACAACATTTTAGGTTAGAACATCTCAACACTACACATTCACATCTTTTAATTTTATAGAGATTTCTTTTTCTTCTGAATGAAAATGTCCAATCAAATTTGAATTACAATATTATAATTAATTGCAAATAGATAAGTACTGAATAATTAACATTTGATATTATCATATATGTGCTAGAGAGGGGTGAGGCAGAGAGGAGAGTAGCCTTGACAGCAAAGAGAGCCAGAAAGAGGGAGAAAAGACAGCAGCCCCAGAAAGCATCACAGTTTGTGTGCATTCAGTACACCAAAGACTGTCACTCAGGAATTGGCCTGCACAGTCACTTGCGCAGATGCAGATAAAAAAATTTATTTTTTATATTTTTTATTTTGGACACTACGCCATCGTTCTTAGTGGACGGAAAGGTGCCAGCAACAAATATGTGCTATAAGGCAGTGGCTGAGGGTCTTCATGTTCTGGGTATAATATTAAACTCTAACTGATAGTGAGATTCCACTTATGGAGCTCTGGAGAATGTGGAGCACCCCTTTATCACCATTGCTCCCAGGTCCACCCTGACCCAGAATGGTAGTACATGTAGTGTCCCATATATGGGTTAAATAGATAAAATGTGTTTATAATAAAGAATTGAGTGCCCTTCAAGAATGAATTTACTTCAAAACTTTGCTGACTTTAGATGACCCACCGAGGTTGATATGCCGTAAAACAAAACAAATAGACAAAACAAACATTTAATATTTATCTCTCTTGATAAATTATATGGATTGGAGTTAGCACAAATGAAGTATTACAAATTTGATTGGAAATGGCCTTATTCTCTAAGTTTTAGCTTTTTAACATTATTGCCCTAGCAAAAAATTAACTATTTTGTAGTGTTACAATAACATGTTTAGTAACTGGTAGTTTCTCACCTGTGTAATCCTCAAACCAAGAGGATTTTGTGATGTGAGAAACTGACAGTTACCAAGCACCATTGATTTTATGTCTACACTACCCTAACATATATAGCTGTTGTGTCAGCTTGTTTGGAATATGATTCTATTTGTAGATTTGCAAATAGAAATTATTTGAATAATTATTTATCAAAATTTAAACTGCTTAATTCAATTAGAATTTGCATTTACACAACGATGCTGATAGCTTTTTAATTTAGTGCATCCTGGAACACACAGATTTGATTTGAATGGGCCCCAGGAAATTTGATGGGCCCTAACTAAAGTTTCTTAATAAATTGATAGGTTTTTTATTTATGAGCTGAGGAAAGGGGACAGGAATTTTTTTTTTTTTATGAAACAACTGAAGATGTCTAACTCTTACCTTGTAGCCCATTCCATGTAATTTGTTACTAAGAAAATATTGAAATGTATTTGCATTTAACTTGAAATGGTGGAACAAAAAGAAAAACAATTAAAAAAAACTAAAAAACATGAATATTTACAGCAGAGTCAAGTAATATCCAACTTAGGCACAAGGCCAGAAATTCTCTCATAATGTTGATAGTGGAAATTTCCTCTTTAAACAAAGAAAGCTACTTTCTGACAATTAGTGGAGAACTCATATCCCTGAACTGTTACAAGCTGGTTGTGTGCAATGTATTTGGATGTTTTTATGGAAAAATTGCAGCCCTAGGAGCATCTGTGGGATACATGGATAGGATTTTACTGCATCCTTTTAGATTTTTATGTGTCAGGGATGCAGGACGTGTACCTATCAGCATCCATGCTTACATTTTATATATATATATATATATATATAAACCTCTCTCTTGTACAAAATATTTTTCTAATGAATTTTTTTTCTTTCTTCTCCAGTGAAGTTGTCCATTATGATGAATTTTTGTCCTTATCGGCTCCTCAGGTGGGCAAACTTATAGCAAGTGATAGACTGACTGTACCCTCTGAAGAACAGGTAAGTGCACACTTAAACCTTTGCTTAACAACTTCCATTATTATTTGTCTGAATTCTCACAGCCAAAACATTGGAATTCAATTTGTCTAAATTTTTGAGATGAAGCTTGATAATTTGTATTATTTAAATTTTTTTTTGACTGTTGTCCTCATTTTTATTGTTTATCAATGTGCACTTCAGAACCTTTTTGTTTGAATCTGGAGCCTTCACGGAACTTCAAACCGAATCCTTTATTTAATCTATTAGAGTAGATTGTTCTCATTCTGTTAACCATGACTGAGCACAAGTGTTAAGCTTTAAGTATTCTATGATATTTTCGCTTGTAGTCAGGATTGAACCTGCAACCTCCAGGTGATTGTCACTTATAACTGGATATCCATTACAACATGTGTCCAACGTTAAAGTTAGAAATGTGAACTTGGAATGAAGATTGTAAGGGATAAGGGAGAGAATGAGAAGATACAGGCAAATGGAGAGAGAAGAGCAAAGGCATAATGGATAATTTTAGTTGTCATGGAATTTTCCCAAGTTCTTTTGTCATAATCCTTTCTGGAAATTTTTTCTATAATTTCAGAAAATTAAAAATTCTTTGAAATGAGAAAGAAAAAAAAAGAAGCTATTTACTAGGGAGATCCAAAAAGTACCTGCACTCTTGTTTTATGGAAGCCAAGCTAATCATGGATGAATTGATAGGTAGAACCATGACTAATCTGCAGAGAACAAACTACCTTATCCCTGATAACTTGCCAGTTCACCATTACCATCTCTCAAGCTTACTGAATCTTTTCATCAGCAGCACAAAGGAAGAGTTCACTTGTTTGAACAAAGTTTTGAATGTATTAAGGATAAGGAAAAAGGTTTACTAAGCAAAGATACAAGGTGAACAGCGTAATTGGTAATTGCTAGGTTGAATTAACAAGTCCTGTGAGATTTTGTTGTTTCTCTCTTCCAATGTTTTGTCAGACATTATTTATAGAAAAAACAGATGATTCAATTCTCATTATTTAGGTACTATATGACAAAATTTATAGAATGTTTTTCTAATTTTTTAATTTTTTTTTGTTTTTGTTTATGCAGGTTTTTGAAGCTGTTCTCTCCTGGATTGAACATGACGTGCTTCATCGTCAACACAACATTGCCGAACTGATGGAACATGTTAGGGTTACCATTAATGTCACAAGAGTTCCTTGTGCAGCGTGTAGAATCTGAACCGATGATAAAGTCTAATAGTCAGTGCAAGGATCTCTTGATAGAGGCAATGAAGTATCATCTATTAAAAGCAGAACAGAAAGTACTCTTCCAAACACCAAGGACATTACCAAGAACTCCAATTGGATTACCAAAGGTTTGTGACGGGGTGGGGGTCTCTTTTTTTTTTTCTTTTTTTGGATGGGGGGGGGTCTTTTTTTTCTTCTTTTTTTTGATGGGGGGTGGGGGTCTCTTTTTTTTTCTTTTTGGATGGGGGGTGGGGGTCTCTTTTTTTTCTTCTTTTTTTGGATGGGGGTGGGTTCTTTTTTTTCTTCTTTTTTGGATGGGGGTGGGGGTCTCTTTTTTTTTCTTCTTTTTTTTGGATGGGGTGGGGTGATTTAAATAAAGTAGAATTTGATAACAATTAGATGCATGATATTAAGTAAATATTTACTTATCTCAGACTATTATCTCTTCTTGTCGGCAAGGCCTAGAATATGCTATCACCTGAAGGGGGGTGAGGTAAGAACCCCTGCCCCTCCTTCAAAAAGGTGTGTCCTGGGTATGAGACTAAACTACATGTGATGGTGAGGCTCCAGTTCTGGAACTTTGGAGAGTGTGGAGTACCCCTTCATTGCCCTCACTCCCAGGTCCACCCTGATCCAGAGTGATAGTACCTGTTATGGTCTCATCTATGAGTCAAATAAAGAGTCGTTGGGGTGGCCTAAAGTCGTTATCAGACAGACAGTGAAGGAGTCTATCCCCTTTTGACTAGCACTAGATCAAGGAGATTGTTTTTTGCGTCTGAAGTGGAGGTCCTTACTTTACCACATAAATGTTTATGTAGGCTGACTAGCAAAATCCCATGTCAATCAGCTCTGACCTTCCAGGGGTAATGACTGATAGGGATGGGTTGTCAAGAGAGAGTCATGGATATCCATGCTGCCAGCAATACCTGATGATGATGGTGGTACTTTGATAAAAGTGACACTGTCTTTTATTTTTAATAATAATCATCTTACTGTACCCACTCAATATCTCGGGTCACGGCCTACTAATATATACAACCCCATATGTCACATAAACAGGTAGAATTCTAACAGGCTGATTCATTTTATAGTCAATTTATAACTGTTTAAAAAAAAGTGTTAAAAATATACAAACTTGTTTTTTTTTCTTCAGAAATGTAATAAGAAAAGATTAAAACAAACAAACAAAATAGTTAAAGAATTCTACAGTTCTACAAAACAAACACACCAACAATTTATCTTTGATTTCAGGTTTATATCAGAAAAAAATTCAACCTTTTCAATGTGAAATGTATTCCCTGGTCATGGTTGGTAATGATACTACAGAGAAACAGTATTTCTCGAGGAGAACTTACGGTTCCATCTAGCCAAATGTTTGTGCTTTAAGATTTTTCGAAACCGACATAAATTGACTATAAAATGAATAGGTCTGTTAGAATTCTACCTGCTTATTTGACATATGGGGCCGTATATATTAGTAGGCCGTGCTCAGGTATATAATGGAGAGAGACAGACAAACAGACAGAATAGAGATGATGGTCCTTATTTGTTAACTCGGCTACTATTTCGTTGATCGCCATATTCTTCTCAGGGCTGATTCTGTGGGTCTGTTTCTTCTTTTTTGTTCGGGCTGGTCATTTCTTGTTTAAAGGAATCAACAAGACTTGTCTTTCTTTTATTTCAAACAACCCAGCCCGTGATTCAACCGCACAGTGAGTTGCAACCCCTGAGAGATATCCTCTCTCGTTGGGTGTCTCCTCGCATCTAAATCAAACTATCTCACACCTGTAATCATGCGCATCTGGAGGGGTTAAGTCAGGGTCATCATTAATCAATCATAACCCTTACGGTTATGGAAATTCCCCACTTAACTCCCTCCAATTTTGAATCTAATGATTTTTGAATACTTATTCAAAATATTCTTACTACTGTACGTACATAATTCATTGACTATCCATGAATTATATAACATAACAACTTGTATGTAATATGAAAAGTACTATGTGATAGTAATTTGATGAAAAGGATGCATAGGCAAAAGCAAAACATGAATGAATGAAGTGTTGCATAAATGATTGGCTTAAAAATATATTCTTCTTTGTATCATTCATTAAATTCAATTTATAAAATATAGAAAACTTAAGATCATTTAATCATTGTATTGTTTCTTATATCCAAATCTTTTTTTGTATCTCTAATATTTAGGTATTGTTAGTGTTAGGAGGACAGGCACACCAAAAGCGATCAAAAGTGTTGAGTGTTATGATTTCAAAGAAGAACGATGGTACCAATTGGCAGAAATGCCATTACGCCGTTGTCGATGTGGTAAGTCAATTCTTTTATATTTTTTTTTTATTTTTAAAACATTCACCAGTTAATTCTTGTATATCTTAATTTATTTTTAATGTCTATATGAATGTGTAAATAAAAGTCCTGTGCGTACATTAAAATTGTGTAATGGTCAATATTGGTGTGATCATTTTTAGAGAAAAAAAAATTGTCATTGTCCTAAATATAAGTAATAATTTTGTTTGTAAAGTTGAAATTCAAATGAGATGGACAAGGAGAAATTTGTGCTATCTTTTTTTTTTAATTAAATTTTTAACTTTAACTGTTAACCCTAACCCAACCCTTACCCCTAAAAATATATTTATGTTGTCTCATTTCTTATTTGTATTTTATTGGGGGAGGGGGTGAAGGCATTGTAAATCAAAAAACTAAATTATTTTGAAACAGTATATCAAAATGAAAAAATGCAAGTAGCATAGCATTATTAAGTGAAGGAATCTTGGATGAATCTAATCCTATAAACCCCAAAAAACTTTAGATGCCTTTGATTTTGAAAGAGCATTAGGTTTATTAGTTCCATAAATTCACTCTGAATTTTCCAGTAGGACACATGGCGTAATGAATATTAAGCATTGGAGTTAATACAGTTCTAAGTGATAATCATCTGGAGGTTGCAGGTTCAATCCCAACTGTAGAGTAAAATAACATAGAATACTTAACATAGCTTAACATTTGTACCCAGTCATGGTTAGTGAGGTAATCTGAACATTAGCTACATAAATGAGAGTAACCTCCCCTTCTTTTTTTTTACTTTGAGGAAGTTTTGTTTTGTAAAAACATGGATTTTTCGACAAATTGGGTATACCTATACTTTTCTAATATAACCGGTACTCTCATTGAAATATTAACATCCTTTTTTTTTTTTTTTAAATCGATTTAAACATTTTAACACCTTTATAGGAATACCTTTAATATATTTTCAAACAGTCCCACATGTTCACCATTTCTTCAACATATGCTTAGAATCTCCCACAGGTGATTTAAAAAAAAAAGATGTTAATATTTCTATGAGAGTACCTGTATATTAGAAGAGTATAGGTATACCATATTTGTCGAAAAATCCGTGTTTTTACAAAACAAAACACATGGCTTCCTCAAAGTGAAAGAAACAAGGGGGGGTTAATCTCATTTATGTAGGTAATGTTCAGATTACCATTAGCGAAATGAGAACAATCTACCCCAGTGTATTAAATAAAGGGTTCTGTTTCAAATTCTCTCGATTCCAACATGAGGATTCCTAAGTTCACCAAGAAACACTTGGAAAAGACTTTAGGTCATTTTGGCCGAAATATTACGGATATAACAATAAAGATGAGGACAATAGTGTGAAAAATCTAAATAATACACGTTTTATTATTGTCACAGATTTTAATGAAACTTCAATTCTTTTAGACACACATAGGAAGTGATTATGTTTCCTTGATTATTGTTGTCAAAGTTCTCTTAGTTGTAATGAAAAGTCATCATTTTTTAAATAGAAAATTTCGGTAATCTGAACATTAGCTACATCAATGAGAGTAACCTCCCCTTGTTTGTTTCACTTTGAGGAAGCCTTAGTGTTTTGGTCGGCCATTTTCATTTTACCATAGATCTACACTGAAAAATACAAATTTGGTTCGATTCAATACAACTGAATGTTTTAAACACAAAAAATTTGATAAAATGTGTTCTTAATAACAATTAAGTTCATTTCAAATAATGCGCAAGCACAATTAGAAACACATTTTATGATATTTTTCATGTTAAAATATGCAGTTGTATTGATTCGAACAATTCGTATTTTCAGTGTAGATTTACGGTGAAATGAAAAGAGGTTGATATGCGTTAAACAAACCCAAACTCAGATGTGAGGTTGTTTCTCAAACTTACAACTGAAAACAACAATTGCCTTGATAAAAAAATTTGATGTCGGCTGGCAGGAGTGGGGTGGGGGCGGTCCAATACTGTACAATTTAAAAAAAGATGATCTTACAGATAATTCGTAGTTTTGAATTAAATTATCAGGAAAAAGAAAATCTTTTCTTTTAATGTTTTTATCATTTATTTATCTGAATTTTTTAGATGAGGCTTGTTATGTATTATTTTGATTTTTCAGACTGTTGTCCTCATCTTTATTGTGATATATACATACACAATGTCCATATTGTGTTCATCTCTATACTTCCTCTACTCAAGAGATCACTATAGCCCAACATATGCACTGCTTCTTTGAGATATCTTCTTCTCCAATGTTCTTTCCTATCTATTATCTTAACTTTATCTCACAAAGGTAGATGGTTGATGTAATGGAATGACCCATCTTCCCCATACCTCAGTGGTGGTAGTAGTAGTGGTAGTGCTAGCCACTATTTAAGATCACTCTGTGTGAGACTTATGTGAAGGACTCTCCTCATAATACTCCCATGATCAACCACTCGGTATAACTGGTCATTTATGATTTAACAATGGTTTAGTTTAGAAAAGTTGGGTATAGCTGACCATATATAGAAGGAAAAGAGAAACTCTCTACCTTGTGGGATAAAGTTAGAATAATTAGATAGAAAGAAACATTAGAGAAGAAGATGTGGTGTCAAAGAAGCAACACATATGTGGGCTATAGTGACCCTCTTGAATAGACCAATTGTAGAAATGAACACAATATGGATGTTGTGTATGTATATTTCACAATAAAGATGAACGTTAACAAAAATTAAATAATACATACAAGCCCTCTAAAAAAATTCAAATTTGTATCATTTATTTAAAATTTCTGAAAACCAAATAAAACTTAAAAGATCCTTTTAGATTTTTGTAAATTTTGTTTTATTCTAAAATTTTATTTTCCAATTCAATTCTTTGCAGGCGTAGCTGTGGATAAATGGACAGGTTTTTGTAGTTGGTGGATTTAGCGGATCTTTACGAGTTCGGACTGTTGATGCTTATGAATCCAGTTAAAGACACCTGGGTATCGGTTCCGAGTATGAAGGGCGCAGAAGCACGTTAGGAGTTGCCTTGCTCAACGACCTTATTTATGCTGTGGGAGGTTTCGTGGATCTTCAGGTGACAATTGTTTTAGAATTTATTTTATATTTTTTATTTTTATTGATTATTGTTCATTATTTCCTTCCTTGCAAATAAATAATAAAGGTAAGTAAAACCAATTCAAGATTTAATTTAATGTTTTATTTTCATCTATTAAGGAAATAAATTTTATTGAAAATATTAATTAGATTTTGATAATTTGGTGACTTTTTGAAAAGTTTATTATTTATAATATCACATCTTTTTTTCTTTTTTTTTTTTTGGCTTAAAAATAAACCTTCAAATAAACTTTATTTCTTTTCTTTTCTTTTACTCCTTCTTCTATCGCTTCTATTTCTTCCTCTATCTTCCAACTGGGGCAAGTCATCATGGGGAGTAATGGCTAATATGCTGGACTCACCATCATGGTTGTTGCCAATACCAGCTCACTCCATGTTATTGAGGAAGGATTCAACCATGTTGTCATTACAAACTCCTTTACACAACTTATGACATTTTTACAATCCCTGCATGACTTGCCATACATTTCATTAATTGCTGTTTGCATTCTAAATCAAAAAATAAACTGCATAAACTTCCCTCTTGGCAGTAGTGTCATGGAAGCTTCATCAAGAAAGGCTTGTTAAGCCAGATTGAGCATGTGCAGGCACATGCAAACAATACAATAGTGTTACAACAGCCTCACAAACAGTTTCCCTGCATCTCCAGTTCTTTGGAGGACTTACTTTTGGAATTACCCTCCATATTTACCCAACCTCTACACAGACAAGGTATGATACAAGGTGAATTTTAAAGTGGAATAAAGCTGGTTTTAATTTTTTTCTTCTTCTCCTAAACTGGTTGCCCTAACAAGACTAAAGAACTCAGTCTAACCACTACAGTTTACCCCCATAGCTGAGGGAAGATGAAATGGATTTATGCTTTTTCAAAAATCATTAATACAAAGAGAATAAAGTAGACATTAAACCAATCCAAGTTTTGAATTGCATCAATCATCATCATCATCATCAACGAGGGGGTCTGACAGCACAGATTCCCTTGACTCTCTCTCACCATCCAATCCTATTGGATCACAAACCTCTTGGCAAGTCTTCTCGATAACATCCAGTGTCCTGCACAGAGCTGATGAATTGGGTTTGTTCCTGCTTCTTTAGCAGTGCCAAGCATGTCTTTCTCTTCTTAATTGGATGGTTGTGGTGAGAGGGGCGTAGTGGCCATGATAGCTGCTGTTTTTGTATAGACTCTGTTCCAGGATGTGTTTAAGACAGCATGCAAGCATTCTTCTGTAGTTTTATCTAGTTTGTTTTTTTCTCCTCCTGGTGTGAAAAACTCAAATAAAGAGTAATACCTCGATCTTGCCAGAGAATTGAAAAGCTGTGAAATAATGAGGGGCAAAGTGATACCAATTGTATTTAAAAGCACTTGGAATGGTGTTTCATCACTCAAAGTCCAAGTCTTGTATTTTGCCGATCTTCCGTATGAGCAAAATGTGAAACATGGTCGTTTTTTTGGTTTTTTTTTTTTTTTTTAAGTAGAGTTTTATAAAAATACACCCAGACCCTAAAAAATGTTTGATCTGTTTTGTTTCTCTCTCCCTGACCATAAACTAGTTTGACCATTTGAAGAAGTGCAACTATCTACATATTGATGAAATTCATGGACTTGGCAATACTCCACTTTGGCCCTATCTTGGTGACGGGCGGTCAGACGAGGCCTCTCCGATCATCGGCTGCGCTTCATGTCATCTCTCCTCAACATGATCACATTTTTTTAGGGTCTGGGTTATTTTTTAAAACTCTACTTAAAAAAAAAAAAACCAAAAAAACGACCATGTTTTTTCACATTTTGCTCATACGGAAAGTATTCGGCAAATACGACTTGGACTTTGAATGATGCAACACCATTCCAAGTGCTTTAATACAATTGGTATTCACTTTGCCCCTCATATTTCACAGCTTTTCAATTCTCTGGCAAGATCGAGGTAATACTCTTTAATGAGTTTTTTCAACACAGGAGGAGAAAACAAAACTAGATACAAACTAAGAAGAAATCTGCATGCTGTCTTGAACAACACATCCTGGAACAAGTAGTCTACAAAAACAGCAGCTATATGGCCACTTACGCCCCATCTCACAAACCATCCAATTAAGAAGAGAGACATGCTTGGGCAACTGCTAAAGGAAGCAGGCACAAACCCATTCATCACGCTTGTGCAGAACTGGATGTTATCGAGAGACTGGCCAATGAGTGTGTCCCAATAGGGTGGATGGTGGTGAGAGAGAGTCAAGGAAAGAATCTGTGCTGTCAGCACCCCCTTGATCGATGAATGATGATGATGATGGCATTCAAAAACTTGGATTGGTTTAAAATGTCTACTTTAAATTCTCATTTGTATTTGATTTTTTGAAAAAGGCATAAATCCATTTTATCTTCCCTCAGCTTTGGGGTAACTGTAGGGTAGACTGAGTCTTTAGTCCTTGGTTAGGCAACCAGTTTAGGAGAAGAAGAAAAAAATTAAAACCCAGCTTACTCCTTTAAAAATTCACCTTGTGATGATATTGTTGTGGTAGAGGGGTTTGGGTATTGAGGTAATTTCCAAAAGTAAGTCCTCAAAGAACTGGAGATGCAGGGAAACTGTTTGTGAGGCTGTTGGTAACACTATTGTATTTGTTTTGCATGTGCCTGCACATGCTCAAATCTTGGCTTAACAGCCGTTTCTGATGAAGCTTCGATTGACAACAACTAACTGCCAAGAGGGGAAGTTTATGCAGTTATTTTTGGTTTAGAATGCAAAACAGCAATTAATGGAAATGTATGCAAGTCAGTGCAGGGATGTTAAAAATGTCATCAAGTTGTGTAAGGAGTTTGTAGATGACACATGGTTGAAATCCTTCACCTCAATAACATGGAGTGAGCTGTATGGCAAAGCAACATGATGTGAGTCCGCATATTGCCATTATCATGATGACTTGCCCCATGAAATAGAGGAAGAATAAAGCGCTAGAGAAGTGAGTAAAAAGAAAAGAAAAAGAAATAAAGTTTTATTTTGAAGGTTTATTTTTAAGCCAAAAAAAAAAAGAAAAAAAGATGTGGAATTTCATAAATAATAAACTTTTTCAAAAGCCACCAAATTATCAAATCTAATAATATTTTCATGTAAATTTATCTCCTTAATAGATGAAAATAACTTAATTTAATCTGAATTGGTTTTTACTTACCCTTTATTTATTTATTTGCAAGGAAAGATAATGATGAACAATAATCAATAAAAATAAAAAATAAATAAATCTAAACAACTTGGTCAACCTGAAGATCCATCGAAACCTTCCACAGCATAAATAAGGTCGTTTGGAGCAAGGCAACTCCTAACGTGCTTCTGCGGGCCTTCATCTCGGACACGATACCCAGGTGTCTTTAACTGGATTCATTTACAGCATCCAACAGTCCGAACTCGTAAAGATCGCTAATCACCAACTACAAAACCTGTCCAGGTTTATTCACAGCTACGCCTGCAAAGAATTGAAATTGGAAAAATAAATTTTAGAATAAAACAAAATTTTAACAAAAATCTAAAGGATCTTTTAAGTTTTTATTTTGGTTTTCAGAAATTTTAAATAATGATTACAACTTTTGAATTTTTTTTTTGAGATACTGGCTTGTATGTATATTTATTTTTGTTAACGTCAATCTTTATTGTGATATACATAAAACATCCATATTGTGTTCATTTCTACATGGTTATTCAAGAGGTCTATAAGCCCAGACATATGTTGTTGCTTCTTTGACAAGCCACATCTTCTTCCTCTAATGTTCTTTTCTTCTAATTATTCTAACTTTATCCAAAAGGGTAGAGAGTTTCTCTTTTCCTTCTATATATGGTCTAGCTATACCCAATTTTCTAAACTAACCTTGTTAAATCATAAATGACCAGTTAATACCAGAGTGTGTGATCTGGGAGTATTATGAGGAGAGTCCTTTCACATAATCTCACACAGAGTGATCTTATAGTGGCTAGCAGCTACCACTACTACTACCGACCACTGAGGTATGGGAAGAATGGGTCATTCCATACATCAACCATTCTATCCTTTGTGAGATAAAGTTAAGATAATAGATAAGGAAAGAACATTGGAGAAGAAGAATATCTCAAAGAGCAGTGCATATGTTGGGCCTATAGTGATCTCTTGAGTTAGAGGAAGTATAGAGATGAACCACAATATGGACATGTTGTGTTATGTCATATATCACAATAAAGATGAGGACAACAGTCTGAAAATCAAATAATACATAACAAAGCCTCATCTAAAAAATTCAGATAATAAATGATAAACATTAAAAGAAAAAGATTTTCTTTTTCCTGATATTTAATTCAAAACTAACGAATTATCTGTAAGATCATCTTTTTTTAAATTTGTACAGTATTGGACCGCCCCCACCCACTTCCTGCCAGCCGACATCAATTTTTTTATCAAGGCAAATTGTTGGTTTTCAAAGTTGTAAGTTTGGAAACAACCTCACATCTGAGTTTGGGTTTTTGTTTTAACTGGCATATCAACTCTTTTCAATTTCACGCGTAAATCTACACTGAAACATACGAAAATTTGTTCGAATCAATCAACTGCAATAGTTTTAACATGAAAATTATCTATTATATATGGTGTTCTTAAATTGTGCTTGCGCATTATTTGAATGACTTAATTGTTATTAAGACACATTTTATCAAATCTTTTTGTGTTAAACAATTCAGTTGTATTGAATCGAACAAATTTGTATTTTCAAGTGTAGATCTTATGGTAAAAATGTAAAAATGGCCGACCAAAACCATAAGGCTTCTCAAAGTGAAACAATAAGGGGAGGTTACTCTCATGAATGTAGGCTAATGTTCAGATTACGATTTCCTATTTAAAATAATGATGACTTTTCATTACAACTAAAAACTTTGACAACAAATAAAATCAAGGAAACATAATCACTTCCTATGTGTTCTAAAAAGAATTGAAGTTTCATTAAAAATCTGTGACATAATAACGTGTATTATTTAGATTTTTCACACTATTGTCTCATCTTTATTGTTATATCCGTAAATATTCGGCAAAATGACCTAAGTCTTTTCCAAAGTGGTTTCTTGGTGAACTTAGGAATCCTCAATGTTTGGATCGAGAGAATTTTTGAAACCAGAACCCTTTATTTAATACCACTGGGGTAGATTGTTCCTCATTTCGCTAAAATGGTAATTGAACATTACCTACATAAATGAGATTTAACACCCTTGTTTCTTTCACTTTGGGCAAAGCCATGTGTTTTTGTTTGTAAAACACGGTTTTCGACAATATGGTATACCTATACATCTTCTTATATACAGGTGTACTCTCATAGAAAAATATTAACATCTTTTTTTTTTTAAATCACTGGTGGGAGATTCTAAGCCAATATGTTGAAGAATGGTGAACATGTGGGACTGTTTGAAGAAATATATTAAAAGGCTATGGCCTATAAATGGTGTTAAAATGTTTACAATCGATTAAAAAAAAAGGAGTTAATATTTCTAATGAGAGGTACCGGATATTAGAAAAGTCTGGTGATACCATTTGTCGAATAAATCCACGTTTTTTACAAAACAAACTTCCTCAAGTGAAACAAAAAGAGGGGAGGTTATCTCATTTATGGTAGCTATGTTAGATTACCTCACTAACCATGACGGTGACAGAATGTTTAGCTATGTTAAGTATTCGCTATGTTATTTTACTCTACAGTTGGGGATTGGAACCTCAACAGCCTCCAGATGAGTTATCACTTAGAACTGTATTAAACTCCGATGCTTAATATTCATTACGGCCATGTGTCCTACTGGAATTCAGAGTGAAGTTTATGGTACATAAACCTAATGCTCTTTCAAAATCAAAGGCATCTAAAGTTTTTTGGGTTTTTTAGGATTTAGAGTTCATCCAAGATTCCTTCACTTAATAATGACTATGCTACTTGCATTTTTTTCATTTTGAGATTATACTGTTTCAAAATAATTTAGTTTTTTTTGATTTACAATGCCTTCACCCCCTCTCCCCAATAAAATCAAATAAGATGAGACAACATAAATATATTTAGGGGTAAGGGTTGGCGGTTAGGGTTAACAGTTAAAGTTAAAAATCTTATTAAAAAAAAAAGAATAGCACAAATTTCTCCTTGTCCATGCCTCATTTGATATTTCACTTTACAAACAAAATTATTACTTATATTTTAGGAAACAGATGACAATTTTTTTTTCTCTAAAAATGATCACACAAAGTATTTGACCATTACACAATTTTAATGTACGCCACAGGACTTTTAATTTTTAGCACATTCATATATGACATTAAAAATAAATTAGAATATACAAGATTAACTGGTGAATGTTTTTAAAATAAAATAAAAATAAAAAAGAATTGACTTACACATCGACAACGGCGGTAAATGGCTTGTCTGCCAATTGGTACCATCGTTCTTCTTTGGAAATCATAACACTCAACACTTTTTAATCGCTTTTGGTGCCTGTTCCTCCTAACATAACAATACCTAATATATTAGAGTAAAAAAGAATTTGGATATAAGAACAATCAATGATTAATGATCTTAAGTTTTTCTATATTTTGATAATTGGAATTTAATTGATGGATACAAAAGAAGAAATTATATTTTTTAAGCAATCATTTATGCAACACTTCATTCATTCATGGTTTCTTTTTGCCTTGCATCCTTTTCATCAAATTACTATCACAGTAGTACATTTCATATTACATAAAGTTGTTTATTGTTTATATAATTCATGATAGTCTAATGAATTATGTACGGTACAGTAGTAAGAATATTTTGATAAGTATTCAAAATCATTAAGATTCAAAAATTGGAGGGAGTTAAGTGGGGAAATTTCCAATAACCGTAAGGGTTATGATTGATTAATGATGACCCTGACTGTAGACCCCTCCAGATGCGCATGATTACAGGTGTGGATAGTTGATTATAGATGCGAGGAGACACCCAACGAGAGAGGATAACTCGTCGAGGGGTTGCAACTCACTGTGCTGGTATTGAAAATCAGCGGGGCGTGGGTTGTTTGGAAATAAAAGAAAGACAGTCTTGTTTGATTCCTTTAAACAAAAGTAAATGACCGAGAGCCGAACAAACAAGAAGAAAACAGAGCCACAGAATAGCCCTGAGAAAGAATATGGCGATTCAACGAATTAGTAAGCCGAGTTAACAAATAAGGACCATCCAATCTCTATTCTGTGCTGTTTTCTGTCTCTCTCCATTATATACCTGAAGCACGGCCTACTAATATATACAGGCCCCATATGGTCAAATAAGCAGGTAGAAATTCTAACAAGACTAATTCATTTTATACGTCACATTTATGTCGGTTTCGAAAAAAATCTTAAAGCACAAACATTTTGGCCTTAGATGGAACCGTATAGTTCTTGCCTCGAGAAATACTGTTTCTCTGTAGTTCAATTACAACCATGACCAGGGAATACATTTACATTGAAAAGGTTGAAATTTTTTTCTGATATAACCTGAAATCAAAAGATAAATTGTTGGTGTGTTTGTTTTGTAAGAACTGTAGATTTTTTAACTATTTTGTTTGTTTTGGTTTTATAATCTTTTCTTAATTACATTTCTGAAGAAAAAAAAAACAAGTTTGTATATTTTTAAACTACTTTTTTTTTAAACAGTTATATTGACTATAAATGAATCAGCCTGTTAGAATTCTACCTTTTTTGTGAGCATATGGGGTTGTATTATAGTAGGCCGTGACCCGAGATATTGAGTGGGTAACAGTAAGAATGATTATTTTCAAAAATAAAAGAAAGTGTCCACTTTTTATCAAAGTCCAATCAATCAATCAGGTATTGCCTGGCAAAGCAATGGATTCCATGACTCTCTAATTGACAACGCCATCCTATCAAGTCATGTACCGGAAGGTCAGAGGCTGATTGACATGGGATTTGCTAAGTCAGCCTACATAAAACATTTAGTGTTGGTAAAGTAGGAGGACCTCCACTTAGACGCAAAAAACAACTCTCCCTTGATTAGTGCTAGTGCAAAGGGATAGATTCTTCAACTGGTCTGTCTGATACGACTTAGGCCCCCAAACGACCTCTTTTATTTGACTCTCAATAGATGAGAAACTAACGGGTTTACTTATCAACTCTGCGATCAGGGTGGACCATGGGAGTGAGGGGCAATGAAAGGGGTCTCCACACTCTCCAAGTTCCGCAGAACTGGAGCCTCACACTCACTGTAGTTTAGTCTCATACCCAGGACGACTACCGTTTTTGAAGGAGGGGGCAGGGGTTTTACCTCACCCCCTTCAGGGTGATAGCATATTCTGACGGCCTTGCGACAAGAAGAGATATAGTCTGAGATAAGTAAATAATTTTGACTTAATATCTGCATCTAATTGTTATCAAAATTTCTACTTTATTTAAATCACCCCACCCCCCATCCAAAAAAAGAAGAAAAAGAGACCCACCGCCCCCATCCAAAAAAGAAAAAAAAAAGAAGGGCACCCACCCACCCCCCATCCAAAAAAAGAAGAAAAAAAAGAGAACCCCCCCCCTCCAAAACAAGAAAAAAAGAGACCCCGACCCCCCATCCAAAAAAAGAGAAAAAAGAGAGA
>CM042153.1:96141281-96230018 GCA_023376005.1 Doryteuthis pealeii | reverse complement strand
ACAACCATTATTCTGACCATTACACCAATTTTATGTACGCACGGACTTATTTACACTTCATATAGACTTTAAAAATAAATTAAGATATACAAAATAACTGGTGAATGTTTTAAAAATAAAAACAAAAATAAAGAACTTGACATTACCACATCGGAACAACGCACCCGTAATTGGCATTTCTGCCATTGGTACCATCGTTTCTTTGAAATCAATAACACTCCAACACTCCTTTGATCGCTTTGGTGCCTGTCCTCCTAACACTAACAATACCTAAATATAGAGATTAACTAAAAAGATCATTGGATATAAGGAACACATACAATGAGTAAATGATCTCTAAGTTTTCTATTATTCTAATAATGAATTTAAATCTGAATGATACAAAAGAAGAATTATATTTTAAGCCATCATTTATGCAAAACACTTCATTTCATTCACTGTTTTGCCTTTTGCCTATAGCATCCTTTTCATCAAATACTATCCACAGTAGTACTTTTCATATTACTATACAAGTTGGTTTTTATATAATTCTGGATAGTCATGATTTGTACGTACAGTAGTAAGAATTTTCGAATAAGTAATTCAAAATCATAGATTCAAAATTGGAGGGAGTTAAGTGGGGAATTTCATAACCCGTAAGGGTTATGATTGATTAATGATGCCCTGACTACCCCTCCCAGATGCGCATGATTACAGGTGTGAGATAGTTTGATTTTAGATGCGAGGAGGACACAACGAAGAGGATATCGCTCAGGGGTTGCAAACTCCTGTGCGGTGATCACGGCGCTGGGTTGTCTTGAAATAAAAGAAAGACAAGTCTTGTTAGATTCCCTTTTAAAACAACGAAATGACCAGCCCGAACAAAAAAGCAGAAACAGGACCCACAGATCAGCCCTGAAGAATATGCGCATCAAGACAATAGTAGCCGAGTTAACAAATAAGACATCATCTCTACTTCTGTCTGTTGTTGTCTCTCTCCATTATATACCTGAGCCACGGCCTACAATATTACGGCCCCATATGTCAAATAAGCAGGTAAATTCTAACAGACCTATTCATTTTATTAGTCAATTTATGTCGTTTTCGAAAACTTACCAGCACAAACATTTGGCTAGATGGAACCGTAATTCTCCTCGAGAAATATGTTTCTCTGTTAGTTCATTACCAACCATGACAGGGAATACATTTCAATGAAAAGGTTGAATTTTTTTCTGATATAACTGAAATCAAAGATAAATTGTTGCGTGTGTTTGTTTTGTACAACTGGGAGGAATTCATTTAACTATTTTGTTTGTTTGTTTATAATCTTTTTCTATTACATTTCTGAAGAAAAAACAAAAAACAAGTTTGTACGATTTTTTTAACACTTTTTTTTAAACACGTTATAAATTGACTAAATGAATCAGCCTGTTAGAATCTACCTGTTTATGTACATATGGGGTTGATATATTAGTAGGGCCGTTGAACCCGCGATATTAGTGGGGTACAGTAAGATGATTATTATTAAAAATAAAAGACCAGTGTCACTTTTATCACAGTACCACCATCATCATCAGGTATTGCTGGCAGCAGGATATCCATGACTCTCTCTTGACAACCCATCCCTATTCAGTCATTACCCTGAAGTCAGAGCCTGATTGACATGGGATTTTGCTAGTCAAGCCTACATAAACATTTATGTGGAAAAGTAAGGGACCTCACTTCAGACGCAAAAAAAAATCTCTTGATCTAGTGCTAGTCAAAAGGGTAGATCCTCACTGTCTGTACTGAAACGACTTTAGGCACCCAACGTACTCTTTTACTTTGACTCATAGATAGACCATAACAGGTACTATCACTCTGGTCAGGGTTGGACCTGGGTAGTGAGGGCAATGAAGGGGGTATCTCCACACTCTCCAAGTTCCAGAACTGAGAGCCTCACCATCACTGCTAGTTTAGTCCATACCAGGAACACCTTTTGAAGAGGGAGGTTCTTACCTCACCCCCCTTCAGGTGATAGCATATTCTAGGCCTTGCCGAACAAGAAGAGATAATAGTCTGAGATAACTAAATAGTTACTTCAATATCATGCATTAATGTTATCAATTCTACTTTATTTTAAATCACCCCACCCCCCATCCAAAAAAGAGAAAAAAAAGAGTCCCCACCCCCCATCCAAAAAAGAAGAAAAAAAAGAGACCCCACCCCCCCTCCAAAAAAAGAAGAAAAAAAAAGAGACCCCACCCCTCCATCCAAAAAAAGAAAAAAAGAGGACCCCACCCCATCCAAAAAGATGAAAAAGAGACCCCACCCCCCATCCAAAAAAAAAAAAAAAAGAGACCCCCACCCCGTCACAAACCTTTGGTAATTCCCATTGGAGTTCTTTGGTAATGTCCTTGTGTTTGAGAGTCTTTCGTTCTGCTTTTATAGATGATACTGTCATTGCCTCTACAAGAGATCCTGCACTGAATTAGACTTTATCATCGGTCAGATTCTACACGCTGCCAAGGAACTCTTTGACATTAATGGTAACCTAACATGTCTCATCAGTTCGGCAATGTTGTGTTGACGGTGAAGCAGTCATGTTCAATCCAGGAGAGAACAGGCTTCAAAACTGCATAAACAAAACAAAAAAAAATTAAAAAAATAGAAAAACATTCTATAAATTTTTCATATAGTACCTAAATAATGAGAATGAATCAATCTGTTTTTTTATAAATAATGTCTGACAAAACATTGGAAGAGAGAAACAACAAAATCTCACAGGCTTGTTAAATTCACTTAGGCATTACCAACTTCGCTGTTTTCACCTTGTATCGTGGCTTTATAACTTTTTCTTATCCTTAATACATTCAAACTTTGTTCCAAACAAGTGAACTCTCCTTGCTGCTGATGAAAAGATTCAGTAGCTTGAGAGATGGTAATGGGTGAACTGGAAGTTATCAGGCTAAGGGTAGTTTGTTCTCTGCAGATTAGTCATGGTTCTACTATCAATTCATCCATGATTAGCTTGCTTCCATAAAACAAGTGCAGGTACTTTTGGATCTCCCTAGTAAATAGCTTCTTTTTTTTTCTTTGTTCTCATTTCAAGAAATTTTTAAGTTTTCTAATTATAGAAAAAATTTCCAGAAAGGATTATGACAAAAGAAACTGGAAAATTCCATGACAATAAATCATTATGCCTTTGCTCTTCTTCTCCCCATTTGCCTGTATCCTTCTCATTCTCTCCCTTATCCCTTACAATCTTCATTCCAAGTTCACATTTTCTAACTTTAACGTTGGACACCATGTTGTTGTAATGTGAATGCAGAATTATAAGTACAATCAACCTGAGGGTTGCAGTTTCATCCTGACTACAAGCGAAGAATATTCATAGATACTTAAAGCTCTAACACTTGTGCTCATCATGGTTAACAGTAATTGAGAACAATCTACGTCTAATTAGATTAAATAAAGGATTCGGTTTGATGTTCTAAGTGCTCCAGATTCAAACATAAAAGGTTCGAATGTGCACATTTTGATAAACAGTAAAAATGCAGGACAATACAGTCAAAAAAAAATTTAAAAAACAATTATCAAGCTTCATCTCAAAATTTAGACAAATTGATTCCAATGTTTTGGCTGTTGAGAATCAGACAAAATAATAATGGAAGGTTGTTAAGCAAAGTTTAAGTGTGCCACTACCTGTTCTCAGAGGGATACAGTCAGTCTATCACTTGCTATTAAGTTTGCCACCTGAGGAGCCGATAAGGACAAAAATCATTCATAATGGACAACGTTCACTGGAGAAAAAGATAAAAAAATTCATAGAAAATATTGTTTGTACAAGAGAGAGGTGTATATATATATATATATATATATATAAAATGTAAGATTGGATGCTGATAGTACACGTCCTGCAATCCCTGACACATTCAAAATCTAAAAGGATGCAGTAAAATCCTATCCATGTATCCCACAAATGTCCTAGCGGCTGCAATTTTTCCATTAAAAACATCCAAATTACATGCACAGCAGACCAGTGTAACAGTTCAGGATATGAGTTCTCCACTAATTGTCAGAAAGTAGCTCTTTCTTTGTTTAAAGAGGAAATTCCACTATCACATTATGAGAGAATTTCTGGCCTTGTGCCTAAGTTGGATGATTACGTGGACTCTGCTGTAAAATATTTCAGTGTTTTTATTTTTTTTAATTGTTTTTCTTTTTGTTCCAAACCATTTCAAGTTATAATGCTAAATACATTTCAATATTTTCTTAGAAAAAACAAAATTAATGGAATGGGCTACAAGGTAAGAGTTAGACATCTTCAGTTGTTTTCATAAAAAAAAATCCTGTCCCCGTTCCTTCAGCTCATAAATAAAAACCTGTTCAATTTATAAGAAACTTTAGTTAGGGCCCATCAAATCCTGGGGCCGACTTCAAATCAAATCTGTTGTTCCAGGATGCACTAAATTAAAAGCTATCAGCATCGTTGTGTAAAGCAAATTCTAATTGAATTAAGCAGTTTAAATTTTGATAAAATATTATTTCAAATAATTTCTATTTGCAAATCTACAAATAGAATCATATCCAAACAAGCTGACACACAGCTATATATGTTAGGTAGTGTAGACATAAAATCATGGTGCCTTTGGTAACTGTCGTTTCTACTCACAAATCCTCTTGGTTTGCAGATTACACAGGTGAAAACTACCAGTTACTAAACATGTTATTGTAACACTACAAAATAGTAATTTTTTGCAGCGGCCAATAATGTTAAAAAGCTAAAACTTAGAGAATAAGGCCATTTCCAATCAAATTGTAATACTTCATTTGATGCTAACTCCAATCCATATAATTTTATCAAGAGAGATAAAATAAATGTTGTTTTGTT
This sequence comes from Doryteuthis pealeii, assembly GCA_023376005.1. Taxonomy (NCBI): domain Eukaryota; kingdom Metazoa; phylum Mollusca; class Cephalopoda; order Myopsida; family Loliginidae; genus Doryteuthis; species Doryteuthis pealeii. The sequence goes on along the minus strand of CM042153.1, from coordinate 96,225,166 downwards.
ATTTGTTTTTGTTTTACGGCATATCAACCTCGGGGGTCATTCTAAAAGTCAGCAAAGTTTTTGAAGTAAATTCATTCTTGAAGGCCACTCAATTCTTTATTAAAACACATTTTATCTATTTAACCCATATATGGGACACTACATGTACTACCATTCTGGGTCAGGGGACCTGGAGCAATGGTGATAAAGGGTCCCTTTTTTTTCCAAACATTTCTTTCCCAAGAGCCTCCCATAAGTGGAATCTCACTATCAGTTAGAGATTTAATATTATACCCAGAACATGAAGACCCTCAGCCACTGCCTTATAGCACATATTTGTGCTGGCACCTTTCCGTCCACTAAGAACGGTGCCGTAGTGTCCAAAATAAAAAAATATAAAAAATAATTTTTTTATTGCATCGCGCAATGACTTGCAGGCCAATTCCTGAGTGACAAGTTCTTTGGTGTACTGAATGCACACAAACTGTGATGCTTCTGGGGCTGCTGTCTTTTTCTCCCTCTTTCTGTCTCTCTTTGCTGTCAAGGCTACTCTCCTCTCTGCCTCACCCCTCTCTAGCACATATTGATAATATCAAATGTTAATTATTCAGTACTTAATTATCAATTAATTATAATATTGTAATTCAAATTTGATTGGACTTTTCATTCAGAAGAAAAAGAAATCTCTATAAAAATTAGAAGATGTAATGTGTAGTGTGGAGATGTTCTAACCTAAAATGTTGTTCGATGTAGGTCTGTGTATAAATATGGAGGTCTGTGCAGTCGTGGAGGTCAGCAAAAGCTTTGATTCCTAAACAATTGGTAGCGATGGAGTTGACTTTGTAAAAATTCACAGCAAGCTTCTTGAACTTCAATCAATTGCAGCAGATTGGAAGCAGGCAGCAACGTCTGAAAAATAAAGAAATAAAATAAATTTTAAAAATGATAAAATAATACTAGCAGGACCTGTAGATATTATGTGTTACCATCCTTCGATGGCATAGTCTCCATTTTTTTTTTTTGTAGTGGAAACTACGTAGTCTGGGCAGGTTTTTGGTGGATATATGCAGTAAAATTTAATTATAAAAATGTTTGATATGTTACTTAAGAACTATTGCAAATAATTCAATATGTAAAAAGTATAATAACCTTGATTTATTTCTCTCTTTGCTTTTTTTCATTATGTTTGATTGAAACTGATTATGCCCCCTCTCTCTATCTTTCCCCTAACTCTTTCTTCTTTCTTTCTTTCTTATTATATTTTTCTGTCTTTTTCTTTCTTTATAATAAAATTGGAATGGTCCATATTTAGCTGAGTAACAATACTCATAGAAATACGAATTCTGATACTCAGGATTTACAATTTTTGCATTTCATCTTAAATAATTATGAGGGTCTGATATTACCCAAGGAGGGGTTGGAAGATTTAAGGAACAAGTATAATATATATATATATATATATATATTAATATATAAAATGATTGGATTTCACATATGCTTCACTACATTAATGAAATAGGTTATATAAAAAGATATAAATATACTGGTTTTTTTGTAGCATGAAAGAATAATAAAATTAAGATTCAATAGGTGAACATTTAGAGAACAGCTAAACTTACCTTTTTTGTTTGGATTAATCGTGTGAATGACACTGATCTAAAGAGATTTATATAGCAACTTGCATTGGTCAACTTCCTGTCTAGAAAGTTTGGTAGCTAATTTTAACTTGATGTATAAGAAATATTTAAAGTTGGACCAAGTCTCAATGGTTACCCCAAACCAGACCAGTAATCAAAAGGACAGTTTATGCTTAGCACTGCAAGTTTCCACTTACAACCTTACACTTATTTATAAATAAACCAACAGACGATTTTTTGATATTAGAATTTCACTGTAAGATTTTTTAAAAAAATGCTAAAACTTAATATTTGTGCAAGAATGTAAAAAATAAAAATAAAAATGTGTAATTTTTGCAAAACTCTTTGACAAAAGGCAGATGTCTGCCAGAAAATATCCGAATTAAAGATAAGATTAAAAAATAACATAATATTCAGCCACTTGAATTTTGATTATTATTCCTATTTTTACGCTTTTCCATGCTCTAATACAACCAAAAAGGTTTCCCGACATCAAATCCTAGATATGCACATGAACACACACACACAGTAGTACCTTGAAAAGAAAAATAGCAATGTATGTATATAAAAATATAATAAAATCGAATGTAATGAATTATTGTGCGTAATATGTTTTAATGTTGATTTTTTTAGAATAATATTTTTTTTGCGTAAATAAATTTGGAAATTTAAATGTTTTTCAGTAACTTATTGACATGATCATTTAGCATTAGGAAATCGGATAGATGAATAACGTGAGTGTATGTGTATGACCTACCATTAGCTAAACTTAGGTGCACACACGTGTGTGTGTGTGTGTTATATATTTATATATATATATATATATTATATGTAGTATATTAAGAAAATGGAAAAAACACAGGTTAAAATGGGTTAAGGTGGTGAGTTTATTGGCCATCCCCTTTTTTTCAAACTCAAAATTTTTTAACAGACTGAAAACAAGGACTACGACTCGCTTTTTCTCGTTATTCTGTGATAAAAAATTCTTATTACCTGTCCATATACCAACAAATGCCCTGAAGATGATCTAATTAATAGATCGAAACACTGCAGCGTCGGCCAATAACTCACCCATTTAAACCTGTGTTTTCATTTTCTTATATTACTACATTACTGTCGGATTCACTTCCTTTCTTCACACACACAAACATATATATATATATATATATATATTAATAATGAATAGTGAATGAAAAAATGAGAAAAGTATTTGCATGGAAAGGTGCTCAATGCTAAAATAAAGCAAGCAGATTTATAATTATGTTGATATTATGATTTCACACCTTTATAACTTCAAGTTTCTGGTAGTCCAATCTCAGATGAGAAGTGGTGAGATTCATAATATCTTTAATATCAACATTAATATATATATATATTATATATATATATATATATATAATATTATATATATATATATGCATGCATATGTATACATAGGAGCTGGGTTATAACATAAGTAGAACCTCAAATTCCTCTTAGTCAAAAGTTTAAGAACTTCCAATGAGGATTAATAATACTATTCACTATATCTTACAGTATCTGGGCTGTATTACATTTTCACCGAAATCTTTATGCAAGGTAAGACACGTTTTTGTCTATAGCTATAATAATGAAGATTTTGATTTCTGTTTGTGCGTAACTAAGACTATGCCACTGCTTACATCACATTACTCAAAATCGTCAATACATACAATAGAGAACAACCTTATTTTATATACACTCAAAATTTGAGTATGCAAACTTAGACCAGTCCTAATTGTTTTTTAATGCAAGTATTAATAAGTTACATGCCCAGTATTATGTATTCATAAATATAGTTTGTTTTATTTTAATGTATATTTTAAAGTTATCTAATGTAATTTTACGAGAAAATTACTTACAAATAGAAAATAGTCATATAATATTCTTACACAATCAATTCTGTGTTTATTTAACCCTTTTCTACACTGCCATCCGCAATAGCATGGTGAAAATGGTTGACAAGCTGGTTTGTTTAATATATAACATGATAATGGTGTGTGTGGGGGGGCAGGGGGTGGGGTGTGGATATAACATACCTGGACATTATCTTCTGTGACATGAATCTCTGAAGTGTTAGACAAAGTCAATCAACATATCAGAGCGGCTGGGTCAATTTGCTGCAAGTCACTTTTTTTGCTTTTGATTCGGCCATTCCAGCAGTGAACATGGCATAAAAGTAAGGACTACCACGAAAGCCAGGACGGCACGATGAGCCATTATCTCAACATCTCCAGCCAGCAGGGTCACATTCACAAAGTTTACCCTGAAAAAAAAAAAAAAAAAAAAAAAATGTTTTTAATAATAAATAAGAAAATATAAAAAGTGGAGAAATTATTACTTTCAAAGTCATTAAAGTTTATGTTATTTAATCAAAAATAGAACAAGATGACATAGATTATATATAATATATATATATATATTATGCATATAAAAATGAATATTAACAAAATAAGTAAACATGAGACAGTAGATTTTCCTTTGAAACCATAAGCCCATTATTTTGGGGCTGAGTGCTATTTTTATTCTACCTCCATAACCTAGTATTTTGAATTGAGTTGGCATTTTACAATAGACTGTAAACCTCATATCTTCGTCTCAGTCTAGATACTGTAAGGATTAGTTTCAACGTTATACATACTTTGGATACACAAAACTCCGACGAAGGTTAACGGACAAAACATTTAATATACACAGCACATGGATAACAGTTAATACAACGTACATAGTAAAAGAGTTACAATTATAAAGGGGTACACAAATAAAGATAAGACAATTCATGAATGGTACATTATAACATAAAGAGTACAGACTGAGACTAGCGATAGTCCATGCTGTGAAGAACTTACAGTAATGTAAGTGGGGCGGAGCCCCAACGAGAGGGGTTAGATAAAATCTACCCCATGGGCTCGTAGTTGCTGAAAACAGGAAAAAGAGGGCGAAAGGGTTTGAACCCGGCGCTTATACTATGGTGCCCTAAGTGGGCACCAGCAAACTAAAAGGCAGACAAACTCCACCAGGCAATACAAACTAACGCTACAATACTAATAATAATAGATTATATAATGACCAATCATGAGATGGCTTTAAACAAACATTTCTGTACAATGAGACAGGTTTCAATGTGTTTTCTACCCTACATTGTTTTTTGGGATTTTTTTTGTTAATTGGTCGGTATTAGATAACCTGAAAAAGATTAATATGCCATAAAACAAAAAATCACCGACCAATAACAACAAAAAAACAATGTAGGGGTAGAAAACACATTGAAACTTTGTCTCATTGTACAGAAATGTTTGTTTAAAGCCATCTCATATTTGGTCATTATATAAATCCTATTATTATTAGTATGTAGCGTTAGTTTTATTTGCCTGGTGGAGTTGTCTGCCCTTTTAGTTTGCTGGTGCCGCCTAGGGCACCATAGTATTTAAGCGCCGGGTTCAAACCCTTTCGCCCTCTTTTCCTGTTTCAGCAACTAGAGCCACATGGGTAGATTTTATTCTAACCCCTCTCGTTGGGCTCCGCCCCACTTACATTACTGTAAGTTCTTCACAGCATGGACTATCGCTAGTCTCATGTCTGTACTCTTTTATGTTATAATGTACCATTCATGAATGTGTCTTTATCTTTATTTGTGTACCCCTTTTATATGTAACTCTTTTACTATGTACGCGTTGTATTAACTGTTATCCAATGTGCTGTGTATATTAAATGTTTTGTCCGTTAACCTTCGTCGGAGTTTGTGTATCCAAAGTATGTATAACGTTGAAACATCCCTTACAGTATCTAGACTGAGACGAAGATATGAGGTTTACAGTCTATTGTAAAATGCCACCAATTCAAAATACTAGGTTTATGGAGGGTAGAATAAAAATAGCACTCAGCCAAAATAATGGGCTTATGGTTTCAAAGGAAAAATCTCTACTGTCCTCATTGTTACTTATTTTGTTAATATTCATTTTTATATGCATAATATATATATATATATATATTATATATAATCTATGTCATCTTGTTTCTATTTTTGATTAAATAACATCAAACTTTAAATGACTTTGAAAAGCTAATTAATTTCTCCACTTTATTTATAATTTCTTATTTATTAATTAAAAACATTTTTTTTTTTTTTTTTTTTTTTTTCAGAATGGGTAAACTTTGTGATGTGACCCTGCTGGCTGGAGATGTTGAGATAATGGCTCATCGTGCCGTCCTGGCTTCGTGTAGTCCTTACTTTATGCCATGTTCACTGCTGAGATGGCCGAATCAAAAGCAAAAAAGTGACCTTGCAGCAAATTGACCCAGCCGCTCTGAGTATGTTGATTGACTTTGTCTACACTTCAGAGATTCATGTCACAGAAGATAATGTCCAGGTATGTTATATCCACCCCCACCCCCCCTGCCCCCCCCACACACACCATTATCATGTTTATATATTAAACAAACCAGCTTGTCAACCATTTCACCATGCTATTGCGGATGGCAGTGGTAGAAAAGGTTAATAAAACACAGAATTGATTGTTTAAGAATATTATATGACTATTTCTTATTTGTAAGTAATTTTCTCGTAAAATTTTACATTAGATAACTTTAAATACATTAAAATAAACAAACTATATATGAATACATTAATACTGGGCATGTACTATTAATACTTGCATTAAAAAACAATTAGGACTGTCTAAGTTTGCATACTCAAATTTTGAGTGTATATAAAAATAAGGTTGTTCTCTATTGTATGTATTGACGATTTTGAGTAATGTGATGTAAGCAGTGGCATAGTCTTAGTTACGCACAACAGAAATCAAATCTTCATTATTAATAGATATAGACAAAAAACATGTGTCTTACCTTGCATAAAGATTTCGGTGAAAAAATGTAATACAGCCCCAGATACTGTAAATATAGTGAATAGTATTATTAAATCCTCATTGAAGTTCTTAAACTTTTGACTAAGAGGAATTTGAGGTTCTACTTATGTTATAACCCAGCTCCTATGTATACATATGCACATATATATATATATATATATATATAGATATATATTATATATATATATAATAATGTTGATATTATGTATTATGACATCCTAACCACTTCTTCATCTGATGATTGGACTACCAAGAAACCTTGAAGTTATGAGTGTGATCATAATATCAACATTAATTATAATTTGCTCTGCTTTATTAGCATTGAGCACCTTTCCATCAAATACTTTTCTCATTTTTTCATTCACTATTCATTATATATATATATATATTATATATATATATGTATGTGTGTGTGAAGAAAGGAAGTGAATCCGACAGTATGTAGTATATTAAGAAAAATGAAAAACACAGGTTTAAATGGGTGAGTTTATTGGCCGACGCTGCAGTGTTTCGATCTATTAATTAGATCATCTTCAGGGGCATTTGTTGGTATATGGAAGGTAATAAGAAATTTTATCACAGAATAACGAGAAAAGCGAGTCGTAGTCCTTGTTTTCAGTCTGTTTAAAAAAAATTTTTGAGGTTTGAAAAAAGGGGATGGCCAATAAACTCACCACTTAACCCATTTTAACCTGTGTTTTTTCATTTTTCTTAATATACTACATATATATATATATATATATATATATATATATACACCACACACACACACGTGTGTGCCACTAAGTTTAGCTAATGGTAGGTCATACACATACACTCACGTATATTCATCTATCCGATTTCCTAATGCTAAATGATCATGTCAATAAGTTCACTAAAAACATTTAAATTTCCAAATTTATTACGCAAAAAAAAAAAATATTATTTCTAAAAAAATCAACATTAAAACATATTACCGCACATAATTCATTACATTCGATTTTATTATATTTTTATACAATACATTGCTATTTTTCTTTTCAAGGTACTACTGTGTGTGTGTGTTCATGTGCATATCTAGGATTGATGTCGGGAAACCTTTTTGGTTGTATTAGAAGCATGGAAAAGCGTAAAATAAGGAATAATAATCAAAATTCAAAGTGCTGAATATTATGTTATTTTTAATCTTATCTTTAATTCGGATATTTCTGGCAGACATCTGCCTTTTGTCAAAGAGTTTTGCAAAATTACACATTTTTTATTTTATTTTTTACATTCTTGCACAAATATTAAGTTTTAGCATTTTTTTAAAAATCTTACAGTGAAATTCTAATATCAAAAAATCGTCTGTTGTTTATTTATAAATAAGTGTAAGGTTGTAAGTGGAAACTTGCAGTGCTAAGCAAAAACTGTCCTTTTGATTACTGGTCTGGTTTGGGGTACTCATTGGAGACTTGGTCCAACTTTAAATATTCTTATACATCAAGTTAAAATTAGCTACCAAACTTTCTAGACAGGAAGTTGACCAATGCAAGTTGCTATATAAATCTCTTTAGATCAGTGTCATTCACACGATTAATCCAAACAAAAAAGGTAAGTTAGCTGTTCTCTTAAATGTTCACCTATTTGAATCTTAAGTTTTATTATTCTTTCATGCTACAAAAAAATCCAGTATATTTATATCTTTTTATATAACCTTTTCATCTAATGTATGAAGCATATGTGAAATCCATACATTTTTTATATATATATATATATATATATATATATATATATACTTGTTCCTTAATCTTCCAACCCCTCTGGGTAAATATCAGACCCCATTAATTATTTAAGATGAAATGCAAAAATTGTAAATCCTGAGTATCAGAATTCGTATTTCTTATGAGTATTGTTACCTCAGCTAAATAATGGACCATTCCAATTTTATTATAAAGAAAGAAAAAGACAGAAAAAAATATAATAAGAAGAAGAAAGAAAGAAAGAGTAGGGGAAAGATAGAGAGAGGGGCCGATAATCAGTTTCAATCAAACATAATGAAAAAAAGCAAAGAGAGAATTAAATCAAGGTTATTATACTTTTTACATATTGAATTATTTGCAATAGTTCTTAAGTAAACATATCAAACATTTTTATAATTAAATTATCATACTGTCATATATCACCAAAAACCTGCCCAGACTACGTAGTTTCCACTACAAAAAAAAAAAATGGAGACTATGCATCGGAAGGATGGTAACAACATATATCTACAGGTCCTGCTAGTATTATTTTATCATTTTTAAATTTATTTTATTTCTTTATTTTTCAGACGTTGCTGCCTGCTTCCAATCTGCTGCAATTGATTGAAGTTCAAGAAGCTTGCTGTGAATTTTTACAAAGTCAACTCCATCCTTCCAATTGTTTAGGAATCAAAGCTTTTGCTGACCTCCACGACTGCACAGACCTCCATATTTATACACAGACCTACATCGAACAACATTTTAGGTTAGAACATCTCAACACTACACATTCACATCTTCTAATTTATAGAGATTTCTTTTCTTCTGAATGAAAATGTCCAATCAAATTTGAATTACAATATTATAATTAATTGCAAATAGATAAGTACTGAATAATTAACATTTGATATTATCATATATGTGCTAGAGAGGGTGAGGCAGAGAGGAGAGTAGCCTTGACAGCAAAGAGAGCAGAAAGAGGGAGAAAGACAGCAGCCCCAGAAAGCATCACAGTTTGTGTGCATTCAGTACACCAAAGACTGTCACTCAGGAATTGGCCTGCACAGTCACTTGCGCAGATGCAGATAAAAAATTTATTTTTATATTTTTTATTTTGGACACTACGCCATCGTTCTTAGTGGACGGAAAGGTGCCAGCAACAAATATGTGCTATAAGGCAGTGGCTGAGGGTCTTCATGTTCTGGGTATAATATTAAACTCTAACTGATAGTGAGATTCCACTTATGGAGCTCTGGAGAATGTGGAGCACCCCTTTATCACCATTGCTCCCAGGTCACCCCTGACCCAGAATGGTAGTACATGTAGTGTCCCATATATGGGTTAAATAGATAAAATGTGTTTATAATAAAGAATTGAGTGCCCTTCAAGAATGAATTTACTTCAAAACTTTGCTGACTTTAGATGACCCACCGAGGTTGATATGCCGTAAAACAAAACAAATAGACAAACAAACATTTAATATTTATCTCTCTTGATAAATTATATGGATTGGAGTTAGCACAAATGAAGTATTACAAATTTGATTGGAAATGGCCTTATTCTCTAAGTTTTAGCTTTTTTAACATTATTGCCCTAGCAAAAAATTAACTATTTTGTAGTGTTACAATAACATGTTTAGTAACTGGTAGTTTCTCACCTGTGTAATCCTCAAACCAAGAGATTTTGTGATGTGAGAAACTGACAGTTACCAAGCACCATTGATTTTATGTCTACACTACCCTAACATATATAGCTGTTGTGTCAGCTTGTTTGGAATATGATTCTATTTGTAGATTTGCAAATAGAAATTATTTGAATAATTATTTATCAAAATTTAAACTGCTTAATTCAATTAGAATTTGCATTTACACAACGATGCTGATAGCTTTTTAATTTAGTGCATCCTGGAACACACAGATTTGATTTGAATGGGCCCCAGGAAATTTGATGGGCCCTAACTAAAGTTTCTTAATAAATTGATAGGTTTTTATTTATGAGCTGAGGAAAGGGGACAGGAATTTTTTTTTAATGAAACAACTGAAGATGTCTAACTCTTACCTTGTAGCCCATTCCATGTAATTTGTTACTAAGAAAATATTGAAATGTATTTGCATTTAACTTGAAATGGTGGAACAAAAAGAAAAACAATTAAAAAAAACTAAAAAACATGAATATTTACAGCAGAGTCAAGTAATATCCAACTTAGGCACAAGGCCAGAAATTCTCTCATAATGTTGATAGTGGAAATTTCCTCTTTAAACAAAGAAAGCTACTTTCTGACAATTAGTGGAGAACTCATATCCCTGAACTGTTACAAGCTGGTTGTGTGCAATGTATTTGGATGTTTTTATGGAAAAATTGCAGCCCTAGGAGCATCTGTGGGATACATGGATAGGATTTTACTGCATCCTTTTAGATTTTTATGTGTCAGGGATGCAGGACGTGTACCTATCAGCATCCATGCTTACATTTTATATATATATATATATATATATATAAACCTCTCTCTTGTACAAAATATTTTTCTAATGAATTTTTTTTTCTTTCTTCTCCAGTGAAGTTGTCCATTATGATGAATTTTTGTCCTTATCGGCTCCTCAGGTGGGCAAACTTATAGCAAGTGATAGACTGACTGTACCCTCTGAAGAACAGGTAAGTGCACACTTAAACCTTTGCTTAACAACTTCCATTATTATTTGTCTGAATTCTCACAGCCAAAACATTGGAATTCAATTTGTCTAAATTTTTGAGATGAAGCTTGATAATTTGTATTATTTAAATTTTTTTTTGACTGTTGTCCTCATCTTTATTGTTTATCAATGTGCACTTCAGAACCTTTTTGTTTGAATCTGGAGCCTTCACGGAACTTCAAACCGAATCCTTTATTTAATCTATTAGAGTAGATTGTTCTCATTCTGTTAACCATGACTGAGCACAAGTGTTAAGCTTTAAGTATTCTATGATATTTTCGCTTGTAGTCAGGATTGAACCTGCAACCTCCAGGTGATTGTCACTTAGAACTGGATATCCATTACAACATGTGTCCAACGTTAAAGTTAGAAATGTGAACTTGGAATGAAGATTGCAAGGGATAAGGAAGAGAATGAGAAGATACAGGCAAATGGAGAGAGAAGAGCAAAGGCATAATGGATAATTTTAGTTGTCATGGAATTTTCCCAAGTTCTTTTGTCATAATCCTTTCTGGAAATTTTTTCTATAATTTCAGAAAATTAAAAATTCTTTGAAATGAGAAAGAAAAAAAAGAAGCTATTTACTAGGGAGATCCAAAAAGTACCTGCACTCTTGTTTTATGGAAGCCAAGCTAATCATGGATGAATTGATAGGTAGAACCATGACTAATCTGCAGAGAACAAACTACCTTATCCCTGATAACTTGCCAGTTCACCATTACCATCTCTCAAGCTGACTGAATCTTTTTATCAGCAGCACAAAGGAAGAGTTCACTTGTTTGAACAAAGTTTTGAATGTATTAAGGATAAGGAAAAAGGTTTACTAAGCAAAGATACAAGGTGAACAGCGTAATTGGTAATTGCTAGGTTGAATTAACAAGTCCTGTGAGATTTTGTTGTTTCTCTCTTCCAATGTTTTGTCAGACATTATTTATAGAAAAAACAGATGATTCAATTCTCATTATTTAGGTACTATATGACAAAATTTATAGAATGTTTTTCTAATTTTTATTTTTTTTTTTGTTTTTGTTTATGCAGGTTTTTGAAGCTGTTCTCTCCTGGATTGAACATGACGTGCTTCATCGTCAACACAACATTGCCGAACTGATGGAACATGTTAGGTTACCATTAATGTCACAAGAGTTCCTTGTGCAGCGTGTAGAATCTGAACCCATGATAAAGTCTAATAGTCAGTGCAAGGATCTCTTGATAGAGGCAATGAAGTATCATCTATTAAAAGCAGAACAGAAAGTACTCTTCAAAACACCAAGGACATTACCAAGAACTCCAATTGGATTACCAAAGGTTTGTGACGGGGTGGGGGTCTCTTTTTTGGATGGGGGGTGGGGGTCTCTTTTTTTTCTTCTTTTTTTGGATGGGGGGTGGGGTCTCTTTTTTTCTTCTTTTTTTGGATGGGGGGTGGGGGTCTCTTTTTTTTCTTCTTTTTTTGGATGGGGGTGGGGGTCTCTTTTTTTTCTTCTTTTTTGGATGGGGTGGGGGTCTCTTTTTTTTTTTTTTTTTGGATGGGGGTGGGGTGATTTAAATAAAGTAGAATTTGATAACAATTAGATGCATGATATTAAGTAAATATTTACTTATCTCAGACTATTATCTCTTCTTGTCGGCAAGGCTTAGAATATGCTATCACCTGAGGGGGGGGGGGTAAGAACCCCTGCCCCTCCTTCAAAAAGGTGTGTCCTGGGTATGAGACTAAACTACATGTGATAGTGAGGCTCCAGTTCTGGAACTTTGGAGAGTGTGGAGTACCCCTTCATTGCCCTCACTCCCAGGTCCACCCTGATCCAGAGTGATAGTACCTGTTATGGTCTCATCTATGAGTCAAATAAAAGAGTCGTTGGGGTGGCCTAAAGTCGTTATCAGACAGACAGTGAAGGAGTCTATCCCCTTTTGACTAGCACTAGATCAAGGAGATTGTTTTTGCGTCTGAAGTGGAGGTCCTTACTTTACCACATAAATGTTTATGTAGGCTGACTAGCAAAATCCCATGTCAATCAGCTCTGACCTTCCAGGGGTAATGACTGATAGGGATGGGTTGTCAAGAGAGAGTCATGGATATCCATGCTGCCAGCAAAACCTGATGATGATGGTGGTACTTTGATAAAAGTGACACTGTCTTTTATTTTTAATAATAATCATCTTACTGTACCCACTCAATATCTCGGGTCACGGCCTACTAATATATACAACCCCATATGTCACATAAACAGGTAGAATTCTAACATGATTCATTTTATAGTCAATTTATAACTGTTTAAAAAAAATGTTAAAAATATACAAACTTGTCTTTTTTTTTCTTCAGAAATGTAATAAGAAAAGATTATAAACAAACAAACAAAATAGTTAAAAGAATTCTACAGTTCTACAAAACAAACACACCAACAATTTATCTTTGATTTCAGGTTATATCAGAAAAAAATTCAACCTTTTCAATGTGAAATGTATTCCCTGGTCATGGTTGGTAATGATACTACAGAGAAACAGTATTTCTCGAGGAGAACTTACGGTTCCATCTAGCCAAATGTTTGTGCTTTAAAATTTTTCGAAACCGACATAAATTGACTATAAAATGAATAGGTCTGTTAGAATTCTACCTGCTTATTTGACATATGGGGCCGTATATATTAGTAGGCCGTGCTCAGGTATATAATGGAGAGAGAGAGACAAACAGACAGAATAGAGATGATGGTCCTTATTTGTTAACTCGGCTACTATTTCGTTGATCGCCATATTCTTCTCAGGGCTGATTCTATGGGTCTGTTTCTTCTTTTTTGTTCGGGCTGGTCATTTCTTGTTTAAAGGAATCAACAAGACTTGTCTTTCTTTTATTTCAAACAACCCAGCCCGTGATTCAACCGCACAGTGAGTTGCAACCCCTGAGAGATATCCTCTCTCGTTGGGTGTCTCCTCGCATCTAAATCAAACTATCTCACACCTGTAATCATGCGCATCTGGAGGGGTTAAGTCAGGGTCATCATTAATCAATCATAACCCTTACGGTTATGGAAATTCCCCACTTAACTCCCTCCAATTTTGAATCTAATGATTTTGAATACTTATTCAAAATATTCTTACTACTGTACGTACATAATTCATTGACTATCCATGAATTATATAACATAACAACTTGTATGTAATATGAAAAGTACTATGTGATAGTAATTTGATGAAAAGGATGCATAGGCAAAAGCAAAACATGAATGAATGAAGTGTTGCATAAATGATTGGCTTAAAAATATATTCTTCTTTGTATCATTCATTAAATTCAATTTATAAAATATAGAAAACTTAAGATCATTTAATCATTGTATTGTTTCTTATATCCAAATCTTTTTGTATCTCTAATATTTAGGTATTGTTAGTGTTAGGAGGACAGGCACCAAAAGCGATCAAAAGTGTTGAGTGTTATGATTTCAAAGAAGAACGATGGTACCAATTGGCAGAAATGCCATTACGCCGTTGTCGATGTGGTAAGTCAATTCTTTTATTTTTATTTTTAAAACATTCACCAGTTAATTCTTGTATATCTTAATTTATTTTTAATGTCTATATGAATGTGTAAATAAAAGTCCTGTGCGTACATTAAAATTGTGTAATGGTCAAATATTGGTGTGATCATTTTTAGAGAAAAAAAAATTATCATTGTCCTAAATATAAGTAATAATTTTGTTTGTAAAGTTGAAATTCAAATGAGATGGACAAGGAGAAATTTGTGCTATCTTTTCTTTTAATTAAATTTTTAACTTTAACTGTTAACCCTAACCCCAACCCTTACCCCTAAATATATTTATGTTGTCTCATTTCTTATTTGTATTTTATTGGGGGGGGGGTTGAAGGCATTGTAAATCAAAAAACTAAATTATTTTGAAACAGTATATCAAAATGAAAAAATGCAAGTAGCATAGCATTATTAAGTGAAGGAATCTTGGATGAATCTAATCCTCTAAACCCTAAAAAACTTTAGATGCCTTTGACTTTGAAAGAGCATTAGGTTTATTAGTTCCATAAATTCACTCTGAATTTTCCAGTAGGACACATGGCGTAATGAATATTAAGCATTGGAGTTAATACAGTTCTAAGTGATAATCATCTGGAGGTTGCAGGTTCAATCCCAACTGTAGAGTAAAATAACATAGAATACTTAACATAGCTTAACATTTGTACCCAGTCATGGTTAGTGAGGTAATCTGAACATTAGCTACATAAATGAGAGTAACCTCCCCTTCTTTTTTTTTCACTTTGAGGAAGTTTTGTTTTGTAAAAACATGGATTTTTCGACAAATTGGGTATACCTATACTTTTCTAATATACCGGTACTCTCATTGAAATATTAACATCTTTTTTTTTTTTTAAATCGATTTAAACATTTTAACACCTTTATAGGAATACCTTTAATATATTTTCAAACAGTCTCCACATGTTCACCATTTCTTCAACATATGCTTAGAATCTCCCACAGGTGATTTTAAAAAAAAGATGTTAATATTTCTATGAGAGTACCTGTATATTAGAAGAGTATAGGTATACCATATTTGTCGAAAAATCCGTGTTTTTACAAAACAAAACACATGGCTTCCTCAAAGTGAAAGATACAAGGGGGGGTTAATCTCATTTATGTAGGTAATGTTCAGATTACCATTAGCGAAATGAGAACAATCTACCCCAGTGTATTAAATAAAGGGTTCTGTTTCAAATTCTCTCGATTCCAACATGAGGATTCCTAAGTTCACCAAGAAACACTTGGAAAAGACTTTAGGTCATTTTGGCCAAAATATTATGGATATAACAATAAAGATGAGGACAATAGTGTGAAAAATCTAAATAATACACGTTTTATTATTGTCACAGATTTTAATGAAACTTCAATGACTTCAGCACACATAGGAAGTGATTATGTTTCCTTGATTATTGTTGTCAAAGTTCTCTTAGTTGTAACGAAAAGTCATCATTTTTTAAATAGAAAATTCGGTAATCTGAACATTAGCTACATCAATGAGAGTAACCTCCCCTTGTTTGTTTCACTTTGAGGAAGCCTTATGTTTTGGTCGGCCATTTTCATTTTACCATAGATCTACACTGAAAATACAAATTTTTTGATTCAATACAACTGCATGTTTTAACACAAAAATTTGATAAAATGTGTTCTTAATAACAATTAAGTTCATTTCAAATAATACGCAAGCACAATTAAGAACACATTTTATGATATTTTTCATGTTAAAATATGCAGTTGTATTGATTCGAACAAATTCGTATTTTCAGTGTAGATTTACGGTGAAATGAAAAGAGGTTGATATGCCGTTAAACAAAACCCAAACTCAGATGTGAGGTTGTTTCTCAAACTTACAACTGAAAACCAACAATTGCCTTGATAAAAAAATTTGATGTCGGCTGGCAGGAGTGGGGTGGGGGCGGTCCAATACTGTACAAATTTAAAAAAAGATGATCTTACAGATAATTCGTAGTTTTGAATTAAATTATCAGGAAAAAGAAAATCTTTTCTTTTAATGTTTTTATCATTTATTTATCTGAATTTTTTAGATGAGGCTTGTTATGTATTATTTTGATTTTTCAGACTGTTGTCCTCATCTTTATTGTGAAATATACATACACTTCCTCTACTCAAGAGATCACTGCTTCTTTGAGATGTCTTCTTCTCCAATGTTCTTTCCTATCTATTATCTTAACTTTATCTCACAAGGGTAGATGGTTGATGTAATGGAATAACCCATCTTCCCCATACCTCAGCAGTGGTGGTGGTAGTGCTAGCCACTATTTAAGTCTCACACTGATCACTCTGTGTGGGACTTATGTGAAGGACTCTCCTCATAATACTCCCATGATCAACCACTTGGTATAACTGGTCATTTATGATTTAACAATGGTTTAGTTTAGAAAAGTTGGGTATAGCTGACCATATATAGAAGGAAAAGAGAAACTCTCTACCCTTGTGGGATAAAGTTAGAATAATTAGATAGAAAAGAACATTAGAGAAGAAGATGTGGTGTCAAAGAAGCAACATATATGTTGGGCTATAGTGACCTCTTGAATAGACCAATTGTAGAAATGAACACAATATGGACGTTGTATATGTATATTTCACAATAAAGATGACGTTAACAAACATTAAAATAATATATATCAAGCCATATCTAAAAAAAAAAATTCAAATTTGTATCATTTATTTAAAATTTCTGAAAACCAAAATAAAAACTTAAAAGATCCTTTTAGATTTTTGTAAATTTTGTTTTATTTTAAAATTTTATTTTCCAATTCGATTCTTTGCAGGCGTAGCTGTGATAAATGGACAGGTTTTTGTAGTTGGTGGATTTAGCGGATCTTTACGAGTTCGGACTGTTGATGCTTATGATCCAGTTAAAGACACCTGGGTATCGTGTCCGAGTATGAAGGCCCGCAGAAGCACGTTAGGAGTTGCCTTGCTCAACGACCTTATTTATGCTGTGGGAGGTTTCGATGGATCTTCAGGTGACAATTGTTTAGATTTATTTTATTTTTTATTTTTTATTGATTATTGTTCATTACATCCTTCCTTGCAAATAAATAAATAAAGGTAAGTAAAACCAATTCAGATTTAATTTAATGTTTATTTTCATCTATTAAGGAATAAATATTGAAAATATTATTAGATTTTGATAATTTGGTGACTTTTGAAAAAGTTTATTATTTATGAAATATCACATCTTTTTTCTTTTTTTTTTTTTTTGGCTTAAAAATAAACCTTCAAAATAAACTTTATTTCTTTTTCTTTTCTTTTTTCTCACTTCTCTATCACTTCTATTTCTTCCTCTATCTTCACTGGGGCAAGTCGTCATGGAGTAATGGCTAATATGCTGGACTCACCATCATGTTGTTGCCATACCAGCTCACTCCCATGTTATTAAGGAAGGATTCAACCATGTTGTCATTACAAACTCCTTACACAACTTGATGACATTTTTAACATCCCTGCATGACTTGCCATACATTTCCATTAATTGCTGTTTGCATTCTAAAACAAAATAACTGCATAAACTTCCCTCTTGGCAGTAGTGTCAATCGGAAGCTTCATCAGAAATGGCTGTTAAGCCAAGATTGATCATGTGCAGGCACATGCAAAACAAATACAATAGTGTTACCAACAGCCTCACAAACAGTTTCCCTGCATCTCCAGTTCTTTGGAGGACTTACTTTTGGAATTACCCTCATATTTACCCAACCCCTCTACCACAGACAAGGTATGATACAAGGTCAATTTTAAAGTGTAATAAAGCTGGTTTTAATTTTTTTCTTCTTCTCCTAAACTGGTTGCCTAATCAAGACTAAAGAACTCAGTCTACCCTACAGTTTACCCATAGCTGAAGGGAAGATGAAATGGATTTATGCCTTTTTCAAAAAGAATTAGTACAAAGAGAATAAAGTAGACATTAAACCAATCCAAGTTTTGAATTGCCATCATCATCATCATCATCATCATCAATCAAGGGGGTGCTGACAGCACAGATTCCCTTGACTCTCTCTCACCATCCATCCCTATTGGGCATCACTCTTGGCAAGTCTTCTCGATAACATCCAGTGTCTGCACAGAGCTGATGAATGTGGGTTTGTTCCTGCTTCTTTAGCAGTGCCCAAGCATGTCTTTCTCTTCTTAATTGGATGGTTGTGTGAGATGGGGTAAGTGGCCATGTAGCTGCTGTTTTGTAGACTACTGTTCCAGGATGTGTTCAAGACAGCATGCAGCATTCTTCTGTAGTTTGTATCTAGTTTGTTTTTTCTCCTCCTGGTGTGAAAAACTCATAAAGAGTATACCTCGATCTTGCCAGAGAATTGAAAAAGCTGTGAAATATGAGGGGCAAAGTGATACCAATTGTATTTAGAGCACTTGGAATGGTGTTTCATCATCAAAGTCCAAGTCTGTATTTGCCGAATCTTCCGTATGAGCAAAAAGGGAAACATGGTCGTTTTTTGGGGTTTTTTTTTTTTTTTTTAAGTAGAGTTTTAAAAATCAACCCAGACCCTAAAAATGTTGATCTGTGTTAGTTTCTCTCTCCCTCGAACCATAAACTAGTTTGACCATTTGAAGAAGTGCAACTCATCTAACATATATTGGGCCTGAATAATCTGACAGAACTCATCCCTCTCCAGGTCTACAACTGGTTTGAATTCAGATTTTTCTTCTCTTAGACCAGTTGCCAAGTTTAAAGCCCCAGTCTGCCCTATTGTTTGCCCATAGTTGGAGGGAGAATATTTAGATTAATACCTTTTCCCAAGGGTATCACATTAGGCTACGTGAAATGCAAACAGCCGTCTCAGATTTTAACTCTTTCTACACCACTGGCATCTCCAAAAAATGTCTCTGTAAAACATTTCTTACTGACCTAAAAAAAAGATGGGTACTTCAGCTAGTTTACTATATATTTCTTTCATCCAATGGGGCCATTTAATTATTACAATGTTAGGTATGTTTACTTAAGAGCTATTGCAAATAGCTCAATATGTAAAAAGTATAATAATCTTGATTTAACTCTCTCTCTCACTCTTTTTTTTCTTTCCTTCTATTCATCATGTCCAATTGAAACATATTAGCTTTATCGCTTCCACATGCTCACCCCTCTCTCTATCTTTCCTCCTTTCTAATTATATTTTTCCCATATTGCATGTCCTTTTCCTTCCCTTTCTTTCTTTATAATGGTCCCTTATTTAGCTGAGATAACAGCACTCATAAGAAATAAGAATTGCACAGACGAGCAACACCAGATAATCAGGATTTACATTTTTGTATTTCATCTTGGACGATTTGGACAGCCTTATTTTTAACCAGAGGATGATAACAGTCGGAAGATTAAGGAACAAGAGTATTAATACATAGATATTTGTATCCCATCATTTTTTAATTAATGATCCATAATCCGATATCTTTTCTGTTTTTTCCCTTTCATTCTTTGTTGGTCGTGTCAGGATTGGACAGTGCGGAATGTTATGATGTGAAAACCAATACATGGCGATCAATAGCGTCTATGAGCATCAGACGAAGTAGCGTTGGTGTTGGTGTGGTTGGAGGTAAGTTTTATTACTTACTGTTTTTCTACTAATTTTACACTAGTTGTTGTTTTCTTTCTTGCCATATTAACGTCTACCAATTAATTACTAGGGTGAGTCAAAAGTTTTGCAATATTTTGGTATGTGAGTCTATAACGTGACTGAAGCACTTTAAGCCATAAAAGGTACTCACTGTGGTTGGTAGTACTGTGGTAGTTGGTGTGCTGACATGTTATGTTTTGCTTCACTACATGTGTGATTTGAAAGCTGCGGAGATGGACGCACCTAAAAATCTAATGAGAAACTAAATATTAAACGAGACCAAACAAGCTGCACCTCAACAGTGGGGTTGTAACATAATTCATGGGTTCAGAATTATAACTGTAGTGTAGTAAAATTTAAATGACAGTATTGTAAACGGAAAGTTATCATTATAGCATATCCGTTATAGAAGTTATTAACAACAGTTTATCTTTCACTGACCCAGTCATTGATTTCTAATTGGCTAAAGTAAAAGCGTGTGAAGGGAACTGAGTAATAAGAATTTGGCAGTTAGTTGAAGGGGCCAGATGTGATGGTCATCTGTTCCCCAGTAAGCCATCTTCTCACTGTGCAGTTGAACCCTTTTTGGCTTTGATTTTAATAAATAATAAATAAGCTAAGTTTTGCGTCATCATTTCAAGACAAAGAGAATGAGTATAGAAAACCGAAGCCGAACACAAAAGAAGCCCATATCAACCAATGGAAGAAATCATCCCCAAAGAGGATAGCCAATTGATGAAATACAACCCTCCTAAGAAAACTTCCCTCTCACCATTAATATACCCAATGCAGCAAAGGAGTATACAACAGGGTAAGACATATTGAAACTGACTACATAATTGCAAACCAAAACCTTGTGTGTGTATATATATATATATATATATATATATATATATTAGAGTTCTAAAAAGACCCACTAATAGATTCATTATTAAAAAATATATATATTTTACAATAGAAGAGGGAGGGACAAAGGAAAGAAAAAAAAATGAGTAGCTAGCTAACTAGTTTCGGTCTTTGCTCAACAGATTAAAATGAGTAAATGGGACAAGTAAGAAAAAGAAACAATAAAAGAAAAGAACAAATTGTTTTCTTTTCTCCTAAAAGGGGAGGAAAATGAGACTACGGATTGACCAAGTAAGCCTTCACTTTGTAAAGAGCAGGTTTACTGGTCAGAATATATAAAGTCTCTAAAATTTTAAGGTGATAAAATGAGTGCGACTTGCTCTCAACAGAGAACTAGTCAGCACTAAATGAATTGGTGCAACTACGGCTATTTATAAGGTGTTCGCCTATGGAAGAACCATAAGTATTCCTCAGTGAATCATTTGGACCGACGGTTCCACTTCTAATCTTAGCAGGGACATGTTGCTTAATTCAAACATACAATTGCTGGTTTGTATATATATGTGTGTGTGTGTGTATATAAGATACACCTATGAAACAAGACCATTTACAAACCATTTGTCTGTGAAGCAAAATTGTCTATTAACCTTTGTCTCATGCTTTAACAATTTGTTTAAAAACATAAATATTTATCTACAAATTATTCACTTACAAGTATTAAAAAAAAAAGATTTGGCATTAAATTACCCACAAGAGTTGATGTGCCATTAACTCTTTGCCTACCAAATTTATCAACAGATGATAATAATTTTCTTCTATATTGACAAAAGGATCAAGTACCAATCTCAGGATTGGTTCACAGACAAAACAAAAGATGACAGGGGTGTTCACATAGTCATTTTTCAGTGTAAACAAGTGACAGGTACAGAGAACTGATGCCAGCAATTTACAGAGGGATCACAATGGTGGGAGAATCACTCACAGCGGCTCTCTCACACCAGAGTTAAATAAAAACTAAACTAAACAGATAAATGTGCAACATAGTCTAATTTGCTTTATGAGTTCAAAGTGAGCCATAACACTGCAGAAGTAATCAAAAAAAATGCAGTTGATAACAGTACTGTAACTAGATGGTTCAAAAACATTTTGCTCAGATTACAAGAACCTTGACAATAAGGCATGATTAGGTAGGCCTAAAACCGTGGATTTTGAGGCCATGCTCTAAGCCATAGAGGCAAATTTGGCAAGTAGCACTCTGAGAGTATCAGGCGAACTCAGCCTCTCGCAGTCTAGTGTAGTTCATCCCTTCACAACTTTGCTACTGAATTGTACTTCATATTTCTAAAATATTGCAAAACTTTTGATTCACCCGAGTAATTATAATTGTTGCCTTGAATCCATCAATTATCTCTTCTGTGTTTTTTTGCTTTAAAATTGTATGTATTTACCCAACCCCTCTACTACTGGCAGGATGAGATACAAGGTCCATTTTTTAAGCCAAGTATAAAAAGTTTAAATTTAAAGTTTCCCTTCAAGACTGATTGCCATATCAAGGTTAAAGAGTCCAGTCTGCCTTAATACCCATATCTAGAGGGAGGATAATTGGATGCATAAATTTCCCAGGGATATTAGCACTATGTACCATTATTCTTCTTCTAAAAGAATCTCTTTGGCACAAAAGTTTATATACCATTAACTCTTAAAGTCCTATACCACCTCATTCCACCCAGCTAGAAGTCACATTTGTTTTCTTAATCTACCCCAAACAATAGCCTTTGTTTCAATGTAATATTAAACATATTTAGCAGTCTTTGATTTAAGGGAAATAACAGGTAACTTTAAATGAAAAGGGCATTTTTAGCCATTTTTTGATAAATCCTTATAGGAATGGGGCTCCTCTGGACTTAGAAAATGTTCAACAGGATGTTAAAAGTTAAACAAAGGAAGCAAGCCAAACCAAAGAGGATGTGAGTTTTAATCACACTGAAAGATTATTATTATTATTATTATTATTATTATTATTTCTGACCCATGTTGTTGTCTTTTTGTCATAGATTGACAAATTAAGTAAGATGTGATTTAAAGGTGGGGATGGGGCATCTAAAAGAATTTGAAGTTGTAAGAAAATACCATCCAAAAAGATTGGTTGATATTGTTTCCTCTAAAAATAAAAGATTTTATTCTGATGTTAATTTTTTTCTCTGTCAAATTAATGATTTTTTTTCTTCTGTTGTATGCAGGTTTTCTCTACGCTGTGGGTGGCTATGATGGTTGTTCTCGACAATGTTTGAGTACGGTAGAATGTCATGATACAGAGTCTAATACGTGGCGTCCTGTGGCGGAGATGTCTTGCAGACGTAGTGGTGCAGGTGGGTAATACCTCTTACTTGAAACCATAAGACTAACAATTATTTGTATTTCAATAGGAATACTTAAAACCACATAACTGTGTGCAAATTATTAGATTGGATTGGAATATGGGAAACTGTATAAGTAAAAATTATTTGTATTAGATAGGAATACTGAAACCATATAACTGTAAAATTATTTGTATTAGATAGGAATACTTGAAACCATATAACTGTAAAATTATTTGTATTAGAATACTTGAAACCATAACTGTAAAATTATTTGTATTAGATAGGAATACTTGAAACCATATAAAAATTATTTGTATTAGATAGGAATACTTGAAACCATATAACTGTAAAATTATTTGTAGAATTTTTTAGAATAAAGAAAAAAATTTGTAAAGTAGAAAAACATTAAATCTTGTCAAAAAAGTTTAAAATTCCATGTTAAATTTAAACTTTTAGAAATTTCAACAAAATTATCTAAGAATTCAGATGAAAAACAAAAAGTTTATTTTTCAGGAAAACCCAAAAAAAACAGCAGATTAAAAGAGTGTACGAGGTTGGCTCCTCCTGCTGCTAATTTGAAGGGAGGATTCCTTTAAAAAGAATAACTGAAAATTTAGGAAGTACATAGCTACAAAACATAGAGTAAGGGCGAATAACTCCAAAACATGACGTTATCTTCACACCATAGATCTTTCTTAATTCAAATTCAAACTCTATAAAAAAATGTTTTTGCTTGTTTGAGTAAAGATTCACGAATGTCTTTTGTTTTTATTTTTTTTCTGAGATGTTTTCTTTTTTCTTTAAGAAAGTCACATGAAGAAAAAATAAGTGTAAGAAATTCTGCTATTCCTCTTCAGATTTGAATCTTTCTTAAATCAGATACAAACTGTTTTTGCTTGTACGAACACTTTCCACCACCTGTTATATACTTCTTCTTTTGTATTGAGTATATAAATGGTGATGGAGAGTTTTTAAGTGACTTCTATTTCATCACTGGACATCTTCCTTTGGGTTGATTTCTTCCTCTGGTCAATACGGCTTCTATTATTCTGCGCTACGGTTGTCCTTGCTCATTCTCTTTGTTTTTAATAATGAAGCAAAACTTTGGGTTATTTCCTATAAGTCTAACATGATCAAAGGGGAACCCCTCTTGACTGATAAATTATTTATTTATTTATTGATCTACTAGGAAAAAAGAAGACAGGGTTAGGGTTAGGGTTTAGGGTTAGTTTAATGGGAAAATAAATAATTTATCACTCAAGAGTGGTTCCTCTTTGATCATGTTAGATTTATAGGAAATAACCAAACTTTGTTTAGTTTTCAAAGACATCTTTATTAAAACCAAAGCCCAAAAGGGCTTTAACCACGCAGTGAGAAGATGGCATACTTGGGAACAGACGACCCTCGCGTCTAGTCCCTCCAGCTAACCGCCAAGATCTATTCTAGTTCAGTCCCCTTCTCATACCTTGCCTTTAGCCAATCAGAAATCAATGACTAGGTCAGCAAAAGGTGAACTTGTTGTCAATCACTTCTGCAACGGTTAATGGTAACTGTTAATTAATTATTATTCTATGTTACCCTTGACCAGGATTGAACCTGCAGCCTAGAAATGACTGTCACAGATTGTTAACTATTGGGCAGTGGAACAGTCAAACACCTCCTCAGCTTAATGGAATGTTCCTGGCAGTAATGGCAGTAACTATTTAATCTGTTATAGTTTGTTCATTAAAGGAGACCTAGTAACTGTATGGTTAGGCTACAACACTTTGACTTTTCAGTAACTTTCCATTTACCATATTTTTATTCAAATTTTATTACACTTACAGTCATAATTCATAGGCTACCCATGAATTATGTGACACACCCATTGATATAATTTCCTAGGGTAAATTTTAAATGTTATTGTTTTGAATAATTTTGTATTAAAAAAAAAAGAATCTTTTATGATAATTCACTAAAAAACTAAATAAGACTCATCTTTTCACTATAATATTATAGTACAACAATAATAACAACCACTCAATCAGGTTATGGCTTGTTACCACATACCATTACCAGTGGGGGGGGGGATTCTGACAGTCTTTCACTATTTTAAAGTTCAGCTTTCTTTAAGTTTAGATACTCTCAAAATTTTTACTAAAACTTAAACTCATTAATTATTTTTTTAGCTTTTTAACCAAAAAGATAAATAAAAAATACAAAGAGGAAGAGAGAAGAATGGAATTATTTTAAACAATCCATTATTCTCAAAGAAATTTTACCCTTATAAAAAAAATCAGTTAATTTTGATCTTTTGTCGTCCTGGCCTCCTACCCAAATTTATTTTAGCTGCTGTCAGGCAAATTTCCAGCACAACTTAGACATTTTCTGAGTTGTGTTTTTGTCGCTTTTTGTCAGCAAATTAATGTAGATATTTTATGCCCCCCCCCTCCCCGATTTTTATTTGCAAATCAATGTAGATATTTTACAAACAACCGCCTTTAGAAATTTTTTTTTTTTTTTTAATTGAGTTTATACAAAACTTTTATAATGTAATTTATTGTGTACAGTGCTCAGGTGCACCACAACTCATCAAAGTCTCATGTCAAGTACACAGAATAATGTTGTGCCAGGAACATGAACAGTTCACAGTAGTAATATGGATGTATGTGTGTGCATGTGTATGTGGAGAGTGGCATCAGGTATAGTGTTGGCGGACTACAGGAAGCATGGAGGCTTTGAAAGCCTCAGTGCTCCGGCAGCCTACAACAGATGCAGGCAGTTTATTCCATGTCTCCGCAATTCTGAGCGTGAAAAAATGTTTCCGAAAGTCACGTGAACAGTGCTGTTTTCTGACTTTGTAGGCATGCCCACGTGTATTGGAGAGATGGAGACCAAAAAGGTGCTCAAGGTTGCTGTTGTTCAGATGATTAATGACCTTATGAGCATTTACCAGGTCAGTTGCCAGACGCCGAAGTTTCAACGAATCCATTCCCAGGGCTGCGAGATGTTCAGAGTATGGCAGATTCCTGGTGGAGGGTACTCGCCTGGTTGCACATCTCTGTACAGTTTCTAGGAGGTTAATATTCTGAGAAAGGTAGGGGTTCCAGACTGGTGATGCAAACTCCAAGTGTGGCCGTACCATAGCTTTGTACAGCTTCAAATAGATAGCCGGTGAGCGGCTGACAAAGGTCTTGCTGAGTGACGCCAGGACGCCCTCGGCCTTTTTGGCAATTTTGGAGATGTGTTTTGTCCAACGTAAATCATTGCTGACAGTAATACCCAGATCACGTTCGCAAGAAGATTCCTTGATATTAGTGTTGTGGAGGGAGTATATGTATGATGGATTTTTCCTCCCAAAATGCATGGTGGTGCATTTGTCCACAGCCAGCTTCAGTTGCCAGTCAGTGATCCATTGTTGCACTGTGTCCAGGTCTGACTGCAATAAAGATCTGCAGCGTTCAGGATCTGTCGTTTTTATCTCAAGGTACAACTTAATGTCATCGGCTATGGTATTCCTTAAGTTAGCATCTATATCATTGATATAAACAAACAAAAGGGGGCCAAGAACTGAGCCTGTGGTACCCCAGATGACATCTCATATGGTGAGGAGTGTTTCCAAGAACTGTAACTACCTCTCTCCGGTTGAGTATGAAGGACTTTAACCAGTCAAAAAGATCATCCTTCACCCCCATTGCAGAGAGTTTTGCCAAAAGTCTTTTGTGCGGCACAAACTCAAATTTTAAAACAATTTTCATAGCATATTATTTTTATTCAAAACAAATGTCACAACTTTTTAATATTTATTTGAGTTTTGAAAATCAAAACAATCAATACATTAAAACAAGAAACAAAATTTTTACAAAAAATAAATGCTCTACTTTGATTTGTTGACAAAAACAAAACTCAGAAAACATCTATGTTGGACTGTAAATTCACTTGACCCTGGCACTCTGAAACGTAGCGTAAAATAGGGCAGGTGGTCAGGACAACAAAAGATCAAAATCACCAAAAATCATAAATGATATTTAAGTACTAGTTGCAAATAAATTCAGACCCAAAATACCAAAAAAGTTGTAAGAGGTTTGAATATATAGTTATTATCATTCTAACAACAAAAGACACCAGTGTGCATTTTATAAATTCAAATTTACAATTTGATATAATTTTTTTTTTTTTTTTTTTGATTATTCAGACTATTGTCCTCATCTTATTGTTATCTGCACAACGTTTTGGCAGATATGCCCTCTGGCCTTCTTCAGGTATTTCTTGTCGGAATCGGGAACCTTCTTTTCAAAATCAAGAACCTTCCTGTCATAATCAGGAGCCATCATGGAACTTTGAACCCAACCCTTTATTCATTCCATGGGGGTAGACTGTTCTTATTCTGCTAACCATGACTGGGTACAAGTGTTAAGCTGTGTTAATTATTATTCTATGTTACTGTCACCCTTGACCAGGACTGAACCTGCAGCTGAGAGATAACTGTCACTTAGAATTGTATTAACTCAACGCTATATCCACTACGCCATGTGTTCAATTGTCCAGAGTCCAACAAGAAATACCTGAAGAATGCCGGAGGGCACATCAGTAAAAACGTTGTACTGATAACAATAAAGATGAGGACAATAGTCCGAATAATACAAATAATCCAAATTATCAAGCCTCATCTCAAAAATTCAGAGAAATAATTTTATTTTTTTCAAGATAAAGAGTTGTGAATGAAGTAATTTATTTAACAATTGTTTTATTTATTTATGAAATGAAACAAATATTTCTAAAGTCATTTCTTTTTCTTTTTTGGTTGTAGGTGTTGGAGTTTTAGATG
Organism: Doryteuthis pealeii; assembly: GCA_023376005.1. Lineage (NCBI taxonomy): Eukaryota > Metazoa > Mollusca > Cephalopoda > Myopsida > Loliginidae > Doryteuthis > Doryteuthis pealeii. The sequence goes on along the minus strand of CM042153.1, from coordinate 96,197,165 downwards.
GACTATTATACGCTGTAGGTGGACATGATGGTCCATTAGTTCGAAAAAGTGTGGAAGTTTATAATCCAGAAAAAAATATATGGTCACTAGTAGCAGATATGCATTTATGTCGAAGGAATGCTGGTGAGTATTTTGTTTATCGGAAAAATTGGAGGTTTGCTATTGACAGATTATCAGTAATCTGAACAATAGCTACATAAATGAGAGTAACCTCCCCTTGTTTCTTTCACTTTGAGGAAGCTTATAACAATTAAGTTTATTTCAAATAATGCACAAGCACAATTAAGAACAGATTTTATGATATTTTCGTGTTCAAACATGCAATTGTATTGAATCGAACAAATTCGTATTTTCAGTGTAGATTTACGGTGAAATGAAAATGGCCGACCAAAATATAAGGCTTCCTCAAAGTGAAATAAACAAGGGGAGGTTACTCTCATTTATGTAGCTAATGTAGGGGTGAGTCCCTGTGATGTAGTGGGTAACATTCTGGACTCTGACATTATAGTAAGCAAGTTCGAAACCCAGTCGCCCTATTACATTCACTTTTGGACTAATACCCTTGGGAAAGGTATGAACTCTCTCATCCTCCCAGCTATGGGTTAAATAGTACCACTACTGTTCTTCTACAAGGATGGCTTTGGCATTAAATAACCCATGAATCCAGTTGTTGTGCTTTTGTTTCTTTCTCCCTCATCCCCCAGCTATGCGTTAAATAGTACCACTACTGTTCTTCTACAAGGATGGCTTTTGCAAAATTTTAACTGATGTTCTAGCTTGGGTTCTGAGAAAATATCAAACTTTTGGTACAAATAATGTTCAATATACGTGAAATAATATAGGAAAAATTTTGGAATTGGAAACTAAAATTTTGGAGATTGGCTAATGTTAGAGACTGTACAAAATTTCAGAAAAATTGAAGGGCAAAATTTTAACAAATTTTTGCAAAATGTTGTAGCTTGGGTTCTGAGCAAATATCAAACTATCATTTTGGTACAAATAATGTTCAAAATATGTGAAATAATAATAGAAAAAATTGTTGTCATAGACACAGTGCCACATCGGGATATTGATCTTGCTATGAAAAAATCAAAAATCATCAATAACTTAAAATTGGTTGAGTTTAAGACTTTTTTGATAGCATTTTTGGATTCCTTGGGCAAAAATGCTTTTATAAACCAATTTTTAGGAGTAAGGAAGCTCTAGAATTCATTTTACAGACAAAAATAGATTACAAAAAGTTGTCATCCCCCCCCCCCTCAAATTTGGAGAGCTAAAAATTGACATAACTCAGCCATTTTTTGGGAATTGGAAGCTCAAATATGGGGGATAATCTAACTTTATCATAATCAAAATTGAAGGGGTGTGTGACATGGCCTGGATGATTTGACATGAAATTACCCCCATGGCATGTCAATCTACTATTCTTCTTATTTTAGAAGTTAGGGAATTGCATTCATCATACGTTCATATTTACATTAATTTTGAAGTAGTTTCTTAAGGGGGTTTTTCCCTGTATTTTTCCCATTGTTAATTTTTTGTTAATTTTTTTTTTTTATTCATTGAAATTAGTTAAGAAACATAAATAATAATGTCTAAAAGTAAAAAGAAAAAAAAGTGTTTACTAAACTTGAAATACAAAAAAAAACAAGCATCATAATAATCGCGGATATTTTTGAAGATATTGCTTTGAATAGAATAATAGCGTATCCAATCCCGGATATTGTTGAAGATATTACCTTGAAAAAATGTTTGATATCTTTGTTCTTTTTTCTTTCAGGTGTCGTAACTAATGATGGACTTCTTTATGTGATTGGAGGTGATGATGGCTCTTCAAATCTTGGTTCAGTTGAATGCTATGATGTAAAGAGTAACAAATGGACACTTCTCGCATCTTGTATGATGACGGGACGGAGTTATGCTGGTGTGGCTGTGATTGACAAACCAATTATATAACACCAAATACAAATATTAAAATAGATTTTTTTTTTTAAAGAAAAGAAAAAATTCTAAAAATATTTCCAGCCATATTGTAATGGTCGGAAATGTCATTATTTGGAAGTCTCCAAGCCAAAAATATTGACATGTGGGGGTTACATTTCTGTTATTTTACTGGCTTCAAAAGCAATTGGGGAACGGATTAAATTTGTTTCAATTTTTTTTTTTTTTTTTTTAAATCCCAACCCCCACCCGCTTTTTTATTTTCATTGACATGACAAAGGAAAATCTGATGCTGGCCCCTGATTGGTTGATAAAGCAAAATCTGATGCTGGCTTCTGATTGGTTAATAAAGCAAAATATGCTGGCTTCTGATTGGTTAATAAAGCAAAATCTGATGCTGGCTTCTGATTGGTTAATAAAGCAAAGGAGCTGGATTCCTGATTATCAAATGTAGAAAGAAAGAAAAAAAAAAAGAAAGATTTTATGTTCCATCCTAAGTTATCTCCCTTTTGTCAAATCTCTTGGTTTTAAAAGAAAACAATTTTTTTTTTACTCCCTTTGTGTGTATTTTGTAATTTTCTTTTTAAACTTGTACATTTTAGGTGAAGAAAATCTACGGAAAAAATTATTTTTATAACTTTTGCTGTATGTTATTTATTTTCATTACTTATGGATGCAGAGAGCTGGGGGTTTTTGGGTTTATGTTTTTTAGTTTCCGGTTCAAATCTTCCCTTACCCAGGATGATTCAGAAAAGAAATAAAAATTACGAATAAAACATTTTAAATTCTTAAAGTAGACTTATAAGAGGAGTAGTCATTCGTATTATTATATTTTAAAATCTTTTAGCTAAGAATTGAGTTGTTTTTCTTAGCCAAAGTTAGCTATATATATATATATATATATATAATATAATATATTCTAGTCAACACTTTGGTCTTTTTTATTTATTTTTTTTTTTGTACTTAAAAATTAAGTAGGTTTCTTTGTCAGGTAAGATTATTTTTCTTATTTGTGTATATATATATATATATATATATATATATATATATATAATAATGTCTCAACACAGTTTTTTTTTTTTTTGGCGGGGGGTTATAACAACATCTTGTAAATAAGAATTGAATAAATTTCTTCTTAGTCAAAATTAGCCAAATGAGGATGACCAGGTGGACAGAAGAAAACTTATACAAAATAATCTATCAATACTTTTTTTTTCTGCTCACTTTTTATTAATTGTTTTGAAAACCAAGGGAGTTAACAAAAATATATTTGACTTGGGCAATTGATTTGTTTACATTGTTATTATAAAGGTTTTTAATTGTTATTCAAAGACACACACAACCTTGTTTTCAGGATTCAGGGTAGAGAACCCAAAACACCAAAAGATGTAATAATTCTTGATAAAATATTCATCTTGCATAACTTCATAAAAATATTGATATAAAATATTGGTTATCTTCAAGCTATAATTTCAAATTTTTCAACAAGGAATATTTCCTTCAAATTAGCAGCAGCAGCCAACCTTGTATGTTCTTTTCATCTGCTTTTGGGGGGGGGGGGGATAAACTTGTTTTACATTTGAATTTTCAAATGAATTTGTTTAAATCTCTAAAAGTTTAAAATTTAACATAGAATGTTGTTTCTTTTTAATTTCTTGACAAGATTTAATGTTTTCTGGTTTTTCTTCTTTTAAATTCTCCAATCTTTTTTCTATGAAAGAAAAGTAAGACACTGAAATAGTTTTTTTTTTTAATAATATTTCATTGTTAAAAAAAAAGTTAATTTGGACATATTTATTGAAAGAGGCCCATAATGATTTATTGTAAAACAAAAATATTTAAGAATTCAAATGAAAAACAAATTTATTTTTCTGAAAAAGGCTGGCTCCTGCTGCTAATTTGAAGAGAGCATTCCTTGAAAAAAAAAAAAAAGTTTGGGAGTGCATAGATTGAAGAAAATCAAAATTTTCTTGTGTAAACAAGAAAATGTATTATTTTGCTGATCACAAAACAGATCATATTTGGTTAGAGACAAATTTTTGGATATTTTAAATTAAAACAGTTTGTGTTAAAAGTGTGGTAAGGGTAGCCTGAAGCCAAAACTTTTTTAAAGCTCATTTTTTTCAATGCAATCAATATTGAAGAGTAAGAAAAGTTTTGGTCAACAGACCAGGAGGCACGTAGTATAATGGTTTAAGTTGTAGGAAATGAACACGGTGAGACAGGTTCAAATCCTGGACAAGGCTGTTTGCATTTCACATAGCACTAATACCCTGGGTAAAGGTACAAATCCTACTATTCTCCATTCAGCTATGAGTAAATAGTAGGGCAGATTGGGCTCTTTAACTTTGTTATAGCAACTGGTCAAGGATAAGGAAAACTCTGAATTCAAACCAAAGGGCTCTTTTCTCGTTAGTTAAAACTACTTTCAGATCTCCTACTCCCTCTCTTCCTAAAAAAAGAAAAAGAGGTAAATAGGCTAGACTTTACCAAAACTTTTCTTCTTTCTTTTCCTGTATAATATAGAGAGTCTGATTTTTTTCTTTTTTTTTTCATTTAAAAGAAATTTTTTTTCTTATTCTTCCTCTGTCCCATAAAAGTTGATACATTTGGTATATGAAATCTACATCTAAATGTAATGACTATTTTCGGACAGATATCATAAGAAATTTTGATAGAACAATTCATGTTTATTTGTGATAATCTTAAATGAACTAGTCTTGTCAAAAACCAAGGCCTGACCCATTTACCAAAACTTTTCTTGATTTGTATTATTTAAATTTTTCGGTCTGTTGTCCTCATCTTTATTGTTATATACACAATGTCTCAGCCAATGTGACCACTGGCGTTTTTCAGGTATTTCTTGTCAAACATTGAACAGAATCCTTTATTTAATCCTTTGGGGTAAATTGTGGTAATTCCATTAACTATAACTGGGGTACAAAGTGTTAAGTATTTTATGTTATTATACCCCATGATCAGAACATATTATCAAGCCTAAGTTGTACCAACAGCCAAAATGTTGTTTTTATATATCACAATAAAGATGAGGACAACAGTACAAAAAATCAAAATGATACAAGGCAAATACTGATTTGTATTAAGTGCCCGTACAGAACATAATTTGCATATTCAGAATACACAGCTCGGGTTGGTTCACTTTATTGATAACCATTAAATGTGGGGGTGGGGAATTGATCATTTTTTAAAAGAAAAAAGATACTTGAAAACATTTTTTGTATAGATTATTTGATTAGAGTAGAAAGCTTTTAACCCTTTTTGTATAATAAGATAAGTCTTTTTAATCCTTGTAGAGTGGGTGAATTATTTTCAGAAAATTTGCACAATAGAGTGTATGTTCAAACAAGCCAATTAATCAAATATATAAACAAACCAAACAAAACAATTTGATCAGCAATTGTGTGTCATAGTAGAATAGGATTGGAAACAATAAAACACTCAATTTTAATTATAATATTTTGTCAAAACAACCTTTACACTATCCTACACCTCGGTGATGTTTTCTATACATTAACATTGAATTGGTCAACGAGTAACCAATCAGAAAAATGCCTTACATTGAGCTACCGGTAAAAAAACGGCAAAAATGTTGCTCTGCCTGCAAAAGGTTTTTTTTTTTTTTTTTTTTTTAAATACTTATTGGCGTCTTTGTTTTTTTTTTTGTTATGAATTTATTTTTAAAAAAGTCCTGTGAATAAAAACATTTTCCTTTTCCTCTGTAAAGAGTCTGATTTTCTTTTCTTTTTATTCTTTCTCTGTCCCATAAAAGTTGATAGATTTTGTGTATGAAATCTATATATAAACGTATTATGACTATTATGGGACAGATATCATAAGATCTATTGTAAAATGAAAAGATTTAAGAATTCAAATGAAAAACGAGTTTATTTAGCTTTAGCAAATCAAAAGCTGACTCCAACTGCTAATTTAAAGGGAGCATTCTTTAAAAAAAAGTTTCCTTGTTCCTGTGTAATATAGAGAATCTGATTTTTTTTTGATTTTTTTATTTAAATTTAAATTTTAAAAATTTAATTCAGAAATTTTTTCTTCTTATTCTTCCTCTGTCCCATAAAAGTTGATACATTTGGTATATGAAATCTACATCTAAATGTAATGACTATTTTCGGACAGATATCATAAGAAATTTTGATAGAACAATTCATGTTTATTTGTGATAACCTCGGGCATCCCATCGTGGTGTTATGTTTAGCAAGCTAGTCTTGCAGATCCATTATTACTGAATAGCGAGTTCGATCCTTGCTGGATGACCCATAAAAAAAAATCCACACGTAAAAAAAGACTGTGTTAATTTTTTTAAATTTTTTGTTGTCATAAATTCAAAGGAATCGGTCTTGTTAAAATTTTAAATTAAATCCAATTTTTAATGTAAAGTGAATCTCGTTAGTTTATTATTTCTTTTTGCTCCGTGCAAGGTGTGGGGGGGTGGTGGATATATTTATAGATTTTGGTTAATTATTTCAGTCCCCTCAAAACCTGTGGGTTCAGCATTTAACGGGAATCAGTGCTTTCACCATAACTTGACTAATATGTAGAACAAATATAACTCCTTATAAATCTATTGTGGTCAAGAAGTGGGGGGTCAGTTTACAATTTGGTTATAATACCAAAATGATCCCTCACTTTACATCATGAATAAATAACTAGTTTGTATTGTTTTATGTAATATCGATCCTTTTCGGGTCAGGTAATGCCGAATCAAGTCATTTTGATAAACAAATGACTCAGGTTGCTTACAATACTTGTCGTTGCTTAAGCGGTCCCCGATTAAGTATTGAACAGACTCATCGCTGGCTTAACTTTTGTGATCTCGCTAGAACCAGTATTTTCAGCGTGAGTTGACCATCGTAATATTAATAGGGATTTCATATTTATCTTAATGACCATCAAAGTTTTTAAGTAAGTAAATATTAAAAACATTTTAAATATAACAAAGCTGCCTTTATCAACTGAAAATATCAGACAGTGATTGATTTTAATGGCATGTCAACTCATCTGGGGTTATTTTTTTATGCTAGAGGTTAGGGAAATCATGTTCATTGTATTATTTGTCTGAATTTCAACTCTATCTGATGGTGAGGTTCCAGTTCTGGAGGTTTGGGGAAAGCGGAGCACCCTTTCATCACCATTGCTCCCTGGTCCACTCTGACCCAGAGTGGTAGTACCTGTTAGGGTCCCATCTATGGGTTAAATAGAAAAATGTATTTATAAAAAAATTGTATTAAGAATTGATTTATTTCAAAACTTTATCGGCATTAAATGACCCACAGAGGTTGATATGCCATAAAACAAAACAAACCAAACTTGTCTGAATTTCGAGTTGTGCAGGAAACACAAATAAATAATATAATTTTTTTTTTTTAAATCTTTTATGATCGTGACCCTTCTCGGAATGATAGGCAAAAACAATGACGTGATTATTTGAAGATCTTCATAAGTTCTTTGATGCCTTGTTTGATCAATAGTCAAACTATTCAAAATGATTTCCTAGGTTGGTCATTGCTATGCTCGGATAGACAGGGAACACCTGAAGAAGGCCAGAGGATACAGCAGCCAAAACTTTGTTTTAATATACCACAATAAAGATGAGGACGTTCATTATAAATTCAAATTTACAGAGGATACAACGACTGAAACATTGGGAATATAAAAACTGGGGGAAATTTTAGGATTTCCAGTGGATAATTTTACATGGACACACCAGTGTAAGCCAACCGCAAAAACCTACATCAATCAGCTCTGTGCGGATTTTGGATGCTACGCAATCCTAGGGGCAATGACAGAGAGACCAAGTCTTGGATATTCATGCTGTTAACATGACTGATGATGATAAGAAAATTAGGACCACAGATTCAGATTTGTACTGTTGGTTTATTGATCTTTCTCCTGTGGACATCTATACATGGACACACCAGTGTAGGTCGACCAGCAAAAACCTCCATCACCAATGAAAATGTGTACATGCCTGTATAGAAATGTGAGTGTATTTACAAAATGTACATTTATATGTATGTATTTATGTGCAAGAGATGCCTGCGTTGGCTTGGTCACGTCAGGAGGATGGACAAAGGCCACATCCCCAAAGACCTACTGTATGGTGAATTAGTAGAAGGCAGGCAACCGGTCGGGAGACCACGCCTTGTTATATACTGGTCTTTTCACGATACCAAATAATATAACATTATATACCTTTCTTACTTCTTACTCTGTCGTCTATTCTTCTGGCCGGCTTTGCTTCTGATCGTTTATCATCTATCTTGGTCTGGTATATCTTCTAAGGTCTCGTCTGGTCTTCTATTGAGGATTCCGGGTCTGGTTTCTGTTGTGGATCATTCCTTATCAGAAGCCTTGTGTCATTGTTAGTTTTTAGTAATAAACACAAGACTTCGATTTATGTTGATGTTACTTTATTCCAGATCCCCACCCAGACAATCTGCGCAGATGAGGCTTACATGTTCCTAGCTCGGCTTCTAAATTCTAACTGACTAACTAAGTTGCTTACTCCTTAAACCGGAAGGGGGCTTTCTATCGGGGTTCTGTTTCTCACGGTCTATCCCCAGAAGCAAGGTCAGAGTTAGGTCAAACGCTGTCACTCACTCTCAAGGCCATCAGCTGTACTGATTGCCATAATGATTTCTACAATACCTTAAAAATGTATTAGGGATCCAATAATTATGTAACAGCCTGAGCTTTAAAGATGTCTGCAAGAGGGGCATGTAGACATGCCAAATCAATACCAACACATGGGAGGCTTGTGCAGAGACCGTGCGATCTGGCGCCTCATCATTAAACAAGGAACGAAAAGGAGTGAAAAAGAAAGGAAAGAAGCCGCCACAGAAAAGAGAGCCAAAAGGAAGGAGAGACAACAGTAATTCCAGCAAGCAACATTGTTTTGCAATCACTGCACCAGAGATTGCCATTCAAAAATTGGTCTGTTCAGCCACTCATGCAGTTGTAGATAAAAATAATTTAAAAAGTGGACACTACACCAATCGTCTTTAGTAGACGGGCGGATTCCAACAACAATGTATGTGGTGTACATCCAATGGAAACATCCAATGGAAACGTGTAGCCAAATAGAACGACCGAGTTGTATCAAATTCTGACTGACATCCTCTCGTGTCAATTTCGGCTGACAATTCCATGAAAGGCAAGAACCTAAAATTTATCATTCAACCTTTACATTTAGTTTTTATTGCAGGCATGAAACTTAAAACTTAAAACATCATGGAGGGAGAATTAGAAAATTTCCCTTTTCTGTAACTTGGTGTATGCACACACACACACACACACACATTGGTGTGTGTGTGTGCATGCAAGTGTTGATTCTTTTAGGATTGTTATAGACAGAAATAAATAAGCACTCACTCACAGACACATACACAGTGGATGTATGTGGATGCAATTGTCAAAATATATGTGTGGGCATTTTATATATATATATATATATATATATATAATAAAATGTTATTTTTCCTTCATCAATAATTTTAGATTGACTAATTTTAATATAAATGTAAAAGTGGATAAAACCAACACAAACAATTGATACAATTTATATTTCATCTTTATTCATTAAAAGACTTACTGAGGATATATTTCATATATATATATATATATATATATATATATATATGTATATATATGTGAGTATGAAAAGGTGGAATGAAAACATCACACAATGCTGTTAAAGAAGAAAACAATTTATAATATAATCATAGCTGATACTGATCAATATTTCGATTTTACAAAAATCATCATCAGAGCTCATTCACTCCGTAGTTGTTTGGGTCGGAGAGGAATTCACATTGGTGAATATTGTAACGACTTTCGTTCTTTTTTGCAGTATTAAGGTTTTTTGTTTTGTAAACTGATTTGACATTCCTCTCCGACCCAAACAACTACGGAGTGAATAAGCTCTGATGATGATTTTTGTAAAATCGAAATATTGATCAGTATCAGCCATGATTATATTATAAATTGTTTTCTTCTTTAACAGCATTGTGTGATGTTTTCATTCCACCTTTTCATACTCATATTGTCGGATTCATTTCCTTTCTTTTAACTTATATATATATATATATATATATATATATACACACACATTTTGTTGTGTGTGTGTGTGTAAAGCTTAGTCTGATGCAGGACTATAAAACTATAAAATTGTGAGTCAATGTGGACTGAATTCTCAACACTAACAATCGTTTACTAAGACTATCTTGCCAACCTACGGATACCCTGGGGGGTAAAAATACCAGACACCAGGTAAAACCCACAGAGTTACAATAATTAAAACCAGCAGCCAATTTGTCGACAATTAAATAGAGTAGCATCATTTTTATTGTTCAATTAATAATGTCAAAAAATCCTGGAATTTCTTTTTATCTTCTTTTTCTTTTTTTCATTACAAAAACAATTTCCTATAGAATAATTTTTGTGGGTACCAAATTTTAGAATAGCAATCTGATTTATCGTCGAGGTGAAATGATACACAGAAGAATTTGAGTGCTTAATATATTTATTCAGCACCAGTATCCAGTGCTAATGGATACATACAAAAAACACAGAACAATAAGTTACAAAACAATTAACAAGACAACTTACAAGAAATAGAGGAGGGTCAAATGTAGTAGAGCCAAACACAGTAAGATCAGTCCAAATATTAATCAGCCTATTAATCAACTGTTGAAGTCCTTAATCTTAGACTATTTAAGGTCATGAGCTAGGCCATATGGTAGAGTGCTGAAGAAGTGCTAGCTACTCTACAACACAATCATAAGTGGATTCATCCTTAGCAAATTTTTTTGTTTTCATCTGAGTCTCATCAGAGGATTACCACAGGAAAAAGAACTACGATAGAGATGCATATTGTCTTCTGTAGTAAAAATGGTTGAGGTACCTTCAACAGAAAATTAACTTTTTTTTCAATAGTGTAGTCGCTTGATGATGAGCCATGTCTCATATTGACCCCTTCTCAAAAAAAGATGCCCATCCCTGCTTTAAAACATAGCAGAGCATTTCCTTTTATTTATTTTTTAAAAGTCAGTTTATCTATTTTCTCTTTTTCAATATCTGCATGATATCTTGGATGCCTTCTTCAATATGTTCACATTTAACTCTTGACCGACCAGTTTCATTTACTAAAAATGTTTTTGAAATTCTCCTAAGTCTATGCAACCAACAATATTTTCTTTTTCTTGAATTTGTTGGATAGTCCTCTTTGAAGATGAAGAATAACTGATATATTCAGAAACATTATGAAATATCACAAGCAAGCATATGGTAGTAAAAGAAAAACGGACAAGAAAAATTGGATTAATTTCGTTTATTTAAAAAATAAACAAATGTTGGAATTGTTGAGATGATAATTCTTTCTTCGCATGGTGAAATGAGGGCAGGTGTGGGGTTGAAAGTCTTTTTTTTTATTATTCAGAGGGGTGGGGTTCAAGTCTGTTTTGGCTGACAACTTGGTTCTGTGTGATGCAGGGTATGGTGTGGGTCGGACGTATGGCGGTCCCTTGATCTTGGCCTGGTAGGAACGACGCTCTGTGTGCCAACGCCACTAGTCAACTGTCTTATCAGCTTTAAGTTAACTGTTTTATAGTTATCAATTGACTTGAGATTCACTTTGAAAGGTTTTGGGGGGAAAATTTATGATTGGTTGAAAAATGTTAAATAGTAAGGGATATTTTTAATTGTTTATAAAATTTGTTTTTCACCCAGAAGCCTGCATGGAGCCTATGTGTAGAACACTTATTTTGTTAATTTCGTTTAGAGCTTCTGTCGGGTCAACATCCGTTTGATGTTACATTCTCAGTAGCTTAGGTTCTGTTTCAAAGTGTCTTTGTTTTTTCTTTTTTAATTTGTTTTGTTGGTTAGTGGATTTATTGGGTTAGTAAAAATTGTGAATCAAGAGAGATATCTATTTCTGTTATAACAATTATTAGTTTTCAGCACAAAATAAAGAAAAGTTTTTTTTTTAGTGTGTGCTCTTTTGCAAACTCCTTTTTTAATGATCATAAGGACTCACTGGATATGATACAAAACTTCATCCGGTGGTGAGGCTCCCGCTCTGGAGATCTACAGAGTATTGAATCACCTCTTCATTACTTCCAGGCACACTTTTATCTTATTATAATGGAGATTATGTAACTGTAACTGAAACTATGTCACTACCGATCTCACAATTTCCTTAGTTATTTAACTTATATTCTCAATGATTATGAAATAGTCATTATTCAATATTAATCAGCATCTTATTCATTAACGATGTTTCTATTACAAGTCTAGCTGAGTTATATTTGCCTCAAAACTGCTCATATTATTAATGCATTTAAAATCCTGAAATGACAATGATACATGATTATCAGCAAGTTATTTTTTCAATAGACGGTAGGGAGTTTGGTCATTAACTAAACACCCCATTCTTCTAGCCTTGTGCCAGACTAAGCTAAGTAATCTTAATTAGAAGCCTATAAGCACCCTATCATTTGCAATATCAAAATCATTGATCGCTCTCACTCTCCCCACCCTCTCTCTCCTCACCCCATCCTCTCTCTCCCCACCTCTTTTTCCCTACCCTCTTCTCTTCCTCTCACTTTCTGTCCCCACCCTGTCTCACTCTCTACCTCTATCTCCACACCCTTTCTCTCTCACTCCCTCCCAACCTCTCTCTTCACCCTCTCCCCACTTATTTCTTCCCACCTCTCTCTCACTCTCCCCACCTCTCTCTCTCACTCTTTGTCCCCACCCTGTTCACTCTCTCTGTCCCTACCTCTCTCCCCCCTCTCTCTCTCTCTCCCCTCCCCTCTCTCTCCTCTCTCTCTCTCTCTCTCTAATTTATAAATATTAATTCACTTACTGAGTTCACTTTGTCATAAATAAATTATCAGGAGATAAATCAACTGACCTTCTTATTTCTTTTTCTCCCTTTTTTAAAGATGAGCAAAACATTCAATCTTTCAAATTCGCTTCATTGAATATGAATCAAACTTTGTGATCTGTGTCTTTCATTTTTACTCTTGGGTCAACTGGAACGGTAAAATTCACTAGATGACAAGTTCTTTTTTTAAATTTTTTAATTAATACTAGATCTGGTTTCTAACTGGAAGTGAGGGATCTGTTTGTATCTCAAAATCTCAGTGAATTTTTCTTGGAAAGATTTGATTTGTGCACAGACCAATTGTCAACATAGATAGATTTTAATCTCTTGCACAATTCCCAGTGATCACCTTTCCTGCCCAGTCATGCCTGCTCTTGTATTCCTTTTGTGCAATTCTGGAGCTTGGAGGAGTGTAGAGTACCTGTTTATCGCCATTACTCCCAGATCCCTTGACCCAGAGTGGTAGTACCTGTTAGGGTTCTACCTATGGGTTAAATAGATCAAAATGAGTTTTAAAATATGTGTTTATAAAACAAAATGTCTTCAGCATAAAATATCCCAGCAAGGGTTGACATGCCGTAAAATTCAACCGTCCATCCATCGACTATTGCAGAAATGTGGAGGCACATTGTGTAATGGTTACTGTTGTAGGAAATGGACATGGCGAGACGAGTTCAAATCCTGGACTTGGCTGTTTGCACTTGACATAGTGGTAATACCCTTGGGAAAGATACAAATTCAACCAACTATTCTCCCTCCAGCTATGGGTAAATAGTAGGGCAGACTGGGCTCTTTAACTTTGATATGGCAACCAGTCTAGAAGAAAGAACTCTCAATTCAAACCAAAGGGGCTCTCTTCTTGCTAGACAAAAAAAAACTACTTTAAGAGTTTCTCCTCCTCCTCTTCTTCTCTTTCTTTCCTTCTTTCTAAGAAATCTTTCATTTTCTCGTCTTTATCCTTGGGTGGATGCTATCTACTTTTAGTTAGTCTATTTCTATTTATACAGTGTTACAATGGCGGCATTCCTCATGTCTTGTGGGATAATCCCTTCACTCCAGCAAAGGCAGAAGAGCTTGTGGTGTTTATTGAGGAGAACAGGCTTTCCACAATTTAGAATTTCACTTGTGATTCCATCACTGCCAAATGATTTGCCACAGGTTAGTCTGTCAAGTGCCATGCAAAGTTCTTCACTTGTAGGTTCTGTATCTAGCTCTTCCGCTACTGGTTGTGTTGTATACCCTTTCTTACTTCTTACTTCTGGTTGTATTTTCTTCTGGCCGGTTTTGGTTCTATCTTCTAACATCTTGAGTCTTGGTCTGGAATCTTCTAAGGTCTGGACTTTCTTGGGGACTTCGGGTCTGGTCTTCTATGGGGATTTCTCGTTATCAGAAGCCCTGTGTCATTGTTAGTTTTTAGGTAATAAACACAAGACTTCGATTTACTTTGATGTTACTTTATTTGTAAATCCCCAAACCAGACATCTGCGCACATTCTACGAGCTTGGCTCCTACTTGCTACCTATTTAAACTTACTATTCTTAAACCGGAAGGCATGGGTCCCTGTCTTCCGGTTCTCAAGATTTATCCCCGGAAGGTAAGGTGAGAGTGAGGTCAAGCGCCGTCACTCACTCTCAAGGCCATCAGCTGCACTAATCGCCATTATGTTTCTACACTACCTTATATAAGTATTAGGGATCCAATAATTATGTAACAGCTGTTGCTCTACATGATGGAGGGCTGCATCAGAAACGATGTTGTCGCTGGTGTAGAGTTCTGAGTAATGTTCTACCCAGCGATCAAGTTGTTTAGATTGATCCTTTATGATTTTTCCTGAGGCGGATTTCAGTGGAGTGATTTTGCGATTTCCTCGGTCAAAAATGCTTTTATAAACCAATCTTTAGGAGTAGGGAAGCACTAGAATTCATTTTACAGACAAAAATAGATTACAAAAAGTCACCATTTTTCGCAACCCTCCTCAAATTTGGAGAGATAAAAATTGACATAACTCCACCAATTTTTGGAATTGGAAACTCAAATTTTGGGGATTGTCTAACTTTAACATATTCCACACCTGTACAAAATTGAAAGGGGGGGTGTGTGACATGGTCTGGATGATTTGATATGGAATTACCCATAGGTAAATAGTATAGTATAAGGGCCGGGTTAGCTCAGTTGGTAGAGCGTTCGGCTAGAAACTAAAAGGATCCTAGTTTGGTACCGGCCCTCGCCAACTCAGCGTATGAATAGCACAGGGATTTGTGCAGTAAAGTTAGGAGCTGATGGTAGGTGTGGCGCTCCACCTCAGACGCAAGAACAATCTCCTTGTGAAAAGAAGATAGACTCCTTCGCTGATTGGCTGATACTGACTTTAGGCCACCCTGACGACTTTTACTTTTAAATAGTATAGCAGGTTCTGTATTTTAGCCTTGATAAGCTAACCAGTCTAGGAGAAAGAAAACTCTGAATTCAAACCAGCATTACTCTGCTTAAAAAATGACCTTGTGTCACATCCTACCCATGGTGGAGGAGTTGCGTAATTCCTATCTAATCCAAGTGATTTGTACACAGTTGTATGTTTTCAAGTAATTACTAATACTAATAATCATATAGTTTCATGTAATTATTTCTATTTAATAATATTCATTTGTTTGCACACAGTAGATTGATAGATGAATAGATAGATAAATAAATTCCCCTTATTTATTGAACTAGAAGTGGCTACCCTACGTCACCTGGGTAGAGGAGTGATAAAAAGTTAATCACGCAGATCCATTGATTGCTTTGGTCTTCCATAATTGATTTGTTTATGCTTTAATCACAAATGCCATCAATGACTTTCCCTTCTCTTACTATTCAAATTTCAATTTTTAAATATATTCACAGATATAATAAAATCTTCATTATTTTTGCACAAAAAGCGAGATCTGGTGATAGTGAATGTCTATATATATTTACATTGTTGTTAATTGTTTTATTTTCATAGTTTCCTCCGGACATACATATATACATACATACACACAACTGTCCTTTATATATGTATAGATGGCTCTCCTTAATTATCAAATGACCCTCGTATATAGATAGATAGATTCCCCTTATAATTTATTCCTGAAGATGAAAGGGAAAAATTCAGAATCAATGGATAACTCTTAAATTGAATTTTGTATTCATAAAATATTCTCCTTTCTTTTTCTTCCTTTTTTCATCAACAAAATTTATTGCAGTTGTAATTCCATCTGACAAGTAATATGAACGGATGAGGACATAGTCAGATGTTCATTCAATTGTTTTGTGTTTTCTTCTGATTTTTACAACCGCAACCTTTTACCACTTAACTGTCACCTCAACATATAAAACTGATTTATCCCAAATTTCAAGGATCTATAAAAGTCTCATTGTTTACCAAATTAAAAATGTATCCTTTCTGACCTCTGACCTCTGACCTCTGATGAGTGAAATAACAAACTTTGCAATAAATTGAATAAATATTTCTTTCTAGAAACTTCTGCCAGAAATTTGAGGAGTTTTTGAGTAATTTACTAAAATTAGCAACACTTGATCACACAAAATTTGACTACATCTACAGTAAGTCATGGGGGGGGGTCTAAGGTCAGTATCAGCCAGACAGTGAGGGAATCTATCCCCTTTTCACTAGTGCTAGACCAAGGAGATTGTTTTTTTGGCATCTGAGGTGGAGCGCCACACCTACCACCAGCTCCTCACTTTTCCGCACAGATCCCTGTGCTACTCATATGTTGAGTTGGCGGGGGCCGGTATTGAACCAGGAACCTTGTGGATCCCAGGCAGACGCTTTACCAACTAATCTTTATGATAAACAGTGTGCCTATAACTTCAGAGCAGGATCAGAGTGTAGTATCTGTGCACTTGTGTGTTGAATCAAAGTGTCAATTAATCTTATAATGAATAGCTTATTTTATTTAAAAACTTTAAGATTTAAAAATGAATTTTAAACGTCTGGAAGATGCCATGTCTTACAAAAAACTTTAACAATAAATCAAGATTTATTTAATCTATCTAAAAAGATATGTTCATGTAAGATTTTTATGTCTACAGTGTACCCATTATTACTAACGATTGTTCTTTTTTATTTACGGTAGTTTAGAGTTGTCTTAATTACAAATGAGTTTTTTTTTCTGCTTTGTATTTCAAAATACACGGATTTTTACTCTGGGGATAGCAAAAATTGTTTCAGTATGCACGTCCTCGTTGGGTTGTTATTTTTTAAAACGTTTTTTGGCTATGCAGTATAAATTTCTGAGATGAAATTTGTTCACATATGGGCTGTTGTAGATTTTGTCCCGGCGTAAACTTTTTTCCAGATGAAAAACATGAAAAAAAAAAAAAAGAAGTTATCTCAAAAATAAAATTAAAAAATTGAAATAACTTCTTATAATCTAATTTTGACTATTTTTCTAAGTTGCCCTGAATCTTTTTTTCCCCGGGGGGTGGGGGATGCTGGTGCTAGGATTATGGTGGGACTATTAGACGACTTCACGTACATTTTTTGTGAAAAATAATGCAATGGCTTCATTTTGCTCACAATATCGATATCATGAAGTTTAACTTGAAATTTTAAAACAGAATTGGTAAACTAAATTCAGGAGAAAAAATGAAAAAAAGAAAGAAAAAAAAAGAAACAAATAAAAGAAAAAAAGAAAGGAAAAGAAGAAGCGTTTCTCAGGTGAAAATGTTCTCTAAACTTTTTATTTTTAATGAAATTGAATTTAACGTCTTCAAATAAGTAACGTCATTTTTGTTGTTGATTAGGACAACAAAGAAAAAGAGAAAGAAAAAAAACGAATATTTAAATAAAATACAGCAGACTTGCACATGACGGTAAGTAAATAATTTACTTATTATTGGAGTGAGGAATATCTTTACAATGGAAAAGGAAGAAGAAAAAAAGGAAGACATTTAAATGAGAGAGGGGGGAAGGGGAGTAATCGTAAAGTTATTAAAGATCAATTATGGTCACCCTAATTCACTAGCATTTTCAAGCGCAGTCTTTGATATACGAGAAAATTGAGTTACGAGCGGAACGAATTAAACTCGTAACTCAAGGTGCCACTGTTTATATATTAAATATTTTCTTAAATAGACCTCAATCTAAAATTTATTTTTGAGAAAATAAAAAACGTTATTTTTCAAAATATCGAAATGCTTTTTTTAAGAAGACAAACTCAAAAATGAAAGAAAACTCGATATTGAATATTGAGCCAGGATTAGAAAATAAAATCTTTTTTTTTCTTCTTAAAAAACCAAACAAAACAAAAGTTTAGCGATATTTTGAAAAATAACGTTTTTTATTTTCTCAAAAATAAATTCTAGATTGAAGTCTGCTTGTGGCACTTTCACTTACGAGTTTAATTCGTCCCACTTGTAACTCAATTTTCTCGTATATCAAATCAATTTTCCCGCTTGAAATAACTGAAATGCTATTAATCCGTACCCCCCCCCAATTCAATTTTTTTGTTACATTTTAAAAAATATGGTTTGGTTTATTTTGTTTTATGGCATATCAACCTCAGTGGGTCATTTAATGCCGATTAAGTTTTGAAATAAATCAATTCTTAATGGATTCACAATATATTTTTTTATAAATACATTTTTCTATATAACCCATAGATGGGACCCTAACAGGTACTACCACTCCGGGTCAGAGTGGACCAGGGAGCAATGGTGATGAAGGGGTGCTCCACATTCCCCAAACCTCCAAAACTGGAACCTCACCATCAGATAGAGTTTAACGTCATTCCCAGGACATGTAGACCCGCAGCCACCGCCTTCTAGCACCCATATGATAAAAAGGGTTGGGGCTTGCCATAAGGGCAATAGGGTTGGGAAAATCATATAGGTGCTAGGGCTTGACGTGACCAGCCGATTGATCGGAGGGGGCCTCTCCAACCGCCTGTCTAACCTAAGTAAGGGCTTAAGAGGGAGTGTTGCATGTCATGTACTGCTCATCCACCAAGACTCCATCCTTAAGCATCACAGGTCGCCACCCATGGCCAACAGGTGGCCCCATTTGGGGAGTCTTACCCCTCTGCAGAGGTGCAGTCGGTGCATTCTAATGCCCCACCAACAGGGCGGTTTTAAATAAGAAAAATATCATTGTATTGTATAAAAACATAATAAAATAGAATGTAATTAATTGTGTGCTGTAATATAATTTAATGTTTATTTTATTATATCATTAAAAAACATTTAAGTTTCCAAATTTATTACGCCAAAGAAAAATATTGTTTATAATAATTATAAACAATATTTTTCTTTGGCATAATAAATTTGGAAACTTAAATGTTTTTTAGTGAACTTATTAACATAAGCATATCTGAATCTCGCTTGTAGCTCAAATTTTAGCTCTCAACACAGCAAAATATCGACTGAGTGACGCTTGTAACTCAGAAAAGTCGTAAGTTCGGGCACTAGTAAGTCAAGGTACCATTGTATTTTATAATGATAAGTGTATATCTAGATTAATTTAACATTCACTAAATTGAACGATACAAACCCCTTAAAACATCAGCACAATTTGATTTGTGTGGTCCCATTGGGTACTATTAAAAGCTGGTTTCACACTGTGAGGGGAGGAAATAAAATTATCAGCTTGGTTCCAGAAATAATCCTAACAGGTCTGTTCACACGATCAGCGTTGTCATAATCTTTGTGAAATTAGAAGAAAAATCAGAAAATAATTTGTGCCCCAAGAACCGTAGATGTTTGTGTTAGTAGTTGTAAAGTCGGTGGAGTGACCTATTGTCCGTATCAGTCAGACAGCAAGAGAGTCTATCCTCTTTTTGCTAACACTAGACCAGGGAAATTGTTTTCGCTAAGGCACCCTCCTCTGTAGGGTAAAAAGATGTGATGATTGTCTTGTATCAATGGCAAGAATCAAATGCTAATAGTGGCTGCAGTGCTTTCTTTATATAGAGACTAGCAAAAGTACCCGGTCCATGACTAGACTAAAAAAAAAAAGGAACACCAGGGAGTGAGTGAGAAGGAGAAAACAGGAGTAAGAGAGAAAATAAGAGTAAAATGATTTATCAAATTATTATTTAATTCGCTGTACAGATCAGCAGCAGCACCATATCACTGCTGATATAGCCAGCATCCAGTGATTTTTTTATATTAGCAGCAGCAGCCATATCACGATTATCGCAAATCGTTTGATTTTTGTTTAATTAATTAATTAATTATATTCCTTAATCAGTAAAAATCAATAACCAAATTTGGTGTGTTTCTTAGTTATAAGGGTATCAATGTGTATGCAAGATTTTGAATCTGAATATGATCTCTTTTCTGAGTTATAAATCGACACGTGCATACCAAACTTTCTTTTATATATAGAGAGATATGTCCAGGGGCAGATAACTCTGTTCTGCCTCTCTCCATCCTCAACAACAAAAACAAAATAGTCAGCCTATCTGGCTGTGAGAATTGCATTTTATTTCTCCCTTGCACATTTTATGAAAATAATCATTTTACTCTTTGCGAGATTTTCATACCAGTTTTAACGGATGGCTTTTCATTCAAGTCTGAATGTGTTACATACCCTTTCAAATATATGTATACGTATCTTGTATACTTAGCTTCTATTAAGCTGGGTTGAGTTCTCTGTATATCCGCTATCTGTCCTACCTCCACCCAGAACAGGGATCCCTCCCGAGGATTATCCTCAACTGGTCAGTTGCGAATCCTTGCCCATCCTACTGAAAGACCGTACTCTGTAGCATATCACAGTATTAGCAGCATCCGACTGAAAAGAGACACAGTTGTCGCCAAAGAATATTAGCAAAATTCAGTATTTGAAAATCCACTTCAAATGACAATAAGCGTCTCTGAATTCATACACAATCGATTGAAAAGAGTTTTTCATTTAACAAAAATTCAGACAAAAACAACCTTTTTTATTTTGTAGAGAAATGATTGTAATTGCTATGAGCTAAGGTTAAAGAAAATAAACTAGACTAAAAAAAGGGGAGGTAATTCAGTATTGGTAAACATTTTTAACTCCACTTAAAAGATGAAGCTCTAGTTTTCTACATTTACTTAAATATGAATAATTAAATCCTTTTTTTGCAAGAAACAACCACTGGCCTATTAATATTCCAACGGGTGGGGGTGGGGGTGGAAGATGAAAAAGAAAAGAAATAGTGACAAGTCGTCCAGTTAAAATCGTTCATCTGTGTTTGTGAACATGACATGTCATGAATATTTATGATCTGTGTTGCCCTTGACAACGTATAGGGTTTTTTGTTGTTGTTTTATCTTTAAGGAGACTTGTTGAGAAATTTCCTTTTATTCTCATCTAAAGACAAATTATTTCTCTGATTTTTGAGATGAGGTTTGATGATTAGTATTATTTGTATTATTCGGACTATTGTCCTCATCTTCATTGTTATCTGTACAACAAGTTCAAAAAAGAAGGTTTCCGAGTCTGAGATGGTTCCCGAGTCCAAGAAGTTTCCGAGTCCGACAAGAAATACCTGAAGAAGGCTGGAGGGCACATCAGCCGAAACATTGTATAAGATAACAATGAAGATGAGGACAATAGACCGAATAATACAAATAATACTAAAGACAAGTTATTATCACCAAATGTTTGCTAAACTTAACTGTGCCAAAAGAAAGTCCAAAATGTTGAGAGCATCCGGTGAGGATCGAATTCACTATGGTATCAATGGCCTGTGAATTAGGTACTTAACCTCTGTCCCATGGCGAGGCACCTTGTAGTTGTAGTAATAGCAGAAATAATAAGTTCAATTTTTTCAACCGCAGAAATCTCTTGTTTGCCCTTTTTGGCAGGAACTACTCACTCGATGATTTGTACGAAATGAAGAAACAAAATATCCTTGGTATGGTACAAAACTACACCTGATGGTGAGGCTCCAGTCCTGGAGATCTGCAGAGTGTGGAATATCTCTTCATTACCATGTTTACTCTGACTCAAAGTGATAGTATCTGTTAGGATATTATCTTTGGGTCAAATTTTGTTTAAAATTATTTTTATTAGATAGGAATACTTGATGCCATATATTAGTCCAATTTAACTAAAAGGACATAATAAAAAATCTTTTTTTTTTCAATTTTAAAACAACAAAAATCAGGGAAAATCGTCCAATTTTAATGAAATTTTCAACACTTTATTCATTAAGGAATTAATTTTACCCGTCAATCTTTTGTAGGATTATTATTTTGAGTGATTATGGTAAATAGTAGGGCAGACTGTGTTATTTAACGTTGATTAGGCAATCAGTCTAGGAGAAGGAAAACTCTGAATTCATACCAGCTGTACTTTCATTAAAAATTGGCCTTGTGTCACATTTTGGCTGTGGCGGAGGGGTTGGGTTAATACATTCGTATTCCAGCTCTGTTTAGTAAATGAAGCAGAATATTTACAACGACCCCCCCCCCCCAACCAAAAAAGTGTTCACTTACAAAGTCATTCATGAGAACATAACTTCATCTTGCACTCATACTATTAGTAAAGATACAAACCCGATTTTTCCTACGCTCTGTTCCAGAATAGATGCTTTGTTACTGGTATATCAAGATGGTTGATGGTGAAAACTGTATCAGTATTAAATAGACAATACAGAGAAACAGATGTTCACCCTGTAACGTTTGCGAAAATTGTATCATAAAATGGTCTGTGTGCAGGAAGGCTCCACGCAGTCTTCCAGTACAAAAATACACACAAAATAAAAAAACAGGTGTTCACGCCCAAATACAAAGTAATTTTGGCTGATTCCCCTTGATTCAGCGGTTGCCAATAAAAAGAGATATACCTTTTTCAATTCAAAGCAGAGGAACTCCAGACTGCTGGACATATTAGTCTGAATCTAACAACGCTACCGACTTCACAATTCCTACCACCAAGCACCCTACCAATCTATCACCTCATTCTACACTAATTGTACACATCAAACAGACTCTTACATATCACTGTATATTAATTTCCACTTCCCTTGAAACACTTACGCATACACACACACAAAAAAAGGAATATTTTCCAATGACTTTTGTTGTCTAAGAGATTTTACCTTAAAACATTGTTTATCTTTCTATTCAGAAAACTTTCATAAATTTTTCATATTTACCAACCCCTCCACATGAGTAGGATGTGACACAATGTCAATTTTTTAAGTGGAGTTTAACAGGTTTGGATTCAGAGTTTTCCTTCTCCTAGACCGGTTGCCTAACTTAGGTTAAAGAGCCCTATCTGCCCTACTATTTACCCATAGCTGGAGGGAGAGTAGGTGGATGCATACATTTCCCAAGGGTAATAGCATAATGTGAAATGCAAACAGCTTTGTCCATGATTTGAACTTGATTTGTCATGTCCATTTCCTATGATGATAACCATTACACAACGGGTGCCTCTATATTTATAGTTTATAAAACTTTTATTATAATTAAAAGAAGCCTTTTCTCATTTACTTCTCCCATATATATGTGTGTGTATTCTAGCATAGAGGTTATTCAACTCTAGAAGGCCTAACACCATGATAGTTGGGGTGTAAATATCCTTTCATCAAACGCTATTAAAATATAAGAACAATTCATGTCAAAAGTAATAACAATAATATTTTATTGCCTGAACAAACTTAATAGAAGAATAATACAAAACAGGATAGATAAAAAAAACAATAGATAATATCACAGCCCACTATTATATAATAGTGAAGTGGGCCATGGTAATACATAGTGTATAAGCAGGAATGTTCTATAGGCAAAAGGCCTCTTCAATGCCACTCCCTATAACTACCTTCTCTAGCAAACAGCTGTTACCCCCATTGTCAACCTTGGCAGGGTTCAGTCAGTATCCAACAAGCATGATTTGGGGGTCAGCTGATATATGTATTCAAAAAATTATACAGAGTGAGAGATTTATTTAGAGTCTGAATAATACGTGAACCAGTGATGCATTTCGTCGACTCCCCCCCCCCCATACCAGCATTAAAAAAAAAATCTATTGTTTTTGTAAAGAAATAATGTTCATTCAGGCGTAGCTTCTTTTTCTTGGCATTCGCATTACATTTCAATAATAGGTTCCTTTTGTTTAATCACCAACACAAAAAGTCGAATTTAAGACCGAGAAATGCTGCCAAAAGTCGGACCTTGTGTCGTACTATTAATAATATTTGGTTGCTTGACGGTAAAGAAGATATTTAGTCATGTCCTCACCCACCAAGTACCAATATTATAGGTCAGTAACTCTAGATTGGAAGAAAACAGTAACGGCCACTCTGCCTATTTTACTTTTCTTTTTCTTTTTTACACACAGAAACATTTAATATATACATAATATACATAGAAAATATTGAAAAGAATACACAAACGTGTTCCAACAGCTGGAAATATGCTCATATTGTTCTATGAATAGGCAGTATGTGAAAGGGGTCCAAAAACGAAAAAAAAAAAGAAAAATGATTACTTGAAATTGATGGACAGTAAAATAGTCACAGCCATCTCGACTTTACGTTTCAATGGCGTAATTGTACTGTTCAAGGAACAGAGACAAAAGGGACCAAAAATGAATTTCTGAAAATCATTAATATTGGATAGGAATACTTGATTCCCTAAAACTCTGTGCAAACAAATGGTTAAGGCAAATAAAAAAATGCGTTAAGAATCCAGGTTGGGCTAAGGTCTGACGTCCCCCTGAATTGATGGTATGCACCCAATTTATTATATATTACCCCCACTGTACTACATGTCAATTTTCTTAAAGCAGTATTTATATAAAATATGTGAACCTGGAAGGGCGGGTTTCATATATTTTCTATCAAAACTACTTTATGAAATTTCACATGTAGTAGAGTAGGTACTGCCAAAAAGACGCACTTTTTCACTTAAAAAACGAATTAAAATTAATTAAATCGATTATTTAAGGTCAACTTTTAGTTATAATCAAAATGTAGTAACATAATGAGCATCAGTAAAAAAAAATAAAAATAATATTACATATGTAATTTATTTTTAATACATTATAAACATTAAATTAGACCCAAAAATAAGTAGTGAAGGTTTACAATTCACTAAAAAACATTTTATTAACATTTTAAAACACTTTTAAAAGTTTCTTCTTAGAAATCAATAACAAAACAAAAAAACAAAAAAAAACAACATAAAATAGACTATATGCAGAAAAATTACTCACATGTTTATATTTTACATCCTTGTAATATCCTTTTTTAGTTCAAAACAGAAAAACAAACCCTGCTTTTTCACAAATACAAATCTTATAATTTTAAAATTTTTGAAAGTATGGTAAAACAGAAAGATAATATTTTTTTACAGTACCAAGTAGAGTGGAGGGTTCATATATTTTATATCATCAGGCCCTACCCAGGAGACCCCATGACTTTCGCTTGCCAAACATCCCTGTTGGTCATCGCTCCTGGCAGGTATTTATGGGGTGGTAAAGGTTTTTGGTGTTTTAAAGGTTTAAAGGTAGCTGGATATTCTTGTTGCATGTTCTTAGGGTTTTCACTTTTAACTCCATCTCATTTGGTGGTTGCGCTGAAAAGGAAGGAATTTAAGGAACGAAAGGAAGGAGATTAAGGAAGAAGGTGGTTTTATGACTTAGGCTTTATTCCCGGCCATAGTCGCCTGTGGCAAGGGAATATCTCCCTGGCCACTAGTGTGACTAAACACAGTTCAGGCCTAAACTCAAAAGGCCTAGATATTAACTTGGAGATTGGAAGTCGGTCCTTTTTCTTGCACATGCCGAGAGGGTTCTTCTGGTGAAGGCTCATGGGAATTTGTTGTTTTTTTAATTTTTATTTTATTTTAATCCCACATAATTTGTGCAACATCTAGATTCCATGTAGAACTGATGTAGGTTTTTACTGGTCAACCCACACTGGTGTGTCCTTGTGTAGTTGTCCATATAAGAACGTCTTGAAAATATAACTTCATGATTATAACAAATGAATCAGATTTTGGCATTAAATAACCCATAAAGGTTAAAGAGACCAAACTAAACGAGAGGTGGGGGTTGTACGCAACTATTTCTGCCACAAGGCAAACTCTAATCAATTAAATAAATCAAAGAAACCGCTAAAACAAAATTTAAAAAAGAAAGAATTATTAACAAAGTGTTTTGTGGTTTTTTTTTTTAAAAGATACGTGCTATCCATTCATGATATTTTTTAACTGATTAAAAAAAAGTAAATCTTTAACGCGTTTAAACACACACTCAGGTAATCGTGCCTAATCAACGAAAAAGAAGACAACAGTACCCCCACCACAACCGGACATAAAATAAAAAATAAAAGAAGTTATGACCAAGTCTTACTATTTTCTTTTCTACCTGTGTCTATGCATGCTTAAAGCCAACCCTCCTGTGAGGTGGGGGGGGGGGTGAAAAAAGTTTTAGTACAAAACAAAAATAAATATGACAGTAGAAAGGACCGTAACAAAAAAACCCGTGGGGCTCGTGGATTTATACAATGACTTACAAGATTAAAAGCTAAGAGAGAGAGAGAGAGAGAGAGAGAGAGAGAGAGAGAGAGAGAGAGAGAGAGAGATCTTGACCGTATATCGATATGAACGAAGTCTGTCTAATTCGAACCACCACCAAAAATTAACATGACGTTTAAAAAAAGAAGAATTAAGTCTTTACCTGATGAGCCACAACAACCATTGTGTTTGTTTTTGTTAAATTATTCTTTTTTTAATTTTTTTTATTTCAAATCTTTAAATAAAAAAAAAAAGTCTTTGATTTTGGGCCAAACTAAACACAAGAAAAAGAAATCGCCCTTTAAAAAAATTTTTTTTTTCATTTTTCCCGAAAAACAATTTTTCTTGCGATAAGTGAGTATGAATTTTGTGATCGGCCCGAAATGACGAAACTTTGACATCTTCATTGTAAGTAATCACTTCACCATAATTATTTTTCTCTCTCTCTCGTAATTTGTGAGTAAGGATAAAGAAAACAAAACCCTTAAAATCGCAATAAAATTTTATGTTCTTTGATTACAATTACAAATTATTTGTAAACATAAGTTTGACAGTTTTGAATAAGATTAGTTTGTTTTGTGTTTTATGTGATTGTGTCAAGGAGTTTCAATAATTCGGCACTTTTAGGGTGAATCTTTGATTTCAGTAATTTCAATTCTCGAGTCTGAATCAAAAACTTTTCTGGCACGTTTAAGCCAATTGATAATTCATTTTTTTTTCAAAATAGATAAATAGATTTATCAATGGTTACACAGATTCACTAGCTAAATATTTGCGAATATCTAAAGAAATGTCCTTTCAAACCAGAACAATTAGATAAAAGAAAACAGTCACTCACTTTGACATTTTACTTAGAACTTAAAATTACAATTTTTTTCTTTTTTATTCAATATAATAGTCTCAATTTTACTTATTTAAAAACTTTGGTCAGTTCCTTACTGATTTTAATCTTGTTTTATCAAAAACATGTAAATATTCTCACAGTCAAAGATTAAAAAAAAAAATGCTGTTTAATTTATTATGTATCTTTAAAATATTGGAATTTTTAAACTGTTTTTATTTTTAATGCTAAACATATTAAATTTTATATTTGTTAAAAGAATGGTATTTATTTAATATTTGTTAAAACATTAGAATACAAGCTGGTTTTATTTTTAATACTAAACATCAAATTCTAAATGGGTTTCACTTAAGGCCATAAATATCTTGCACTAATAAATTTAAATTTAATGTTGTAACAAACGAAAAACAAAATTAAACACAAGACTGACCGCCCGTGTAAAGGGCTCTTGATATTTTCTTTTTCTTTCTTTCGTATGTGTAGTAAATGAAAATCCCCACTAAACTATTCGAACTTCACCATTTTATCAATAATATGAAAGAAGAAAAGGTTATTATTTTTTTTATTGAGTTGAAATTTCACTCTTAAAAAAAATGGATAAATAAATAATCTTCTAACTTTTATTTATGTGACCCAACAACCTCAAATCACTTACACAAATACACAGTTTAGCAAGCTAGTCTCGCAAATCCGTTATTACTGAAAAACGAGTTCAATCCTCGTTGGATACCCCAATAATTGTGACCTTGTGTCAAATCTACCTGTTGGCTAGATATTTTTTTTTTTTTTTAATTCTGAATTTAAAAAAAAGTTTTAAATGACTTAAATTTCTTCCATTTTTTTTCTCACAAAATTTAATTTAACATTTTTTCTCTCACAAAAAAACAAGGAAAAGAAAAAAAAAAAGAAAACTGAAATTCTAACTCTGTGGATTGTGTCTACCATTCAATAATATAGTCGACCCTGAAATATTTCTTGATATTGGTGTAAAAAAAAACAAACAAACCCAAAAACTTTTTATGCTTACAAAGCAGACGACAATTTTACACCAAACGATTTATTGTTGATGAACCAGTTTTATTCAATTCAAATGGATAATAGAAAATAATTTGGATATTTACTTCAATTTTTGTGGGGATATAAAAATAAAAAAGGAGGAAGAGCATTTTCTTGCATCGATCTCACAGGTAAGTGTTAAAAAAATGAGGAGCATTCATTTTGCTTTTTATCTTGTTTCCAGTTTTGATTTTACTTTCCAAATTTTACATCATTAATTTTTTTTACATCAATTCCGTCGTTGTATAATTTTGTTAGCAAGATAATTTCGTAAATCCCTTATTACTAAAAAGTGAGTTCGATCCTCGCTATAAGCTTCATATTTGTGACCTTGTGTCAAATCCACCTGTTGTAGGGTAAATATTTTTTTTATTTTTATTTTTATGTACATCAGTCTAGATAACCTTTTATTATAAAAGGTTATCTAAGTTTTATAACACAAAATAATCTTGGTGTGATCAACAGTGTTTTTATGGGGTTTTTAAGGTTGGAGAAGACCCCCCCCCTTTTTTTTTTAAATTTTTTTTAAAATTTAGAGTGGGGGATTTTTTTTTTTCTAGGAAGTGGAATGTCTTTTTTTTTGTGAGAAGAAAGACAGAAAAATAAGTGGCTGAACTTGCACAAAGGTGTCAAAATTAGGGTGACCCAGAAAAAACAGAACCCAAATTATTTATTTTCCCATTATACTAACCTTAAACCCCCTAGTTAAAATTAAGTTTTATTACAAAATTTGTGGGTTCTGTTTTTTCTGGGTCACCCTAATTTTGACACCTTTGTGCAAGTTCAGCCAAATAAGGTAATGAATGAAGGAGAAAGAGACAAAAGAAAAATTGAATGGACTTTTTTTTTGTTATCTAATAATCTTAAAAATACACAAGTCTTTTAGACCCCACCCCTTTTTTTTTTTTTTAATTTTTTTATTTTTCCTTAAAATATCATGGAAAAATGATATAACTTCTTTGAAAACTTTTGAACTCATAAAATTATTATTCAAGAATTCAAATGAAAAACAATTTTTATTTTCATGAAAAAATGAAGATTAAGAGAGAATTACGAGGTTGACACTTGTTGCTTATCTGAAGGAAGAAGTATTCTTTAAAACAAAAATGAAAAATTCATAATTATAGAATTGTGTATAAAATAATAGTATTAGATAGGCATAGTTTGATATTATATAAAAGAACAAAAAAACAAAAAACCCACAAAAACCAACTCTAGCAGAGTTGTTTTTGTGTTTTTAAATAGATATAAATTAATTCAGTTGTTGTTGAAAAATGTTCAAAATAATTTATTGCAAAAGAAAATTATTTAAGAATTCAGATGAAAAACAAGTTTATTCCCCCCACCCCACACCAAATCATATCAAAAAGTGTGGACTAGGGTGGTTCCTACTAATAATTTAAAGGAAGCATTTCATAAAAAAACCCTGAAAGATTTGGGAGTGCGTATCTTGAGGATAATCCAAAACAAAAACAAACAAAAAAGAAAAACTTAAAAATCCTCTTAAGACTTCACAGAAAAATGTAAACCTGAATGTACAATGAATGCACTTCCCTAACCTCTAGGCATAATATAAGACTTGATAGGAACACATGCTGTTAAAAATCAATTATTTTACAATTGAAATGTTAAAATCTTTTGCAACAAGGGTAAAAGGTTTTTTTTTTTCTCAATTTAAATATATTTATTTAAAAGTTAGATTTTTGGAATTAATTAATTTTGTGTTTTTAAAAATAATAATAATGAAATTCATTGTGTACAGTGCTCAGGTGCACCACAACTCATCAAAGTCTCATGTCAAGTACACAGAATAATGTATTAGTGTCAGAAACATGAACAGTTTACAGTAGTAATATGCATGTATGTGTGTGCATATGTGTGTGCATATGTGTGGAGAGGGGTATCAGGTATAGTGTCAGCGGACTACAGGAAGCATGGAGGCTTTGAAAGATTCAGATGCAGGCAGTTTATTCCATGTCTCCGCAACTCTGAGCGTGAAAAAATGTTTCTGAAAGTCATGTGAGCAGTGCTGTTTTCTGACTTTGTAAGCATGCCCACATGTGTTAGAAAGATGGAAATCAAAAAAATGCTCAAGGTTGCTGTTGTTAAGATGATTAATGACCTTATGAGCGTTTACCAGGTCAGTTGCCAGACACCGAAGTTTGGTTCCAATTTTTTTCATTGCCATTACTCCCAGGTTGATTCTGAGCTGAAGTGGTATTACCTGTTAGGGTCTTGTCTATAGGTCAAATAGATCTGTTTAAAATTTATTTGTAACCAAAATGACTGTGTGGAAAAAGAAACTATTAAGAAACAATTTAGCAAATAATGTAAAAAATACAGTGAACGCAATTCCCTAACCCTTAGACATAAAATAATCCTAGACAGGTTGACATGCCATTAAAATCAATTGATCAATTAGATAAACTTATATAAATAACCATCAGTTGACCTGCAAACTGGCTTGAAGATAATTTGTAGACTTGTACTTTGTATTATGTCAGGAAACAGCATAGCTCACATGACTTTCGGAAACATTTTCTCAAGTACAGAGTTACTGAGGCATGGTGTAAACTACCTGCATCTGTTGTAGGCGCCCAATACACTGCATCTTTCAAAACCTCCATGCTTCCTGTAATTCGACAAAACTATACCTGATGTCCCCCTTCATATACACATGTATGCACACGCACATACATGTATGTACGCAATTCATGTTCCTGATATTAGTATATTATTCTATGATGAGTTGTGGTGCACCTGAGCACTGTACATAATAAATTTCATCATCATTATTATTACTAGCAAATTTATGCACCCTCCGGGTGCAAGTTTTTAAGTTTTAATATGATAAAATATCATGTTAAATTAGAAAGGCTAATAAAACTAAATAAGAATGCAGATAAAAAGATTTTGAACAGAGGGGGTATTATCGAAAAATAGAACAGCTTTGAAACTAACTCTTCCATCATTTTCCATTACCCCCGTCTTTCATTGGTAAATTTTCCTAATTCAACTCTTTACTTAAAATAGGAAGTAAAGGATAATATTACAGTTATTTCTTCTTCTTAATGAATTTCTTTTAAGATTTATCCCAGAGATTTTTGCTCATATTCAATAAGATAAAACCAAACAATTAGAAATCAATAATACTTAGTATATATTTATTAAAATCAATTTTTAAGATCAATATGCAAATTAGCCTTCCATTCACACTGTAAACCACTATTTTGTTGTATATATAAATACAATTGCGTATTATTAGTATGTAGATATGGTCAACAGTCTTAATAATGTAAAACAATTTTTATTATTCATTGAGGTTTAAATAAAAATAAAATCATGGAGAATGTGATGTAAATAACTAAGGGAACTGTGAATTGAGTAGTAATATAGTTTCGGTTACAGACAGACAAACACACAATCTCCATTATAATAAGATTATTATTATTATTATTATTAAGGGTGTCACCATTATCATTAGAATTAAGTAAAATTAATGTCTACTATTTTTTAAATAGTAGTATCAAATGAAAAAAAAAAAAAATTCCATGCTGTTATTATTTAGATTTTATCTTTTAATTATCTTCATGAATATAAATCAAATCTTCATACTTTTTGTTCAAAAAGTAAGATCTGGTGATAGTGAATGTGTATATATATATTTACTTTGTCATTAATTGTTTTATTTTCATATTTTCCTCCAGACATACACACACACACACCACCTGCCCTTTATATATGTATAGAATTGATAGATTAAATGAATTAGAAAAAAAATGAAATATTCTTTGAAATATTGTCATGAATTCCAAAAGTATTTTTTATTTATCACAAACTTTCAGACAATATTGTTATATATCTGTCTTAATATATAGACGGTCATATACGTATACCCGTCTTGATATCAATGTATCTATTATCGTATGTAAAGTTTTTAAATGTCATCCTTGGCCAGTTGAAAAGGGCTTAAAGTAAGTAAGTCCTGAGTTATGGAATCCTTTGGTAAGTGTATAAGTCCTATATTGTTAAGGGTCCAGTGATTTAATCCTATGTCCGTCGTCCAAGAGTGTCAACGTAGTTATGGCCAGTATGTTCAGTTTAAGTATTGTATCAGCAGCAGAGTACTGCCAGTGATTGGCCAAGAGTATGATCACATGGTTCTCGCCGAGTCTATAAGTAAAAGCAGGCTTCTAGCACACACCTTATATAGAAAAAAGTCAACAGTTATCTGTGGTTATATCTCCCATACTAAATCTACTACTTCTGCACTTAGTACTACTGTATTTCTGGAGTAGCTATTTCATGACTTAGTTTCGTATTTCTTCTTACTTCTGAGTATAACGATCGATTCTGTCTTACTTCTTGGCTGTTTCTCTTGTTCCTCTTTTTCTTAACTGGTGTCTTAAGATGTTGCTGAGATGCCATGGGTTGTCGTTTGTTTTTAGTGACAAACTCAAGACATTTATTTTTTTGTGAATCACATTTTTATTTCTTAATCACTGGACCTTAACAACATGTGGGAGCTCTGCCAACCCCATCTTTATCAATCAGTGATTTCACTGGAACTGACTAGAACTAAAAGCCCTTCTCGTGGTTGTGTGCAAATCGGAAGAGAAGGTCAGAGCTAAGGTTACTAATTGTCAGTCAAATCTTTAATGGTCTAAGGCCAGAATTCAAATAATATTTTCCTGATTTGAATTCAAATCTACCTTCTACACTAATTGTCCAAAACCAATGGTACGCTCATCAATTATGTAAGAATATTTAATGTTTTTTTGTTTTTTTACATCAAGTTTTTTTTACATCAAGTTTTTTTACTTGCAAACTTTTGAATAGCACATTGTTTATGGCTTTATTATTTAGCAAAACATAAAGATGTAAAAATTAGTATTTGTTAACTTTTGCTCTACCAACTGTACTAAACTGGCCCTAGTAATAAAGTATTTTATCTTTTTTTTTTTTTTTTTTTTTTTTTTTTTTTTTTAATTTTTCAGGATCGGGCTATATTCAAAAATTGGCACTTGTGGCGGGTGTGGGTGTGGGATTATATCACACAATATCCAAAATTTTAAAGTAATTTTGACTAAAGTTGCATCTCTTATATTTCGGTGACTGGTTACTCTCCACACCAAAAGGGTTAAGATTCTGAGGAAGGTGGGTGGCCAGATGCCCTCCCCCACCTTAACGATGATAAAACATAACAAACATTGGCAGTTGACTAAAGTTAATACCTATAAAATCAGTATGTATAATTTATTTATTATTACTTATATAAAATCTTTTCATTGTCTGTTGTATTTAGAGAATAATTTATAATTGATTGGACTAACGTTAACCTTGATAATCCGTTACTGCTTCTTCTTCTTTTCTTCTTCTTCTTCTTCTTCTTCCAGATCCTGTTGACATTGATCAGTTTAAAATTTGCTTTTTAGCTACAATCTCCTTTTGAAATATTAACAGAATCTCTTTTGTATTTTTGTCCATCTACAATACAGTCATGTCAAGCCCTAGCACCTATATGATTGCCCCAACCCTATTGCCATTATGGCAAGTCCCAAACCCTTCTAGAAGGCAGTGGCTGAGAGTCTTTATGTCCTGGGAATGACGTTAAACTCTATCTGATGGTGAGGTTCCAGTTTTGGAGGTTTGGGGAATGTGGAGCACCCCTTCATCACCATTACTTCCTGGTCCACTCTGACCCAGAGTGGTAGTATCTGTTAGGGTCCATTCTATGGGTTAAATAGGAAAATGTGTTTATAAAAAGAAAATTGTTTAGTATCCATTAAGAATTAATTTATTTCAAAACTTTGTCGGCATTAAATGATCCACTGAGGTAGATATGCCGTAAAACAAACCAAACCAAACCAGTTTGTAAGTGCTTGTGACTTTGTTGATGGTGACGATAGTATGAGGAACAACTGTTTAAAAGTCTTTTTGTTAAAAGCTTTTTATTCTAATTGATGTTTGTTGTTATTATGTTGTTGTTATGGCAGCATGCAACCGGGATGGGTTGAACCGGCTCCATCCATTCAAAGATGGAGTGTCATGAGAATAAGAATTACGCAAGCGTTCCCCAAAACCCTGCATGATTATCCAGCAGATGCAGGGATGAGAGTACCAAAAGTAACCACTGGTTTCCACTGCAGACACCTCTTGGTATTTTTCTTTACCCGGGTTGTGGCCCTAATACCACCAGGTGCCATACCTGTCTGCCTTGGGTGACCCTACCAAGAACTTAAGTTCCCGATGGCATGGTTCTAACACTACTACATTTACACCACCCTGCCCTGATGAGGAGGGGTTCGACTTTAGAAATAATGTGATTGATGGCCATTGAGTAATGAGCTTCCTTTGCCCTTCTACAGGTTTTGTTTTTTATCCTGCAGGGTGTCTATCCACCCTCCTTATCAGACAATATCTATGGAGTTACTGATTTAGACACCGATAATTTGACTATGAAACCGGTAGTACTGGGTTACATAGAAACAGTAGTGCATTGAGATTTATATTTGTTCCAACCAACCAAATTAAAATGCTTTTCTTTTTAAGATTTGTCTCTGTTAATATTGGGATATGTGGAGTTTTAGAAACAGAGAACACATATTCTAATTAACAAAGCAAATATCTTCATCTTTATTGTGGTATGTAAAGACACAATATTTTGGCCACTGTATCTTCTTCAGGTGTTCCCTGTCTATCCGAGTATAACAATGACCAAACCTGGGAAATCATTTTGAATAGGTTGACTATTGATCAAACAAGATGTTGAAGAACTTTTGAAGATCTTAGGGGAAAGAGCCCAGCCTGGTGCCTTATCCATTGGCCAATAAATATTGATTCCGATTTTTCAAAGCTTCACCTACCCAACCACTTTCAAATTCTACACATTCATAGTTCAGGAATATAGTGGCAAAAGGTAGGTAAAATATTTCAACTCAGTCGGTAGAGTGTTCGGCTAGGGATCACAAGGTTCTTGGTTTGATACTGGCTCTCACCAACTCAGCATATGAGTAGCACAGGGATCTATGCAGTAAAGTGAGGAGCTGATGGTAGGTGTGGCGCTCCACCTCATATGCTAAAATAATCTCCTTGGTCTAGCGCTAGTGAAAAGGGGATAGACTCCCTCGCTGTCTTGCTTATACCGACATTAGGCCAACCCGACGACTATACTTATAGCAATGCAAAGCATGACATTGGGTTATGGCAATTTTCTATTTTTTTTTTGTGCTCCCCTGAAGCTGTGCCCCTCTCCGCTCCCCCCCCCCCATCTTTGTTCTGCCACTGAGTGCATACTGCACCCAACTCTAGGTCTCTTTTTGTGTCATTATGACTTTAGGAAAAAAATGACTTTCTTTTTTAAAAGTGTCTAATTTTGAAGAATGTTGGTGAAATGTAAGTTGTTGGCAGAGTAGCCTATTGTCTGTATCAGCTGGATGGCAAGGGAGTCTATCCTCTTTTTGCTAGTGCTAGACCAGGGAGATTATTTTTGATGAGGTGGAACGCCACACCTACCATCAGCTCTCCACTTTACCGCACAGATCAGATTATCCAATCTATGCTACTCATGCTCTGAGTTGGTGGGGACCAGTCTTGAACTCTGAACCTTACCATTCCAAGACGGTTGCTCTACCAACTGAGCTAAACCAGATGAAATATAAGTTGAGATAATTACACCCCAGAAATCCCTGGGGTAGGAAAAGAGGTGTTGTGCAGTTAAATTAGTAATTTTTATTGTTGTTGTTTTAGCTATAAATTTGTCTTATATTAAGTTTCATTTTAAAGATATTTCTAACAAAAGCTTTTTTGTGTTTGTCTTGTCAATTCTGTTCTCATTTTATAAGTTTATAGCTCGTGTCTGATGACAGTGGATTTTCATAAAAACAAAACTCTTCAAATGTCAAATATAAAATTTATTGGATATTTTTTAAACAAATCCGATCAAAAACAGAAATAGCGTAAAAAAAACTTAAAGACTTAATTGGATGAAATAATGGTGCAAAACAGAATTTAAAAGGGCATTTTTTTTTTTTTTTTTAACTATTGGATGAATTACTTATCGGAATTTGATCTGAAGATAAATATTGTATTAATATTTTATATATATATTTATCAACCCTTCTGCAAGAGCAGGATGTGATACAAGGTCAATTTCTTAAGCAGAGTTTTTCTTCTCTTTGAATGGTTGCTATGCCAAGGTCAAAGAGCCCAGTCTGCCCTACTATTTACCCATAGCTGGAAGGAAAATAATTGGATTCATACCTTTTCCGAGGGTATTAGCACTGTGACAGTCTCATCCAGGATTTGAACTCCAGTCGCCAAATCCATTTCTTATAACAATAACCATTCCACCACACACCTCCATATATTTATTAATATTGTATATGTTCTGTGCAAAGATTCTCACTTTCTCTTTCTTTTCTTTTCTTTTTTTTTTTTTTATTTTCAAGGTTGATGTGAGAAGATAGTAAAACGGGGTGGGGGGGAGAGGATGCCCGAGGAGGTATAACAAATAAACAAATTTCTGCTTAGTTAACTTTGATCATTTTTTTTCTTTCTGTGTGATTTAGGATTTTGGAAAAAATTATTTTTCTTTTTTAAGTGTATTTTTTTTAAAGAGTTTTTATTAGATATTTTCATAGAATCTTTTTCACAATGAGTAGAAAGGGGATAGAGTGATTCTCTTTCATTCATATAAAAACACCCAAAACCATTTTCAAAAGTCAGTCTGACTTGGAGCTGTGGAGTTGAAACACAAAACCTCTGACTCCAATTTTGACACAAACTCCTCTTTATGTAATTAAATGACTATGGTCTTCAAATGAATATAAACCTAAGATTTTTTAATAATCTATTTATAAGGAGTGCACTGTATAACTAAACTAGGGCCATATAGAGTATAGATTAAATTCAACTGGAGTTTGAGTTGATATAGTTTTTCTGACTCCAGTGAATCTGAAGCTACAGACCTGATCTGACTTTGTAATCTACAAGAACATTCATCCTGTGGATATAACTAAATTTTTTTGTAGGATGTGACACAAGGTTGTATGTATGGAAGATCCATTGAGGATCAAACTCACTATTCAGCAGTAATGGATCTTCAAGACTAGCTTACTAACCATAACACCACAATGGGGGGGGGTGCACTTTTTCTTTTACCCAACCTGTTCACCATGCAATTATGAGGCATACAATGATAATTGAACTTACTATTCAGTAGTAATGGATCTGCGAGACTAGCTTGCTAACCATTATGCCATGATGGGATGCCCTTTTTTATTTTTGTAAAAGGTCTAATTCTGACATACAACCTAACTCTACCAAATCTTATTATAATGGAGATTCGGCATCTGTCTATAACTGAAACTATGTCACTGCTTACATCACAATACCCTCAAGAATTGTGTAAGTTTATCAATGAGTATTAAATTTATAGTCAAAATCATTAATATATAGAATAAATCTTATTAACAATGTCTCTATGAAAATCTGAGTTAGATTTGCCTCAAAACAGCCCATGTTATTAGTGCATTTAAAATCCTGCAATGTGTCTTATATATCACTAAGAAATAAAGGTTTACATAATCTATGGTATGGTTAATTTGCATACTGGTTTTAACAAAACCGGGTTTAATAAATAATTACTTGGTGTTATTCATCTCTAATGTTTTATTCTCCAATATATTAAAATCAATCCTATGAATGATTTTATATAGAAACCAATTAAGATATAATGAGAATAAGTGTAATCTTTTTATATACATTCTTATTTAATTTTGTTAGTCTTTCTAATTTAGTATATTTCATTTCATTAAAACTTAAATACTTACGCCCGACAGAGGGCGCATATTCTTGCTAGTATACTTAATCATAGAAATGAATGAAATCTAAGAATTGGGAGATCAATTAACAACTTGGTTATAATACCAAAATGGTCCCTCACTTTATATCCAGAAACACAAATGAAAAAAAAAAGCTTAATTTAGGTTGTTTTTATTTTACAGCATACCAACCCTTTTTGGGTTATTTAATGCTGAATCAAGTCATTTTGTAGAAACTAATTAAAATATGCATTCTTATCTAATTTCGTTAGTCTTTCTAATTTGATATATTTCATTAGATTAAAACTGAAATACTTACACCAGGGGTGGGGGTGGGGTGCGTGCATATCGTTGCTAGTTGTCTTAATAAACATTTGTTATATCACCTGTTTATTCTTGTTTTTTTTTTTTTTTTGTCCAATACTCTACAATAAATTAAACTGAGAGAAAATACTTAGTCAATTTTAATGTTTAATTAAGAAATTATATCAAAGATGAAGGTAGGCAAAACAGATTATAACTTTACCTACGTAAATATTAATAAGATATTCTACATCAGAGGAAGAATAGTAAGTGCTTTATGCACAAATATTAGATCTTTGTAAGTACTAGCAAATATATGCACCCTCCGGTTGCAAGTATTCAAGTTTTAATGTAATAAAATATTGTATTAAATTAGAAAGGCTAATGAAACTAAATAAGAATACAGATAAAAAGATTTGAAACAGAGGGAGTATAATAAAAGATTTGAAACAGAGGGGGTATAATAAAAGATTTGAAACGGAGGGAGTATAATAAAAAATGGAACAACTGAAACTTACTCTTCCATCACTCTCGTCTTTCATTGTTATTTTTTCTAATTTAAGTATTTAGTTATAAGAGGAAGTAAAGAATAAAATGACAGTTATTTTATCCTGTTAATGGATTTCATTTAAGATTCATTGAAGAGACTTTTGCTTATATTCATTGAAATAAAATCAAACAGTTAGAAATCAATAATACTAAGCACATATTTATTAAATTCGATATTTTAATATTAATATGCAAATTAGCCTTCCCGTTCACACTGTAAACCGCTATTTTGTTGTATATATAAATACAATTGCATGTTGTCAGTATGTAGACATAGTTAACAGTATTAATAATGTAAGACAATTTTATTAATAATTGAGGTTTAAATAAAAATAAAATCATGGAGAATGTGATGTCAATAACTAAGAGAATTGTAACTTGTATAGTAATATAGTTTCGGTTACAGATAGACAAACCCACAATCTCCATTATAATAAGATATAAAAAGAACAAAAATAAGGCTGTGCTTTTTTTTTTTTTTTTTTTTTTTTTTGTTTTTTTGTTAAGATATTGAACAAAAGAGAAATGTATGTCCATTTAATGACCACTAATGTCCAGAATAGTCTTTTTTTATATCCTAATGACCTCCATCAGTCAATGTTTTCTTCTATTAACAATATACATTGTCTTGACAAATGTAACTATTCGTATAGATGCAGTCACTAGCAAGAGACTTCTGGAACGTTGGCAGTGTTAATGGTGTTTCGTGTTGATGATGACCTTGAGAGCAAGTCCAGCTGGTCAGTGCTTGTTCGGACGTAAATGTTCTTCATTACTTATTGAAAAGATGAGAGCCACTTGGGGTTCTTTTCATAGGTGTAAGTTAATAAGGAATAATTCATACGTGTAATTTATTTTGAGGGTCACTTACTTTCTCCATTGTCCTATTCTCGTCTTTCTTTTTTCATCCGATGCTCCATATTTTATTTATTTATTTATTTGACTCTTTCAAACGTCCAGTCGTGTATTTCGCCCCTCCCCCCCTCCCTGCAGAATCTGTTTTCATATTCCACCCACCCTCAAACTTAATAGACGTGTTCCAAGCAGCAGCAGGCTTGCCTCCCCTCTTGCCATAATGAATGGTTGTGTCCCATGTTTGATTCACTGTTGTTCAAAGATTTACAGTCTGTAACAAAAAAGGAGAAAAGTGATGTCCATTTTAAATTTGGAGATAAAAGATTAGTTCATCCATATTCTACTGTCAGGAGGATTTGTACAACTCTTCATCTGGACTCTAACCTCTCTACAACTCTTCATCTGGACTCTAACCTCTCTACAATACAACTTCATCTGGACTCTAACCTCTCTACAACTCTTCACCCGAACTCTGACCTCTCTACAATACAACTCTTCACCCGAACTCTGACCTCTCTACAATACAACTCTTCACCCGAACTCTGACCTCTCTACAACTCTTCACCCGAACTCTGACCTCTCTACAACTCTTCACCCGAACTCTGACCTCTCTACTACTCTTCATCCAGACTCTGACCTCTACTGACCACTAAACAATAGCAGCTACTGTAAGCAACCAGAGTCTTTTAGTTTATCAAAATGACTTGATTTGGCATTAAATGACTTGGAAAGAATTAATATGCTGTAAAACAACCAACCAATCAGACCTCCACAATTCTTCACTCAGATTCAAACCCCTACAAACCAGTTAGGCAACAGCAGGTACTGTAAACAACCTGAGTCCTTTGGTTTATCAAAATGACTTGATTTGACATTAAATGACCTGAAAAGGATTGATATGCCGTAAAACAAAACAAACAACCAATCAGACTTCTAGAACTCTTCACCCAGACCTCCAGATCCCCAGACCCCCCTACACTTTACATCAATATCCTTTGAATGAGAATGTGATTAAAAGAATCACTTCCATGTGACATTGTAAGATTCTATCTTGTTTTATTTCTCATTTGTTCTTTGAAATAAAAACAAATTGAGACAGAAATTCTTCTTGTAATGCAACATAATCTTTCATATCCGATGCTTTAAAGAAAGAAAACCTTTTTTGTTTTCTGCAACCGTTCTTTTGTAATGGAACTGTGCAAGATTATTCTCTAAAGAATTGGATTTATAAATGAGCTTTTTCTTGTTTTGGGGGGGGATTTTGTTGGTAAGAAATTCCTTACTGGCCATTTTAGTGTTCATCTCCATCCTGTTGTAACTCTGTAGAAAGAAAGAAAGAAGAAAAAAAAAGAAAAACCCTATATCAGGAGGGTCTTGGGAATCGGTATCTTCATTTCTTGGTTCACTTTTGATGTTGACTTTCTTTCGTTCTGAAAATATTGCAAGAATTGCAACCATTCCACCAAATAGTTGGATCAAAAAGGATAATCAACGTGGATTATTATTGTTTTAATAACAAGGAAAAATCGTGTCACAAGGAAAAGTTTTCGTCTTTTATTTGGTCAGTATATTCTCTTTTTGAAAACAAAATGATAATCAAAATTTATATCCTTATTTGGTCTTCATTTATTTATCTATTTATTTGCTAACCGAAAAAAAATGATAGTTTTACAAGCAGGACCTGTGGATATACCATAGTATGATAATTATTACAATATTTGATGTGTTTACTTAAGAGCTATTGCTAAATAGTTCAATATGTAAAAAAAGTATAATAATCTTGATTTAATTGTCTCTCTCTTTTTTTCTTTCTTTCCTTGTTTTCATCATGTTCGATTGAAACAGATTAGTGTTATCACTTCCACATGCTCACCCATCTCTTTATATTTCCCCTACTTTCATTCTTTCTTATATTTTTTTCCATGTAGCATGTCTTTTTTTTCTTACCTTTCTTTATAATAAAAATGGAATGGTCCATTATTTAGCTGAGGTGATGACACTCATGAGAAATAAGAATTTGGTTGAGAAGCGACATCAGATAATCAGGATTTACATGTGGAAGACTTAGAAGTTTAAAGGATCTTTGGTTTTAAAATGGTATTAGCTCAGTCAGTAGAGCATCTGCCTACAAACCACAAGGTTCTGGGTTTGATAACGGCCCTCACCAACCTGGTTTACGAGTAGCACAACTTAGATCTGTGTGGTAAAGTGTGGGGAGCTGATTGTATTTGTGGCGCTCCACTTCATAAACAAAAACTATCTCCCAGATCTAGCACTAGTGAAAAGGGTATAGACTCCCTCGCTGTCTAGCTGATACCAACAATAGGCCACTCTGTTTACTTTTTACATATGCAAATAATCTGCCTCTTGTGATGCAATTTTGTTCTTGTAAAATCAGTTGTTTCTTGAGAAAATCATCGAAGATTACTTGTATTTAAAAGTTGGAGTGGGGTGGGGGGAAAAATTAAGTGACCTGAAAAAAATCAGAAAGTTTTTAAATAAAATAACTGATGCATTATAAATTTATTCATTGATAAAGCAACACTGAAAATTTCATTAAAATCGGATAATTCCCTGATTTTTGGTAGTTTATTTTTCAAAATTTATTTTGTAAAATATGGATTTTATGACAACTTTGGCAGTGCCTATATAAAATGAATTAACTGATGAAGCAATGAGAGTGAAGTCCCTTGTTCTTTTTCCGTGAATTTGGAGAAGAAGCAAGTGTAAACAATGGCAGCCATCTTTGATTCAACACACCAGTTTTCAAATTGAAAATGTGTTTTTAGTAACAGTTAACTTCATCTCAAATAATGTGCAAGCA
The DNA here is from genome assembly GCA_023376005.1 of Doryteuthis pealeii. Lineage (NCBI taxonomy): Eukaryota > Metazoa > Mollusca > Cephalopoda > Myopsida > Loliginidae > Doryteuthis > Doryteuthis pealeii. The sequence goes on along the minus strand of CM042153.1, from coordinate 96,154,563 downwards.
CAATTTTATGGTAAGAATTTAGTCACTTAAAGTTCAAGATTACCATTTACATACCAGTATTATCATGGCCATGCGCTAGGCCCTGCAGATGGCTTGGTTATTTTACAGCAGGCTCGCTATACTCACACCCTTGGCCAAAGTTGTTTTGACTAATGAGAAGAGAGTTCTTTTGGTTTGATTTCAGTTTTTCATTCTCCTAAACCGGTTGTCATATTAAAGTTAAAGAACCCAGTCTAGACTAATATTTACCTATAGCTGGAGGGAGAATAGTTGGATTCATACCTTTCCCAAGGGTATTAGCACTGTGAAATACAAACAGCTATTTCCTATGACAGTAACCATTACACCACCAGTGCCTCTACCTGTCATCTAATACCTTTTACACATAACCCATAACTTTTTTGCTTTTATCCATTCACTTTAGATGAGTGGGTTATTAAGAGAAAAAAAGTTTCCAAATTTCCTCTGATGGCTGTTAATTCTTTTAACTTAATTCTTCAGATGTTTCTTATTTAACTCGTGAGCCTTCTTGTTTTAGTATTTATTTTATTTCAATATTCAAAGTTTCAGTGACTCCATTGTACTTCTGTCTGAAATCCGAGTATTTTTGTACATTTTGGTGACGACAACAGTGTTGTTTGCTGGGACTCTGGGAAAGTATTTCTAATACTTACTTATTGGTGATACTTCAATACTTAATAATACTTACTTATTTGGTGATACTTCAATACTTGATAATACTTACTTATTTGGTGATACTTCAATACTTGATAATACTTACTTATTTGGTGATACTTCAATACTTGATAATACTTACTTATTTGGTGATACTTCAATACTTAATAATACTTACTTATTTGGTGATACTTCAATACTTAATAATACTTACTTATTTGGTGATACTTCAATAATTAATAATACTTACTTATTTGGTGATACTTCAATACTTAATAATACTTACTTATTTGGTGATACTTCAATACTTGATAATACTTACTTATTTGGTGATACTTCAATACTTAATAATACTTACTTATTTGGTGATACTTCAATACTTGATAATACTTACTTATTTGGTGATACTTCAATACTTATAATACTTACTTATTTGGTGATACTGGTGATACTTCAATACTTAATAATACTTACTTATTTGTGATACTTCAATACTTGATAATACTTACTTATTTGGTGATACTTCAATACTTATAATACTTACTTATTTGGTGATACTTCAATACTTAATAATACTTACTTATTTGGTGATACTTCAATACTTAATAATACTTACTTATTTGGTGATACTTCAATACTTGATAATACTTACTTATTTGGTGATACTTCAATACTTAATAATACTTACTTATTTGGTGATACTTCAATACTTAATAATACTTACTTATTTGGTGATACTTCAATACTTAATAATACTTACTTATTTGGTGATACTTCAATACTTAATAATACTTACTTATTTGTGATACTTCAATACTTGATAATACTTACTTATTTGGTGATACTTCAATACTTAATAATACTTACTTATTTGGTGATACTTCAATACTTAATAATACTTACTTATTTGGTGATACTTCAATACTTAATAATACTTACTTATTGGTGATACTTCAATACTTAATAATACTTACTTATTTGGTGATACTTCAATACTTAATAATACTTACTTATCTATTTATAACCCATTCTCCAGGTTGAGTTATTGGAATTCTTGAATTTTCTCAACAGTAAAGATGGTGTTCAGTGTAATAGGGCGATATGTGTCGCATAGGCCAACTCAAGTTGTAGTAGTAGTTGCCATTAGTAGTAGCCGTTAGGTCAGAAACAACATACACGCAAGTTGTACAGTCGCAGTGTATTTATTTCTAGGCTCGTGGGTTCTTTTTCAGAGAGAAGGAAAGGAAGAGAGAGAGAGGGGAGGGTACGGTCAAATTACTCTGTCGTAAATCATGTTTGCTACTACTATATCGAGTCCATAGGGGGAGCCGCGAAAGGTCCCAACCGTTTCTCATGAGGCGTAGCCGAAAAGAGACCAATTTTCTTCTTCTGTTTCTCGTCCCAGGGGCGGAAGAGCCACATCCATTTCCAGTCAAAACGCAGAACTTCCATTTTTATTTTTAAACCTATTTCTGGGATCATTCGTCGGTCACATTACTGGCATCCCACTTAGTGTTTGCTCTTCCACATTTTAACCATTGTTTGTTCTTATTTCTTCTTCCTCTTTTTCTCCTAGAAATTCCCAAATTTTCCGTAGACCATAATAATTCCGCTACATTCAGTAAATTCTTATATCTTAAAAAATAAGACACTCAAGCGATAGATGGGTTTGAAAAATGTTTTATTGTGAATGAAGTATATCATTAAGAATTTGATTGAAAGTGTTCCTTTCTTTATTCTCTTGCCACAAGAATTCATAAACACATGAGTCTTGCATATCTACTTGAATAAATTAACCCTAACCCTAACCAGTGTAGAGTGGACAGTTCTATAATTTTCTAACTATTGTTGGCAAAATAAAAAATCCTTAAGGATATAGTTGCCTCACTATAAAACATTGTTCAAATCTATCTATTGCTTAATGGTCTTATTTTTTAAGGTATATATATATATATATATATATATATATATATAATATATATATATATATATTAATTAACCAATTAAAGATGAGCAGGATGCAACACACTTTCAATTTCTTAAGCGGAGATTAACAGGTTTGAATTCAGAGTTTTCCTTCTCCTAGACAGGTTACCTTACCAATGTTGAAGAGTCCAGTCTGTCCTACTATTTACCCATAGCTGGAAGTAGTATAGTTGGATTCATACCTTTCCCAAGCATATTGGAGCTATGTGAAATGCAAACAGTTCCATCTAGGATTTGAACTCTGGTCAACGAGTTCATTTCCTATGACTTTAACCACTATGCCACGCGCCTCCATTTTTTTTTTTTTAAAGGTATAAGTATTTATGGAACACCGTTCTTACAGTCGAGAAAGTTCAAGAATGCTGATTTATTTTATAGTTGAAATCTGCTGTTTTGTCTAAAATCTTGCAACAGTTTACAAAAAATGTTAAAGTGATTTTTTTTTTTATCTTTATGGCTTTATTAATTAACAATGCAAAAGACTAAAAACCTGGATCTTATTTCATTCAACCTTCAATGTTTTGTGTAGTTAGCTCGTTAACCATAAAAAAAATCCTATCAAATGACCAGATTGATTTCATTTTTTATTTTCTTATTTCTTTTTTTTTTTTTTTTTTTTTTGCAAGTGGGGGTATTTCATTGGTGTAGACAGCAAAGAATGCCACTGCCACCATTGCTGCTATAAGAGGAGATGTCAATGAGTATTTCTTTATTTTATGGTCAATTTTTTTTTTTTTTTTTTTTTTTCTTCTTCTTCAGGTGAGAAAGAATAAAATCTTAAGTTTCCTTTTAGAGAAGAAAATAGCCATGAAAATTGTTTTAGTTGCTATTCTTGTCTTCTCACTTGTGCAAAGGAATTGGGCAGTTACTTAACCAAGCTGTGACGAAAGAACAGAAAACAATAAAATAAATAAACAAAACTCGGATGGTAAATTTAACATAAAGGTTAGGCATTATTAACAGATATGTACATCTAAGAAGAAGAAGAAATAACAGGAAAAGGTATAGAAAAGTTCAACATTCTCCAGCAATCTTGGGGTAAAAAAAAAATTAAGTGAATTATGTTTGATGTGCCTGGATTGAATGATAACTCAGGAAATTGAAGAAAAGTCTCAAATTAGCTTGCTTTCCCGGATTTTCTCGTTTATGCGATATAAGTGCGATATATACATCAGTTTGAAATAAACCATTACACTAGCTTGCTTTCCCGGATTTTCTCGTTTATTTTAAACTGATGTATATATCGCATAAACTGATGTATATATCGCACATATATCGCATAAACGAGAAAATCCGGGAAAGCAAGCTAGTGTAATGGTTAGAGTCTTCGCCTGCCAGAATCACGCACAAAGCACTGTCCTGTCTATAGCTCTGCTGATGAGGCCTAATAGGCTGAAATGTACATACAGAGATTGACTTTTTCTCGATTTGTTTACACCTTACATTTAAATGGATATACACGCCTAATTCATTTAATTATAACTAATTAATTCTCAAATTAGGTATGACTTTAATTAAGCACATAATCTCCCCAAAATTGTTGGCTATCGCCATCTCTAAACACTTCACACACACACACACATATATATATATATATATATATATATATATATATATTATATATAAAGCTTAGCTTAGTCTGGCACAAGGTAGTGAGTTGTCATATGGTTATTGGTACAAAAAAATGGAATAAAAATGCAGACAATTTGACCATGTGCTTGAGAATTAAAAATAAAATGTTTCTCATCATTATGGGACACAGTGTGTGTGTGTGTATGTATGTAATATGAAAAACAAAGTATTCAGAGGGTGATTTTATTATAATAGGAGCCAAAGTTAAAATGTTTCAGTTGATAAACCATCATCAGGTCATTGTTGATATGTGATGTTATAAATTCTGAATAATCAAATATAAACATGAAAAGAAAAAAAAGAGACAGAACTTAGTGTTGTTTAGCCATTTAGTGTTTTATTTCAAAACTGTTTATATTTATATAATGTGTGTTTGTATACATGCAAACTTACTTAATCATTCTCCAGCCCTGTCAGCTGGGGTTTTAGAATACACCGACTGCACCTCTGCAGAACAGTAAGACCTCCTCCCCTAATGGGGCCACCTATTGGCCGTGGGTAGTGACCCATGATGCTTAAAGATGGAACCCTGGTGGCTGAGCAGTCCATGACATGCAACACTCCACTTTGCCTCTTACTTAGTCTAGACGGGCAGTTGGAGAGGCCCCCTCCAATCAATCAGCTGGTCACGTCAAGCCCTAGCACCTACATGATTGTCCCAACCCTTTTTATCATAAGGTGGAAGCTGAGGGTCTTCATGTCCTGGGTATGATGTTAAACTCTAACTGATGGTGAGGTTCCACTTCTGGAGGTCTGGGGAATGTGGAGCATCCTTTCATCACCATTGCTCCCAGGTCCACTCTGATTCAGTTAGGGTCCCATCTATGGGTTAAATAGAAGAATGTGTTTAAAACAAATTGAGTAACCATTAAGAAGGAATAAATCAAAAGCATCTTCGGCATAAAATAACCCAATTGGTTGACATGCCGTAAAACCCAACCAATCATCTAACAATCATTTTCCAATATCATTATTAGTGGGACTGTATACCGAGCAGAGAGGTACGACCCCCACCCCAAGGGTTGTCCTGGGCATTACACTTAATTGTATCTGAGGGTGAAGTTCCAGATTTGGGGAGTGTGGAGTACCTCTTCTTTGACATTACTTCCAGGTCCACTCTGACCCAGAGTGATAGTACCTGTTATGGTCCCATGTATGCATCAAGTAAATATGTTTAAAAATTATTTATAAATCAATAGGAAGACTTGACACCATGTAACTGTAAATTATTTGTATTAAGAATAGTTACTTGAAGCAATAATAGTTTATTTAGGATTATTATTATTACTAGCAAATATATGCACCCTCCGGGTGCAAGTATTTAAGTTTTTATATAATAAAATATCATATTAAATTAGAAAGGCTAATGAAACTGAATAAAAATGCAGAAAAAAAATTTGGAACAGAGGGGGTATGATTGAAAAATAGAAAACTTTGAAACTAAGTCTTCCATCATTTTCTATTACTCCCGCCTTTCATTGGTAAATTTTATTAATTTAACTATTTAGTTAAAATAGGAAGTAAAGAATAAAATAACAGTTATTTATCTTTATTAATCGATTTCTTTTAAAATTTATCCTCGAGATTTTTGCTCAGATTCAATAAGATAAAACCAAACAATTAGAAATCAATAATATTAAGCATATATTTATTAAAATCACATTTTTTTAGATCAATATGCAAATTAGCCTTCCCATTCACACTATAAACCGCTATTTTGTTGTATATATAAATACAATTGCATATTATTCGAATGTAGATATGGTCAACAGCATTAATAATCTAGAATAATTTTATTAATAATTGAGGTTTAAATAAAAAAAAAAAAGTGAAGCAAATAACTAAAGGAATTGTAACTTGAGTAGTAACATAGTTTCGGTTACAGACAGAAAAACACACAATCTCCATTATAATAGGATTAGTTACTTGAAACCATATAACTGCATGCAAACAAATGACTATTATTAAACAGAAATAATTACTTGATAATTATTAGTATTAGATAGGAATATTTGAAACCATATAACTGCGTGCAAATTATTAGTATTAGATGGGAATATTTGATATAACTGTCTGCAAAAAAAACTCTTAAGAAACAAATACAGAAAAAATGTAAATGTACAGTAAATGCAATTCCCTAACCTCTCGGCATAAAATATCACTAGACAGGGTGACATACCATTAAAATCAATCAGAATTCTCTAAAAGGTGGCGATTTTAGTAACACCTGCAAATCAGCTTTTGTAATAAAGTCTATTAAAAAAATTAAAGAATGTTTTATTCTGATTCATAATTATTAATATTCACATTGCATAAGAAAACTCTGTTCTTTCTTTTGTTGATTCTCTTCAAAGAGCAACGTATTTAGAAGAAGAATAAAAAAAGAATCAACAGACCTTGATCCTGTTAACCAATGTAATGCATCAATAATCATTGGGGACTTTAAGTTAAAGAGCTAATAAAAGGACATGCTTGACTAACTCTAAGCATTCATCTGTATCTAAATTGGTACCAAAAGTGGACTAAAAACCTTTTGACAAACATTTCAATAATTAGAGAAACGCAAATATATAATCATATTCTCATGTGAGGACTGTCAGCCTCATAGTATAGTATAAGTTGAAAGAACTTATACAAGTCTGTTTAATTATAAAATAGAATTTTGTGGAGGCACATTTATTGTCTTAGGAAATACATGGTGACCCAGGTTCAAATCCTGGACAAAGCTGTTTGCATTTCACTTTATGCTAAAGCTTTTGGGAAAGACATGAATACATCTCTTCCCATTATGGTCTTGTCATGATGGAAGAAACGCTACCTGCTAGATCACTGAAGTTAAATACCAATAAGCCTGTTTAGTACTTAGACTGGGCTCTTTAACCTTGGTTAGGCAACCGGTCTAGGAGAAGGAAAACTCTGAATTCAAACCTGTTGAACTCCGCTTAAGAAATTGACCTTGTGTAATATCCTGCTTGTGCGGAGGGGTTGGTAAATATATAAAATGTACATACATGATCCCTATGCCTACACACAACCATACACGTATATGCTCAAGCCCACATGTATATAGACATGCATACTCATACCCACCCACAAGTTTCCAAATTTATTATGCAAAAGAAAAACATTTATAAAAAATAAAAATTGAAACATATTACGGCACATAAATCATAAAATAACCCACCAAGTGTTGACATGCTGTAAAATCCAACAAACCAATCAATACGACTTTGAGATTCAAGTTAAAAACATAAAAACATAAACGCTTCAATTAAAATTTTCTCTTGAGTAAAAGAGGAAGGACAAAAAAAAAGTCCTGTTTCTTTGCTGGTTTCTCAAAGAAAAGTTCTCAAAAAGAATACTATTAATTCTTAGTCAATATTCCATATATATATATAATATAATAAGATAGATATATAAAGGTTTTACATATCTATTTATTAGGTGACAAAGGAACATTCACGACCATATTGGTTTCATGCGATGCATAATATGTTGTTCTGTGAATGTGCGACATTTGAACAATGCTTACATGCGAGCGTTTGTATTTGTGCGTGGGTGTGTATGTTTTTTTTCCATATCTGGATGTGAAGGTTCTGTATATTGTATATTGTCGGTCGAGTTAATTGAGGAGTGGGGTTGATTAATATTAACTTTAAGATTACAAATGTTGTATATTATGGGTGGGGTGGGGGTGGGTTGTGTGTGTACATGCGGCTGTGTGTGTGTGTGTACGTGCATGCGTCAGCGTATGTATATGTGCGCGTGTATGTGCATATGTGTGCGTGTATATATGAGCGTGCGTGCATATATATGTATGTATGTTTGTACATGTATGTATGTGTGTATATATGTATATGTGTTTTTACGTGTATATGTGCGCGCGTATATCTGTGTGTGTATATGCGTGTATATGTGTATGTGCATGTGTGCGTATGTGTATATACGTGGGGCGCATAGTAGTATGCGTATACGCTTCAGTGTGTGTATGTAAGGCTTATATAGCACATATAGTAGCATGTGTGTGCATATCGGTATGTATGAATATTGTTTTGTATGCGTGTATGAGTACCGTTTGTACAAGTGTCTACATACACATAGACATATGTACTTACACATGCACGTCTTCCTATGTTGCGTGTATGTGTGCCCGCGTGCAAGCATGTTTGGTTGACACCGCTACCTCATGCGTATTTTCCTCAATTAACTCGACCCTACAATATACATAACCTCCACATCCAGATATGGAAAAAAACATATAATCTTATATTATATAACAGCTCTATTTTATATTGAGCACTCTACCAATAATACTGCCTTTGGTACACTATTCTAGCAAAAGCTGAAACAGTGACCATCTCACACTATATATATATATATATATATATATATATTATATATATATATATATATATATAATATATATATATATATATATATATATACTAATACTCTTGTTACTTACTCTTCAAACCGTTATCATCTTGCATCCCCCCAACCGTCCAAATCTTCCAACATGAAATGCAAAAATGTAATTCCTGATTATCTGGTATCGCTTATCTGCCAAATTCTTATTTTTCATGAGTGTCATCACCTAAGCTAAAATAACCCTAGATGGGTTGACATGCCATTAAAACCATTAAATGTAATTTTTTTAAACTCCAAGATTCTTCCATCATCACAGTCTCCTTCTCATCCAGCATTATAATCTCCTGCTCATCCATCACCACCTCCTCCTCTACAAACATCTCCTCCTCCTCTTCTATCATCACCATCTACACTTCCATGACCATCTCCTCCATCTCTGCCTACTCCATCACCACCATCTCCTCCTTCACCTCCACTACCATATCCCCCTCCTTCTTGGCTATCTCTGCCTCCTCCTCCACCCTCACCACCACCATCTCCCCCCCACCATATCCTCCATCTCTTCCACTACTATATCCCCCTCCTCCTTGACCATCTCTGCCTCCTCCTACACCACCATCACTACAACCATCTCCCCCTCCTCCACCACCTTGACCACTACCACCTCCTCATCCACTACTGTCTTGTCCATCATCACCATCTCTTCTTTCTCCACCACCACCACCACCATGACCATCTCTTCCATCTTAGTAATTATTTATTGAATGTTAAATTTTCTTTTGGGATTTATTAATCAATTATTCATAGCAAAAAAACCAGGTTAATTGTGACATAGTTGGCAAGAAGATTTGCAGAATACAGAGAATATTTTGTATTCCAAGCCAATGAAAAATACTTCTTTCCTTCCTTTTAAAAGAAAAAAACCTTGAAAATAGATTTCCTCCTTTTTGTCTTTCAAGGTTAAACATTTCATTACTTAAAAGTATTCACTTAATAATAAACGTATAACGTATTTTCTTATACTCAACAATAATTCAAATTGAGATTCAATTGCTTCCAAAATTGTTCATCTCTCTTCTTTTATACTGATTGCTTGAAACAATCTCAACTGATTGGTCAACATTGAGTCTATCTGGTATGTTGTGTCTGACCAAGGCCTACTAATATATACGGCCCCATATGTCATATAAACAGGTAGAATTCTAACAGGCCTATTCATTTTATAGTCAATTTATGACTGTTTCCAAAAAAATGTTAAAAATATACAAACTTTTCTTTTTTTTGTTTTTTGGCATATCAACCTCAGTGGGTCATTTAATGCCGATAAAGTTTTGAAATAAATCAATTCTTAATGGATAATACAATTTTTTTATAAATACATTTTTCTATTTAACCATATAATGGGACCCTACAGGTACTACCATCCGGGTCAGAGTGACCATAATGGTGATGAATGGGTGCTCCACATTCCCCAAACCTCCAAAACTGGAACCTCACCATCAGATAGAGTTTAACTCACCCAGGACATGTAGACCGCAGCCACCGCCTTCTAGCACCATATGATAAAAAGGGTTTGGGGCTTGCCTAAGCAATAGAGTTGGGAAATCATATAGGTGCTTGCTTGACGTGACCAGCCGATTGATCAGAAGGGCTCTCCGACCGCCCGTCTAGCCCAAGATAGCCAAAGTGGAGTATTGCATGTCATGAATTGCTCATCCACCTGGGCTCTATCCTAAGCATCACGGGTCGCCCCCACGGCCAACAGGTGGCCCATTGGGGAGTCTACCCCTCGCAGAGGTGCAGTCGTGCATTCTAACGCCCCACTGACAGGGGGTTCTTTTTTTCTTCAGAAATGTAATAATAAAAGATTATAAACAAACAAACAAAATAGTTTTAAAAAATGATGCAGTTATACAAAACAAACACACCAACAATTTATCTATGATTTCAGGTTATATCAGAAAAAAATTCAACCTTTTCAATGTGAAATGTATTCCCTGGTCATGGTTGGTAATGATACTACAGAGAAACAGTATTTCTTGAGGGGAACTTATGGTTCCATCTAGCCAAATGTTTGTGCTTTAAGATTTTTCAAAACAGACATAAATTGACTAATGAATAGGCCTGTTAGAATTCTGCCTGCTTATTTGACATATGGGGTATATTGATAGGCCGTATGTGTCCTTATCAAAATTCTAGTAAGCTATCTTTGTAATGTCTGTTTGTAGTTGATAATTTTGGCTTTATTTATTTTTTAAAAAAGTATTAGATTTAATGATTTGAGAGGGATGACTTAGAATTTTAAAGGATCTTTGGTTTTAAAAAGGTATTAGCTCAGTCGCTAGAGTATCTGCCTAGGAACCACAAGGTTCTGGGTTTGAGAACGGCCCTCACCAACCTGGCTTATGAGTAGCACAACTTGGATCTGTGTGGAGAGCTGATTGTATTTGTGGCGCGCCTCCTCAGAAACAAAAACTATCTCCCAGATCTAGCACTACTGAAAAGGGTTTAGACTCCCTCACTGTCAGGCTGATACCAACAATAGGCCACTCCGCAGATTTTACTATTTTTTTTTATCATTATACAACCAAAGTAATGATGAAGGTTTAGAAAAGCCGGTAGAGCATTCGACTAGGAATCACAAGGTTCCTGGTTCGATACTGGCCCTCACCAACTCAGCATATGTGTAGCACAGGGATCTGTGCGATAAAGTGAGGAGCTGATAGTAGGTGTAGCACCCCACCTCAAACACTAAAATAATCTCCTTGGTCTAGTGCTATTGAAAAGGGGATAGACTCCCTCGCTGATTGGCTGATACTGACATTAGGCTGCCCCGATGACTTTACTTATAATGGAGACTTGGTGTCTGCCTGTCTGTAACTGAAACTCTGTCACTGCTTAGGTGATAATACCGTCAGGATTGCGTAAATTTATCAATGAGTATTTAATTTATGCTCAAAATCATTAATACATAGAATATGTCTAATTTATTAACGATGTCTATGAAAATCTGAGTTAGATTTGTCTCAAAACAGCCTGTTATTAATGCGTTTAAAATTCTGCAATGTGTCTTATATATCCCTAGAAATAAGTTTACATAATATATGGTATGGTTAATTTGCATACTGGTTTTAACAAAACCAGGTTTAATAAATACTTACTTGGAATTATTTTATGTAAAAACTAATTAGAATATAATTAGAATAAGTGTAATCTTTTTATACACATTCTTATTTAATTTTGTTAGTCTTTCTAATTTAATATATTTCATTTACATTAAAACTTAAATGCTTATGCCTGGAGGGTGCATATTTTTGCTAGTCTGATGAATAGACTGTTAGTAAAATAAAATCAACATTTTCAGAGTGGGAACTGTGACACACACACACAATATATATTATATATATATATATATATATATATATATATATATATATATTAAATGCGCTGTCTATATTAAAAATAAAATGAAATTTACTTAAAAATAAAATGAATTTTATTTAAAAATAAAATGAACCCTATTTTTAATTTTAAAAATAATCAGAAGCATTATAGTTATAAAATAATTTTATTTTTAATATAGACAGCGCATTTTTTGATTAATTCCAACGTTTGACTAGCAGCGTTCTGTTTTTGCTATATATATATATATATATATAAATACTAATTTTTATTCAACAATTGATATGCTACATCACCAGTATGTTTTTAATCACTTTTTTGTGGCATATCAACTCCTTTAAAAAATTTCTAAAATAATATACTGCTTCAGCCACGATACAACACGGAGAAATTCCTGCGAAATTAACCTGTCAATGATACTGAGATGTCTCTACCATATGAGGCAAGGGGGCACTGAGTGAACAATAACAAACTCGGGCTTTAAGCTCTTCAGCGAAGGAAATAAGATTTTTGGATGTTTGTTTATTTTAGAAGCATTGTTGAATAAAGTATATATTAATATTTATAATTTTTTGCTTGAAGGCAATTACAATGCACATATCGCATAAAATTTGATAATTATAGAAGATAATGACAAGTGAATTTCGCAAAGAATTACTCGGTGTGTAGAATATCGTACAGAATGTTTCAACTTTATTAAGTCTCATCAGCGATATATACTAACGATTTCCAACATAGACACAACATCCATGGCACTTAGTAATTGTCAGTTTCTGCCTATGCAATTTTTAAACCAAACTTGGTTTGATAATACTAACTTAGATATATGCTCTATTAATGATATAGAGCACTCTTTACTTATAAATAAAAAAATCATAAAAATAGAATTATAAAATAGAAATTATAAAAATTTCCTCTATATCAAATCATGAAATTGGGAAAGGTATGCATCAAATCAATTTGCTTCCAGTTATGGGTAAATAGTAGGGCAGACTGGGCTCTTTAACCTTGGTTAGGCAACCAGTCTAGGAGAAGGAAAACTCTGAATTCAAACCTGTTAAAATCTTAAGAAATTGACTTTGTGTCACATCGTGCTCATGCGGAGGGGTTGGAATATCCACACGAACATGCAAACACACTGAAATTTAATGGGTCACAGGCTTACTCACACATACACATGGATTAAACACAAATTTAGGATTTCTCAACCTGTATAAAT